>OX465278.1:31000000-32200000 GCA_949987645.1 Tachina grossa | reverse complement strand
AATTCTCCAAATGCTCAACGTACTGTGACCATACAAATTGTACGTACGTCCATATAGAATTTTGGAAGTACACTATCCTTAAATATTGAATGCAAGAGTAACCTTTTGTTACATACAGATTCCCTTTTACTCTGTTTACACGGGATACCAAATCCCATAGGTTAAACTAACCAATTTCAATTGTTAACTTTACAATTAATTTAGTAAACTATTGTTTGAATTTCAATTAACACACGTGTATGAAATTAAAAAAAAATAAAAAATAGTAAGACCTAGTTACTTTTATATATTTCAAAAAGTGTATAGTTTCCCAACCCTGGAATCATCCTCTTTGATTTTTCTGATTTGCTACAACAATCTCTTTCTTTTAAGAGTCTAAGATATGTTTAATTTATAGAGAAAAAGAAAAAAATTTGTTTAGTAAGTTACTTTTGTATATGAAAAAAAATTAAAGTTTTCCAACCCTGGAAACGTCTTTTTAATATTTTTAACTTTCTTTTTTAATTTTAAATATTAATCTAATTTGTACTGAAGTATAAAATAAGTTAATTTAATAATAAAAAAAATATAAAAATTAGTTTACGGTAGTTAATTTTTTATATCACAAAAATTTTAAGTTTCCCAACCCTGGAATTATCCTTTATGATTTTTCTGATTTTTTAACCCAATCTCTTTCTTCTTAGAATATAAGATATATGTATATAATTTATAGAAAAAAGGAAAAATTTCTTTTAGTAAATTAATTTTGTATAATTTTATATAAAAAAGTTAAAGTTTTTCCAACCCTGGAAACGTCTATTTAATTTTTTTAATTTTTTTTTAATTTTTTTTTCTTTGTTAAGAAATATTCATTTTATTTATACTGAAGTATAAAATAAGTTTATTTAATAAAAAAAATAATAACTAGTTTTCGGTAGTTATTTTGTATGGCAAAATGAAGTTTAAGCTTCCCAGCTCTGAAACCGTCTGCTCGATTTTGCTCATTTTCAATACCAATCTTATTTCGAGCATTTCTGACACACCAGTCCAAGAACGAAGTCTCTAGCTTTTCTGGGAGCTTCGGAAAACCGATTTCACGTACAGACAGACGGACAGACAGACATCGCTTATTCGTCTTAGCTATGCATAAGGATCCAGAATATATATACTTTATGGCTCGCTTATTAATATTCTAGAAATTACAAACGGAATGACAAACCTATATATATCCTTTTACCATTTTTTGGTAAAGGGTATAAATATGCATACATATCTGACAATGTTTACACCAGTACTGATTAGTAAAATACTGTGGAGTGAGCAGTTCAGATATATGTTTTACTAGTTCATGAAGTTCACAAGTATGAGAGAGAAACAAAATCACACGTATACGAATTTTTTCATCACTTTTTCATATTGACCTTAACAAAATGATAGAAACTTCCGATGTATATACCCATCAGAAATGGCCATTAGATGATGCATCAAATGACCGTCATTGTTCTTGTAGGGTAGCTTCAAGAGTTTCAATGAAATTACTTTGCTAAAAATTGGCAACCTTCCAAAAAAAGTGTTAAAACTGTTTTAAATTTGAAGGCACCAAAATGTTTAGAGCTTCCGAAGGCCTGTTACGCAAACTGCCTATAATTTTAATTCACGCGAGGGATCTTTAAGTTCTATACAGTTACTCTATTACATATCTTCCGCTAGTAGTGGTCACCGTTAATTCGCACCAAAAGTCTGGCTACAGTTTGAAAGTATTTTGAGTTACAAACGACACCTTGAACTTAGGCTGCCACTCAATTTGTAAATTTTTGCTAATGGTTATAATAAAAGCACAAAAAATTAAGTTGGAAACATTAGATTTTAGAAAAAGTTTTGCTTTTAACAAATTGCTGAGAAAATGGTAACAAATAAATCCACTTCAAGTGGTTAAAAGCCATAATTGTTGCAACTAAGTCGCAACAAAAAAAAAAAAAACAATTTAATGACAAAGATACAAAGCAACTACTACTTTAGAAAAAAAAAACAAACAAACGAAAAACAATTGAGACAAAATCTATTAATTTTGCAGCAGTGATTTGTATGAATGTGTGCCTCAAAAAAGCAATTGATTTGGAATGACTTTAAACAAGCGTAACAGGAGGCACGAACAACTTGAATTTTGTGACACTGGCGAAAAGAGAAATACGAAAATACAACCACATCATAAAATAATGTTTTTTTTTTAAATCGTTCGTCCGACTGTCTGTCATTGACTGCATTTCAATACGTATAATAAAAAGAGTTCAACCAAAAACATGCAAGTGAAATAGTTTTAAAGGTAAAATTACCACAACAACGTGTTGCTGCTGGTTTCGAACACAACACACTCCAAATATTGATTTCCAAAACTCTTAAAGCTTATATACTCGTACTTGAAAAACATTACTAATATCTATTGTTTTTTTTTTTGTGTGAAAAACAAAAAATTTCAAATGGAAATCAATAACGTTATTTTTGTCTGTGCATTTTATTTTTTTGGTTTTTTTTTAAATTTAATAGATGTTGATTTTTTTTATTAAAAAACCACTGAGGCGTGCCTTGCAGCAAAAAAGAAACATTATGAAAAATACAACGTTGAAAAATATATAAATAATAATAATAATAATAAACATTTAAACTAGACTGTATTTCTTTTCGAATAGACTCGTATTAGTTTACAATATGTGTCTTATAGTGTTTTTTTTTTGTATTAATCAGAGTTGAATTTTCCAATCACTTGATAAGCTGTGGTAAACTCAACTTGTACACTGAGAAAAAAATTTGCATAAATAAAGAAATATTGATTATGCGTAATCTTATGATTTACGAGTTCGTTCTCAAGACTAGAAAAACTGACGTATAGATGGCAGCGGTAGTTTGAAAAATGTGGCAACTTTATCTACTTAGTACCTAAAAATACAACACAATATTTTAATGTTCATCTCATTACCATATGTTTTTGACATCTTTTTAATACAAACGTTTTTTATTCATTCTTAAAAAGAGCTTGCAAGAAGCAACACGCATAATAAAAGAATTCTAAGAAATCCTAAATATTACTGTTTGAATTATAGTAGAGACCTATAAAAACTTTACTTTGGCAAAAAATGGCAAGCTTTTAAAACATATGTTATAACCAGGGAAACCGCAAATATGCAATTGCATGTTTTTTTCTTGTGTGACGTATTAATGCGAGGACAAGATATTTATCCGTTTCAGAACTTTTTATGAATTTTGTCATAGATTTGTTAGTGCATATTTTTGCATATTTTACCCTTTAAAGCATGTTTTCGCATATCTCAGTCTTAAACGCATATTCACGCTTTTAGGGAATATTTTGATACTTTATGGAATTTTTTTTAATATGCTTACAAGCTTATCTGTTGGTCAAAATTTTTATTTTTAGATTTCGCCATTTAAATCTCATTTCTAATCTTCTATGTAGTATATGGAGGTTATTTTAAATAAAAATTTGGGTTTGCTAGTTGTAACGGACCCTGCTTCGATTACATCAGTAGACGTTGAAGGAATATTGTCAATGTATAAAAATTTACTTAGATGTGACAAGCAACGATTTTTATTTGAAAATCTACGTCAATATTTTGTTGTTTATTGCAATGAAATTATAAAAAAATCTTGGCTTACATATTTATCCAAAATACAGTTCAAAACTTTTAATTCTGATATCGTGATCTCTTTTGAAATTGAAGTTAAATTGTTACGTTGTTATTGTAGTCCAAATTTATATGGCAATTTTGTTTTAACGTGCACTTCAATCCTAAATTATTATTTTTAAAACGGCAGTTTTTCTTTATTAATTATTTTATTGTTTCCTTTTTTGTTAATTTTATTTCTGTCTTATTTTATATGCAAATGTTGTCAAATTTTTAAATAAAAAATGTGTTTTTGTTGACAAATAAACCAATTTGTTTTATTTTCAAGAGCATATTTTTTCAGTTTATAATGCATATTTTCAAGTTTTTAGTGCATATTGAATGCGCATAAAACCCTTTTTTTTAGAGCACATTTCTGGTTTCCCTGCTTATAATCCAGCAAAAAATTACACATTACGATTAGAACTACTTGCCATATAATGACTTACTTTTCTGATTGCCAAATATCATTCATTACTCGCTTACAAATCACATTACATAAAGTTTAAAAAAGTGATGTACAAGTTGCTAAATGAAGAGAATGATTTTTTAGACGAAATAGATTACGTGAAATGTTGACAAATAAAAAAAAAGTAAGTACTTCTCAAGAATCGATTATTTTAGTGTCACGCCTTGTAAAAATCATTACGTTGGTAATCCAGTAGGGAAGCGCTTCCACCAAAAATGCTTAATTCCAAACTCGATTACCTTTTTTGAAATTTTTTGCTGGGAATTTGCAACTTGCAACTCGTAACGTTGTTTGCCATTTTTTTTTTCTTGAAGTCACCGATAACCAACGAAAAAACCACTTTTAAATTAGTAATTTTAAGATATAAGCTGCCAAAAAAAAAAGCCGCTTGCAATGCAAAGATCTGATAGAAGAAGTACGTGAAATATAAAATTAAATTTTAAATGCAAGATTGTGTGTTCCTCAGAGCTCAGGGTGCTTTTTAAGCCTTGCAAAAATCGGTAAAGTGGAATCACTTAAAATAAAATATTAAATTTTAATGAGCGTAACTACGCCCAGTTTTTTAAATGGAGGGTTGTGTCTATTTTAGAGTTCAAGGTGTGAGGTAACTTTCATAAAAATCGGTTAAATAGAACCGCGTGAAATATTATAATAAACTTTAATGGGCGTTACCCCGCCCATTTTTTTAAACTTTGAAATTGTGTAATAACAAGAACCAAAGGTGTTTTATAGTTTTCGCAGCAATCAAATAAGTAGAATATCGTACAATTAAATTACAAAAATTGTGGGCGTGTCCCCGCTAACGTTTTTTACAATGGGAACAATGGGAAGCTATACCTTCTCAGATAAAATAAAAGAATTTTTACAATCGGTCTAAACTGTACCGTGTTATAAAGTAACACCGCCAAAAAAAAAAAAAAATTGAGACGAATTGTTAACCTCCTCTTTTTCTTTTTAAAGTCGGTTAAAAAGCACAGATTTTTATTAATGATACCCCTCTTCCTATAAAAAGTTTATTAAAAAGATTCATTTACTCTTCGTAATAGCAGCAAAAAATCAACTCATCCCAATCCTGTAGCTGGATTGAGTAACTTTTCTCATACGACGGCTATCGTATATATACTATATATTGTATATAATAAATATAACGAAAATTTATCGAATTTGCTAAGCAGTAATACATTTTAACGATATTCGCTGTCGGTTGAAGTAATATAATTCAGATCACAAACTAAAATTCATTTTCTTCTTTGTGCTTTTCGTATGCAGAGATGCCACATGATACACAACTAATTGGGGATTAAAACACAGATGCACACTATCGTAAAAAGTAAATTACAGAATCACATTATCGTTAACGTAATCGATAAATATTACGAATTGAACTTGTGATTTCACTTTTTTTTTTTTTTGGCGATTGTCATTAAAATATGTTACTGAATAGCAAAGTCGATAAGTTTTCGTTGTATTTATTATACCGATACGATTATCGTAATAAAAGTTACTGAAAGCAGGCACTGTTCTTCCTGGCTCACAAAATTTTCGCTGAGTGTAGTTCTTTTTTTTGTACAACCTGTTTCCATATCTATTTACATACAAACAACTTAGTTGATACGAGTATAGTGTGCAACCTGTATTTAATGAAAATAAAAGAAAAGCAATAACGAAGACTATTGATAAACATTTAATATCTGGCATCAAATTGAAATGACTTTATAACTGCCAATAGAAATGGTAAGATGTTAGTTAGCTAGTTTGCCACTTAGGAGATGTTGTATGCGACATCATCTATCTACGGGTATATGGTTATTAAATTCCATTCGATATCGATACGTATGTATACATAAATGGAAACAAACATACATTTATATGAGTATGTAAATATAGTATATAGATATGTAAAAATATAAGCATGCATTTAGTAAATATGTTAATGTTGTATAATCACAGGTAGTAAATGGGTATGACGAGGAATCAAACGTGTATATCGAAAACTAGACACGATACGGAAATAAAATTAATGTTTGTTTTTTTTTAGTTTGAGTATTATTTTTCTTCTTTAGTTTACTAAGAGGGTAACGAGGCAACAGAAATAGTCAATATTATAATTTTCTTAATGATAATTTATGGATTAAGTAAAACGATTTTCAGAAAAAAAAAATTCAAGCGTGATAAATATAGAAAAAAATCTTTAAAAACAAGCATTGTTTTTAAATGTCTGCAGTGCAATTGTTTTTTTTTTTTTTAATAATTTCAAAAACAATTTCAAAATGATTCTTCACAAAAACTTGTTGAAAAAATTAAAAAAAATAGGACTTGTTCAAAAGAACTCTTCAAAGTAAAGGGTGATTTTTTTTTAGCAATTTTCTTTTTGGCAACACTGTTTTTGGCAGCTCAGCTGTTTACATGTAACATATGGCTGTTAAACCTGTTCAGTTTGGTCTATAATTTATTTATGAATTGACTTACATACAATTAAACAACGCTAGCAGATTATTGAATTTTATTATCAAAATTCATGCTCGGTTAAGAAAATGCATCGAGCACTTCTTCGATTTTATGGTCAGTTTAGGCGACCTTCTGAGGCGTTTAATCGGACCAAATTTACATAATTAGGCATTAAACCACCAACACGCATACGTAGAGTGCGGACAGAGGAAAATATCGCAGCTGTATTCCCCGGTATTATTGATTCAACGCCGTTCTCAGCACTACCGTGCTATAATTACAATTTTTTTTAAACCAAATTGGAAGAGCTGGGCTTGGCTGACATGTGGTTTCAGCAAGACGTTGCCATATGCCACATAGCACTCGAAACAATGGCCCAATTAATTAAGAGGCGAGTTCGGTGAATAGCCCAGCAAAAGATTTCAAAAAACGTAATCGAGTTTGGAATTAAGCATTTTTGGTGGAAGCACTTCCCTACTGGATTACCAACTTAATGATTTTAACAAGGCGTGAGACTAAAATAATCGATTCTTGAGAAGCACTTACTTTTTTTTATTTGTCAACATTTCACGTAATCTATTTCGTCTAAAAAATCATTCTCTTCATTTAGCAACTTGCACGTCATTTTTTTTAAATTTTAGGTAATGTGATTTGTAAGCGAGTAATGAAAATTGGCAATCAGAAAAGTAAGTCATTATATGGCAAGTAGTTCTAATGGTAATGTGTAATTTTTTGCTGGGAGTTTATTTCACGTTTGGGGACGATCAATTGGCCACTTAGATCTTGAGATTTAATGCCTTTGGGCTATTTTTTTTGTGGGGCAATGTTTAGGCTCATGTCTATAGGAACAAGCCTGCAACGGTTGATGCACTGGAAGGAAATTTTTAAGAAATACCTTTTAAAAAAAACCTTTTTAAAAAATTACATTTTAAAAAGTACCTTTTAAAAAAGCACCTTTTAAAAGAGTAACTTTTTTTTTTAAAAAAAGTGTTCCAAAGGGCCTTTTTAAAAATGCACCTTTAAAAAAAACATTTTAAAAGACTTTATAAAAGCTTATGTGTATTCAAGAAAAGGAACTTTTAATATACTCGTATTACATTTAAGAAAATTACTATTTACAAAAGTACCTTTGTTTTAAAACCGTACTTTACCTTTTAAGTACCTTTACAAAAGTGTCACTTAAAAATATTACCTTTCAAATAAGTACCTTTAAAAAAAAACTTCTAAAAAAATTTCCTTTTTAAAAAAGTACGTTTAAAACAATTAATGTTTAAAGAAGTACAGTTTCAATTATTACCTTTTATAAGTATTACTTTTAAAAAAAGTACTTTTTTTCAAAACTAACTTTTAAGAGTTCTCTTATTCCCCTCTAACTTATGTTCAGCCATTATGTACTATTTAATCTACAAATATATTTAATTAGATCCGCTATGCAGGCACACTCTTATACGCTTTAGTGGCCACCAACAGACCTCACAGATATTCAGGGCTATCATGGATAAAATTCCGCGTGAAATTTCTCCCTTTTCCAATTACAATTTTTTTTGTTTTCCCTATTACTTGCTATTAGAGGGAATTGTTCGCCGGGAAAAATTTCACGTGGAATTTTATTCATGATAGCCCTGATTGTTTAGCTTGAGGGGGATGGCATGCCCAATTATTTTTCTCAACAATTTGTAGATTTCGGCTTTAAAAACTGTGCCCAAAAAATTTAAGATCTATGTAACTAACTAATTTTTCGAGCACTCACTGATGGAAATCGATGGAAATTAAAACGATTGTTTTTTTAAATATGTGAATCGCAAACTAATTTGAAAATAATTTCTGAGCCAACATAAAATTATAATTGTAAGAAGCAAACCAGAAGACAAAATACTAAAAATATTAAAGAATTTTGAAAACAAATATGTATTTTATTTGAATAAGCTTGTGGTGCCAGATAGTCTGTGACTTATTCCAGCTGCTATCTATGTATATGCATTTGTCTAATACGAGTACTGCATCTAAAGCCGCGTTTAGACTATTATACTTTGTATTTATACTTGTCAAAAATTCAAATAATACGTGCAAGTGTGATAGACTGAACGCAAAATGTCATCAAAGTGGCATATAATACGATAAAAATTTTGACATCCCATAAGACTTTTTCGTTTTTAGAAAATTTTCTAAACGATAATACTTTTCATTAGATCAGGGTTGCATTTTCACACAAACCAAATTTCCAAGTCGGGCGTTTCGCCGTCGACAGCGTGTCGTCATTGATGTAATGTTTTGTCATAAGTATATCGGCTCAAAATTATGAATAAGTGAATCGTATGGAAGTATATTTCGTTGACGTAATTTTTTAACGTTTTTGTAATATCTTTTCTTAAATTTTTTCTGTTATTTACATAGTATACTTTTAACTGCTGAATTTTTTCAAGTGCCGGCATGTCCCCGCCTACATGAAACCGCTTTGCCGCCGCTAGTCAGTGAATAGCACAAATATTTTAATTGAACAGCTGTTTTGTTTTCTGCTTGTATTACACATTTTATTTGATGTGTGATGGTCTGAACACAATATGTGATTTTACGTTAGATTTTTTGACAGTCGCAACGAATGTATTTAGATTTCTGTATCGTAAAATGTGATAAAAGTATTAATACTTGTATTATAGTCTGAACGGCGCTTGAGCATGTTGCTTCTAAGCAAGCTAAGGTAGAAACATTTTATAAATTGTCTTTATGTGTTGTCGCACACTCGTACAATTTAGTAACACACTTAGGAAAAACGAAAGGCAAATTAATTTCAAAAGATAAATTCAAATTAATTACAATCAAGATGCTAATGCTGGCAAATAAAATTTTACAGATGCTAACAATTTATTTAATTAAAAAAAAATAAATCTGCGAAACATAATTATTAAAATGGAGAAATTTAAACCGTAACTCAAGTAAAAAAAGAGAGAAAAATTGTGCAGCATTTTGTGGATTTAATATTAAAACAAAATGCATTTAATATCATTATCTTATCAATATCGCATTAAAATAACAAGTACTCAACTCCACTGTCAGTCAAAGACTTAGAGTTTTATGTCTGACTGAAAGTGTCTGTCTGACTATGAAATGACAGACATTGAGAGTTGGGCTAATTAAGTAGTCTTTTCTATTTCACTTTTAGCTTAGCCAAAAGATTTTCTTATGAAAACTTAATGAAACCATTTCATATTTTTTTCCTTTTTACAAATTTTTCTTTTGTTTTTGTTTCTGTGTTGAAATGAAAATAAAGTTTCGAGGTTTTTTTTTTGTACATAGATTATATACAAACATACATATCGTTACCTTAATATAGAAAGGCTTTAAATCATTATTTTTTTTAAATCGAGATTTTTGCATTTTTCGATACATTAGATGTTCCTCTATCGAAATATAAAAAAACTCTATTTCAAAAAAATAATGAGTTAGGGCCTTTCTATATTAAGGTAGCGATATGTACATTATATACATAAGTACATACATACATATGTGCATAACGGTATGGCTGCACTCATCATATTGTTGTATGTTTGTTTTGTTTTCATAAAAGTAAACATTGTCATTTTAAAAACACTTTCTTTTTCTCTTCACTTTTTTTTCATGTGTCACCTGAAGCTTAAAGCTCCATATGAAATTAAGATTAAAACTAAAGATGCAGGCAGGTATTTCTAATTCACATCTCACACGAGTACAAAAAATAATATTATGCAGTGTTGATAAAGCCGCGTTCAGACTATTATACTTTGTATTTATACTTGTCAAAAATTCAAATAATACGTGCAAGTGTGATAGTCTGAATGCAAAATATCATCAAAGTGGCAAATAATACGATAAAAATTTTGACATTCCATAAGACTTTTTCGTTTTTAGAAAATTTTCTAAACGATAATACATTTCATTAGATCAGGGTTGCATTTTCACACAAACCAAATTTCCAAGTCGGCTGTTTCGCCGCCGATAGCGTGTGACAAGTGATGTAATGTTTTGTCATATTTATATCGGCTCAAAATTTTGAATTAGTGAATCGTATGGAAGTATATTTTTCTTTGACGTAATTTTTTAACGTTTTTGTAATATCTTTTCTTAAATTTTTTTTGTTATTTACATAGAATAACCGCTTTGCCGCCGCTAGTCAATGAATAGCGCAGACATTTTCATTGAACAGCTGTTTTGTTTTCTGCTTGTATTACACATATTATTTGAAGTGTGATGGTCTGAACACAATGTGTGATCTTACGTTAGATTTTTTGACAGCCGCAACGAATGTATTTAGATTTCTGTATCGTAAAATGTGATGAAAGTATTAATACTTGTATAATAGTCTGAACGGGGCTTAAGCAACATGTCTGAATATGACAATACGAGTAATTAAACACCAAAACAAACAGCTAAACGCAAGATTTTATTTCAGATAAATCTACTATAAAATAGTACAGTGGGCACGGGTTCAAACTACATACAACCGTCTAACTTTTAATAATAGTAAAATTTTCATTGTTCCCGTGCATTAAAAATGAACTGACCTTGAAAAATATTCCCCCTTATTGCGAATGACGTCGTCGACGTCACATCAAGACAACAGTAAAAATAGTCCATTGTCTACTCTTTGTTGACAAAAATTGACTACTATTTATATGCTGCTTTAATTTACAAAGTCTTAGAGATTAGTAAGAGATCGTCAATAAGAGCGAACATACATATATAAAATAACTAATCTGTTAAATCTATTCTGAGATGTTTTTTTTACATATCTACACTTTTTCCTAGGCACTTTTTAAACAGGTACTTTTTTATTTTACATTTTTTTAGCACAATTTTTCAAATGGGACTTTTCTATTTCTTAAGGAATTTTTTAAAAAACTAATTTTTTTAATGTAATTTTTAAAATAGTACGTTTTTTTAGAGGTATTTTCTAAAAGGTACTTTTTTAAACGGTACTTATTTTAAAAGGTACTTTTTAAAAAAGGTAATTTTTAAAAAGATACTTTTTTAAAAGGTACTTTTAGCAGGTACTTTTTTCAGAAAGTACTTTTTTAATTGGTACTTTTTTGAAGGTACTTCTTTGAAAGTTATTATTTAATTTTTGTTAAAAGGAATCTTTTTTTAGTAGTAAAAACTACTTTTTCAAAAGGTACTTTCTTTAAAAGTAATTTTTTTGAAAGGCACTTTTTAAAAAGAGTACTTTTTTAAAAAGCTCTATTTACAAAACGTACTTTTTTCACATGTACTTTTATTAAAATGTACTTTCTTTAAAGGTACTTCTTTTAAAATGTACTCTTTTTAAAAGGTACTCTTTCTAAAAGGTACTTTCTTAAAATATACTTGATTTAAGAGGTACTTTTTTAAAACGGTACTTTTTTTAGAAGGTACTTTTTAGAAGGTAGTTTTTTCAAAAGGCACTTTTAAAAAGGTACTTCTTTTAAAGGTTGTATTTTCAGAAGATACTTTTTAACCAACTGAGCGACGCCAAGAAGGGCATTGAGTTTATCAGCCTATGTACATATGTACATATGTACGAGTATGTATGTGTGTTTCTTTGCGGCACTATATGAACCAAATGAGTGTACCGATTTTGATGATTCTTCAATAAGTCGACGAACTGTAACAAAATTGGTATCATTCGACAGGTATTTTAAAATAACTTTAAGGTTTCTCTTATGATTTTTCATTTAGGATATTTAACGTTTCAAAGTTGGTCGCAGTCCGGTTGTTTGATTTTTTTTTAATTACTACTTGTTTTTTTTTTTTTAAGAAACCTTTTTTAAAAGAAACTTTTTTTGCTAGTAGCAATTTCAATTGTACTCTTTTAAAAGAGTTTTCTCAAAGGCACTGTTTCAAAAAAAATTTTTAAAAAAAGTTATTTTAAAAGGTACATTTTAGAAATGTACTTTTTTGAAAGTAATTTTTCCAAAATTTACTTTGAAAGCTGAAAAAGTGCTTTTTCGAATATACTTTTTTGAAAGGTTTTTCTAAAATTTTTCTTTATCCAAGATGTACTTTTCTGAAAAAGTACTTTTTAAAAGAAAATTTTTACCTTTACAAAAGGTACTTTTTTCATTTAATAATAATTTTTTTTTTAATTATGTGTACTTTTTTGAAAGTTATTTCTGAAAAAGTATTTTTTTAAAAGATATCTGTTTAAAATATACTTTTCCAAAACGCTGTTTACTAAAAGTACTTTTTCAGAGGTAATACAACATTATCTTTTACAGAATTTTTTTTTGAAATGTCATTTTTAGGGTTCCGTACACCAAAGGTGAAAAGGAACCCTATTGTTTTCGCTACGCTGTCCGTCTGTCCGTCACACGGTATTTTCTCAGGAACCGTAAGAGCTACGGACCTGAAATTTGGACACAGTATGTAGAACCTTGGCCGCTACAACAACAAATACATGAGAATTAAAAATTAAAGGGTGTTCCAAAACGAGCAACGAAAAATTTTAAAATCCCATGTAATATACATACAATTGTATGAACATACATATTTATATTGAAACTTGAAATTTGTAAAATTAGTGTATTTTTAACACTAAAATTTAAAAAAATTTAAATTAAAGGGTGGTCCATCAGTTAATGCAATTTTGACTATGTAATTTTGACAATTTGCTATATCTTGGAAACCGTAATAGGCAAACACTTGAAATTTTCAAAAACGGTAAAACTAAAAAAACCGAAAATTATAAAATCGCCAAACCAAAAAAAAAATCGAAAAATATTAAAAAAAAAATCGCCAAAACGAAAAAAACCAAAATTAAAAAAAATTTCTAACACTAAAATAAATCACCAAATTCGAAAAAATCGCCAAAATAAAAAAACGCCAAAATGAAAAAAAACGCCAAAAATCGAAAAAAATCGCCAAAACGCGAAATTGTCGCCAAAACTAAAAAAAAATTTAAATAAAAAAAATCACAAAAAATTAAAAAAATCGCCAAATATAAAAAAAATCGCCAAAATAAAAAAACGCCAAAAACCGAAAAAAAATCGCCAAAACAAGAAAATAAAGTGTCAAAACTAAAAAAAGCGCCAAAAGTTAAAAAAAATCGCCAAACCCGAAAAAACGCAAAAACCGCCAAAACAAAAAAACCGAAAAGACCCCAAAAACGAAAAAATGCCAAAACTATATATTATATAGGATGAAGTTTGTATTAAATTACATATCTAGTGTTCGTACGGAATCCTTCGTGCGCGAGTCAGAGTCACACTTTACTGAATTTATTATAGATGAGATACGAACTTTAGCCTAATCAAATCATAAATATAATTAAAGGTATTTCTTAAAAAAATCTATTCATTGAAATGTACTTTTCTGAAAAGGTACCTTTTCGAAAAAAAAACTTTTCTTTAGAAGTACACTTTTGTTAAACTGTAATTTTCTTAAAATGTACTTTTTTGAAAGGGCACATATGTATTTTAAAGGAGCTTTTCTTAAAGTTACTTTTTTTGTAAATACCTTTGTGATAGGTAATTTTTTTTTAATATCTTTTTCTTAAAAGCATTTTTAAGATACTTTAACAAGTATCAAGACTTTCTTAAACATTTTTTTTTAATATTTCTTACAGTGAAGTAAAATAGTATATAACAAAGAAAATACCCGTATATCTTAGCAAGGGGAACATTTTAAATCCCTGCAGGAAATTGAACTGACACAATATTAATACTAGTCACGTGACCGGTCCCCAAGTAATAGGGACTAGTCCGGGTTCTAACACTTCCTATGAAGCGGACCAGTCACCTTTACATGGGGATGGCCTAGGATGGGGTTAATTGATACTTTTTATGCATCTTGTGACTTGTCACTGAGCTATCCCATAGGGACCTATTCGGTGTAGAATAATATAAATTATATATAAATGTCATTCCGACATTTAACTGTAACAATGAAAACTTATAATATTTTTTATTGTTACAAATGCAATTATAATTAATTTTTAAGCAGAAATTTTTGTGAGATTCGAACCGACAAACTCGCGCATGACAGGCTTGCACACTATCCACTCAACCACAGGGCCACTCATGTTTCAAAGGTATAAATACTACTTAAGCTTGGGTTAATATCTCAGTATAGTTACGGGACTGGTTCGAGAGTCACATTGGAGGGAGCAATTAACATTATATTTATAGTATTTGATAGGTACATGTATTCAACCACATCGAACATGTTCAGTGCCGTTTAATACAATATTCCACCGAGTCCAAATTAAATTGGCTCAAGATCAAGACGATACGTCACGAAAATTGTGAATATGTAACCTTTTACACAATATGTCTTTTTTTTCACCATACAGTTCTCCGTACTTTTGATAACACTTGCATTTTCTCAAGTCATAGGACGAGTACGTTTGGATCCATTGTCACCAAATTTTCTGCAGGGATGTTAATTAGAAAATTTGGTTTAAATAATATTTAATGATAAATAAATGTATACTTGTAATAAAATTTTTAAGAATTTGTTGATTCATTATAAGAAAATGTGGCGATGCTGTTTTTTTTTTCAAATAAAAACTCTAAATTTTTTTTAAGTTTAAAATTTTTAAACGCACTAATAATCCCAAATTAATATTTTACTTATTAAGTAAAATATTTTTTATTAAAAATACCTTGAAATTGATTATTGAGGGGTTTAGCTGGATCCTATGCGCATTTCACTGTTGCTAATGCAGATCATCAGGGAACCTTTACCCAAAGCTTCTTAGAACAACTAGATTTATTATATTATAAACTTCCATTTAAACAAATGAGAAGCTCAATAACAAATAACAATAACAAATAACAAAGTTGAAACAAGAACTCAATAATCAACATGTTTTTTATTTTCTTACTTTACCATTGCTACATTGGTTGACCAATTCAAAATTTTTTTATTGTTAATCCCATGATGTTCTACCTAGATTTTTGTAGACAAAGTTACAAAACCTACGCTCACAAAGGAAAAATAAATATTAGCTTACTCATACAAAAAGACGATGTTGGTTTAACATATATCGTTTTCAGTAAACATGTATGTATGTATTAGTGTCCTGCACAAGACTATTTATAAGACCTTTCAAGACATGAGAGATTTTTTCAAATGCTTTACATGCCGACCACACGAGCAATAATCTTGGCAATTATTGCCGTGGCAACTGTAAAATTCGATTGCCGAAACAATATATTAGCGTGTGGACCGTATGAATATGTGTTCAAATATATATTTAGCAACAACTGTTAAAATACATTGCTGAGCAATAATCTTTTAACACATGCTGTCAAATACAAATTATATTGAAATTTTTTCAACGTAAAAGTATAAAACAAAAGTTTTAACTACATAAAACCAATAAAAGTTCAATTTAAAATTAGAAAAGGATAAAATTATTGACAATTTAAGTGTTTATGTGAATAAAAAGCAAATATATTTGAATATACGTGTTCACCACCTCCAAATACATTGTTGAACACAAGCAATCTGACGTCATCATTCTGCCGGCGTTATTGCTTGTGTTAAGACACATCAAATTGCTGGTGTGGTCGTAGTGTCACTACAGCGAAATATTCTAAAAGAATCGCTAAGCAACACTGTTGGCAAGTAATTTTTTTCGGTGGTTTGTCTTGCCAACAGTGTTGTTTAGCGATTCTTTTAGAATATTTCGCTGTAGTAAAGCATTGGAAAAAATCTCTCATGTCTTGAAAAGTCTTATAAATACTCTTGTGCAGGACACTAGTATGTATCTATTTCATTACTAAAAATATTTATAACTTTAACATAACACACCCACTTAACCATAAATGCTTGATACTAATACATCTTAAAACGAAGCGGTAGCGCGCATTAACATTAACAACAAGAAACACATAACAAACAGTTAAATAAATACTCGTATTTTTAAGCATTCATTAGTAAAGTCAGTGACGGACGGTGATAAACAAATTGTAAAAGTTACGAGTACATGTACTTGCTTAATTTGGAATTAACAACAAATAACAACTTCTTATTTGGTCAACAACATTACTTTTCAAAAAAATACAATATTACAAAAAGGAAAAAAATATTATAAAACAGCAAACGAAACCTTTCACTTTCATTTAAAGTTCATGATCAAACCTATGAATTTAAAAATAAAATAAAAATCAATTAAATTACAAAAAGTCAACAAACAAAATTTGTATGATTCACCGCATTTTTTTTTTCATAAAATAATTACTAGTGTAGATCATCTTTGTAAAAAAAGACATTTATTTAGGCTTATCAGACATTCGGAGTGGTTTTGTTTTTTACTACGAACTTAAAATTCCGTTCGCTCTTGTGGTGATGCTAGGAGTATTTTTTGTCAAAAGAAAAATAAATTATTTTTATTATTATTTTTGTAATCAAATACGTAAAAAAGTGGCATTATCATTTCAAGAACTGACAGATCTTTTTGCTCAGTGTATTAGCTTTTATCCGTTAAGCACTTGCTAATTAATTTTCTCAAAACTTAAAAATATATATTAATTTTAATATGAACCAAATGAGAATTGTGTCATTTAGTCTTTTGTACAGTAAATATAGCACACGAGGCCTTTTTTTTTTTGTTGGGTATTATGAATCAATTAAACGATCGCTGAGGGCACTTATTCACTATAAATGCTATTGCTATAAAACTGTTCTCAGAATTTCGTTGGCCAATTGGATGTTGAAAGTGAGAGAGATTGTGGAAGCGATAGGCATCTCTCGCATGCCTCAGTGGTTTCGATTTTGAATGATTTTCTGCAAAATGGATGGCAGCGTTTGCTCAAAATCGATCACAAATGCAAAATTGTGACAACTTTGCAGGAGTGTTTGGAATTGTTCAACAGCAATATGAACGAGGTTTCGCACCTTTTTGTAACTCTTGGTAAACATATCGATAAATATTACGATTTTTGGTTCACAAAAATTTACTGAATCCAGGTAGAATATTGCGACATATATAACTAAATTTCTTCTTAAGTCTACTTAGTGGGTTATTGCTTATGTCCAGCTTTTTTATAAGTCAATAGTTAAGGGCCAATTTAACCAACTCTATTTAAATATCAATTCATATTTAAATGACGATTTTCATTAATTTTTGCATGGAAAAATTACTTTTAAATATGAATTGATATTCAAATAAGTTGGTGAAAATGGCTCTAAGCATTTTATTATTTTGGATCTTAAAACTTAAACGAATTGCAAACAAATGTTGCGTATCTTGGTTCTAGATCATAGTCCACCATCCCATTGCCCTCAGGGCTCTGCTAGCATTCTGCTTTGCATACGTGCACAGCACAACTACTAACAAAAACCTAAAGCAAGAGCATAAAACACACAAAAAGAGCAGATTTCTGTCGCATTTTTTTTTGAAAAAAATACACCGAGAATATTCAAATACCACCAAAATGATTTAATTTCTTTTTTCTATATTATTTATGTAAATAAATTATCTAATTTAAATCTTTTTATAACAGTACTTTTTATTGCTATAAAAAATAGACAAAATATGTGGAATATAGAGTTAAAAAATAAGTTTTTATTTGGCTTAAGTATTTTTATAGATGTTGAGTGTCGAGTATGTATCCAGAAATTGAAAAAAACTAGTACATACAGTCTTAGACACCACTACATATAAACGTTCATTCATATAAAATTAACCCATAAAAATATTTTTCATATACCCAATTAAACATTTACAAGAGCGATTTTTTTCAGTGGAATAGCACTAAACATGTATTAGTTCTGTTCTGCTTTTAGGAATTTTCTCTTCTTGGTGACCATTGTTCTAGATGAATTATAGAAGGAGAGAGAGAGAGAGAGGTAGAGCCACACCTTTTAGTACCTTTTTTTTTAATTTATATTTATGATTTTTAGGAATTTTTGTTGAAAAAAAAATAAACCTTAACTGATTTACTTCTTCCCTAATTTTTTTTTTCATGAATTTGTCATCTTCATTTATCTTCCAGTACCCTCGACACCCCAACATGCTGAAGGTGCTCAACAAACATAAAAAAAAACTTTACAACTTTCTGTATCTTTAAACTTCGCCATCAGACCTAAAAAAATTGATAAACATATTTATTGCACAAATAAAGAAAAAAAAAGTTTAAACATTTCTGCTTTCACAGATATGTATGTAGATATAAAAAAAAAAGAAACAGCAAAGACCTAAAAACCTACTTATTGGTTTTATTATGTTTGTTTTTTATTACAAAAAAAAAAACAAAAAAAGAATTAATCAAAAAATTAAACACCTCAAAAACTAAAAACAAACAATCATGCAACTTGAGACATTTCAATGAAGGTACGTAATTCTTTTAAAAATTTATTTAAATATGTGTGAGAGAATGACGCCCATTTAAAAAACTTTCGACACTCGCAGCAAGTTTTAATTATTTATAAGTTTTAATTCATTTTTTATAAACTGAAATAAGTCAGGGTTTTATTTTGATAAAACTAGCAAAACGATCAATTTAACAAATGACCCAACAATAAATAAATAAAAAACTGTTACCCAACAAGCAAGCGTTTTATTAAGAATAAATTTCATCCATTCTATAGTTGTACTACAACAACTATTTGAAGATTTAACGAAATTCAAAAACGAAACAAATATGTTGCTTAACTTTTCATTATGACTTACATATATGGAATTTGACAGCTCACGATCAGCTGATCTTGGTAGATGTTGTGCAGAAACCCACCCATATTGTCTGTCTTTTTTAAACGCTACACTTTTCAATGGATATTTTATTATTCCAACAGAAACTTTAATCTTAAATATAACACTATTCGGGAATTTTACAAATAAAAAAATTTTATACTAAATTTTGTACTAGAACCTATATGGAATTTGACAGAGATGGGCTTATCAGCTCATGATCAGCTGATATTGTTAAATCTGACACCGGAACCCATCCACATCTTCTCTGTATGACTTAAATATTACATTTTGGAATGGAATTCTTATTAGTCTAACAGGAGTTTATTAGCATGCCAAAGAGAGACGGGAGATATTTCTGTAACTTTTTCTTAATCAAACTCAACGACTGCCATTTAATATCTACACCGTGAACGAATTTATTAAGTATAAATTGCTTGAAATGTATAATGTCCTTTACCTCGACTCAAAGTTATTCTGCTTTAGTCATAAAAAACATGTTTGCTCAAAAAATTAATAAAAAAGTTAATTTTTTAATGTAAATTCATTTTATAAACTTTTAAAATGTGTCTCCAAAGTAAGTTTACAATTAGTGGATCTATTAAAAAATAAGTAACAGTAAAGTTCGCAATGTCGAAAGAAAACGTTCGTTAGATTACTAATGTATATAAAAAAAACAAATTTTATCATTTTATAGTTTTCTCTTCACATCCTGGCTTACAAATTAGAGGCCTGCGTAAACACTCTTGCATTATAAATCCGTCTTGTTTTTTAAATGCATTGTCGTAGCATGTATTATACTAAACCAATAATAAATGTAGTCTTTTTATAAGCGAAGCACGATGGATGTATTGATGTTCATGTATATGAGTGTTAACAAGCGATGTCGCGAAGACTTCTTGTTCGTAACAAACAATCAAAAGAAGTAGTGTTGATGCTTTTATGCTTGTTATTTTGCATATTGTACGTTTGAGTGTGTGTGTAGATGTAGATGGTAAGCTATTATGTTTTTGAGGGTGGGTTTTTAAAGAAGGCGCACATAACTACTCAGCGGTAAAACTCAGAACACCTTCTTGGTGCAGGCCTTATTAAAGGACTCTTTCGCATAAAATATACGATAAACATTCCACACTCGCTTCTTTGAGAAGGGAGAAGAAAAGGAGTAACATGTTTTGTTTTGTTTTTTACCAAAGCAAAAACAAAATCTATTAGTTTAAAGGCCTTCCAGAATCTCTGGCGAAAGAAGCCAGAACAGAAGGCCTGCTCCGCAGTGACAAAGCGTGTAAAAAAGATATGAGTGTGGAATGGAGCGAGCAGGCGTTATGCATCCAAAAGAAGGCGTACAGAGGCCTTCTAGAAGGCATCCCTACTTCTTCTAGTTCCCGCTGGGTAATGTTAATGCATGTGTGCATTTATGTGCGTATGTACATGCATGACGTTTGTATACGCGCCCATGCGTATGAAGCAGCAAGCATCACAAATTTTTCCGTCACAAAGTATTTTCTTCCTTACTGCTGTACCTGCAAAAACTGAAACAAATGTATTGCCAACAGAGTTGTTTAGCGTTTGTTTTAGAAGATTTCGCTGTAATAAAGCACTTGAAAATCCCTCATATCTTAAAAGTTTTTGTAATTGGTCTTGTGCAGTACTTTATTACAAACAAATGCTTAAATTAAAATCGGTATAGCCGTTTGCAAGTTGCGGCGTGAAAGAACAATAACACTCTCGATCAAAGTAAATTAAAATCGGTCCAGCTGTTTGGTCTTATAAAAAGCCCTGTTATTTTGGTAGAGGGGTTAAAAATACGAAACTTCTCTTTACTTTTACAAAATCAGCCAGTATCTTTTTATGTTTACCTCTTTTTACATAATCAATCTCTGCAGTAAGACTTGCTAGAAACATTGAGTCGATCAACTGTCTAATCTGGCAAGCAAAAATTTAGTTTTTAAAACTTAATTGTCTCTTGCTCTTACGTCAAACTTCCACCGCAAGTCATTTTGAAAAATTCGTAGCTAGGATGTCAAAAAAAAATGGACTGAAAAATGTGTGTTAACATCTGCGGGATACTCAAATTGCAAACAGAGAATATAGTTACTTGCGCATTGGAAACTACCTGATATTATTCGCTATGATCACATTCGACTGTAAAAGGAGCAGGGAATTTATATTGAAACGATAATAAAAAAAAATCAAACTCGTTTTTTCAACACAAGTTCCCAACCGAAAATTTGTTAACAGATTTTAAAAATGTTTCTTATATCTCGCGGGGCATATTCCCTCGTCTCAAAACAACTTGTTTGAAAAGGTGTGCGGAGACATGCTTCTTAAAATTTTACATTATACTTGACGTACTTTCGTTCAACTAATTTTAACAAAATAACAAAAACTCGCCTCTAGAAAAGTGGGCGGGATTACGCCCATTCAAATTTTATTTTATGCTTGAAACAATTTTACCTAAACGATTTTAGTGAAATCTTGAGCACATTTGCAGTTCTATTGGCGACACAATCTTGCATTTCGAAAAGTGGGCGGAATCACGCCCCTTGAAATTTAAAGTCAAATTTAACATAATTTTACCTTATCGCTTCTTACCAAACTAGCAAACAATTTGAGCTCACTCTTATGATGACATTTCACTGCATTTGTAAAAGTGGGCGGGTCACGCCCATTAAAAAGTTACTTTGTATTTCATATTATGCCACCCAAGCGATTCCTGCGAAACTTTTTATGCATATTATGCTCCTGCTATGATATAAATTTCTTCATCAAAAATAGACAGATTTAAAAAAATATCAACAGTGTTGCCAGTTTACGTTTGCTTTTGCAAAATGAGGGCAATCATGAATAAAATTCCAATTATAATTTTTTATGTTTTCCCTGTTACCTGCTTCATAATTAATTGCCCTCATTGAGTTCAGTGAAAATAAAAAATTTTACAAAAAGTTTTGTGAAAATAAAAAATTTTAAGTTAGCCACGAAAACAATTTTAAAAAAACATTACAAAAAAATAAATATTTATCTCCTAAATTGTCAAAAGTATGTAATAATTTCTTAAAATTGTGTACTGTTATTTAGCTATAAATCGCAAATAAATGATAAATCATCTACTTATATGTTTTGCAATCTTTTTATTTAATTTTATTAATAAATCTGCAAACCCACATGGAAATGTTAGTTGGTTATTTGTTAAAATGTCTTGTTAACTTTTTGTTTGTATTTAATTTCTTCAAAAACTATTTTGTTGTCTATCAAGTTGTTGTTGTTTTTTTTTTGTATTTCACAGTTTCTTTTATAATTTTTTTCTATTAAACAATTTAATAATATATGACAATCACTAATAATATTTAAAAGATTATATTCAACTGAACAGTATCTCGCTGAGTGAGCATGCCAACAATTAGAGATAAGTTTATTAAAAGATACAATGGGGAAAAACATGCAAACTACTGGTAATAAATAAAAATTAGTAAACGTTAACTTGTGAAGTGCCTACACAAAATGGAATTTTTTTTGTCTGCTTTTCAATAGGCAGTTAATACGATTAAAGTTGAACAGCGCATTTACGGAACTGGTAGTAGCGACTTATGTCATTTGCCATACAATCGGCTAAAATGTAGCAAATGAATAGACATATTTATGATTGATAAAGAACAAGCGACTGTTGTTAATAAGTGTTTGAGCTTTCATTATAAACAAATTTTAAGGAAATTGTTATAGACTTCACGTATTCTATTTGCACTGAAGAATTTGTATATGAGAATAAGGTTTGCATTAACACACACCGCACACAGTGGGCCACACATGTGAACGCAGCTGTTGAATGTGCAGAAACCTACGAAAAGAACATGTTGTTCCATTCGGCCTGTAACAGTAACTACAATTGTCTTTGGTGTCATGTATTTCTTAAAAGTTATCACATGTAATTTAGCTTAAGCAAAAAACGATTTTTAGCCTTATTAAATGAATTTAACAAAAGGAAGTTCGTTTAAAAATTAACAAAAACTAAGTTAATACTTTTATTTGAAGAAACATCCTAATTGATAAACGATTTAAGTTTAAAAGGAAAATTACATACGCTGGAAGTAAGACAGCTTGAGTGACTAATGCATTAAGTTAGGATCACACGATTGCCACAATAAACAAATTAGTGATTTATTCTACAAGCCAACCATGCGATTTCACAATTTATTGGCTCATACGGCAACCATTAATAATGTTGTTCTCATTTGATCCAATAAAATGCAACCCTGATGCAGCAATCATATGAAAAGTTGATTGGCAAACATGATATAAAATGATATAGATATTAAAAATATGCTAATATTTATTATGTTTTTGTACGACAATTTTGTAAGGCAATACTCGCCAATACTCGTATTTAATTTTTTATAACAAAACTGTTACATGTGCCCGTAGAAAATCTATGTTCAAAAACTCTTATTCTGATATTTGCATTCAGTGTTGCCATATTTAATTTTAAAACATCTTCAAGTCGTCCAAGAAAAGTCTTATTTCTTCATTAAAAATCTTTTTTTTTTTGTGATTTTACTCGTACGTATAGTAAGATTTTTTGGAAATCAGTGAACTAACAAACATAACTAAAATTGAGCTATATAACACAAAATGTTTAGTGCACAGTATATGTCTAAGATATATGCGAAACAAATAAGAAAATATGTAAGTACTTTAGTGAAAAGAAACCTCAATAATATACTTAAAGTATCAAAAAGCATATTTTTTAAAATCTTATTTTTAGCTAAGAAATCTTTTAGTCTTTTTAACATGTCTAAAAGCTTTAAAAATAAGATAAATCTTCACATATGGTAACACTGTTTGCATTTGAGGTGAAGAGATTTTAAAGCTCTTATAAGTTTGTCTTGTTTTTTTACAGGCATTGTTGTCGCCGATATCTGATTGGCTGTTATGCTCTCGTCGATGTGAAAGCACAAAGCTCTTCTTTAAAAGCTCGCATATTAAGCTTGAACATAGTTAGCAGCCGTAGAATAGCATTCCTTTTCGTAATTAAAATGAATTTTAATTGTGGTAAATGTTGTAATTATAATTTGTTGGCAGTTTCAATATAGAGTTACATGACTACCAGCAATGTGATACTCTTGGTGAGCTATTCTACAGTTTGTCATGCCATGTTGTCTTGTTTTTTTTTTAAGAAGACAAGGTTCCGCACACTTTAAAAAAACCAAAAATCTTATTATAACGAGAGCTGAATGCAAGTGCAAAGTTTTGTGCCTAGTCAGCTTAGTATAAATACATGATTTATTTATGTTGGACTTTAATGGAGATGGCTGTGCCCACTTTTCATATAGAACGAACCATGTTCCGCAGGTAACTGCTGGCGGTAAGTAAGCAATACAAAAGAGAATGTATTCCAAAATTATTCTCAAAAAAATATTAAAAAAATTAGTAGCCAAATTGAATTAAAGAAGTTGTAATACATTTTTATGAATTGAATACCTTAGATGCGCTACTTTGAGACCCTATGGCGCGCCACTGCCTGTAGCACACTATAAGCACCAAAATAAAACATAAGTTCGCCCACATCTATTTTCACATATGTTAAGCAAACTATCCGCTTACAAACTTATAGCAGCATAATTTCTAAATTTCTTCAAAGTCACCCACTGTGCAATGAAAGTATCATTTATATCCGTTTAAATTGTCTACACATAAAAAACCCAACATACTACCAATTCGATTTAATATCTAAATGTTTAAGATAAAAAATGCAATATGCTTATATAAAAACGATAAACTATAATTTAACGGTCGTTTGACATGTTGCAGTTGAAAAGTGTTTTCAAATATTGTATTTTTATCTCTTGTTCACGTTTTTCTTTTCTTACTTTTTTTCTTTATAAAGACGATGATTTTATTCATATAGAATTTTTATTTGAATTGTTTTGGGTTTGTCTGTTTTTTTTAAATAAATAATTTAGTATGCAAAAGTATAAAAATTCTTTTGTAATACTGATGTTGTTAAAGGCGTTTTTTTGACACAATTTAAAATAATCTACTTAAGCTTAAGTTCATTTTGTTAAGAATGATTATGAGAAACAATAAAAATTTAACTCAATAATAAAATTTGTTTTATGATATAAAGTGTATATAAAGAAAATATATATATAACGGTCAGATAACAAGGTCGGATTTGAAAGAACACAATGTGACACTGGATCAAAGAAACGAGTTTAATAATATTTCAAAAATAAGAAAAATTGTTGCTAGCAATCAATTTACTAACGTGTTATAGATTACGAGTATTAAAACTATTCAAAATACATTTTAAATAAATTAAGCTTTAATATATCTTTAACTTAATATAGAAAGGCCCTAACTAATTAATTTTTTTTATATTGATATTTTTGTATAATTCGATAGAAGACGAACGCAATAATATCGAAAAAAGCAAAATTCTCGATTTCAAAAAAATAATGAGTTAGGGCCTTTCTATATTAAGGTAACGAAGTGTATGTTATGCATGTTAATTTTTTGACAACTTCTTTGGATTGAGTTCACACTGTGATGGATGAAGTTATGCCCATTAAAATTTAATATAATTTATCTATATATTTTTAACCAGTTTATTGGTGGTTGATGCCACGCCCACTAAAAATTCATACTAAATTTCATATACTTCTTTTCACTCAACAGACTTCTATGAAACTTTGTACAAATTTTGCGATATCATAATGATGCAAACTTGCATTTAGAAAAGGGGTGATGCCACGCCCACTAAACTTTAATTATATATTTCACATAGTTCTACTCTACAGATCTCAATTAAACTTTGTATACACCTTAAATTTTCTACTGGCACGATGATATATTTTGAAACATGGGCATTGCCACGCCCATTATAAATTATTTTTATATATCATCTATTACATGTAGTTCTATAAAACCGATTCCTATGAAACTTTTCACACATATTAAAAATAATACTTCAATACAAATTACATATAAAAAAGAGATCTGTGTGTGTGTTTGTGATGTTGTAAACATCACCCGTGTTGCCAGATTTTAATTTCAGCTATTTTTGAAAGCTTGCAGCAACCCTGCAGAAAATTTGGTGATCCAAACGTATTCGTCCTATGACTTGAGAAAATGCGAGTGTTATCAAAAGTACGGAGAAGTGTATGGTGAAAAAAGACATTCGTGTAAATGGTTACATATTCACCATTTTCGGGACGTATCGTCTTGATCTTGAGCCAATTTAATTTGGACTCGGTGCAATATTGTATTAAACGGCACTGAACATGTTCGATGTGGTTGAATACCTGGACCTATCAAATAGTGTAAATATAATGTTAATTGCTCCCTCCAGTGTGATTTAGGAACCAGTCCTGTAACTATACTTAAATATTAACCTAAGTTTTATTGGTATTTATACCTTTGAAACATGAGTGGCCCTGTGGTTGAATGGATAGTGTGCAAGCCTGTCATGCGCGAGGTTGTCGGTTCGAAACTCCAAAAATTTTCTACTTAAAAATAAATTATAATTGAATTTGTAACAATAAAAAAATTATAAGTTTTCATGGTTACAGTTAAATGTCGGAATGACATTTATATATAATTTATATTATTCTACACCGAATAGGTCCCTATGGGATAGTTCAGTGACAAGTCACAAGGTGCATAAAAAGTATCAATTAACTCCATCCTAGGCCATTCCCATGTAAAGTGACTGGTCTGCTTCATAGGAAGTGTTAGAACTCGGACTAGTTCCTATCACTTGGGGACTGGTTACGTGACTAGTATTGTGTCAGTTCAATTTCCTGCAGGGAAGTTAAAATTTTCTCCAATAAATGTGCCAAAAGAAAAGTAGACATGAAAAAAATTAAAGCTCACTCAGTTCCTCTCGTTTGTGGCAGACAAAATTTTTTTTCGAGGTTTTTTCTACATAAAAAAATACAATTACAAGTTTTGCTTATGTCTGGTCGAGTATTGGTGCACAAATTTTTTTTTACTTGATTAAAGGAAACATGTGCAAGTCTTCTTTAATTTAGGATACAATTTTCGTAGATGACTATTCGAATCGACATATCTCCGCAATACGGCTGAATATTTTCCGAACAAAAAGTTTTGTTTTAAAAAAATTGGTGAATTCCACTAAAGACTCAGGCAGTTTTGCCGACTTCAAAACAATCTAAATGATCTTTTAATAAGTGGTTTCATTTTGATACGCAAAAACAAAATAAATCATTGGATCCTTATTTAATTATAAAAATAAGTGTATTCCACTAATAATGAAAAGCAATATCAACTAAATGGCCACCACGGCTACGCTTGCAGGATTATATTATTTGGTTGCAATTTTCCATCACCAATTCACACATTTGCGGCTGTAGGTCCTCGATAACTTCTCGAATTCCATCTTTTGATGTCTTGAATCCAAAGGGGCATTGACATTAATTTATGTAAACCCGAATAGAAAGGTCTAAAGGTGTCGAATCACAAGATCTTGGATGACAATAGTGATTGCCACTTCCATAAATCACACAGTCAGAAAATTTTTCACGAAAAAAAAATATGTTATCGTTACTTGTGTAGCACGTAAAATTTAACTTTAGCAGTTTTTCCTCATTGCCACAGATACATATATATTGATATTTTGCAATATATTTTGATATAATTTTTCACTTAACTTTTCTATATATACATATGTAGGTTACAAATAACAATAAATAATTACAACTTCTGCTTACAGAAATAAAATAAAAATATTTACTAGTTTGTTATTTTCTCTCATTTATTAAAACGTTTCTCTCTGTCTATAATTAAAAATAAAACAAAAAAAACAAAAATATAACATTTCAATTAGCGCCCCAGACACTTGTTATAAAATCATTGTAATAATTTCATTAATTTAAATTAACTTTTTTTTTTCTTTCCCAGTTGTAGTCTTTTATTTTCAGTTGTATAAATTCAAGTGTGTTTACGGTGGGCGTAAGCCATATATATACCTATAATGGTAAAGAAATATTTAATAAACATTAATTATTTCCAACAATAATACAATATTAATTGCATCAACAAGACAAGGTCGTAGTTTTATTATTATTTATTTATTTATTTTTTCTTTCTTTACAATATTACAATCAAACCACATTTTCATAACGTCATTTGTGAGCATTATCATTTCAATAAGACAATAAAACAAACATGAGCTACAGACACAAAAATTCTGACACAAATGCAAACCTGTAAACGGTGTAGAATTACCTTGAAATTATGTTTTTGAAAAAAAAAACACAAAGAGGTATAGAAATATGTAAATTGAAAGGGAGAGAAAATAAATAAAAATTCGTATCGAAAAAAACCTCTTTAAATTTTAAAGCGAGAGTGGTAACACTGTTCTGACGGCTGTTTTCTAGCGTACAGTTTGCATTCTAAGCATATCATTAAAGAAGAAATGAAAAGTTCACCACATTTTGAATATTAATATGGTGAATTGGCATAAGGGACCATTCACATGGAATTTCATCAAAATAAGACACCGAATTATTTAGCACAATCTAAATTATTTTCAATTTTTTATTTCTTATTTTTTAAGTAGGCTAAATTTTTTTTCGAAAGCTTTATTTTTAACTTTTTAGCGTTAATTTTAAATTTTCAGTTTTTTAAACGCAAGATATCATCACTTTCAAGGTGTGTGCTAAGTTTAGTAAAGGTACGGTCACACTTGAAAAAACATTTGCTGAAAAAAACGTAACCACTCTGTTATTTAACTTTATAAATTAGACTTTAATAGGCATGACTCCGCCCTTATTTTTAAGCACAAAATTATACCATTCCAAGGGCCCAAAATGATTGGCGAGTTTCATGAAAATCGGATAATTAGATGAACATACATTAATATAATTTAAAATAACACTTTAATGGGCGTGGTCCCACCTACTTTCTTAAATGCAAGATCGTGTCACTTTTAGAGCTTAAGATGTGTGCCACGTTTTGTAAGAATAGATTAAGTAGAATAACGTGAAATATAATCCCCCTTATTGCGAATGGCGTCGTCGACGTCACATCAAGACGACAGTAAAAATTATCACTTGTCTACTCTTCGTCGACAAGAATTGGCTACTATTAACATACTTCATTAGTTTATAAAGCCTTAGATATTAGTAAGAGATAAAGAGTAGACAAGTACTGTCGTCTTGATGTGACGTCGACGACGCAATTCACAATATGGGGGAATATTAAATGTTAATGGGCGTGGCACGCCTGTTTGTTTAAGTTCGAAATTGTATCATTACGAGAAGCGAGGATGTGTGCTAAGTTTCTTAGCAATCAGATTGGTAAAAATACATAAAATGAAAGGAACCAATCAAATGGGAGTGTTGCCGCCCACTTTTTTTGACAATGGGACTAAATGGAAGCTGAAAAACACAGTTAGAAATTAATTAACTCAGAATTCCTTTGGAATAAAAGCTATCTCTCTCTGCCTGGCTGGCTGTCTCTCTCTCTCTCTTTTAAGGAACGCATTGACATATGTACCCTTAATTAAGAAAACGGTCTAAGTCACATGCATTTTTGCTTCGAAATATTAAATTAATCTTAAAAACTTCAATAAATATTTAATATAATATTAATTTAATATTAAATTAATTTATATTAATCGGGACTAATTTGTCAAAATGTTATCTACTAAATATATCATATCGCTTAGAACACTTTCATAATTGTGGGCCCATATAAGAACATTATTGCACTACACTGCATTGATAATAAGGCCATATAAACTTATTCCGGAATTGATTGAGAAGCAATGCCATTTTGGTTTATTAATTATGAATTTCTTACAGTGATCCGACGAAAATCATTCCAATCGGATCTTAACCGAAGCCTTTCAAACAAATCTAATTGCAATATTATTGGGCAATAATTGATATTGTACAATAAAATTGCTTATGTGTATATTGGTATATGGCACAATATATATTGCGTAAAATCAAAAGTTTTATGATTTATATTGCGCAAAAAGAAATATTTTGTAATGTATTGACAATATTGTGCAATAATATTTCCAGGTAGAGCAATAAACATTATTTTTCTATTGTTTAATTAAAAATTATTTAATTTGTTTAGGATTTTGTATCTTGTATGTAGCACGAAAAATCAAATTTAAAGTTTCTTAAGCGCACATGTGTGTGTCTAGCTTATACAATATTACAACAATTTTGCCACATTTTTTGTTAATATTGTTCAGTTTATTGCATGGTGTGGAGCAAAACGACAATAATAATAATAGTAAGAAAGTACTCAATAATATTGCATAGTCTATGGGTACCCGAAAATTATATTTCACTACTTATGTCACCTTCTCACTAGTTGTTAGAGCGAGAGTAATGTTAAAGGTGCTTTAAAGCTACAAAGAATATTGTGAAAATTTTGCAGCACTAGATATTTTTTTTTGTGATGTTAAGGCTTCCAGCATCACACCAGCCACCAGCCAGGCATATCACAACTACTGAATTGAAAGAAGAAAAAAAAATATTTCCAAATTATCTAAACTTATTGTTATAAGTAGCTGTAGCTTTAAGTAAACCAGTTGCAATATCTCTTAGCACTCAAGCTGTTTTTCGCAGCTGCTTAGATAATTTCTGCATTATGACTTATTAATATTTTTTTTTCTATTCGTTTGTTTCCATTCAAGCCGCAAACTCCACTCAATGGCTTCAAGGCAGCCTAATGTTTATTTTTTTTTTGTGGCTGTTAACAAACAAGCTTATGGTCTTTTTAATGCATAATTGTTAAGTTAGATCTAAGCAGATAAGGCAACAGGAATTTTTATTGAAAAAAATTAACATACATAATAATTTTTTGGAAGCAAGTGTTCATAGTTCATTTTTATATATATATATATATATATATATATATATATATATATATATATATATATATATATACAAAGGGTCCGCCATCTAACGTTTTTTTTCAACTAGTGCTTATTTCGTGAATGGTACCACTTAGCTCATGTCTGATTTGACAGATAATTAGTTTTATCCTTCCGCTGAACGAGCCAACTGACCATCCAATGCGTTTTCGCTTCGCTAAGTGCACCTGCGATCGACTTAAAGAAGATGCCGATTTTGCCAAAAAAAAAAAATCATCTTTTCAGATGAAGCTCATTTTGATCTTGGCGGCTATGTAAACAAGCAAAATTGTCGCATTTGGGGCACAGTAAACCCGCACGCATACATTGAAAAGCCGACGCACCCAAAACGAGTCACTGTTTGGTGCGGATTTTGGTCCAGAGGTATAATTGGGCCATTGAGCAAAGAGTGGCCGTTACAGTCAATGGCGATCGTTATCGGGCCATGTTGAACGAATTTTTGTTCGCAAAAATTTAAGAGGAGGATATTGGCAACATTTGGTTTCAACAGGACGGCGCTACGTGCCACACAGCCGAAGCTTCAGTAGTTTCTTTTTATAGCATTTTATATATATTTATTTTATATATATATATATTTTTTTATATTGTTGTATTGCGGTCAAAATATTTGTTTAATTTTTTATTTCCTAAGCTGGCGAAAAATATGCACATATGATTATATAAAATTTTTTAGCATATTTTCAAAATAAAAAAAAAATTTAAATAACTGCAAGTTTGAGCAACCAAACTGTAGGACTTCGGAAAACATGAAATTCACCAGGGTCAGGAAAACATTAGCCAGCCTCAGAGTACCAAATAGACTATCAGCTTGTTGCTAACAGATGAGAAAAGTAGTTATAGCTTTCATTCCTTTAAACCACCGAGTTTTCGTAGAGAAGCTTTTACTTTCGAAGTCACAAGCGGCTCACAAGGTTAGGTTAGCTAGAGTCCAGCTCACTTGGGTACAATACAATGATGCATTTGTGCCTTTGTACCTATGGGTTGAGCAGAATATAGTTAGAGAGGGTGATAGGAAATGTATAGTGATAGAGAAAATAGGTGGTGAATGATGAGAGAAAGGAAAGCTTCATTATTTTACAACCCTGCTTTTTATTGCACGTCTTTAACAACGCAGTGTTGCAGCGCCTCTGGTGTCAATGAGGAGTATTAAATTTTGAAACTATCTTTAGTAGCCATTTTATTGGTTATTTTACTTCGCGGATGATTCCGCTTAGCAATACCGACGAAGGTCATTTGGACTAGTATTCGCTGACCAGTGTCTATGCCTTCATCACTTCAGAACTTTTCTTACAACAACTGATACAAAGGCACACTAATGCACATCAGAAAAATGCGTGGTGTTGTTATTTAATGACTGTCGGAGACCGGGCTCGAACCCAGGACAACGTTGACGTGTAGTCCACGTGCTAACTACTTTAGCCAATGCCACCGTGAAGCGCCTCCACCATAAATATTTTCTAGTACTATGAAATCTAAAAAGGTCACGAATGACTGACTTTTCGACTTAATTATGTATAATGACCCACAAATTGATTATCAAACTTTACGAAAAAGCTTTAAAGCTTGGAACCATAAGCAAAGCTTTTATTTAAGTTCTGCATAAACTTTAAAATCCATTTTAGGTTGATTTAAGTTTTTTCTAATATGTATAATGACTATCAAATGAACTGAAAATTACTTACATACGGATTTATGTCCTCAAGCTATTCTTTTGAAAGCATAATTAATTTTTCTTTCAAAACAACGACTAAAAGCTTCATTAATTAAAAAGCCTTCAGATTAACACTGACACTTACAAGTAACTGGCTCCATCAATTTAGGGGAAAATTAAAGCAATTTATATTCCTGCTTTTTTTTTCTTAACCAGTCATTAGTAGAGTTTACAAGCAAATTCAACGATTTTTTTTTGTTCTCACAAAAAAAAAATAAAAATTAGAACCAAAAGGCGTTTTCTTAAGATGCAGCAACACTATACTAGAGAGAACAAAGCTTTAAAATGAAAGCATGTGCTTCTTATTGTTGCTTTTGATTGGCTTAATGTCTGTTTCCCAGACAGGGAGAAAAATTCTTGTATTTTTAAATTAGTGGCGCCTTTTACTTAAAGACGTTTTTTCTGTTAATTAAAAAAATCGTTTTTAGATTGGAAACCTAATTAGAAAATAAAATTGCCCATGTTTAAATGTTCTTTTTTCTTGTTCTTTGATTTGTATTTTATTTCTTTATTTCTTTACAGAGTTTATGCGTAAATGACTTAACCTTCCCATGACTGATATAAAAAAAAAACCTGATAGAAACATTTAAAATTTTGAGAGATAATTTTTCTTTATTTTAATTTTTTTTATTATAATTTTATTTTGGTATAATGAGTTTGTGTATATTTTCTGAGTATTCGAAAATGGTCATTTTTAAACTTCTCTTTTTTTATTCACAGTAATCGCCACCAACAGTGTCTGTAATGGTCGATAAGGTGTTTTTTTCACTTGTGGCTGCCACACAGAAATTTGGGTTATTCGGCAATTTTAAATAAATTAAGAGAAAAAAAATCATAAACACATAAAAAATTTTCCTTGTGATTTTACGCCTGTTGTTAATAAAAAATTAAAACAAGTTTTACATGTTTTATATCATCAATTTTCGATTTTATGTTAATTTATCTAACATATTTTTAATCTTCCGTCAAAGTGTGTTTTTTGTTAACTGCAGGGAAAAAAATTTATATAAAATTTATTAACAAATAACTGTGTTACTAATAAAATATTTTCAAAATATATGTATGTATAATAAAATTATACGATTTAAAGCGAATCTTTAAACATTTTCTATGGAAGCTGATTAATCATATTATTATGTACTTTGAAATTAAAATAAAAATGTGCGTTTGAAAATAAATTAAATGCTATTTTTCTAGCGAATCATTATTCGTTGTCTTCAAATTATCAATATTAATAAATTCGTTTTATAAATAACACTGAAATCAAGTTTTTTTGAAAATCCTTAGGCTAAATTTACTATTTTGTGGTTGATTTTAGTTTTTGTAGTGATGACACCGATAATGACTTGTGATAATACGCATCCCAAAAATTTCATTCACTAATTCTGTAGACTTAAGCTACGGTCACACTTGTCAAACATTTGCCCAAAAAAGCGTAACCACTAAATGCTAATGAAAAATCTTTCAATTCAGACAAAAGTTTGGCAAGTTAAAGAGTAGCCAATATTGTTGGATTCTTTGACATTTTCCATTAGTTGTGTTCGAAAATGTTAAATATGATAAACAAGTGTCTGGATCAAAACTTGTTTCATTAGTGTTTGTTGGTTATGCTTTTTTGGGAAAATATTTGACAAGTGTGACCGTAGCTTTAGAATTGTTTGCAACGAACCCAATATAAACACTATTTTTTTAAATAAATTCAGTAAAATGCGACTTTGGCCCGCGCACGAAGGGTTCCGTACGGACACTAGATATGTAATTCAATACAAACTTTAGCCTATATAATAAATAGTTTTGGCTTTTTTTCGTTTTTGGTTTATGACGATTTTTTTATTTTTGGTTTGGCCATTTTATAATTTTGAGATTTTTTAGTTCTACTGTTTTTGAAAATTTCAAGAGTTTGCCTTTTACGGTTTACAAGATACAGCAAGTTGTCAAAACTACATTAACTGATAGAACACCCTTTAATTTAAATGTTTAAATTTTGGTGTTTATTCTTGTAGTCTGTATAAAAATACACTAACTTTGCAAATTTCAAGTGCCCATATATAATTGTATGTATATTACATGGGATTATAACATTTTTCGTTCTTCGTTTTGGAACACCCTTTTATTTGTAACTCTCCTGTATTTTTGTTGTTGCAACCAAAGTTCTACATACTCTGTTCAAATTTCAGGTCGGTAGCTCTTACGCTTCTCGAGAAAATAACCTGAAAACAAAAGCGTTCCTTTTCATCTTTGGAGTACGGAACCCTAAAAAGTACCTTCTATTAAAAATATATACTATAAAAAGTACTATTTATAAAAAAAATATTTTCATAAAAAGCGCCAATTATAATACATAAGTATATGTACGCATATACATACATATCTGTAAAAAAGTATGTGTATAGTATAGAGTTGCATGAACAATTCCATCCATGAAACTACTGAAATGTTTGTTTACTAAAGCCAAGGCAAATTCGTAACAGGTAAAGTTGAAAACACAGCTGATCTATTTTTTTTTGCCTAATTCAAGGCGAATTCATATAACTGTTGGCTCGTATGTCAAAAGTTGTTTATATATACAGACCTGCGCCGGACAATTTTTTCGGCGGCGCCAGCTCTTGGAAAAATTGTCGGCGGAAGCTGATAGTCAAATAACATGAAATAGAAAATTTAGGATAAAAAAGAATTAAAAAATAATTACGTGCTGGTGGTTAAGCATTATCTATATATTTCATTGATGCTTTTCCAAATCATTAGTAGACTTCAACCATATATTTTGTTAAAGTTTGTAAGCCTACTACGCTAATTTTTCTTTTGTGAATTCTCAAATAGTTTTTGAGAGTCTGTCCATAGATAAGAGATTTGGAACTGTTCAAAATATATGGTTGAAGTCTACTGATGATTTGGCAAAACACCAATGAAATATATAGACAATGCTTAGCCACTATCAAATACGTACCAATTAAAATAAATGTATGAAAATATGTCAAATAATAAATATTTTTAAATAAATAAAATAATTATTAGATTATATTGTACATGAAGAATCGGCGGATGTTTTTCAGGCAACATAAACCAAACTTTTTCCAGCGGTGGCGTAGCTGACTAAAATTATCGACGGCTCGGCTCAGCCGGTTGTGAGCCATCATGGCCTAGATCTCTGCTCGAGTAACTTCAATCAGCTGCTCTTGACATACGAGCCTCCAAGGCAACAACAAAATACCATATTGTTTTTATTGTTCGTATTTTGTTGTAGTATTAACTTTACCTGTCATGAATTTGCCTTGACTAAGGCCCAACTTCGAATAAATATGTTAATACTCAACAAACTGTTGCTTTTATCATACTGTGAGTGAAAACGTTTCGTTTCATACTGTTAACACAAAGTCCCAAATCACACTATGCAAGTCTTATTGCTAAGCTGATTCGTTTCAGGGAGAGAGAGACGAGGGGAACAGCAACGTTTCTTTCCCCCCGTCTCTCTCCCCTAAAAAACTAATCAGCTTAGAGGCCGTTTAGATGAAGGGAGGCCTCTCTGCGACACGTCGCCTGCGAGTCTTGTTTTTAGGCGAGAAGTGAGGAGAAGCTTGCGGAGTAGCAAAAGTCGCACGTACTGGGAATTGAATCGACAGTTTTATCTCTTCTCTCTCACAAATTTTTTTCTCTCGCATTTTTTGTGTGCTATGTACAGACAGTGTTGCCAGTTAGACTAATTTTTTATAATATGCATCAAAGAAACAGTTATAATATAAAAATTATAAACAAATAAAGTAAGGAGAGAAAAGGAATTATTGTATTTTGGTGGTAAATTAAATAAATAAAAATATGTGGACATATTAATTCTACATTTCTCAAACTAACAATTAGTTCCTTTACGGCAACACTGCTACGAATAAACGAGCAAAAAGCATTGAACAAATTAATATCAAAAAGTCGCCTGACTATTGCGACAAAAAAGTCTTGATGTAAACGCGCGTGGATTTAAGAAGGGACTCCAAAAGAGAAAGTAAGCGTTGTCGCAGCGAGGCCACCCTTCATCTAAATGGGCTCTTAGCAATAAGACTTGCATAGTGTAAATTGGGACAAAGAGATGTTCATTGAAACGACTTTTGTTCATGATGCTTTCTGTCATCTCATCTTTTGTTATTAATTCGCAATAGCAATGTTGCCAATATAGTGAAATCATGTATAATAGGTTTCACTTTTAAATTAAAGTTTTAACTTTTAAACATACATGCACAACTAAGTACATATGTATATACCAAACATATTAGTAATACATATTTTAATTTGTCATTTGCATTTTTATATAATATAAATCTTTAAAGTATTTTAATATATTATATATTCTTGTAATGAACTGCACACAACCCTGAAATGAAATGCTATGGAAAGAAACAAACACTTTTAGATGAAAAATGAAAAAAAGGAATTGGTTTATGAGAAATGAATATATTCTTAAAGGCCGTGATACACTATCATATACAGTCGTACGATTCATTCACTGGAAAATCGGATTGAATTCTGTCACACTTCAATAAAATTGCAACAAAATCTCTTATAGGTGCCACACTATTCCACAAAAAAGATGAAAAAACATTTAAAATAATTTTTATGTTTAATTATTTTGCATTTCTAAAGAAATAATAACGCAAAATGTAATTTTCAAAATGAATCTCTCTATGTTTAAATAAATGAAGCAGAATTTGCTGTTTTCTTATCAACTGCCTTACAAAATGCATCTCTGATCTAATAGAAATTATCATTTTATGAAAATTTTCATAAACTTTTGGAAATCGGACAGACTTGTCAAAAAATCTGTCACACATGTCAAATTTTAATCCACACTATCATACTTTTTGAGCACACACGATTTTTTTGACAGATCGAACGACAGTGTATGATAGTGTATCACAGCCTTAAGCAAATTTGATTATTAGTTGTGTTGGTGTCCAACGGTTTTGCTCACGTACTTGTTTTTTTTTTAATTTCATATGATATAAAAAAAATTGGAATTGACAAAAATTAAACAAAACACAACAAAAGTACTCGTTTCCCAGCGAAAATAACTATTTATATTCTTCCAAGCATCACCCTATGTAAAAATACGAAATTTTAAACAACAATAATAAATAAATAAATGTGTAATTTTTTAACTTCCTTTTCGGCGATTATTCTTATATTTTCCCTTTTCCTACAACTGGCAACACTGATCTTTAAAAGCATATTGTTTTTGCATGAACTTAATCGAGATTTACTCAACACATGTTCTGTTTCACATTTGTAAATGTTAGTATGCTCTTGTATAAGTAAACAAACCAACATTATTTTACTGCGTTCTTAACTATTGAGTATTCATTGTTCTTGTTTCATAGTTATTCATCTGTATAAAATAGAAATAAAACGAAAAAAAAATTATGACTAAAGTTTCATAAACATCATTATTTAGTTTCATGCGGATGTCTAATGTATAGTAAAAGTACTTTTTGTTAAAAAAATTACTTTTTATAAAAGGTACTATTTAAAAAAGGTACTTTTTATAAAATTTACTTTTTATAAAAAAAAATTCCTTTTTATGTGAGGTACTTTTGCAAAAAGTGGATTTTTTAAAAAGTTCCTTTAAAAAAACCTTTTACAAAAAGTACCTTTTATAAAAAGTTTTATATATAAAAAAGTATTTTTTATAAAAGATTTTATATATAAAAATGTATTTTTTTATAAAAAGTACCTTTTATAAACAAGTAACTTTTATAAAAAGCACCTTTTATAAAAATACCTTTTATAAGAACTACCTTTTATAAAAAGTACCTTTTTTAAAAACTACCTTTTATAAAAAGTACCTTTTATAAAAATTACCTTTTTAAACAAGTACCTTTGACAAACAGTATATTTTATAAAAATTACATTTTATAAAAAGTACCTTTTATAAAAGTACCTTTTATTTATAAAAAATACCTTTTATTTACAAAAAGTGCCTTTTATAAAAAGTACCTTTTATAAAAAGCATTTTTTACCAAAAGTACATTTTCTTCAAAGTCCCTTTTACCAATAGCACCTTATACCACAAAGTAATTTTTACCAAAAGTACTTCCATTGAATGAATTGTTTTAATCAAAAGTACCTTTTATCAAAACTGCCTTTTGCCAAAAGTATCTTTTACAAAAGTATCTTTTACCGAAAATACCTGTTACCAAAAGTACTCTTCATCAAATTTTCTTTTTATCAAAAGTACATTTTACCAAAGTACCTTTTACTAAAAAGTAATTTTTACCAAAAGCACGTTTTAAAAAGTACCTTTTAAATAAAGTATCTTGGTTAAAAAGTACTTTTTTTTAATAAAAAATATTTTTATGAAAAATACCTTTTGTAAAAAGTTCCCTTTGAAAAACCACAGTTGAAAATATATTTTGAATCATGAAATTTTTTAGAAATTATTCATTAAAACATGGAAACCAAAAATTTCTTTTAGAGGGAATAGTTTTCACCCCCAAAAATAAACTAATTTCATAATAAAAAGAGCCAATAAATAACAAATGCGTAATACTTGCAGTTACTCTTAATTAACTACGAATAAATTTTAATCAATACCACGGATTGATTACATCGTATTATATAGACTAGTTTTCTTTATTGATTTACGAGTATTATTAATTTAAACATAAAAGTAATAGCCAAAAATCATGAAAATTATAACTTTAACATCTAACAAAATAGTTTCTATTACGGGTGTAAATTTTCCCATAAAATATCTGAAAGTTAAAAGAAAATATTGATCAAAAAAAATTTTTTTTTAAACTTAGCTTCTGCACAATTACTTACGCTTTATTGTCTGCTATGGACTTTGCTTTATGATATTTGTGTTATGTTATGTTACTTGTGTTTTTGTATTTGTTGTAAATTTACTATACATTTTAATATTTATACACCTTTTTTCTTTTGGAAAAAGAAAACATTAGTGCGTAAAATGTTTTTTTTAGTAAGAAATGTTATGTAAAAAATATATGGGATTGATTTGATTTAATAAAATGAATTTTAAAACTGAATTTTTGTTTGGAACTCTTTTTGCATTAAATTAGCATAATCATTTATTTGTTTAGGTTTTTTGTTTCAAACTACAAGTAATAATTTTTGTAAAAAAAAATAACAGAAAAAACTTTAAATACATACATACCTTTAATAATTTCAAACTTTTGATAGAGAAAATCACTATGTTGTTGGTGGTGTGGTGACAAAATCTGTAAAAGAAAATTAAAATGGAAGGAAAACGTTAGTCACATATGTGTGTATGTATGTATGTATACTATAAGTTGTATATACAATAGAAATACAGACATAATATGTATGTATTAATAATAAAATTTTGAAAACTTTCTTTATATTAATTTATATTGAAGTATATATAATAGACTGTAATAAATATTAAATATTAATAAATATTTCCCCTTATTGTGAATGGCGTCGTCGACGTCTCACCAAGACGACAGTAAATATTGTCACTTTGTTTACTCATTATCGGCAACAATTGGATCTTAATGACAATTAATTGAAGATTGAGGTTAATTTCGTCTCTAAAATGTCGCGCTAAGGCTTTGTAAATTACTGGAGCATTTTAATAGAACATACTTAAGGCTCAGTTAGCCGACTGTAATGTAAAGTAACTGCAACAGTAGGAAACAGCTGATCGATATTGTTATGTGAAAAGTAATGAAAATGGTTATAGAGATGTAATGTAACGTAACCTACTTCTCATATAAATATATCGATCAGCTGTTTTCTACGTTACAGTTACATTACATTACAGTCGGCTAACTGAGCCTTTAGTTGTTGTCGAAAAAGAGCAGACAAATGACAATTTTTACTATCGTCTTGATGTGACGTCGACGACGCCATTGACAATGAGGGGGATTATTTATATGAAATTTTTTTTTTGTATACAGAACAATTTTTTCTTAATGTGTTAAACATTTTATTGAAACAAAATAATTGTAATTACACTCATACATATGTATATTAAAGTCGCTCTTTTTATATACATACATATTACCAATGTTACCAGATTACAAAAATAAAATAATTATCCCTGAAGATATTGGAAAATTTCAACGAAACGTCGGATAGATTAAAAATGAAATAAAAGCCTCTTATTTACAATAAGTGTTTTTATGGGAATTTTATCAATTTAAGTTTAAAATTTTTTAACGCACTAATAATCTTAAATCATTATTTTACTTATTAAGTAAAATATTTTTTTTTATTAAAAATACATTGAAATTGATTATTGAGGGGTTTAGCTGGATCCTATGCGTATTTCATTGTTGCTAAAACAGATTATCAGGGAACCTTTACCCAAAGTTTCTTAGAACAACTAAAGTTATTATGTTATAAACTTTCAATTAAACAAATGAGAAGCTCAACAACAAATAACAAAGTTGAAATAAATACTCAATAATCAATATGTTTTTTTTATTTTCTTACTTTGCCATTGGCTGACTTTTTTTCAGCTTCAAATTGTAGTCGTGTAAGAGTATGTAAAAGAAAATAAATGTAAATAACAACAACAACTATTTAAGAATAGAGTGTTGCCACACAAGTATTTTTTTGACCGAGTGCAGTCACTTATTTACATTTGGAAGAAATTTAATGACCTTGAAAGCCTGAATAGATATATCTATAAAACCACACAAAATACCAATAATAAATTAAAAATTTAATAGAGTTGGGGCCTTCCAAAATCCTATTAAATAAATAAACTGAGTCAATTAAACTTTTGTTTTAAAAACTAAATGATTAAAAGCTTAATAAGCGTTTTATTAAATTAATCAAAATTTTGTTTAATCATATTATTAGTTAAAAACTTTAATTGAATTTTTTTTTTGGAATTGTGATTGAAAACTTATCAGTAGATGATGCTTGAGCAGCAACGATATGCATATTGATGTACTTATTCAACAACAATTAATTTTTTAATTCAATTCAAGTAAAATAAAATATTTTTTAAGAAAAATAAGCATTTTGTTAATTAAAGAAGTGTTTAAAAGTTTCAGTGCTATTTTCCAAGTAATTTTTTAGCATTATTTCAAGACTGAGTTCGCACACAGCAATTTTTGATGCAGCTACTTTTTGGTTTTGAGTGAAAAAGAGCGAGAGAGGAATACAAAATGTATATATTTCTATTTCAACACTCCCCCACATATTCAGGAATTGTTAAAACAAAATTTGTTATTCTGGACTGGGACTAAGCGAGAGAGAAAAAAATAATGGCTCCTATTTCATTATCATTTCCTCTCTCTTCTTTAAAGTCAAAAGTTGCTCAACTAATATTTCCCAGTAAATCGCGGTTCACACACTACAACTTTCGTTGATCAACTTGAAATTCAGCTGGTAGAAAAAGAGACACTTGTATTTGCTTATCCGTCTTTCTTACAGCTGAATTACCAGTTGATCAACAAAAGTTGAAGTGTGTGAAGCGAAACTAATAACTCTGTTTAACGCCGATTCAGCTGCACTTTTTTTATCTGGTCACATTCTTAGGTCTCGGTTCACACACCTCAACTTTCGTTGATCAACTCGAAATTCAGTTGGTAGAAAAAGAGATATATTTGTATATCTTTCTCAGTCTTCTAACAGCTGAATTACGAGTTGATCAATTAAGTTGAGGTGTATGAACCGGGCATAACAAAAGTGATTAATCTAGAAGAACAACAAGATGAAACGTTAAGAACCTAATATTTATTCCATCTAACTCCACCATATCAAAAGCAATAAGTTCATAATTTTGTTAAACGCAACGCTTAGCGTTGACAAATTTCATATGTATTTTTTTTTTGTAATTTAAATTTTCTCCATATAAAATTTGTCAACGGTGGGCGTTGCCTTTTGCAAAATTAGGCACTAAATCCTTTTTTAGGGTTCCGTACACCAAAAGGTGAAAAGGACCCGATTGTTTTTGCTACGCTGTCGGTCTGTCCGTCTGTCCGTCACACGCTATTTTCTCAGGAACCGTAAGAGCTACGGACCTGAAATTTGGACAGAGTATGTATTGGCCACTACAACAACAGATACATGAGAATTAAAAATTAAAGGGTGTTCCAGAACGAGCAACGAAAAATTTTAAAATCCCACGTAATATACATACAATTGTATGAACATATGTATATTGAAACTTGAAATTTATAAAATTAGTGTATTTTTATACAGACTAAAACAAATCACACTAAAATTTAAATTAAAGGGTGGTCCATCAGTTAATGCAATTTTGACTATGTAATTTTGACAACTTGCTATATCTTGGAAACCGTAAGAGATAAACACTTGAAATTTTCAAAAACGGTAAAACTAAAAAATCCGAAAATTATAAAATCGCTAAACCAAAAAAAAAATCGCCAAAAATTAAAAAAAACTTCTAACACTAAAATAAATTGCCAAATTCGAAAAAATCGCTCAAATGAAAAAAATCACCAAAATGAAAAAAATCGCCAAAACACGAAAAAGGCTCCAAAACCAAAATAATTGTTTATTAGAAAAAAAATGCCAAAATGAAAAAAATCGCCAAATTGAAAAAACACCAAAAACCGAAAAAACCGCTAAAACGCGAAAAGGCGCCAAAACTAAAAAAAATCGCCCAAATGAAAAAAAACGCCAAAATGAAAGAAATCTCCAAAATGAAAAAAATCGCCAAATTTAAAAAACGCCAAAAACCAAAAAAAATGCCAAAACTATATATTATATAGCTGAAGTTTGTATTAAATTACATATCTAGCATGATACAATAATATAAAGGTAAAACCATTCTCTCTTTTCGTCGCCATATTAACCTTCTGACGTTTGTCCCGATTATTTTTTACTCTCAAAATTAATGCTACCTTATTAATTTATGAAATCCGAGTTTTTTTATAAATTTTTTGACGTTCTTAAAAATAATAGAAAATATTTCAATTATTTCATAAATTTATAAAAAATAAACAGCAAATAAGTTACAGCAGCACCAACAACGGCAGCAAGCAAGATACAACAGGAAGGAAATTTCCAACTGAATCAAGGCGGAACTTTGTCTTTATAATCTCTGGTGTATTGCCTTACATCAACTGCGTCCAAGCTATACGCACTATGTGCAAAGTTTTACAAAAGACCTTTTATGTTTTCACACTGATGAGAGCACAACATCCAAGCAGGGGGCAAATCGCGTCAATCTTTATCGACGTAATTACGAAATATTTCAATATAATTTATATGGAAATATTTCGTAATTCGATAACGAGTGCCACGATCTGCCTCCAGATCTCGGCGACATCTTTGGTCTTTGCAAAGAAACAATAACAAAGCTGTTTATCTGAAATACATATATTAGAGTATGTGTGTTTGGACGTAGCTGCCTTAAATTATTAGAATGAAATTGTTAACGGGTTATAGCATTCTTAAGGACACTATTAGACCATATGGTCCATTTTAAGGAGAAATGTGATAATTACATGTTCCTAGTCCAATCATAGGCCATGTCCTTAGCAAACAAAAAAGAAGAACAGTGTTTGTTGTATATATCAACAAAGCATTAACTCTTATTCAGCTACGTCCAAGCCATATGCACCCTGTGCAAACTTTTATAAAGAGCTTTTTGTACTTTCATACCGACGAGAGCACAAGAGCCAACCAGATCTCGGCGACAACAATGCTTGCTGTTACTTTGCAAAGAAACAAGAACAAATTTAAGAGCTTTGAAAGGTGTTTACCTCAAATGCTAATGTCGCAGTATGTGTGTTGTGTTTGATGTAAAACAGCAATAAATTTGCACACGAAGTATATGCGAATGTGTATTATATGTACGAAACAACCGTGAATTCCGCTAATAAAACATCGATGTATCGCTTCTATTTACGGCGTTTCTTTATATCGATGTTTTTAAGAACGAAGTTTCATCCCAAATCGTGAGGCTTTTTTTTGTTATCTATTGAATTAAATAATTAATCAAATATTTGCTTTTGTAGGTCTTATTACACACAGATTTCGTTATTCTCGTGTTCAATTAACATTAAAAAATGTGTATTTAACTACAATTTCTAAACTCAAATTACACATTTCAAAAAGCATTCCTAATATAAAAGTTGCCATTACATGTGTGTGGCAACGTTCTCCTCTCTGTTTACAAAAAACAGTAATCAAATAATCGGGGAAAAAGTCATAATTAATTTTGTACGTCAAATGTGGTTGTACCTTTATATTATTGTATCATGATATCTAGTGTTTGTACGGAACCTTTCGTGCGCGAGTCAGAGTCGCACTTTACTGAATTTTTTTTTAATTTGGAAAATAAAATTAACCTAAAAAAATTACATAAATTCAAATCTATTCCTATCCATCTATAATCCAGCGATAAGTTGCTTAGCTCAATGTTTTATTGTTGTTGCTGTTATTTTGATAAAAGAAATTCCCTTTTCTTACCAAGATGCACAATTTCGTAACACTAACATTTCCGGTTTTGTCAAGCAAATTGTCAATAATAACATGAAATAAAAAATCAAAATAACTCAAATGACAAAAGAAAGTTGTTGAATATTTTCATTTGGCTTAGCGCTAATAAAAATTGATTATTTTTTTTTTATATATAATTATTTTTTTTGTCATCATAAAACAAGAAAGACGGCAAAAATTGGCAAAAATAAAATGAAAACTTTAAACAAAAAGTTCATAACTGCTGGAAGCATGATGACAGCAAATGTAATTAATAAAAAAATTTTGGCAAAGTTTGACTTTAAGCTCAATAATTAAATGAAATATCATGCAAGAGAACTAAGTATGTAAGTAAGTCCCAAATCACACTGTGCAAGTCTTATTGCTAAGCTGATTAGTTTCAGGGAGAGAGAGACGAGGGGAACAGCAACGTTTCTTTTCCCCCCGTCTCTCTCCTAATAAACTAATCAGCTTAGCAATGAGACTTGCATAGTGTAAATAGGGACTAATTTAAATAATTTCCAGATATATTTAAAAAAAATATTATGCAAACTACATAAACTATTAAAAAAAACCATCATTTGGTAGAAAAAAAAAACAAAATATTAAAAAATGACAAGAAAAGAAACTGAATGTTGAATAATTACAAAAATTAAAAGAAAATTATGTTGAAAAAAGAGACCTGATTTAAGGAAGTTAAACTAACAGCGGTAGAAGTCAAGTGGTGCGCACGCGTGCCTGCCATTTGGACTTTAACTTGGGTTAAATTTAAAAAGTCTGGCACTTAGCAAACACTTTGTATGATGATGACTTTGTTGCCGTTTTGTTGGCTTGTTGTACATATCATATACATAAATGTTTCTTTATTTTTCACCATTTTTATTTGCTTCTCTGTTTTCGGTGTTATTCAAAACATGATTTGGCATTTAAGTAATAAAGTGAAAGACTTGAGAACAAATTAGCAGCCATTTATGTAAATTTCTTAACAATTGTTTTCTTTGTTTGTGGTTGGTGGTTGGTTGTTTCTTGTCTTATTAATTTGAAGTCCGTTGTATTAGTCATAGTTTATTTACAAAGAAAAAATCTTCAATATGTTACTAAGGTTTTTTCTGGTTGATTCGTTATTTTTTTTCAAACCAAGACGTTTCATAGAAAAAAAATCCCTTTTCTAACGTAATGTCGAAAAGGGGACTTTTTATGTCAGTAAACTAATTTCTTGGTAAAAAAAAGTGGCTTTTTAATTAAAATATGTAAATAGTTATAAAAAATTATTATAGGAATTTTTTAATTTAATTTCATGAAATTTGACAGTATTATTAACATTATTAATATAATTATAGCTATGCTATTTATTGCGCGATACAGGAGTTAGGAGGTGATTTTCGTAACAAAGAGTCCAACCTAAATTAGAGCGTCAAGCGTTGCGTTAGCAGCAGGGTACGTATTTTCAGTACACCAAAGGTGAAAAGGAACCATATTGTTTTCGCTACGCTGTCCGTCTGTCCGTCACACGGTATTTTCTCAGGAACCGTAAGAGGTACGGACCTGAAATTTGGACAGAGTATGTAGAACCTGTACGCTACAACAAAAAATACATGAGAGTTAAAAATTAAAGGGTCTTCCAAAACGAGCAGCGAAATATGTTAAAATCCAATGTAATACACATACAATTGTATGTACATACATATGTATACATATGTATATCTATTGTAAAATAGGGTGTTCTATCAGTAGTGCAATTTTAACAACTTGCTGTATCTTGGAAACCGTAAGAGGCAAACTCTTGAAATTTTCAAAAACGGTTAAACTAAAAAATCCGAAAATTATAAAATCGCCCAAATGAAAAAAATTACCAAAATGAAAAAAATTGCCAAATTGAAAAAACGCTAAAAACCGAAAAAAATCGCCAAAAAGCGAAAAAAGCGCCAAAACTAAAAAATCACCTATATGAAAAAAAAAATCCCCAAAATGAAAAAGAAAATCGCCAAAATAAAAAAAAAATCGCCAAAATGAAAAAAATCACCAAAATGAAAAAAAATCTCCAAAATGAAAAAACGCCAAAAGCAAGAAAAAGTCAACAAAACGGGGAAAAAATTGCCAAAGCTTAAAAAAATCGCCAAAAACCGAAAAAACACCAAAACTTAAAAACGCTTAAAACCGAAAAAACCCAAAAACGAAAAAAGCCAAAACTATTTATTATATAGACTAAAGTTCGTATTGAATTACATATCTAGTGTCCGTACGGAACCTTTCGAGCGCGGGTCAAAGTCGCAATTCACTGAATTTATTTAATTTTTTTATAGATTTTTCTTCATTAATTTTTTTTATTTATTTTAAAATGTTAGTTTCGGTAAAAAGTACGATAAAAAAGCACAAATTATTAGCTTGACCAAAACCCGGTAAAAAAAAGTTGTTTGGTAACACTCTATATTTGCGAAAGTAATGTGTGTATAGCTGTTGTTATTTTTTACATACATATATGTATTTTCATTTATATTCTTATTACACGTTTGCAAATTTTTCTCATTCTGCAACATAATTCTCGTAGACGAATATTAAACCACTTATCCTGTGGAAAAGTAATACACATTAGAAGAAAAAATTTAATTTTGAAAAAGAAATCAATAAGATACTATGAAAAAAAAATCATAATATAATTTTCAAGTCATTATTTTATATGCTAGTAAAATATTCCTTGCTTTTTTATACACAAGTGCGATCGACCGACTTGTGCAAGCTTAAAACAATTTTATTATAACCTGCCACATTTAATAAGCAAAAATCGTTTAAATTAAAAATTTTCCCACCTGAGAATTTTGCGAGTAAATAATTTGAATTTAAAATGCAAACAGTTTCCATTTGTATGTACATATGTTTTTTCCATTTGTTGTTTTGTTACAATTAAAATTTTTCTGCAGCCAAGGTTGTTGTTAACTGACAATGCAACAACAATTCTCTGATAATTTGTTTTTTTTTTTTTTCATCAAACTATTGTCTTACACAATTACATGTACATACATACATACAACAATCTATTGACCAGAAAATTATATGGTCAATTATGCATAAATTTCTGTGTGTGTGTTGTATGGCTGTGAGTTGTGTGCTTGCATATTTGGCTTGGGAGTATTTGCAAACAATAAAAAAAAACCGATACAAAGCAAACACTGCTGATGTTGAATGGAAAATGACGACAAACTCTCTCACATAACGGCAAATGGAAAATTGCGAATTTCCGTTAAATACATTACAAAACACAAAAACACAATTATGTACTTGTACAATTGAAAAAAAAACAATATACAAAAGGCAAATTTAAATAAACACAAGAACACCGAACCACAAGCAGATACGCGAAAGAGTGATATCATTAGCAATGGAAAATCTAACTTAAATGGGAGTTGAAGGACCCCTTTGGTGCGTATCAACTATCCAACAGTGTTTTGAACAGTAATATAAGATTTTATTATCATTCTACATACTTTTTTATGTTTTATTTCATTTTATATATATGTATCTATATATATTTTATGTATATGTATCTAATTATGCATAAACAGCGAAATGGTTAAAAACAAACCAGTAGCGAAACTTATTATTAGTAGGAACTTTCACTCCTCTCTGCTAAATATAGTAAGTAATCCAGACTCTGCCATTGATTGTTATTGCCATCACTATCAAAAACAGCTGATATTGCTGTTATTGCCATTTTATTTGTTCTGATAGAATGTGAAGTGAAGCCTAAACATGTTAAGGCCGTGATACACTATCATACAATGTCGTGCGATCTACGAAAAAATACAACGCTGGTATGATGGAGTTTCTGAAAATTTTCAAAAGACAATAACAATTCATGACAACAGGGTTGTATATTTTCGTAGATCGCACGACTTTGTATGATAGTGTATCACGGCCTTTAAGGAAGAAAATTGAAAAGAAAGAGAAAAAATATACAAGGGGTGCGTGAACACAAATTTGCTTTGAACCCCTGGATTAGAGGATGAAATAGCACGGGTATTGTCATATTTGAAGTATAGTAGAGGTGTCAGGTGACTTCGATCTGAGGTGTTTAATGTACTTCCTTATAAACTTAACAGAAATATTTTTAAATTTCATATTCAATGATCGCGAGTCGTAATCTTACTGCTGAGCTTGAGCCCCATCAAGATATTATTCCTTGTTAAAAGTTATCATAGTTCAATTAATAAAAATAATAAATATGATCAAATGAAATAAAAAAATGTTAAGAGTTATTTCATAGCAATTTTTATATATATATATTTTTTTATTTATAAGAAATAACGTCGGCAGAATGACGTCACAAAAAAGTTTGTGTTCAAACTTATTTTCAAGGGTGGTTAGACGTATAATGTTAAAACCCAAAACTTAGATTGTCGTATGCATACAAAGTACACGTTTTTCGTTTTGATTTTTTAACACTTCTGCCACAGAGCATATATTTTGTTCTTCTGCTTGATTTTTTTTTTTTTTTCTAATAAACTTATTATTTCTAGTTTCCCGCCATTATTTTCTACGGAAAAAGTAAATTTGACAGCTTGTGTCCTAACATAATTGCTCATACTTGTGTTTGAGCAATTATTTCCAAACATGTGTTCAAAAACTAACATTTACGGTTTACACAGTCATTTTTTGTGTTAGGAACAGATTTTGATAATTGCCAACAGAAAAATTTCCAAACTTATGTCTCGTGTAATCTCACTGTAAGGGAGAAAACTTCAAAAATTTATAAATTTTTTTTGGGAATTATGTAATTTCTCTTCAGGAAGTTATTTATAGAATCATAGAGTCAAAAATAAAATATATATATCTTTTTTTTTTGCTAAATATATTTTATTGAAATTTAAAGGTTTTAAAACAGCCGGTCTGGCAAGGCTGTCAGCTATTAAATATCTGTCATTTGGGGTGTCTACTCTGTAATTCGAAACGAAAGAAAATGCTTTCGAATAATATACATGTTATTAAGATACAAAATCGGATGTGTTTTCTTTCGTTTCGAATCACACAGTAGATCCCCTGAAGTGTTATTTATTTAGTGAAAGGTTTGCCATTTACGAATATGGATCGTTTGACTACAGAAAAATTTTTAAAATTGCAAAATACGCAGGCAAATATTTAACAAAACTCGAATCACATCCTAATCCGCTTGCTCGTAATATTTTGAACTTTACTGGACACATAAGCCTAAGAAAGAAGGACACACGGGCTCTTATACCCAACACTCCAGATGGGACTACTTGAAAATACTTTTTTTCCCCTTTTTTGATTATACTACTAATGTATTATTTATAACTATCACTAAATTTATGTCCGACACTGGTCGGGCCTAATAATTTTTTTATAGATTTAAGATTTGAATACTTATTGTTAGTTCATATATGAAGATACAATAAATAAATAAATGTTAAAAAATAAAAAATTAAAAATAAATAAAAAATATAAGTTTAAAATTTTTAAACGCACTAATAATCCCAAATTAATATTTTACTTATTAAGTAAAATATTTTTTTATTAAAAATACATTGAAATTGATTATTGAGGGGTTTAGCTGGATCCTATGCGCATTTCACTGTTGCTAATGCAGATCATCAGGGAACCTTTACCCAAAGCTTCTTAGAACAACTAGAGTTATTATATTATAAACTTTCATTTAAACAAATGAGAAGCTCAATAAAAAGTAACAAAGTTGAAACAAGAACTCAATAATCAACATGTTTTTTATTTTCTTACTTTACTATTGCTACTTTGGCTGACTTTTTTTCAGCTTCAAATTGTAGTCGTAAGAGTATGTAAAAAAAAAAAAATGTAAATAACAACAACAGCTATTTAAGAATAGAGTGTTGCCACACAAGTATTTTTTTGACCGGGTGCAGTCAAGTTAATAATTAGTGTTTTTTATGGGAAAGTTTAAAATTTTTAAACGCACTAATAATCCCAAATTAATATTTTACTTATTAAGTAAAATATTTTAAACTTATTACAAAAGTGGTGGCGGCTACTTTTCGAGTATTACAGGGTGATTATGGTCGTCATAATTATAAAGAAAATTTAAAACACTGGAAGCAATGTGCCCACAGCCGAAAATATCGCTTCTATTAGTGAAAGTATGCCGGATAGTCCGAAGAACCTTTGCCATCAATTCAGAGAGTTATAACTGTGTGATAACCTATTTTTTTTACCTGCATTAGAAGATTATGAACTGGACTATATTTGATTTCAACAAGACGGTGCCAAGAGCCACACAACAGGACCCGTTTTTCGTTTTATTGCATGGGAAGTTGCTACAACACGTACTTTCACGTTTTGGCAGGACATTTGGCCACTAAGATCATGTTAATTTGACGCGCTTAGACTTGTTTTTGTTGGGTCACGACAAGGACCGCCTTTACGTGTATATTTCCCCAACGTAGCAGCAATTAAAACTCAATACCCGTCATAATATCGCCGAGATACTGCACCAAATGTGCGAAAATGTCATGTAAATCTACCTCAAAAGGATCGACTGCTGCAACCAATCTAGGGGCTGTCATTTATATAAAATTATATTTCGTACGTAATGACAGCTTCCAGGCATTATAATGAAATGAAAATTTTCATCGAAATCATATCCTTACTGGCATTTTGCTTAACTTTATTTTTTAAACCGAAAAGTGGATAACTTTTTTAATTTAAGCCTAGTGGAAATCTAAACTTTTTCCAGAAAATAAAATATAATAAATAAAACACCTTAATAGTTCATGTTAATAGTAGTCAATTATTGTCGACTTGATAAGCCATTCACAATAAGGGGGTTTTTTATGTGTTCAGCGAGAATCAAGTAATTGTATTAATTTTAATACTAAACAAATGAGAATTATAATCTAAACAGTATTTTTAGTTATAATTCTATATGAGTTATTATTGTAATTTCTACAACGATAAGAAATTATAATTTTTTCAAGGCTGTCTGTGATTTCACTCTTTTGCATACTCGCCTGAGAACAGTTAAAATGCCAACAATCTTAAGTGGTAACAGCGAAATAGCAAACAAGAGAAAAAAATAAAACAAATAACACCAACGGCTACCCAGTAATGACAACGGATACAGGCCACTCACTCACTACCAAACAACTCGGTACCGCCACATTCTACTCTTAACGATTTCGTAATTGATTAAAATAACATTAAACAAAAGTAGCACGAGTAATTCATACATAAGTATGTATTATTTCTTCTAGACAAAATTAAATGCAAATAATTGTGGAATAAAAACTTTCATGATTTTAAATTAGGAATATAACTGCCAAATTAGAAGAATATTAAATTGTTTTTATAATTTATACAATAAATAAATTTGATATGGGTGGGGAGGGCGATAAAAGTGTGCCAAGCTTTAACGAAATCTTTTGAGTAGAAAAAGAGTTTGCTTTTGGGTAAATGAATGAATGAAACTACTTGAAATGCGAAAACACTTTATCAAGGCCAAAGACAAAAAATTGTGAATAAAAAACAAAAATTTACTTTCAAAAAATCACAAAGTACTAAAGCACATACAAATAATTGAAACTAGATAGACGAGAGTGTCATGGATTTAGGCCACATTGAAAATTTACTTAAGGCCACTGCAACTAGTGCAAAGTTAAGAACATGAATATGAAATTGAGAATAAATTTGCACAGTCTAATGTAAATTTATTTATTTATTTTTTTAAACTATAGCTTCAAGCAACTTGGCTCAGATAATTCGAGTACCAAATAAGATTTTCGTTTTTGTCGCTTTGCTTGTCCATAAATGTGAAAAGCAATTTCTCATTTCTCTCTTAAATAAATTAGGATGGAAAATATCTTGATTTCTTTTTTTTTTTTTTGAAAGTTAAAAAAACCAATTTTCAAATTCTATGAACACAATTACAGTTTATATTATATTTAGAAAAAAAAATTGCCATAATTTGTTTACAATCAAGCAGAAAAATTGATATGCAAAATTCTACAGAACCTAAATGGGAAAACACAAGCTCAATTTGCAAATAATTTAAATTTATTTATTGTGTATGTAATAAGAAAAAAATTGGCATATAAAGGGTGTCCCAACAAGAACGCGATTTAAATTTGGCGCCATTCGAAGTGTCATTGTTTGACATTTGAACAATTGTTATTGTTTGCTAGTAGAAGGTACGAGGTTAGTAAAAATGAAGCGCTACACGAATGAGCAACGCATTCTCATTGTGAAATTGTTTTACCAAAATGGTGAAAGTTTTGCGGCTACAGTTCGCAAATTTGCGATCAACTTGGGGTCACAATAATGCTCCAAAAGAGTCAACTGTAAATACATTAATGGATAAATTTGCCGAAACTGGGTCTGTTAGTGATATAAAGACAACAACGCGCCTTCGACGTGATGATGTCGCTCAAACGCAGGTCAAGCGCAAACAGTCAATGGTGTTCGGTATCGTGAAATGATAACCAGTTTTTTCGTGCCTAGAATTGAAGAAATGAATGTGGAGAGCATGTGGTTTCAACAAGATGGCGCCACATGTCATACAGCCAGAGAAACAATTCAATTGCTACATCAGTCATTTCCCGGTCGTGTTATTTCGCGTTTTGGAGACCAGAATTGGCCGCCTAGATCGTGCAATTTAACACCATTAGACTTTTTTCTTTGGGGTTTTTTGAATTCGATGGTTTACGCGAATAAGCCGACGACGACTCGAGCCTTAAAAGAGGAAATTGGACGCTGCATTAATAAAATACCGCAGCATTTATGCAAAACGACCATTGAAAATTTCATTAAAAGATCGCGTGTGTGCCAGCAAAGCCGCGGCGGCCATCTGCCCGATTTGTTGTTCCACACATAACCTTATTTTATCTACTTTACGATATAATAAAGTTTCACGATTTTTTTTTTTTTAATATCTGTGTTTTATTTAAAATTTAAATCTTGCGTTCTTGTTGGGACACCCTTTAGAAAGGTTAAAACAAAAAGCGCAGTTAAATATTTTTAAATTTCAATATCGTTACCTCATTTAAAATTTTTGCGTTTTTTGATGCATTAGATGTTCTTCTATCGAAATAAACAAAAAACACGATTTGAAAAAATAATGAGTTAGGCTCTTTCTATTTAGGGTAAAGATATTTTGTATAGTACTTTTCCACAAAAATTTAATTTTTAATAAACATTCAAATGTTTTTAAAAATTAAAATTAATTAAAACTAGTACAGATCAGCACCTTTACTCCAAAAATTTCTTTTCACATCTGCAGCTATTATATTAAATTTTCGTTAAAACAAATAAGAAGTTCAACTTATATAACAGCTGACACAAGAACTGAATAACAAACATGTTCATTCTTTACCCAAAAACAAATCATAATTTTCAATTTCAATGTACAAATATTTCAGTGAATTTTTATCATATGTACATATATTGAAAATATTTTCCATTTCACGAAAATTAGTCAGAGATTCTATTGGCTAAATATTTTTTGTAATTTAACAAAAAGAACATAAATTTTCTAACCACAGAGTCAGTCATCAGCTTCTGCAAGTTTATATGCAAAATTTCCTTAATTTTTTTTTTCTTCAATAGTTAAACTTTTATTTTTAAATAATTTTGATGCTTGCAATTTCGCTCTTCAAACAAAAAAAAAAAATAAAAATTGTGTCACATTCAATTATATTTAACGAAACTCTCCCACAGATAGTGAAATTTTGTAATTTTTTTTTGTCTTTCATGTTAAGAAGAAACACTAACTGTTATTTATTTTTTAAAACAGCCATAACACCAAAATAAAGCTGAGTTCAACAAGTGAGAATGCAATGCATGAAAGTAAGATCTACGCGGCTGAGCAGGGGAGGGTGTGTAGAGGAGAGTGTGCAAAGAAGATTAACACAATAACAATACACAACGGTTACACCCATAATTATTATTATTTTTTCTTTTATATAAACTTATTTAAGCCGTTATCGATGCTTTACTCAACAGCCAAAGCTTTTCAACCAACATTCCAGTTACGAATTGTTTTCTGCCTGCCGCCAGGCACCTTTGACAGCTAATAGTCACCTCAAAGAAGTATTTTAAAAATGTGCAACAAAAAAAAATATAGAAGAAAAAAATGCAATAAACAATAATCATGACTACGAGTCAAACAAAAATTCCGTTTTTTTTTTTGTTTTGGTTCATGTAAAGTCCAAAAAGACAGTGTATGAAAAAATAAAAAATTTATTACCAAAAGTACTTGTGCGGAACTAGTGATGTTGTTCAAACTACAAACAGCTGGAGACCACTACAGATACAACAGCAGAAACCTTAATTTAGTTAACAGCAATTAGAGATGGTAGAGTGAGTAAGTTTTTGCAAAAGAGCTAAGCGTTGAGGGTGGCGTTGGCTGAAGTAGTTAGCACGTCGACTACAAAACTGAAGATCCTAGGTTCAATCTCTGTATCCGACAGTCATTCAAATAACAACATCACGCATTTTTCTGATGTGCATTAGAGTCCCTTTGCATCAGCTGTTGTTGGAAAGTTCAAGTGATGAAGGCATAGTCACTGGTCACTGAACTATACCGACTTCAGCATATGCTAATCCTAATGTTATATAAAAGCGCCCTCCTTCGTCGGTATTGTGTAGCAAAATCATCGGCGAAGTAAAATAATCAATAAAATGGCTATTAAAAACACAGCTTCAACATTTAATACGCCTCATTTAACATCAGAAGGCGCTGTAACACTGCATTATTAAAAAGCCTGCAGCAGTTGTAAAAAGAATGAAGCTTTCTTCTATCTCTTCATTCACCACCTGTCTTCTATAACTATCCCTTTCCTAAAGAAGGTAACACCTAGTAATAGTAGTAGGCATTAATTGCCTGAGTGTTACTTCTCTTTATAAAAAAAAGCAGTTGTTCTTATACAAAATGATTCTTTGAATGTAGTTTCTCTATCTATGACATATATCTATTGCTCCCTCATCCTATCTCTCTCTATCTGTCACTCTCTATCTTTCTTTCTTCATCTATCTATCTATGTATTTCTCTCTATTCCTCTTTCTCTATCCATCTATCTTTCTTTCTTCATCTTTTCTCTCTCTGTCTCTCTCTCTCTTTCCCAATCTATCTGTTTCTCTTTCTCCATCTATCCATCTTTCTCGCTTACTCTTTCTCTATCTATATATCTCTCTTCTTACATCTCTCTTCTTTCATCTCGCTCGCACTATTTATCAGTAAAATGCGACTTTGACTCGCACAAGAAAGATTCCGTATGAATTTTTCTTAGTTTTTGGGGCGTTTTTTTTTTTTTTGTTTTTGTCTTTTTTTAGTTTTGACGCTTTTTCTTTCGTTTTGGCGATTTATTTTAGCCTTAGCGACTTTTTTAGTTTTGGCACAGTTTTTCTTTTTTTTTATTTTTGTTTTGATTTTTGACTTTTGTTTTTTTAGTTTGGCGTTTTATTTCATCTTGTGACCATATTTTAGATTACAGCGATTAATTTTTAGTTTTGACGTTTATTTCTTTTTCGTAATTTTTTCGTTTTTTTTTTTGACGATTTTTAAGTATTGTGCTTTTTTAGTTTTGGTGATCTTTTTGGTTTTTGGCAATTCTTTTTGTTTTTTTACAATACATATTTTTAATTATAGCAATTTTTTTTAGTTTTAGCGCCTATTTCGTTTTGGCGATTTTTTCGGTTTATGGCGATTTTTTATTTTGGGCGATTTTATACTTTGGTGATTTATTTTTGCATTTTTGCGATTTATTTAATTTTTTGTGTTATTTTTCATTTAAGTGCTTTTTCATTTTAGCGATTTTTCGTTAAGTAATTTTTTTTAATTAATTAATTTTTTTAGTTTTAGCATTTTTGAAAATTTTTTACGGTTTCAAAATTACAGCAAGTTGTCAGAATTACATAATCAAAATAACATTAACATTAACATTAACAATTTTGATTTTTCAAATTTCCTCTTACCCATACTCACTCACGGCAAAGCTTTTGATATTAAAAGTCATGAACTGCGAAGTGAATGAAAGAATTGTGAGTGGTTTACGTCCAATCTAAAAATACACAAAATGAAATAAGAAATTGCAAACTTCTATATGTCAGAATGTCTGAGGCATAAAGCAATCAAGCGAAAAATCTATTGATTTTATTGATTATTCACCGTGAGTCGAGACCATCTCTAATAAAAAGTATTGAAAACGAACCAGAGATCCATAAAAATGGATTAACACACAAATTTGTAGTATTTCCTTTTGTTTAGTGTCTTATTGTAATTCCAAATTTTGTTTTAATTTTGTGTCCAATGAAGTCTCAATATTTGCATTCCAAGTACTATTCAGTTTTGTCACTTAACTGTCTTGTCATGCGCTAGTAATTTCAATTGACTTTTTTCTAATTTAATTTAAAAAAAAACAAATTTTTTTGTTGGCATATTTTGCTCTAGGAAATGCCAGCATTATGTCTTATAAGGAGAAATTAGATCAATAGGTTATTAAAGTATATAAAAGAGTGTTCATAGAAAGTAAGAAAATTAACATACGGCCCTGTTCTGTAAACCGATCGATTTGAAGTCGCACGATTTTATAAAACTTACTTCGACAATAGAAATATTTTTTTTAGATTTTTTTTAATTTTTTTATTATATAGATTCTCAAATATCATATCTGAAAGAAAATTATTGTGTATGGTTTTAAACACGTTTGCAGGATCATTATTAATTTTTTGTTATCAAAAAATTTATTCGGATTTGGTTTGCACAACAGTGCCCCGATAGTATTTTCAGTAGTTCAGAATAGAAATTTCTATTCTTTCAACTTAAGTTGTTGCTCTTTTATCGTCATTTCTAAATAGTTTTTTTACTCTAAAATAATCATGTGTGATGTGAAAAGTAGTTTTACTGATATATATGTACTTATAGTGCTTTCTTTAAGAAGCGAAATCTTTAATCTCTACCTAAAACAAGTAATTTTAAGACATATGCCTTTGTTCATAAAGGCCGCAGAATTTTCTTTCACTTTTTTTAGAATGTACTTAAAATATCTAAGGCTGACTATTTACACAATAACCCTGGCATTTGCTCAAACTTTTTTTTAAAGTAAATGTACGAGTACAAGAGCAATAAACGTGCCAAACGCCAGATTATTTATTTATTTTTTTCCATGCACGCTTCCAATTCAAGCCACTAAAAATAAATAATAATCCGCAATTCCAATTTTAGCCCAAACTCATGCGAGCAGCGTGCTCATGTTTTACTTTACAATTGTGCAAACTACAATATTTATGCAAAAATTATAAAAAAAATAAATTAAACAATAAAACAAAAATTTTATTTATTTTAATAAAACAAGTGACCAACACCCATAAAGGCCATAATTGACAGTAGAGCGCCACTGCTGCTTGCTGGTGTTATAAAAATCTAGTAACAAGGTTTAAAAATAAAAAAATAAAAAACAAACTCTTACATGGAATTTTGTTTTGACCAATTAAAATGCCTTGCAAGTGTTAGAGACGTGAAAATAGCATAGAGAAAATTATTTGCATATTTTTTGAATTATTTACCAAAAATAAAAAGGAAAAACGGATTGAGGATATTAAATTTATGTCTATAAATTAAAGCAACCGGTAAGAAATTAATATCTGCTTAATGAACTTTGTGAAAAAATTAACCGAAATATTTAAATGCAAAATACAACAGAGGAGAAAATCCTTGAAAAGGAATTCGAATTTTGTAGGTCATACCAATTTATATTTATATAAGGTAGACTCGCCTTAATTCCCTCGAAAAAATTCGTTCTTGGGATTTTCAAAAACAAAAAAAAAAAAAAAAAAAAAAAAACCCTGAAAAATGTGTTTTGATATCTGAGGGAAATGCAATTTATAAACAGCGAAAACAATCAAATGGGCTGGTGAGCTGTCGAGACCATCTGCTATGAATTCGCCTTGGGTCATTTAGCAAACAAAGCTCATTATTATAAGGTAGACTCGCCTCAATTCGCCGGGGAAAATTCTATCTTGGGATGTCAAAAAATTAATAAAAAATTAAAAAAAATTTGTATCGTTATTTGCGGGAAATTCAAAATACAAGCGGTCGAAAACAGTCTGCTGGGCTGTTGAGACTACCAAGGCTTATTCATCATCGATTAAATCCGCTTTGAAAACTGCGATTATGGGATTATGTCAAAAAATTTATTGGAAAACGTGTGTTTACATTTGAGGGCAATAAAAATTGTAAGCGGCGATAACAGTCAGCTGTGCTGCTGTGCTGTCCAGAACATCTGGTATCAATTCGCCTTAAGTCATTTAGCAATCAAGGCTTATTCATATTACATAGGGTTGACTAAATCTGCTTTGAGATATGCTTTCTTGGGATTTAAAAAATGTACTGAAAATGTATGTTTACATTTGGGGGATATTCAAATTACAAGCGGGCGGTGAAAATAGTACCATTGTCAGCTGAGACAATCTGATATGGATTCGCAGTGGGTCATACTGAATCACATTCATATAATGTAGAATCACTTCAATTCACTTTAAAAATGCGCCTTGCTAGAATTTAAATTATTTTTGAAGTCAATAGATCTTTAATATTGAAATTACAAGCGACAAAAATAATCACCTGGGTTGAACAAAGTATATTTGACATGTGGCTAATATTCCATTTACAAGTGGCGAAAATAGTCAGCTTAGCAGCTGAGACCATCTAGTATTAATTCCAACCAAGGCATATTCACATAAGGTAGACTGACTTTAATTCCCTTAGAAAATTTAGTATCTGGTACTGAAGATGACAAGGCAAATTCATAACAGGTAAAGTTGAAAACACAGCTGATCTCCTTTTTTTTGCTTAATTCAAGGCGAATTCATATAACTGTTTGCTTCTATGTCAAAAGTTGTTTATGTAAAGACATCTGTGCCGGGCGATTTTGTCGGCGGCGGCGGCTTTTGTGAAAATTGTCGGCAGAGGCTGAGAACAAATAACATGAAAATCAAATTAAAGATAAAATTAAATACATAAAAAATAAAATAAAACAATTATTGGTTTATATTGTACATGAAGAATCGGCAGCTGTTTTTTAAGCGACATAAGCCAAAGTCGGCGGCTCGTCTCAGCCGGATGTGAGCCATCATGGGGTAGGTATCTGCTTTAGTATCTTTAATCAGCTGCTTTTGACATACGAGCCTCCCAAGGCAATAACAAAAAACCATATTGTTTTTATTGTTTTTACTTTGTTGAAGTATTATTTTTACCTGTTATGAATTTGTCTTGTAAGTTAACAAGCGGCGAAAAAAGTCATCTGATTTCATGAAATCACCTGAAATGAATTCATTTTACCAGCAAATATGGCTAACTACATGTTATGGCATTTTAAGACATCGCAATAGTATGTACTAGTGGCAAAGTTGGTCGTTTCTGTTTCGTTACAAACAAACAAAATAACGTGAACGACATTGCACACATTTTAAAAATCATACCACAAAATTGCAACAGAAGAAATGCCAAATGTGTACTCAGCATAAGTTATTTTTGAAGTCAATTAAATTTTGTTTTTAGAATATTTTTATTTTACTTGCAACTGCCGCCACCCAAATAACCTTTTCTGATGGCCAACACAAATCATATTTGTTTAATAAACATGCTGCTGCCTTGCTGGCACTGACATGCAATAACATGTGTTGGCATGCTATTTGCCAGCATTCTGTCAGCATAAATTAAAAATAAAAAATAGTACAAGTTATTTTACCGTATTGTACATTTTTGCTAAAAACTAAAAAAAAGAGTGAAATTTGTGTCAATGCACATTTATGTTATGCATGTACATATGTATGTACATTTGTTATGTTACACCAACATAGTAAAAAAAAAAATCAAACTTAACAGTCTAACAATCTATAATTAATCAAGTACCAGTGCCTTAAGTTTAAGCAATTGCATTTGAGAATACTTCATTAAGTCTGAGAGTAAAGTTGGTTGATTTTTTTTAAGTATCATTAAACTAACACCTATGCTGAGTACACATTATTGGCATTTTGTGACATCGTAATAGTGTGTACTAGTGGCAAGTTTTTGTCATTTTATCAAACAACAATCATGATATGCTCATGACACCACAAAATGACGACAAACGAAATGCCAAATGTGAACTCAGCATTAGTTCATTTTGCAAAAATTATTAGCTTTGCTGACTCACAATTTTTTTTTTTTTGTTTAAGTTTATAATTTTATTTTCTTTTCCAGATTTATAAGCCATAATTTTACATTGCACATGATTGCTTTAAACGCAATAGATATACATATAAATAAAATAGCCAGTCAAATAGACAGTCCAACAATCCATCTGCCCCGTTTGCACAATCGGTCAAATATACATAAATTGCGTTTCTAATGTGAAATTTTTTACAGTTTTCTTTCTACTGTCTGGGCAATTTGCAGTTGATTTTAAACTACACTTGGTTGCACAAAACAAAAAACACAAAACAAAACAAAGAGCAACTACATCTGATAATAAAAGTATATAAACTTTGAAAATAAATACATACTTAAATAAAGTAGAAAATAATGGAAAAAAATATTATCTATTACTATAACAACTGTTAAGTACTTGTATATATGTATGTAATTCGGAAGCGGCAAGTAAAAGACAGTAAAAGAGATAGACAGGCGTACAGGCAGGCAGGCAAAAATTATATGTTTGTGTTTGCAAAGCAAATGATACCAACTGAATAGCACGTACAGTGGTTCGCAGGTCCAATTATGTTTTCAAAAATCCGTCGGAATCAAGATCGATTGTCAAGCCTGACTGACAGCAATGACTGCAGTTGGAAAATAAAAACTGTTTAAATTAAAAGTAAATACAGTAAAGTGCGACTTTAAATCGCACACGAAGGATTCCATATGGACACTACATATCAATGGTCTCCAGTAGAAAGGCCCTAACGAAATTGAGGTTTTCAGTGATTCCAATACATTTCACACAAATACACTTCGTAGCAAAAATTTATTGCAATAGTGTAAAAATTAACGTTTTTACAAAGCAGTTCTACAAAGCAGTTCTATATGTAGTTGTACCGTGTGGGGCCCCCAAAGATTTTGGGCCTCGGTGTCATTTTTACATTTTCCAGGGTTCATATCTTGTAAACCGTTAGCAATTTTGGTTCACTCTCTGAGGCAAACTTGTAGTTCTTGTCATAAAGAACAAAAATTGTGAAAATATTAAATCAAGAAAACTTCATCTTCAAGATCAAAATCGGAAAAAATTTTAAAAATTCGATTTTTTTTACCTTTTTCCCCTGTTCAGGTCCATAGGTAGTAAACCGTTCAAAATTCAAGGAAACAATTTACTACCAAAATGTACCTAAGATCTCAATAAACAACTTTCTAGAATATATAAACTTCCTAGGAATGATTCTTAACACCGTTTAGCTAGCGCTTATGTAGCCGCCAACGTGAACAACTTCCAAGCAAATGAAATGAAAAAATTTTCGGAAAATTTTTCACTTTTGAAGCTACCTAAACGGTGTTAAGAATCATTCCTAGGAAGTTTATATATTCTAGAAAGTTGTTTATTGAGATCTTAGGTACATTTTTGTAGTTAATTGTTTCCTTGAATTTTGAACGGTTTGCTACCTATGGACCTGAACAGGGGAAAAAGGTAAAAAAAGTAGCAAAACTGGGAGACACGGGCCTTTTTTTTTTGGTCTTGTATCACGTAGTGGTGTCCGCATATGCTTATATTTTTTCGTGTTGCAGTGTGCAATACTATACGAATTTAGCCTATGTAATGAAACATTTTAATTGATGTCAATTTTTTTTTTGTAATTTTAAGTGAGCTTTTTTTCGGTTTTGGCGCTTTTTAGTTTTTTCGTATTTTTTCGTTTTAATGTTTTTTTTTTTTTTTTTTTTGGTTCTTGACTATTTGTTTTAGTTTTAGCGGTTTTTTAGTTTTGGAGCTTTTTTTCAATTTGGCGATTTTTTTTTCGAACTTTGGTAATTTTATCGTGTTGACGATTTTTTTTAATTTTAGAGTTTTCCACAATATTAAAAGAACACAATAATAAAATGAATTTTTTTTTTGTTGGTTTCTAATAGAAATTGTCGAACGAACATTTTCTATCGATATCGCAGGATAGTCTACATAGGAACATTTCGTAAGTGATTATGCCAACTCATCTGCACACTTTTCAAACATAATTTAGAAAAACCTAAAACCTTGCATTCTTATATGATATTCTGCCAAAAATAAATGAGAAATGTTTACTTTTTCAACAAACAAAGAAATTTTTAAAACTTTTTTTTTTTAAATTACAAGTTTATATATGGGTTCGTTATTATGCCTGTGTTCACATAAGGCAAGTCTTATTAAAAAAATTGTTACATCAACTATGAACGAATTAGACAATAGCATTTTACTTTCGAATCGTAAATTGCTTTCGAAAGGTTTTGTTTTTGAATTGAATTGCATAATGAGACCTCTTCTGATAAATATTTTGATAGAATGAGCTATTGTTTTAGTTTTGTACATTTCATTTCATTTATTCATTCAAAATAAAAAAACCTAGTCTCATGGCCATAATCGGTTTCACTTATGTATACTGCTACGAAATTCTACATCAATTGAAATTAACTTGAAATAACAGCATTTTTTTAAGTCTATCGCATAGTATTTCAATATTTTATTTATTTTACTGATTCTATTATTTCGTGTTGTTTTTATTATTTATTATTATTTTTTTTTGCTTTTTTTCCATCAAAAGCATTATAGAAATAAAAATTTCTTTTAAATAAAGCAAATGACTTACAAGAAATAAATCATCAAACAATAGACCAAAGAGAAAAAAAATAGCATTTGAAATGCAATTTGCAATTTTTTCCTCAATACAGTTTTTGCAGAAAACACGAAAATGAAATTTATTTCTTCTGCTTTCGGTAAAAGAAAGCATTAAAAAAAATACTTTAAAAATTATGGGCAATTAAAATAGAGTGATTAATATTTTTATTTTTTTTTAATATATTTGAGCTAATATTCAAGATTTTGTTGCAAATTGCAAAATGGGCTTTAGAAAAATGTTTGTGAAAATTTTTGCACGAGGGGAAACATTATTGTTTTCATACATACACACACATACCCACCTATTCATATAATTCACATTAGAGGCCTGCGTAAACAGTCTCGAAATGTAAAAACCTCTTGTTTTTTAAATGTATTATCGTAGCATGTATTATAATAAACCAGTAATAAATGATGTCGTTTAATAAGCGAAGCACGATGCATATATTGATGTTCGTTTATATTAGTGTTTACAAGCGATGTCGCGAAGACTTCTTGTCTGTAACAAACACTTAAAAGAAGTAGTGTTGATGTGTGTATGCTTGTTATTTTGCATATTGCACGTTTGAGTGTGTAAGCTTTTATGTGTTTAAGGGAGGTTTTTTTAAAACAAGCCCACACAGCTAATGTCAATGCATATGTGCGTTTGTGTGTGTATGTAAATTAGGCTTATGCAGAAAATAAAAAAAATTGCAAAACCGGAAGGGCTCACTAGGTTTTCATATGCAGGAAAAAATTCCAAGACAAGCTGCGTTTTTACTTTTTTGCTATCTTCCGCACCAAATGCATTTTCTGCAGCAAAAATGTGGATTTTTCAAATCCAAAAAAATCTCATATTTTCTTAATGACAAAAAATTGTTTGTTAATAAACCATCTACTAGTACCCGAATTTTATAGATTTTGATCCGCTGATTGCAAATCTGCTGTTTATTTTAAAATCCATTAAGTGGTTTTCGAGATATGACCATTTGCAAATTTGTGAAATTATCACTCAGTTTCTTTTGCTCACAGAATTACTTGTTGTATTAGAAATTTGCAAAGAGAGCTTAATTTATGTAAAAATGCTATAATTAATAATAATTTTGGCGATTATTAAGGTTGGTATATGTAAAAAATGTAGTTCTCAAAAAAAAAAGTTTGGCGACCACTGTTGTACAAATTTTGTACTCTTGGTTGGTATATGTCTATTTAATGGAACTTACATCATCCTGAAAGCTTAAATACATCTATAGCGTATAAATAGAACGCAAAATACAATTTCAAAAAATTTGTCACATACTGTAATATAATAATAATATTCAGAGATATCTGAAATGACCTTATGCAAAAATTACTCAATATATTGAAAAATAAATGATAGATTTATAATCAGCGGACCAAACTATATGAATGTGCATAAATGATTTTGTGCTAAAAAAATAAGTAACTTTTTGCAAAACCTGAATTAGCGAATAACTGGAAGACTACTCATCATATCTCGAAAACTACTTAATGGAATTTAAAATAAATAGCAGATTCGTAATCAGCAGATCAAAATCTTTAAAATTCGGGTACTAGTAGATGGTTTATTAACAAAAATTTTTTTGTCATTACGAAAATATGAGATTTTTTTGCATTTGAAAAATCCACATTTTTTGCTGCAGAAAATGCATTTGGTGAGAAACTTTTTTTTAAGATATCAAAAAAATAAAAACGCCATTTGTCTTAGAATTTTAGCCCGCATTTGTGTTTAAAAAATACCCATAAGCCCAATGTACATGCATGACGTTTGTATACGCGTCCATGCGTATGAAGAAGCAAGCATCACAAATTTTTACGTCACGAAGTATTTTCTTCTTTACTCCTGTACCTGCAATAACTGAAACAAATGTCTTACCAACAGTGTTGTTTAGCGTTTTTTTTTTAGAAGATTTGAAGTTCTTGTAAGTGGTATTTTGCTCTTTTACAAGAGCTTTGCAAATTACAACCATACTTTGACTTTCGAGGCTGGTAGATTTTCTTACTTCTTCATACTCAATACCAATTAATAGTTTCCATTTAAGTACTCGATAGTCTTAAAGGACTTATTTAATATTAATTACTGTTGTCTTACAGCGTTGACGATTCGTTAATTTATAAATTAATATTTTAATAATTTATAAATTTCTTACACAATATGGTGAAACTAATTGTGTTTAAAATATTAGGTATGTTCATTTACTTTCCCAACAGAAACTAGCAACGAAAGAGTAAGGAAGAAAATTACAAAATCACTCTGCCAGATACTTAAAAGTAAATGAGCACTTTACTTGTTAAAACTTGCAAGGAAATTTTATTCATATCAGAACCATAGATGGAAATCATGATACAATTGTACTTTTTCTGATGTATTTTGTTTGGTAATGTTTTCAATTATAATTTTTTTTAAATTGACATTTAATATAAAATATTTTACAGAGTTTGGTATTATTTAATATTTTATGCATTTTTTTCATAATTTTTTAATTTTATTTCATTTACAAATAGAAAAATGCGACTTTACATCTCAGATCAGATATGAGAAGCAAACAAAATTCTTTGACAATAAAATTGTATTTGTGCGGCTTGATGAAAGAAAAACAATAAATTAAGAAAATATGCTTTCTTTTTTCATACGTATGTATATATGTACATATATTTTTTAAATAAGGAAATTCACATTTTTCAGTCTTCCTTTTTCAAATATTTTTGAAATAATTAATTTGACAACAAAACACACAACAGGTGGTTGCATAAAGGCAGAATTAGTTTGTACGTGCTGTTCTGTTCTGAATCAGCTGTTTTGTTTCTGTTGAGTTGAAAATCTGTATGTGTGGTTAGTTTTTACTTTTTCATTCTGTTCTGTTGCGTACAAATCTGTAGAAAATAGAATTCAACGTTAAGTGACAGCCAAAAGTGTGTATATATTATAGTGGGTACACACTTTGCAACGTGTTTACGCAACACGTTTATATTTCATGTTGCATATTTTGATACAGACTATGCAACCTACAATGCAACCGCCAATGCAACCCATAAACATCAAAACATTTCGATATTTTCGAAATTTCGAAAGCAATTTCGAATGCAACCATAAACAAGACTACACACTATGCGACCGACAATGCAATCTGACTGGTTGCATAAACACGTTGATAAGTCTGTACCTACCATTAAGGGCCATTATTACAACTCAAAGTAGGATTTTATCAGACGTATAAAAACTTTATCATTTGCAAAATTTTACTTTAACCTAAGGTGAGCGATAAATAACAAGCAAGTCTAACCTATCTAGTAAGTTAAATGCAATTTGCAATAACGGAAAGCTTTCTATACGTCCGATAAAATCCTACTTTTAACTAACTTTAAGTTGTAATAATGGCCCTAAGTGTGCTGTGATATTTTGTTTACAAGTGTAATCACTGATTTCTGATTTCTTTCACAGACAAAGTAATTGCAAAATATTTTATACAGAAAGGAACGGCACAGAGCAGCAACAGAAAGTAAAGGCTAATGAAGTAAAGCAAGTAAAAATTTTACTAGCAATAATTTGTAGGAATTTTTTAGTTTCTCAATTTTTTTCTCTCTTTTGACGCTCTCTTCTTGTAAACTTTTTGAGTTAATGAACACTTTCCAGTAACAATTGTTACAAATTCGTAATAATTTCTAATAAATGAACAAATCTATTTTAAGAGCTCGTAGCATAAGTAAAAAAAAAAGCAATGTGAGTCCGATCACAGAGGAGATGTGTACACATCTAGTAATGAAAATTTTTAGTTGCAAGTACTTGTGCTTTTAGTATCTTTTTTTAAATTAATTAATTAAAAGTATCAAAACTTTCAACATTGTAAATACATAGAAATTTGTTGGTTTTTGTTTGTTTTATTAAACTTATTTGGTTAGTAAATGGGCACACTGCAGTATATGTATATGTACTGCATTCAAAATTGCAGTAAGCAGTAATTTTACTGATTACTAAAAAAATACAGTAAATTTTTACCAGTAAAATCGTAGGGCCGTAATCATAATAAAATTGTAGCAAGTGGCAAAGTTTTTTCATTCAAATTTTGAAACTTTTGTATGAAAATCATTTAGCCACTTGGCAGAATTTCATTATGAATACGGGCATTACTGATTACTGAAAATGCAATGCACCTTATCATATAACAAATCATTAGGCAATTTATAAAAATTGTGATCAGTAATTAGTAATAAGTAAAAATTTACTTGTTAAAAATTTTTTATTATTTTTACTGAAACTTTAGTGGTACTTCAGTGCTCATCTATGGTAAGTGCCTTTACTTTTACTTTTTAATTTTTAATTCCTGTTGTTCATCGTTTAGTTGTTGCTGTTCTTGTTGTTGTGTACACATTGCAATTAAAATTAATTCAGTAAAGTGCGACTTTGATTCGCGCACATTCGGTTTTGATAATTTTTTTTTTTTTTTTTTGATTTAGCTTTCTTCCTTTTTTAAGTTTTTTCCAGTTTAAACGATTTTTTTCAGTTTTACCGCTTTTTCTCGTTTTGGCGTTTTTTTCTCTTTTTGGGTTTTTTTTCATTTTCGCAATTTTGTCCATTTTGGCGATTTTTTCATTTTGGCGATTTTTTTCTGTTTTTTGGCGTTTTTTTCATTTTGACGATTTTTTCATATTGGCGATTTTTTGTTTAAGGATTTTTTTCATTTTGGCGATTTTTCCGGTTTTTTGCGATTTATTTTAGGCCTAGAGATTTTTTTAATTTGGTGTTTTTTTTCGTTTTGGCGATTTTTTTGTTTTTGGCGATTTTTTTATATTTGGCGATTTTATATTTTTTTGATTTTTTAGTTTTACTGTTTTTGAAAATTTCAAGAGTTTTGCTCTTACGGTTTCCAAGATACAGCATGTTGTCAAAATTACAAAGTCAAAATTGCATTAAATGATGGAACACCCACTGATTTAAATTTTTTAAATTTAGTGTTAATTGTTGTAGTCTGTATAAAAATACACTAACTTTTAAAATTTCAAGTGTATGTATATAACATGGGATTTTAACATTTTTCGTTGCTCGTTTTGGAACACCCTTTAGTTTTTAACTCTCATGTATATGTTGTTGTAGTGGCCAAATGTCTACACATTGTGTCCAAATTTCAAGTCCGTAGCTCTTACGGTTCATTTTCACCTTTGGTGTGCGGAAATATACAGAAAAATAACCGGCGGCGGCGCACCGTCGGCTTCGAGCCAGTCGACTTGTTTGTTTCTCTGCTTGGTATTGCTTCTTTCAAACACTAATACACATCATACATAGCTCACACCGATTTGACAATGCTGTGAAAGAAAAGCAAAGAAATCTCAGCAAAGAAATCTCAGCAAAGAAATCAGTCAAAAGATTTTTACCCCCTAACGTATAGATGTTTACACATCAAAAATTTGTTATTGTCAGGGTGTCATCTAATTCCTATTCCTCTTGCGACATCCCATTTCTTCTTGATTTTGTTTTTACTAAAATCTATTTACTTAAATTAAAAAAAAAAATTATTTTACTTTTAAATTTCCAAAATTAAAAAAAAAACAAATCTTTGGAGTGCAAAAGTTACGTAAGATCAAGTTATATTTTTTTACTAGAATTTTGCATAATTTGTTGTAACTTTTTATAGACACTTAATCAATTTAACTAAAAATAATATTAATAAATATGACAAGTCAATGAAGCAAAACTGTCAAATCTTCACTTAACAAATACATATATTGCAACAAACTTGAAATGTTCAATGTCAATGTTACAAAAATATTATTTCTTTTTTATTTTCGAGACACATTACAACGAATGTGTATGTATGTATATATTTTTAAAATTTTTATTATCTTAGAAATGTTTTCAAAGCCACTAACTACATTTTAAAATCATAAATTGAATATGTACAGTCTTGTATATTTCAGTACTTTGAATTTAATTTTAAATTAGTTCGTCTATATATGTATATTAAAAGTCAAATTCAAATGCAGTACAAAATTATTTGATAATCAATAGATATGCTACAGAATAATATAATTCAGTCAACAAACTCTTTAGCCAGGGTCAAATTAATTAATTAAGTTAATTAAAAAACAAGATTCTAATCTCACAGTTTAAGTCAAAACAAAAATGTTCAAGTCCAGCATAAATTTTACGTTAAAAAATTTTGGTGCTGATTTTCATTTCATATTTAAAGAGATGAAGTCTCATGTGAATTTCTTTTTGAGTTCGTGTTGTTTTTACAAGTTTTTAACACTTTTTTTTGTGATTTTACATATTGGCCTAGTCACCCAAAACCGGCTAAAACTAAAAACAAAACATTTAACTTGATTTAAACAATTTAAATCCCTTTCTTTTTGTTGCTATACAATCAAAAGCTTAAACTGCTAAAGCTTTAAATACAAACACTAGTTCAGAGTTTATTCATGATTTAAGATATAAATTTCTTTTGATATAAAATATATATAAAATGTATGTATGAGAGAAATTTAAAGTCCCCAAATGTGCAAAGTGTTATTAAAAAAGAAATTTTTTTTATTTTTTTATTTTTTTTTTATTTTTAATAATGACCGATGACATATTAGACATTCTCTTTCCTATGACTCAGGGCAAAATTGTTTGCCCTCTCAAATATGTATTTTCAAACTAATAAAATGGCTTTTAGAAGTAAAATGATTTTTTTTTAGCTAAAAGAAGGTTTTATTTAGAAAACTTTTGAGCGAAGCTTTTTCTATAAAATTATTTTTTAATCTAGTGCTTTAAAAGCTTTCTATGAAAAATTACACTTTTATTTATAAAAAGAAGTTTTTAATTGCTGCTGATGAGTTGCAATGAAATGCACTTGCACTTGCACTAGCACTTGCTTAAAACATAACAAATGAACTCTCTACATTCATTTCTTTTGACGTTTATAAAAGGAGAAATTTTTAATATATTCGCTTTGGTATAGAACGAGTGGCTGAAAGTTGCTTCTTAAAAAATCACTAAGCGTTGTTGAATAATATATAACAATGTTTAAAATATAGAATTCATTGATGATCTAAAAAAATCGAAAGCAGAACTTGTTAAGAGCTTTCACCTATTTGAAAGCTCCTTTAGTATTTGTTATGAACATTGTTGCCAATTTTTTAGAAAACAAAAACTGATAAATAATTAAATTAGGCACTAAAAATTTTAGTTTTGAGCTGAAAAAATTAATAAGTTTTTTTTTTAAATTGAAGGTAATAAAAACTGAACTCAGCTCCTCAACTTCTAAACTTTTATATACAGTAAAGCCTTGATTATCCGTGATTCGGTTCAATTGTTCTCTTTTTCTTTTGTTGTTTGCAACTGTTTTCAGCATACATTTTTATGTATGTTTTGGTTAAACACAAAGGAATCTATTTTTGAGCAATCAAAAATTAGTACTTTTTCTAGTAGCATTGTAAAAATGTTTTGTATTTACTTTTTGGTGATTCGGTAAAAGTATATTTGTTGAATTAACAGCTTTACTTTATATAGCTTTTAAAAAGAGATTTTTATCTGTTAATGGTAAAAAGTTATGATGATCTTGAAAGCTCAATATTGATTAAGGTAACTTTCATTTAATGATGAATTTTTTGTATGAAAACTTACGACAAGGATAACTCTTGCGATTTTCAAAATTAAACAATATTGAAATAAATGTTATTTTTTAAATAGAAAAAGGCGCTTTGTTGATTCCATCTAGATTATTGATTTATTTAAAAGAATTAATATTTTGAAACTTTCATAGTCAAATGAATTAAGAAATTTTATTTTATTCAAGCTTTTAATAAAATTGAGCTCTCAAGTTTTCTATCTTAGGAACAAATCTTAAAGGAAAGCTTTTCATATGAAAATCTTTAACGTAAATACAGAAAATTGTTAATTTTCTTATGATTCCAAAATAATAATTTTGCAGGAAAAAACTTTAGACTGCTATGGTACCTTTTACTTCATAAATAAAAAGACCATTATATTTGGAGCAGTTTAACCCTAATCTTACTAACATGTGTCTGTGAGACACATTTGGATGTTCCATTAAATTTAACTACAGAAATATATAACATATCGCAACCAAACTTCATGACTTTTATTTGACATATGTTTTGTATAATTTAATAAAAAAAAAATTTTAGCTATTGCCTTCTTACATCTTTTATATGCATGCCAAAATATAAAAAGGTAGCAGTAAATACTGACATGTGTCTCAGAGACACATACATGCAAAGAAAGCTCGAAAACTCTTTTTACGAAAAGTCACTGAAGGGCTTGTTACACCCCAAATACACCAAGCATCGAAGAATAAATTGCAACGACCTATCGTTCAACTAATGGAAGAAGTCCTTCAAGAAGGAATTGCACCTACTAATACCCATTGCTATTTATGCAATCCCAAAATAAGCCGTATTATTAAGCAATGCTGGCAAAAATGTAATCGTAATGTCTGCAATGAACATGCTGTGAAAATTCTTTTATGTAAATAATGTAATGAATAAAAAATTAAAAAAGTTTAATAATTTTTTCGTAAGTTTTTTTATATGTGTCTTAGAGACACATGTTAGTAAGATTTGTAAGTTTTTATGTCAGTATGATTAGGGTTAAGACAATCCATATTTCAATCGAACAGCTTTAGCTTTCTCTAGTTGGTTTATAGACTGGCAACCTTTAAATTTTCTTGAATATTTTCCACAGTTTTTTTCATAATTATTAACATTTGTAGTGAAGGGTACAGATGCATCGAAATATACCACAAGAAATCTCTATTTGATTAATTTTTCTGTGTTTATTTTCTCATTGCAACTTTGTTGCGAAATCAGTCAACCATTTTATGAGTTGAGTTTACAAAAGTGTATTTTTGTATGTGTTTAATTCTTGTGAATTTTTTCTTGTTGCACTTTAAACACGGTTTTTGCAAAACTCACACAGTACGTGCTCAAGACAGTAAGAACTAAGATGCTATTTTAATATTGTTGTTAATGATTTAAAAAAGCTTTTGCTGGTGACAACTAGTGTCAATTTGTATGTTACATGGTTGATGAAAGCCCAATAAGCTATTTATTTATCTAAATTTACCTTTTTTTATATGGTCCTTCGGAACTACCTCTGCAATATACTTCGTTTAATTAACGAAAATGGATAACTTACAAAGTTTTTTTTAACATTTCTGGATTTCAAACATATCGCGTCAATAACTACTACAAAATTAAAATTTTGATTTTAAAATTGCAACCACTTGTAAGTTGGGTGCCAGTCAAGAAATCTAATTTCGAGTTATTTTATAAATGCGTTAACTACACAGAGGGAAGAATAACGTTCTAAAATTGTCCACGGCCGTTGTCAATTTGACAACGAAATGTGGACAATATTTTTGACAACCAGCGTTGACAATTCAAGAATATTTCGTTGTCAAATCGAGAACGAAAAGTAAAAAAATAGCAGATGGTGTCAAATCAAGAACACTCGTTGTCAAATTATGAACGAAATGTTGTCAAATTATGAACGACCCGTTGCCAAAATAAGAACAAATGTTGTTACTCCCAAAATCAAGAACGATCGTTGTCAAATTGAGAACAATCCGTTGTCAAAACAGGAACAAATGTTGTCATCTCCAAAATCAAATTTTCTCATTGTGTTTTCAGAATTTTCTAAGTGCGATTGTTTATAAAGATAAAATAAAAATGGAAAAGAAAGTCAAACAAATATTTTTAATGATGAAACTAATTTGTTTTATTTAAATTTGAACGAGAGCTTTATATAAGAAAACTCTAATATTAACACGGGAGTAAACACAACTCCGTAGCTTGTTAGTAGTGACGATCAGAAACAGAATATTTCTTAAAATTAATAGATATGGAATGCATTTATAATTTCTTAAAAGGTAAGTTATTAACAAAAATAATGTATTGTACGTACGTATCTAAATTTTATTACTTTTATTCAAGCTGTCCATATCACATTTAGAAGTTTGCCGTATATTAAAAAGAAGACCTAAAAGAAGCAGTGCCGCCCTTAAGCGTTGTCAAAACGAGAACGGAACGTTGTCAAAAGAAGAACGAAGCGTTGTCAAAATGACAACGGGCCGTTGTCAAAGCGAGAACGCTTCGTTGTCCAAACGAAGTCAAAATGAGAACAAGCGTTGTCAAAATAAGAACGACACGTTGTCAAAATGAGAACGAAGCGTTGTCAAATCAGGAACATTTGTTGACAATTTGTGAACGAGTTGTTCTTAAAAGATTGACAACATCCGTTGTCAAAGTGAGAACAAACGTACTTAACTCACTTTTGTCAACGGATGGTGTCAATTTCGATGTTTTTCGACCGGTTTTTTCCCTCTGTGTATTAATGGGTAATTTTATATATTTAAAAAACTTGTTTATTTTGTTAGTTTATATTTTAATAAAACTATTGATTTTGACATACTTATTGTTTCAGCAACCCTGAACGCAATTTATATTTTTCCCGAATATATAGTCTAAGAAATCCTAAACCCTGATATTGCTGTACGCTGTATAAAATATATTTTCTACTTCCAATGGTCAATGATCAAATGACGGTCACGTAAGTCAAAAGCGATAACAGAGAGTCATATGTAATAGAAGAAAGTTACTTGTTATAACAGTTAGTCAGGTGTGGTAGTAATGAGTCACGCGTGATAGCAATGATTCACGTTTGTGATAACAATGAGTCACGTGTGATAGCAAAGAGTCATGTGTGATACCAGGCAGTCACGTGTGATAACAAGGGTGCACATGTGATATCAGTGAAACACACTTGATAGCTGTGAGTCACGTTTGATAATTGTGAGTCACGTGTGATAATTTGGAGTCACGTGTGATAATTGTGAGTCACATCTCATAATATTTCGTCACGTGTGACAACAGTGGTTCACGTATTATAACTGAGTCATTAACATCATTGAGCCAGTGAGTCACGCGTGCTAGAAGTGACTTACACACGGCAAAAATAAGTCAGCGCGGTAACATTAAGTTTATATGATCATAATCAGTCATATGTTGTTAATATGGTATACATGAGATAAATTAGCACGAATAAGGCGCAATGAAAACGAGTCACGCGTCGTTCTCGTGAATAAGGTAACGTATAATTTTCATAAGTCATGATGTTTATTAACTGTCACGTGAGTCGTAAGCGACAATAGAGAGTCATATGACACAAGAGCGAGTCACATGTGATAACAGCTAGTCATGTGCGATAGCGTAGGGAAATAAGTCACACGCGACAGAAGTGAGTCATGCCTGAAAACATTGAATCATACATGATCACAATTAGTCTCACGTAATTAATATGGTTCACGCGTGATAAGTTAGCAGGATACACGCATGATCAAAATGAGTCACTTGTCGTTATCGTGAATAACGTATGATTGGCATAATCTATGATCAATATTAACGTGTTTCTTTGCTCAATTAATCGTTTAAAAACTGAACAAATTTAAAATTCGTAACAAAAATTTTGGAGTGATTGCCTCATAATCAATTTTATTTTTAAACTTCTGGAGATCTTTACACGAAAGTTTCTAATCTCGTTTCTCAATCAACAAAATTTTGAACTAGAATTCAAAAGTTCTGTCTTTCTGGAAGCCAGCTTCTAAATTCTAGAGTTTATATGAAAGTGGTGCGTGAAGTCATTGTACAGGGTGGGCCAAAAGAAACCAAGGGGTGTAAAAGTTTAATAACTTTTTTGTTTATTAACTTTTTTTTATTTTTTCTTTCAGATTATATAATATACAAAATGGAAATTTTTTTACACTAAGTATGAAAAATGATGTCTCTTAAATGACCACCGTTTTCAGCTTCGCACTGATGGGCTCTTTCTAGAGCATTTTCCATAACATCTTTCAAAATTTGTGGCTGTAGCGTTCGAATTTCTGCAACAATGTTTGCCTTGAGTTCAAGGATTGTCTCTGGCTTGTAAACATACACTCGCTACTTCAAAAAACCCCAAAGAAAATAGTCGGGTGCTGTCAAATCTGGCGATCGCGCTGGCCAAATAATTTCCGAATTTCGAGAAATTATTCGCTCTCCAAAAATTTGACTTAAAAGTGCCATTGTGTCTCGGGCAGTATGGGCAGTGGCTCCGTCCTGCTGAAACCACATACCAGGTCTGTTTTCAAAAGCAGGACATAAAAAATTTTCTATCATAAACCGATACCGCTCTCCATTTACGCTTACAGCACTTCCATCTTCATTCTCGAAGAAGTAGGGCCCAATGACATTTTCAGATGTGATCCCACACCATACTGTACACCTGATGGGGTGCAATTGGCGTTGATGAATGGCTCTTGGATTTTGAGAACCCCAGAACCTACAGTTCTGCTTATTAACAAAGCCATTCAAATGAAAATGAGCTCAAAATAATTGATCTCTGGTTTAAATAATAAAATTCTATTGTTCTGGTTCTCTGTTCAGTTGTGAACCTCTCCATTATAAATTCTCCAAGTGTTGTCTATATAATCTGAAAGAAAAAATAAAAAAAATTAATAAACAAAAAAGTTATTAAACTTTTACACCCCTTGGTTTCTTTTCGCCCACCCTGTAGTTAGTCGAAAAAAATCTGATAAAATTTTTTTTAGAAAATTCAGGTAAGTAATTCTGCAGGTTAAGATGTTTTGTGAGTGTTTTGCAATTGCGAAATTTCGTGAGAGTGATTTAATTTCTTCTTGACGATCTCGTGCGTGAGCTTTTAATTGAAACAACCCAACTAAGTATTTTTCCTTATTTAGTGACCTTTAGCAACAATAATTTTCAAGAAGAAACTATCAAAATTTGCCATTTCAAACTGCCTGGTAACCATGTTCGAGAAATTTTCCTTTTTCGTTACTATTTTTACAAATTACTCCGCATTACACATTATTGCTTCGTCGTATTATAATAGCACGTCACATCAAGTGATCTTAGAAATTAAAAATTTATGATATTTTTATTTAATTAAATACACCTCGACTCTTTTTTTAACTTTAATGAACTGCAAAATATAAATTTCTTAGTAGAGTTTTTTTTTTGTTTCTTTCTTATGTTAACAAGCTGTCGCTACTTGCAACATTTTGAAAAAACTAACTAAACAATTGTTTAAATTTTTCTCTCTTCAAATTCACACATTCAGTGGAAAGAAGGTGGTACTTAGAAGACGGTCGGACAGACACACACAGCCTGTTGAAGTAGTCAAGGTTTGTAGAGAGTGAGTGGGAGGTGACAGAGGTGGAGCAGCAGACAATGTTTTTGATTAACATAAAACGTGCAACATAACAATAATAATAATAATAATAATAATGCATACATACATACAACAAATGACATTTGGCAAAAGCCAAGCAGCAGCAACAAAAATTATTATTCAATTTTATGTTTAGCTTTCTTTCTCTCCGTCCGTCCGTCCGTATGTCTGTCTGTATGTCTGCCTTTCTTTCTTGTTCGAGTATTTTATTAGTGTTTGCTGTTGTAATAAATTCCTGGGGGAAAATACGCCAAAAACAAAAAGATATTTGAAAAACAATTGTAAATATTATTTGCAGAGAGGAACTAACTATCTATTATTTTCTTTAAAATTTTATGCGGCTTTAATTTTATGTGAAATTTTTATTTATTTATGTTTTTGCTTTTTTGAGAGCAGAGAAAAATCAAAAATCACATTTTTTTTACGACACAATAATTTAATAATGATTTGATTTCAATTCAGCAAAAATATAATTAAAATTATCTACGACGTTTTTGCAAGTACAAAGTCTTAAACTCATTTACACACACATTAACTTAGTTTCGCATAGAAAAATATATTTTTATTATGTGAATTTTGAAGAAAAATGTCTCGCTCTCTTTAGCATTGTTTGAGGAAAATAATAACTGAAAATTGTTTGCAAAAGTGTTGTTATTAAAAAATGTTTAAAAAGCCAATAAAAAAAATATTAGCAGCTGCTTAATCACAGATCTCTTATTTTAGGTTGCGCGAGACCGATAGTCTCCAAGAAGACGATCAGTCAGTCGAAGCCTGAATATTTTCAGCGGGATATAATATGATTAACCCATCCTAAAAGTAAGTTTTTGCAAAAGATAATTTTAAAGAAGTTTAAGGATATGCATTTATTACTTTTATTGCTAATCAGAATTATGTTTTGGTTAGAAATACCATCGACATGAACACGAACAAAATACCATTTACCATTGGTTAATCTAACCAAATTAAATTGGTTATACTTAATGTTCAGTATTTTTTTTCAATGTTTTCTATTAAAATTCTACCCGGTATATCTCACATATCTGATGGTTTTTATTTTAATTTTATTGTAATTGTTTCTGGTTTAAATAATTAATTTTAAATACATATGCACATCCTACACTGAACCAAAAAGGTACATAAATTCAACGAAAAAATTCGTTGATTCAACGAATTTATTCCTTATTTTTCACCTAAGGAACATATTCATTGAATTCAACGTATGCCAATCATTGGCTTGTTGAATTCAACGTACCAGTTCGTTGAAGTTAAGAATCCATACGTTGAATCATTACGTAAATTCATTAAACCTATATATTTATGCTTTGAATTTAATGAAATAGTTCCTTGAATTTAAAGAACCTATTCCTTGACCCAATGAACATATTCATTGATTTTTATGAATTTATTCCTTGACCCAATGCACCTATACATTCAAAATTTCACTTTTATAAATATAATAATAGACAAGTTCATATTAAATTGAGTATTTCATTTAAAAATTCATATTATAAGAAATAATTTACATGATATTCAGAAATTAGACTATTAATTTATAATTCGTGTATAAATTTAAAAATACAGTTGTTAATTTAAAATAAAACAAACTTAAATTTTTAGATGCTCTCCGACTTATCCAAATTATTCAATATTTCTATCAAAGCTTTATCTTTGATGTTGTTCTCTTCACGAATCGTTCCGGCCAGTTAAAGAAAACGTTTCCAAAAAGCAATGCCAAAGTCTTTGTCAATCTGAAATATAGTTATAAATATTTATTTTGCAATAAATACTAAAGTATAAAACAGTAAAGATTTGTATACTCACATATCGAAATCTACTCGGTTTCTTATACTTGGGCCATCTTTTAAAAACTTCGGCTAAAGTGGAAGCTTGGTTTACTTCATTAATTCTACCTGTCAAGTGCTATTGAATTCCTCTACACTCCAATTGTCATATCTGAGGCTTCTAATGCAAACCTCTGCGTTGGTTCCGAATCTTTAAAATTAACATTAACATTAATTAACATTATTAAAATATGTATAGTATATGTACAAAATTATACTATCTAAATAGCATCCAGAATAATTACTTACATAACACTTGAGAATTTGAACTAATAATTTCAGGAGTAAATGCATCTGGAACTTATTTTCCAGCTTCAGAGTAGTTCAGAAAGTTCCTGATATACGGAATATTATACAACTATATTTCTTTTTGTAATTAAAATTAATTATAATCACTTCTTATTATTAACTTAATTTTTGGCACTTTTTTATTTTAAACTTTCTTTTTTAATTGCACACAAACTTATTTGTTAAACGAAGAACAACAACTGATTGCTCTTTGTTTAATTTTTCTTTCCATTATGGTTTTTCCCCGTTATAAAACAAGGAACTAGTACGTTGAATTGAACCAAGTAAAACAAAAATACAAATGGTGGTTCCTTGAATCAAAGTACTCGTTCATTGAATAAAACATTTTCTTCTTGTTCTTGAAGTCAAATTCAACGAACATTACTTAAAATCAATGAACTGGTTCCTTGAATCAAGGTACACTTTCTTGAAATTTACTAAACTTTTTTCTTTTATTTATGTAAGAAAGAACGTGTTCCTTAAATTCAACGTATTATTCTTTAAATCAATAAACTAGTTCGTTGGTAAATTCAACGAATAATATATATCAAGAAATGGTTTCAACGTTCAATTCATATCTACATAAAATTTTACGTTGAATTTCAAGGAATATTTTTTTGAAACAATGTATAATACGTTGAATTTCAATGAATTTAAATCAATGAATGCGAGTTCGTTGAATAAATGTAAAACTGTTTTTTCAGTGTATATTGTCAGAGCAAAAAAAATTTTTTTTTTTTGCTTTCTCTACTAAACAAAACAAACGATTTTTCAGTTAAAGCAACCAATTGCAACTACAAAGTGGCTACTTAAAATCATTATATTTAATAAACTATTTTATTTGTTAATTTTTAAATAATATTTTGTATGTATATTTAAATAAAATAGAAAAATGTACTATTTTCTCACTCGAACTATTAGAGATGAACAAATAGATAATTAAGGTGAATCTAACCAATATTTATTGTTAATTTTATTATAAATGAAAATTGCAGCTATCTAGATGGAAAATTTTTTTGTACTGTTATAAACTATTTTTGTTAGTTAGCCCAATTAATTTACTACATCAAATAAATAATGGAGGTCAATCTAAACAATATTTATTGTTAATTTTACTATAAATGAAATTTACAGCCAGTTAAATGAACTCTTTGTACTATTACTAAATTGTTTTTGAGCTACCCCAATACATTTACTATACCAAATAAATAATGAACGTCAATCTAACCAATATTTATTGTTAATTTTACTGTAAATGAAAATTGCAGTTATTAGTTTCAGTTGTTACTATTGCAATGTGGCTGAGGTAGTAAAGGCATATTCAAGTCTTCTATAAAAAGTTATAAAATGATTCAAAAATAAATTTTAAGCATGAAAATATTTTGTTGATGTTAAATACTGTAAATGTATGAATAAACGCTTTCTCGATTGGTGGAATATTGAAAAATTTACGAGTAGCAGGATGGCGAAAATCAATGTAGCCCAAGAATTGGAAGGACTGTGCTTGGGCTCAAGAAGGTTAAAATGAAATATTATGCCATCACGCAAGTATAATAAGACTTTTCTGCTCATGAAGGAAGTCGCACACTCATACAGCGTGTTCTCTTATTGGCTTGTAATTTTTTTTATTTTTATTTTTCCAACTTTTAAACAACCTACTAGTTTTAATTTAATTATTTTAATATACTACATATCGTGATTCTCGAACTTAATTTTTTGACGGAAATCGATTATTGCCGATTGTAAATAATCGGCTATCAGCATTTGTCGCCTCGTAGCCAGCTACTTAATTATTTTGGAGACGGCAGCAGCACCATCTGCAACTTATATTTAAGTATAAATGCATAGTTCAGTATTGCCACCTTCAAATATTTCGCATTTATAAAAATTAAATTACTCTTTCGAAATGTACTTACATATATGACGTAAAAGTATAAAAATGAATCAATTTTTGTATATTATTTCTGTACAATAATATGAAATAATTGTGCCATATTATTCATTCAGCATTTTGTATCATACTGGCAACACTGAATTTTCTCATTGTATCCAAAGAAATAGAAATTAGTTTAATTGGATTACAACGACAAAATCAGCATAGACAGCAACCTGCCGCCCTGTTGCCTTGCTGTGTTCAAAATAATCACTCTCATATAAACATGTGTACCCTATCCTTGACATTTTGTAGTCGGTAGCCTTCTGTGGTGAATGTGTTTAATGCAATATACATTTTTCGGAGAATTCTCCGAGTAAATTAATTATAGTGTTGCCAACTATACATAGTACATAAATTTTTGTAAGATATAAAGATCTTTCGCATACGAAAGATCTTTCGTAATCCTTGCAAGGGAATAACTATGTCACCAGTTGGAAAACCATGCGCAAGTCATAGAGGTAAACTAAAGATATGGGTTTATAATTCTTGCATGGACCGAGATGTATTGGATGTAGAGCAGAATGATGAATTAAGCTTGATAATCAATGCATTAAGGTCCCAAATATTATGCTCCTAAAAGTATGCCCAGTAATAATAAAATAAATTCATAATCTCATGAACATATTTTTATTTTCTTTACAAACAAAGTACTAAAGGCCTGTGTCCCACGATGTCACCAGCAAACGTTCGATCGACAACTTGTATATTGCAAACAACAATAACAATAACAAATTTGTTGGTGTTTTCAATATAAGTATTCGATCGAACGATTTTTGGTGACATCATGGGACAGGCCGTAAGTTTTAGGGCCTATCCCACGATGTCACCGATGTTCGACTTGTCGCACACTTATATTCAAAACAAACACAAGTTTTAAAATTTTGTTGTTATTTCCAATGTAGCTGTGCGACAAGTTGAACGTTGGTGGCATCGTGGGACAGGCCCTTATTTTCCCAAATCTTATGCTCCTAAAAGTATGCCCCACCATAATAAATAAATTAATAATTTCATGAAAAATTTGTTGGCTTTTCTTTTACTAACAAAATAGTTATTTTTACTATGAAATACGGTAAATTTAATGTTTTATTGCATATAACAGAGAAATTATACTTTAACAAAACGTTCAGTTTGAGACAGACTGATTTTTTTATGCCATTTTCTTACTGCTGCAATTTTAATTTAAAACATGTGTTAAATCTATCTATATCTATTTTTTATGGATACAGTAAAGTGACCATAAATAAAGTACTTTTAATCAATCTATTATACATATGTAACTAAAATTATGATATAAAGAATTTTTGAATTAAATTTTACTCAACTACTTCACATTGATTGGTTAGTCCATTAAACTGATTTAATACAGAATTTTATAAGTTAGATTTGCTTGTAAATTATTTTCAGTGTTATACAGATCTTATTCTACCAAAGTTAAGTAAACTTAGAGTGACATATAACAAATGTACTCTTCAGTATTATTTGGCAATAAAACTTTGCATTTCTCAAAATAAAAATAATACTCTGGTATCTTAATTAACTCACTAACTGAAATTGCTAAGGCAAACTTTCTAAAGCGTGCTATATTAAATGATTGGAACACCCAAATAAAGTCTACGTTTCCAGATGATAAAAATCTTCAGAGAAGAGCTTCACTCTGGTGTCTATTTAATAATTACAATGATGTTTTTTTTAGTGTTAAATTAAAAAAAGACAGTAAAGCATACCAAAAATAAAATTAAATTATAATTAAAAAAAAGAAGCCAACAAAATAAATTAAATAAATGAAAATATAATTTATGCCACACATAATACTCGTATGATGCTTAATGATCAATGATATTTTTGTTTTTGTTTCTGAAAGCCGACTTAAAATTTTTACTTTCAAAAAACGATTTTACGATTTTACGAGTATGAGTTTAGTTTATTTTTTCTATTATACTTTTTATTAAATTTCGTGTATGAAAATAGAAAATGTTAGATACTTACATTAAATTTGATTCAGTGATTTATTTTTTGTCGGTAGTTATAACTTTTTGTTTCTTCTTTTTCTTTTTGATGAGCGGAGCTGCAAATATAAATTTAAAATGAAATGGAAAGTTATTAGCTAAAAGTCTAAAAAATATGTTTGTAAATTTTCTTAACAAATTTATAGAAAAAAAATATACTTTAAATTTTGCATGCCAATAAACAAAAAACAAAGTTAAATGAAGCATAAGCACTTATGTAAGAAAGCCCTTTCTACTACGTGCCGGCTGAGAGGCAAAAATTACTTAAGCAAATGGATGGATGTGCTTAAAGCTTTCGCCTGCACTGTCAAGACTTTGAACTGGACAATAAAAAAAACATAAATTTATAAAACCTGGCGCTGAAGATTTGCCAAAAATAACTAGCCCGCTTCACGTTCGCTGTTGCACAGTGGGGTATATTTAGAAAAAAAAAAATAAATAAATCTGTTTCGAATTATAGATATTTATCGATATATTTATTCGTTTGCTGTAACGATAGTGGGAATCTGTTATTTATTTTTTACGATAGCATCCAGCTGTATTTTTATCACCATTTAGTCGCATATCATCTGGTATCTTTATTAGTGTCCTGCACAAGACTATTTATAAGACCTTTCAAGACATGAGAGATTTTTCAAATGCTTTACTACAGCGAAATATTCTAAAAGAATTGCTAAACAACACTGTTGGCAAGACAAACAACCGAAAAAAAATGTCTTGCCAACAGTGTTGCTTAGCGATTCCTTTAGAATATTTCGCTGTAGTAAAGCATTTGAAAAAATATCTCATGTCTTGAAAGGTCTTATAAATGGTCTTGTGCAGGTCACTAATCTCTATATAGAAAATCTCAAAATAAGCGAAAAGCACAAAGAAGAATAAAGAAAAGCTAAATGAATTTGATGTTATAATTTTACTTTTTCTACTTCAACCGACAGCGAATATCGTTAACATATTGTTATTGTTATTGAATAGCACAATCAACAATTGTTGGTTATACGAGGGCGGATCAAAAAGTTCGTGACTTTTTGAATAAAACAAAGTTTTTTTTTGCAAAACAAAAATATATTTTTCAGCATAATATTCTTTTAACTCAATACACTTAGTCCAACGTTTCTCCAGTTTTTGTATCCCTTCCAAAAAAAAATAGGATTTTTCGAGGTACTTGCAATAGTCAATAATTTCATCTTTGGAGCTAAATCTCTTTCCACCGAAACATTTCTTAAAGGTTTGGAAATAGGAAGTAGTCACTAGGGGCTAAATTCGGAGAATATGGCGGATGGGGTACCAATTCGTGGCCCAATTCATAGAGTTTCTGCCATTGAGACTGCACACGTGTGCACTCGTGCATTATCTTGATGAAAGATAACATTTTTCTTGGCCATATGAGGTCTTTTTCTTTTTAAATTCTTATTTAATCGGTTTTATAAGTTTTCATAATATTCGCAGTTTATTGTTTTTCCCTTTTGAAGGTAATCGATGTGGATTATTCCGCGTACATCCCAAAAAACTGTTGCCATTACCTTATTGACCGACAAACTCACCCTGGCCTTCTCCAGAGCAGGTCTAGGCTGCTGCTTGGTCTCCGGAGTACAGTAATGGATCCATGTTTCATCCACAGTTACAAAACGCCGCAAAAACTCATTCAAATGGCTTTTGATTAACTCCAAACAATCCCTTGAAGTTGTCACACGTTTACGTTTATGGTCAATTAACAGCAAACGCGGCACCCACCTTACAGACAAGTTTCTTAAACCCAGCTGATGATTTAAAATCGAAACCATACTGTCATATGAAACGCCTATGGCATCAACAATCTCACTCACTTTTACTCTTCGATCGGCGAACATAATATGTGGGTTTTTTTCGACATTTTCGGCTGCACTGACCTCAATTGGCAATTGGCCATCCAGAACGTTCAGCATCATTTGTACTTGTGCGACCCCCCCCCCACCCAGGGGAGTCTGTAATGGACTACGGGTGTGGCAACCCCGGGGCCCCAGCTGGGGTGATGTGGCTTTTTCCATTGACGTACCTTTGGTACATTACCCATAGAACTTATGTGTTACTACTCAATCTCTGAACATAAACAGAGTAACGGATGTGCACATATTTATAACAAAAGGAAGACAGGTCCTGTTGATGTCAGTTAGGTGCAGCGTCACCTAGAACTGCCCCTGAGTTCAAAAGACGATAGAGGTGAAGCCCTTGTGGTGGAACTTCGAGGTCTAACCAGAGGCTACTTCTGGTGCCACGGGTGCCGGTTGCCCGACAGCCGAGCTGCTTTGAAGTTTTGAGTGCATGTAGCGGTCGTCAGTTTCCTTTGCTGAAATGCCGAGTTCGTCCTACCCCAAAGGGGTAGACCCCTAAGGGGTTAAAGGGATGATTTTGGTAAGTGTGGAGTAGGCACTGGTTATTTGGCGACACAGGCATGCGTTCTTTATGGATGAGTGGTTGAGCTGTGCCGGCAATGGTTGAGGAATTCTCTTGGGGACCTCGCTATGAGTGTATACACAACACCTTAGCGTGGAAGCCGGAGAATTATCGTGGTGGCTGTGGTTGCTACCAAAAACGCTGGGAGAATAGTCTTGGCTTCCCAGTGTGAAATCAATGCTAGTGATTGGTCTGACGCGGTCAGCCAGACACTATTCTAGGTGCTGTTGCCATTCAACAGAAGCTGCTATGGGCACGGACATAGCAGCAGAGTTTAGATAGCTCAAATTACCTCAGCAAGGTAATTGAATATAGTACAGGGCTAACTATATTCAAAGATTGCAACCTATGTGCCTTATGGAGTGGGCCATAGGTTCATTCTAATAGGGTGCATGGGGGCGTTGGTCTGGCGTCTAACCCACACCCGGTGCTTTGGCACCCGTGAGATAAGGCCGTAATGGCAGGTGCTCACGGAAAGCTATCGCACATCTGTACTTGTGCGACCGCAACGAAAGTCAGTAAACCACTTTTTTATAATTGAAATCGATGGTGCAGAGTCCCGAGCTTTTCCTTGATTTGATGGACGGTTTTTTTTCGCAAAAAATAATGTTTTAATGAGCACACGAAATTCATTTTATTTTCATTTTCTTCTCAAAAGGCGAGGTAGTCTGTTATCAATGGCTGCCAAACACAAACTTAATGACACAGCTTGTTCAAATTTAGACAGGAGTCAACTGACAGTTGCCTCTTGACAGTAGCAGTCTTCCCATTTCAATCAACATGCTGGATATTCAAAAAGACACTGAGTTAGTGATCCACCCTCGTATTTTTTATAGTGATAGGTTATAGTTATAAAAGTACTGAAAGAAACTGTAGAATTATTTCCTTTTTTTTTATTATTTATTTATGACCCACTGTGTGTGCTAGCATAAATATTTCTGACATTCCAAAATTGCTTTAGAACAATCTGTAATTATATTATTAAGCCACACTTACGACGATCATGTACCATCCTAGGCTTAGTGTTAAAACTTAGATCAATATTTATTTAATGGTGAAACGATAAATAACTCCCAATTTAATTTCTCGCTTTTTTTTAATTTAATTTTCTTTCTAACAAACTATTCTACTCTAATTATCAATTAAATCATGTTTAAAGTTTATGGCCAAACGAACGCCACACCACGCCACGCATTCACTCATTCAGTCGATGGTGGATACAATAAAATTATGATTATTAACAATAAACATGATAATCATGATGATAATGATGATGATGATGATGATGGTGTGGTGTGGTGTGGTGTGGTGTGGTGTGTTGTGGCTGGCGGTGGCAGCAGTAGTAAAAGGAAATAAAACGGTATTGTGGCTGCTGCAATGATTTTGTTGCAAATTCAAACTGTTGTTGTTTTTATTGTTATTGTTGTTGTTGTTGTTATTTCTCGTGCTGCAGCCGTTAAATCAACAACAATTTAATGTATTTATAACGTTTTAGTTTTTGGGTTGGCTGGTGCCTTTTTTTATTATTAATCTTCTTTGTTTCTTGGTCATGTTGCATGCATTTAACAATGTTTGTTTCTTTATATTTTTTTTTCTTGACCAGTTTTTCCACTTTTTAGCCATCTCATGAATAAAAGAATTTTCTTGCAACAGCTGTTGGTTTGTGGAATGTTGCAAGTGCAATTGTTAAAATTTTGTTCAATGGATGTTTTTTCTTCGTTTGGTTTGGTTGTTCTAAGAGGAAAATCATTAAATTTTATTTTATGTATTACATATTTGCTAAAACGACGGTGAATTATATAAATGACTTGTTATTTTTATGTGTGAAATTTTTTAGAATTTGTAACATATCGCGCCATAACCGCCAAAATAGCTTAAGCGACATAATTTACGAACTTCAATTTTTGACCAAAATTGATTATTTGCGATCGTAAATAGTCGATTTTCGTCAAAGAAAACGAAGTCCAAAAAATGTGTCCCTTAAGCTTTTTTAGCGGTTATGGCTCGATATTATAAATTTTATTGCGTTAAAGGCTGTTTTACACTACAATACAGAGATTATTATAACTTTTTTTAGGAAAATAAAAAATTATAATTTGTTAGTATTTTCTAAAAAAAAAATCAAGCAATAATTAAATCGTTAATGCATTTTTGCCAAAACGCTAGATTTCACACATAAACGCGTATTTCATAAAATTAATTTTTAGGACACCCAAAAAACCTTTTGTTGTAAGAAGAACAAATTTTAATATTTCCAATTTAATTGAGTTTGCAAAAAAAATTAAAAGTTTATTCAAAACCTGATAATTTAGCACGTTTTTTTATGAAACGCGCTAAGACCAAAAAAGAGCGCGTTTGGCATAGTTAAAATGGGCTAAACTTAACTTGAAACACGCTGAATTGGTATCGCTGCCCATAAGCTATTCTACACCATTCCTCAACAAATCTAAAAGTCATACTTCCTCAGTCATCATCAAAAGTAATTATTTGAATGACATTTATTTATTATATATATATATATATATATATATATATATATATATTATATTTATATATATATATAATATTTATATATATATATTATATTTATATATATATATTATATTTATATATTTTAAATTCTCTTACCTAAGCCAACAGTTGTTTCAAGAGACGATAAGTACGGTTATATATAATATATATTTACATCAATAGTGAACAATTTATCAAAATTAATAAAGGGTGGCTCAGAAAGAAAGAAGTGGTGTGAATTCCTTATATCTTTTTTGTTATAATTTTTCTTTTTTTTCTTTTCAGTATTTTGTAAAGAAGACTTGGACAATTTATAATGGAGCAATACACAACTCAAACAAACAACAAATTTACTTTTCAAATCAACGGTCCATTGTGTTGACTCAGCGTGCATACCGTCGTCAATTTAATGTGCGGGTTGCACCCTCTCAGTCAACAATAAACCGTCTGGTTGCAAATTTTCGACAACAAGGAGCAGTAAGGAACCTTCCTGGTTCCGGCAGACTACGAACTGTCCACACGTTTGACAATATTCAAGTGATACAGGAGAGTATTCGGGAGGATCCAGAAACATCAACCAGGAGACGTTCGACACAACTTGGCCTCTCAAGAGGGTCGCTGCAGCGAATTTTGCATACCATAAGAATGTTTCCCTACAAAATTCAACTTGTCCAAGAATTGAAACCGACAGATTACCAGCAACGACTTGACTATGCAATTTATTTCCAGCAAAAAGCACAAGAGGATCCTAATTTTATTCATAACTTAGTTATGAGTGACAAGCCCATTTCCAATTAAATCGGTTCGTTAACAAGCAAAACTGTAGGATATGGGCTACGGAAAACCCGAGAGTACTTAATCAACGACAATTACATCCAGTTTAGTGTACTGTTTGGTGCGGTGTTTCTTCAGAAAGGATCATTGGCCCATATTTTTTTTGAAAATGAACGAGGTGTCGCCATTTCCATCATTGGTGATCGATATCGGGCCATGTTGGAAAATTTTGTATGGCCAGCCTTGGAAAAACAACCGCAAATATGCACCCCTATCGTGAATAAAATGTGAAATTTTTGTTCCCATGAAATTTTCATTCCGCATGAAGGGAAATTCGCAATCGTGAATTTTATGGGAACGTTTGTTCCCGCTATCAATGCGTAGTGAATGTAAAAAAAGGGAAGAAGACTTTTAAAGCTTCAAAATTAATTGAAAATCAAACAAATTACGTTTAATAATAAGAAATAAACATATTTTGGGTTTCAAATGAAATGTTATAGAGTGTTTAGTTGTGTTTTTAATTGTTTCCGGCACCGTGCAAAAAAAATTTTAGTATACAACAGCCATCAAATTTACGGCATGTGATCCAAAGAGATTCATATCCAATGAAAAAATGTATTCCAAAGAATTATTGTTATTAATCGTGCACATTATTTATTGATCTTGCCCTAAAAATAGTTATTCATAAGTTTTAATATATAATTGTATGTATAATATTAAAACTAGGCAGTGTATTAATTCAGTTCGCCTGCAAAAATAAAGTAAACAAAACGAAGGGAAAAGTGAAAAAATCCATGTGAAAAATATTATTCACGATAAGGGGAATCAAGAAAGGGAACACATTTTATTCACATATTCACGATTGCAATTTGGGGAAAAGGGAAAATATTTCGAGGGAAAACTGTTCACGATAGGGATGATGGTTCCAACAGGATGGAGCCACAGCGCACACTGCGAGGGCCACAATGGCTCTTTTACGCGACATCTTTGGTGAAAGAATAATTTCGCGTAGAAGCAATTTTAATTGGCCTCCGCGTTCCCCGGATTTAACCGCTCCAGACTGTTTCCTTTGGGGTTATTTAAAAGGGAAAGTTTATGTTAATAAGCCTAGGACTATTGAGGAATTAAAAACCAATATTCGAGACGAAATTAACAACATAACACCGGAAGTTTTGCGAAAGGTCATGGAAAATGTGTTGGAAGGAGCACATTTGTGCGAAGCAGAAAATGGCCACCACTTGCGGGATATCATTTTTAATAACTAATCTAAAAATATTCCCTATAAATTTACTGTATTTAAAAAACAAAAAATTAAAAAAATATGTCTTAAATAAAAAGTTATAAGGAATTCACACCACTTCGGTCTTTCTGGGCCACCCTGTATGTAATATTGATTTAAAATTTAGACCTAAGCTTTAACCAATAATAACACCGAGAATATTATACATGTTCGTTTTACAATTGCCACCACCTGTTTGTTGTTTAATCTGTATTGAAGAGAAAAAATTAATAAAAAATAATCGTCAACTATTAAATTTAATGTCTTCAAAACAGATATCTTTTTTGTTCCGCAAAATGCGAGTCAACGTAAAGACATGCCATGTGTTGAAATAATAGAATAAAAATATTATTAAAGAATAAATAATTTAAAGCACGTAGTTAAAGTAAAGACAAAAATTTCACCTCCACTACTCTGGTGCTATTTGTTCCATAAAAAAAAACTAAAGAATTTTGGAAAAAAAATGAAATGAATATTACGAGTATAATTAATAAATAAAAACGTGCAAAATTTTTAAAGGTTTTTTATGTTTGTTAAAAAAAAAGAAAAAGAAATACAATATTTTTATTAAGTGGTATTAATGGTATATATAAAATATAAGGACAACACTGCTCCAAACAGTGAAAAATTAAGCGCCTGTCCCACGATGTCGAAAACATTCGACTCAAAGCACAGTTACATTGAAAACAACAATAAAATTTTAAAATTTTTTTTTTTTTTTTTTTGAGTGTTTGTGACAAGTCGATCGCTGTCGACATCGTGGGACATGCCCTAAATATAATAACGGCGGGATACAAATGGATGATTCTGACAGGGGAGGACAAAAACTATATAATTGTATCAGGATCTTAAAACCTTACATCGTAATCTTTTAGAAATATAACGTTTTTAAAAGCTAACAGCGTATCAACATACAAGTTATGTATATAACTTTTGGCCGGTAAAATGGGATTTTTAGACCATTGTGCAATGGTAACAATAATATCCTAAAATGAGAGCATCTCCCTTTTTAGGGTTTCGTACAGCTAAGGTGAAAAGTAACCCCATTGTTTTCGCTACGAAAACCGTACGTCTATGTGTCACAGGCTCGCGAACCGCAGGAGCTACATACCTAAAATCTTCAGAAAATATGTGAAACTTTAAACTCTTCAACAACAAAAATATGACATTTGAAAATTAAAGGGTGTTCTAAAGCGAGAAACGAAGCATATTGAAGTCATATTTATCACTTGGACAATTGTATCTAGATACTTGAAATTTACAAAGTTAGTGTATTTTTTTACAGATTACGCCATTTAAAAAAATTTAAATTAAAGGGTATGCTATCACTCAATATAATTTTGACTATGTAATTGTATTAAAAAAAATCGCCCAAAACGAAAAAATATATCCAAAAGGAAAAAAGCACCTGAACGAAAAGAAAAACGGTAAAGCTAAAATAAATCGTCAAATACCAAAAAAATTCGCAAAAACTCAAAAACAACGGTAAAAAAATCGCCAAAAACCAAAGCAAATTGCCAAAGTGAAATAAAAACCAACAGAACAAAATAAATCACTAAAAAAAATAAAATAAGTCGCCAAACACCGAAGAAATCGATAAAACTAAAAAAAAAAACGCCAAAAATAAAGAAGCGCCAAAAATAAGAAAAATTTGTCATAAGTAAAAAAATCGTAAAAACCCTCAATGGGTACTTAAATTAAAAAAAAAAATAACTGAAAAAGCACCAAAACTAAAAAACTAAACAAATCGCTAAAAACCAAAAACAGTTTACCAGTTACTTAAAATTTTTTTCAATAAAAAGCACCAAAATTCATAAAAAGCACCAAAAACAAAAGAAAACAAAAAAACTAAAAAGCGCCAGCACTAAGAAAAAGCACCGGAACTAAAAAAAAACACCAAAAACCGTAAAAAAGTTTACCAGATACTTAGATTTTTCAAAAAAGCGCCAAATCTAAGAAAAAGCATCGAAACTCCAAAAAAAATCGATAAACCGAAACCGGCAGGCTACTTATTTTTTTTTTAACTTAAAAGCACCAAAAATAAAAAAATCGCCAAAAACCGAAAAAAATTACCGGCTTCTTACATAAATTTTTAAAAAACCAAAAAGCGCCAAATATAAGTTAAAGCTCCAAAACTAAAAAAATAAATCGTTTTAAAAGACTAAAAAGGCAAAAACTAAGAAGAAGTTCAAAAAAATTGCCACCTTCATTAATTAAAATAAGATAAAAAGCGCCAAAACTAAAAAATTCGAAAAAAAATTTAAGAAAAATTTACCGGCCGGCTACTTATTTTTTTTTTTTTAACTTAAAAGCGTCAAAAATAATAAAAAGCACCAAAAATAAAAAATCGCCAAATACCGTAAAAAATTTAGGGGCTACTTCTTAAATTTTTTTAAACCAAAAAAAAGCCAAAACTAAGAAAAATCACCAAAAATAAGAAAATCGCCAAAAACCGAAAAAAAATTTACCGGTTACTTATATTTAAAAAAACCCAAAAAGCGCCAAAACTAAGAAAAATCGCAAAAAAAAATAGTTTACCGAGTACTTCAGATTATTTAAAAAACTAAAAAGAGCCAAAACTAAGAAAAAGCACCAAAACTAAAAAAAAATCGCCAAAAACCGAAAAAAAGTTTATCGGGTACTTGAATTTTTTTAAAAAGATATTTTATTATAGTCTAAAGTTCGTATAGTCTTACATATGTATGTAGTGTCTGTGCGAGTCAAAGTCGCACTCTACTGAATTTATTAAGAAACTAATTTTACTAAATTTTTATTATAGCTTTGCTATTTGTTGCAACTAACTAACCTAACTCCTGTTAGGACGTGATTTTTGTAACAAAAATAATCGACACTATTACAGTTATAAATTTTGTTTTTGTTTTGATTTCTTTGCACTTAAAAGCAGAGTACGAAAATAAACAAAACAAATTGTTTGATTTTAAAATTTTTAAACACACTAATAATCCCAAATTAATAATTTACTTATTAAGTAAAATATTTTTTTATTAAAAATACATTGAAATTGATTATTGAGGGGTTTAGCTGGATCCTATGCGCATTTCACTGTTGCTAATGCAGATCATCAGGGAAGGGAAACTTTACCCAAAGTTTCTTAGAACAACTAGAGTTATTAAGTTATAAACTTTCATTTAAACAAATGAGAAGCTCAACAACAAATAACAAAGTTGAAACAATAACTCAATAATCAACATGTTTTTTTTTTTTTTTCTTACTTTACTATTGCTACATTGTTTGTTTTTGTTTTGTTTCGTTCTTTGATGTGAGTGAAACAAAAACAAAACGGTTGCTCAATCTGTTTTTGTATTGTTTTTGCACATGGGCACAAACCAGGGAACACAGCCGATTGGATTGTAGGCGGCTAGCAGCCGCCATCGGTCTCAAACAATACATTAATTTAACCGTACGCCGCTAGAAAATAAAATAATGGAAATAAATGGAAACGTTTTGAAATATTTACTGAGAATTTGACATCATCATATAATATAATTTTATTGCATTGTTATTTCACAAATGAAATTTATTTTATATAACAAAGCAGCAAAGCTATAACCGGGTGTCCCAAGACAACTCTCTTCTTTTTTTATTAATAATAGTTTTAATGCTTTTTAAGCCGGCCAACATTTGCTTTAGCAATCTAATAAAATAATAGAACAAATAGAAAAAGTGATTATCATAGACGACCACTTACTTCCATTACTTTACTTCCATAATAGATTTATATTAATTTATATTTCAATTCTATTCTATTCTTTTTTTTTGCTTTTGTCAACTGGATTTTATAACCATTTTTGTATTTCACATGAAAAAAGAAAAACAAAAGGAAGCAAAAAGCCAGCAAAAAATATTTAACAAAAGCTGTAGCAGTTGATCATCTGTGTAGTGTAATAATGACAATGATAAAGGCACAATTCATTTACTACTTCTTTTTTAGAGAGTTTTGACACTGACAACAATATAGTTTGCGTTTGCAATGACGAAAAAAAAGTGCTCTTCCAACAATACGAATATAAATTGTCTAGTGCACATGTTGCCATTGTCCAAGCCAACTTTAAGTTCAAGGCATTTAATACCAAAATAAAAATAAAAAATTAAATAAAAATACTTTATAAAGTGCTGCTGGTGCACTGATTTAATTTTTCCTTTTTGTTGCTGCCTCTTCAACATTTTATGGGATGTTTATTTTCATGACTTATTTTTGTTTTTATTCTTTGTTTGCGTTTTCTGATGTTACGCACATGATACAGACATAAAGATGGACAAGTTTTTCAAATATGGACTGGATTGGATGGATGGATGTCTGGATGGACGCATGGTTGTTTGTATGGATGTTGGCTAGTTGGCTTTAAAGTTGCCTTGCAACCAGTGTGCATTATTTATGTTGAGCAACTTTTTTTTTATGTCAAGTTCTGGTGGCAGGCAGTTGTTTTATGCTGCATCATGACATTGTTGTAAATTCTTTTTTGTTTCGTTATTTTTATTTTTGTTGCTTTTGATTGTTGTCTTTTCCTTTGTCGGCTGTTACATTAATATTTGACATTTGATTTTGATGTATTTTTGTATGTGCAACAACTATAGCAACAACAACAACACCAACAACAACAACAGCAACGATAACAAAGATCAACAACAACTGCCTGCAACCTGCTGAAACTTGCATGTATGAATGACAGCTTTAAAAGAGAAGGCTGATTGATCATCATCGTCAGGCATCGTCAGTGTTTTAAACGCAAGTTGTAGATTTTTCTATTTGAAAACATATTGCAGCTTAAAAAAGAGTATTTTCTTAGAGCACATTTTAATTTTTTGCTTGAAATTTATGAAATAGGTGTTAAGGTAGAATTAGTAAAATCGTATCGTGATGTTGCGTGTCAGCTGACAAAAACCGTACGATACACAATGCATGTTACTAGTTATAAAATATGTGGTGGTAGCACTGCTGACGTAGGAATCTGCAGAAAACAGATTTTTCTGTAGCGAATGTCAAAAACGCCGTATTTAATGCCAGACAAAAAAAATGTGCTATGCAAACTGTTACATTTTCTATAACTTGTGCACAAAGTTGAACGATACGGCAAGCTGTAAAGTGGAATGATACGATTTTACTAATTCTACCTTTAAGGCTCAGTTAGCCGACTGTAATGTAATGTAACTGTAACGTAGAAAACAGCTGATCGATATTTTTATATGAAAAGTAGGCTACGTTACATTACATCTCTATAACCATTTTCATTACTTTTCACATAACAAAATCGATCAGCTGTTTCTTACTGTTGCAGTTACATTACATTACAGTCGGCTAACTGAGCCTTTAATGTAGTAGAAAAAAAAAACAGAATGTTGCGGCGAAAAAGTTTGGCTCTGTGACATTTACAGAACCTTCAGTTGTGTTTGAACAATTGTGGAGAATTAATAATATTCTAATGCAGACTCGATGAGAGAAACCCAAGTCTGTTTGATACCAGTTGGTCTTGATTTACAACTCTGCATATTCGCTTTGTATATTTGTTAGTGTAAAGAGAAATTAACAGCTGATAATCAGCTGCTGAATTACGATCACCTGTAATGAATTAAATAATAATTAATAAATAGATATTTACTACAATGGAATGAACTGTTGGAATAAAAACTTAAAACTTTTTGTTGAATTAAATCATAAATTATATTCGAATCTTCGAACAACTAAGTAATATATCAGTTTTATTTATTTCATCATTAGACATCAAAATTTTTGTATAAAATTTAATAAAAAAAATTATTCGAGTAATTCAATGAATTTAAAGCTTTAATCGATTTTAAACAAAAAATAACGAAAACAAATAAAGAATTATTTTATCTATTTGAGATAAAATTGTTCCCACAAAAGTTAAAAAAATATATATAAGAGTAATCGATTAATTCTTAAGCTAAAGTCGATTAAATTATTAAATTTGTTTAATTATTCACTTAAACATGAAATATAGTTTTTCAATTTTTCTACTGTTCGAATAAAATTTTAAAGTACAATCGATTTCAAGTAATCGATTAAAATACCAAATTTATTCGATTATTTGAAAATATTGAGAACAAAATATTTTATTAAATTAACTGATCGGATCCAAAGTTGTTAAAAAATCTAGAAAAAATTAAGTTAAATTAAATTTATTTTATTAATTATATTATTTTTTATAAGCATAAATATTGAATAAATATTTAAAATTATTCTATCTAGTCGAGATTAAATTTAAATTAGCAAAAGTTTAGAGACATGTATATTTGATTAATCGATTAATTTTTAAGAAATTCGATTAAATTATAAGATGTATTTGAATATGCACAGAGTTAGCAAACAAATTTTAATATATTTGCTTAATCGATTCGCTTAAGCGATTCGATTAATTCATACGATTGACTCATTTGACTAATCGAAAACCTAAAAAAATTAATTATGCAAATACTCGAAAAAATAAGCAAATTATTCGTACAATTGAAAATTTTTTAAATTTTATCGATTATTTCAATAAATAACGAATAAGAAATAAATTTTCATCGAACTAAAGCCTCCATTTTTTTAGAACTTTGTTTTATTTTACTATGAACATTTAATTCACTTAAACAGGAAATGAATTTTTTTCAATTTGTCTACTGTTCAAATAAAAATTTAAAGTGCATGCTATAATAAACGATTAAAAAACAAAATTTATTCGATCATTTAAAAACAAATTGAGAATAAAATTTTTTTACTGATTCAACTTATTCAAAGTTTTTTTAAAAATCTAGAAAACATTTAAGTATGTAAAACTAAATTTATTTTATTCGATTATTCGTTGCAATAATTGCTAGAATTTGAAGTTTTAATCGATTACATATGTATGTATAAGCATAAATAACGAATAAATATTTAAAATTATTCCATATTAAATAAATAAACAAAAGTTTAGAGAAATGTCTATTCGACTAATTGATTAATTTTTAAGAAATTCGATTAAATTATATGATATATTCGAATATGCACCTAAAACGAAGGACATAGTCAAATATGGTCCAATCTTCTTGAACGAGGCTTCATTAGTACGACTAAAGTGGTTACTTGCGGTCACAGTAGATTAAAAAGAGTACATCAAGAAAGAAAAATGGGTGAATGAATCGCCAATTACTGCTTTTTATTTTCGACTTTAGGAGGTAAATTTAGGAAATCTTGACTCCATTTTAAGAACATCACGAAAAGAGGTGTTTATACTTTGTGATATAAAAAATGTTTATATATGATTTAGATTACAGTTCTAACACGCATTAATGCTCGATAATCTTCGCAGCACATATTTAAATTTTTTTTTACATTAATCATTGTTCGTAGAGTATTTTTTAAAAAGAAAGATGAATGATTCATCACACTTGTTGGCCAATTTTTTTCAACATTTATTATAAGATTTTTAATTTTTTTCTAGGCATTCTTAAATTTATGTTTTTTTTTATTTCTCTGTGGTTTCATCCATTGTTTCATCTCAGTCTAGATTGTAAACTTTTAATATACAAGTCGATTTTGAAACCAATATGTTGTTACGGAATTCAACTATGGGGCACTGCTTCAGCTTCTAATATCGAGAAAATCCAACGAAAGCAAAACAAAATTTTACGGTTAATAACATCGGCTCCATGGTACATAAAAAATTCAAATATACATCGTGATTTAAATATGCCACTAGTGACTGAAGAAATTGCAAAATACGCAGGCAAATATTTAACAAAACTCGAGTCACATCCTAATCTGCTGGCTCGTAATATTTTGAACTTTACTGGACACATCCGCCTTAAAAAGAGGGAAACAAGGCCTCTTATACTTAACACTCCAGATGGGACTGCTTGATAATATATTTATTTTTCCTTTTCGATTATCACTACTAATATATTATTTATAACTATCACTAAGTTTATGTCCGACTCTGGTCGGGCCTAATAAATTTTTTTTATAGATTTAAAAATTGAATACTTATTGTTAGTTCACATATGAAGATACAATAAATAAATACATGTATTAAAAAAAAAAAAAAATTGTTTCATCTATTGATATTTTATTGCTTTTGACTGCACGAAATTTATGCCAACAATGGAGTGTATAGAATACAAACATACATATTTGAAATTTTTTTTTTTCAAATCTTACTTAAGATTCATCTCGACATCATGCAGGCAAATATTCAAAAAAAAAAAAAAAAGTTGTAATATTGTGTTTTAATATTGCTGATTTTGTTGGGCAGATACAATACAAAACATACATTAATAAACGAGTATCTTTCTGGTCATTTGAAGATTTGTGCATTCTCCTCCCCACATACAAATAAATGAGCGAGTAAAGTCATTGTTTTATCTGAAAAGTAATGGATATTAAGATAATCGCTTCACATTTGCGGCATTATTTGTATGGGAAAATTTCTTAATACCGCATTTTTTTTTATTCAATTAAATACTTCGTAATAAATTATGTTTGGTATGGATATTGGTGAAAGAAACCTTTCACCTCTTTCAATTTTTTGTGGAATAATTTTAACTTTTAATGTAAAACATGAAGAATTTTTATTTATTGTTAGTTATGCAACATCGAAATGCATTTATCGTCTGCTCAAGACACTTACGAGTAGACTTTAGACAAAAAATTTTTGAAACAAGCTAAACTACTTTGTATGTTTATAGAAAAACTCTCAAAATGTCATTGAGAATTATGTATAGAAAAAACTTGTTTACTGGCACTCGAGATGTTCTAAAACCCTTTAAAATAGTTTTAGTAATGTGCCTCCATACCAAGTAAACTAACTGGCTTTATTTAATAATCTTTGATGTTGCAAACTTGTTAAGTTGTCGCAATTTAAACATCTCATTACAAAAGGTATATATCGCGTTTATTCCTAAAGAATTTTTTCAAATTTGTTCAGCAGAAAGGAACGGTGTCAGGGAAATGAAACGAAACATGTCATTTAATTAATTTTATTATATTTAGGACTGTTCTTTAGAGATAAATTTTATTTTTATCTCTATTTACTAAAAATTAATAAGAACTCGTTACAAGCTGCCAACGAAAGACCATCGATTTGAAACATAACTGTGCTGCGAGCATAAGAAGCAATATGGCGGCACAAACCTTAATTTATTCTTAAATAAAAATTAAACAGATATAAAAAATCCAGAATAAAGATCTTCCTAAAGCATGAAATATGTTTAAGTGGATGACAATTTTTTTTGGTTATATTTTTACCAAAAAAAATTTTTTTTTTAATTTCCAACCCTGGAACCATAATTTTGATTTTTCTAATTTTTAATACTAATATATTTTTTGCTAAAATATTCAATATATTTATTTACCAAAGAAATAATTAATTTTATTTAATCAGTTTTATATATACCAGGAAAAGTTTAAGTTTGCCAGGTCTGGAGCTATGTTTTTTATTTTTATAATTTTTATACTAAACTATTTCTTTATAAAACATAAAGTATAAATAATTTGTAAACAAAAAGAAAAACATAATGTTACTAACTACTTTTAGGTACAAAAAAAATTAAATTTTCCAACCCTGGAATCATTCTTTTATATTTTTCTGATTCATTTTACCAATCTAGTAGTTCTTAAAAATATATCTAAGGTATGGTTAAGTGAACAAAGCAAAAAGGAAATTAAAAAAAAATTAGTTTTATTTATTTACTTTAATTTCCAGAAAAAACTTTAAAGTTTCCAGCTCTGTTGCTGTGGTTTTAATTTTTATAATTTTTTACGCCAATTTTTTTTTCTTTCCAAAACGTATATTTATAAAGAAAAAGAAAAAAATTAATTAGACCTAGTTACTTTTATATATCACAAAAAGTGTAGGTTTACCAACCCTGGAATCATCTTTATTATTTATTTTTGTGATTTCTTACACCTATCTCTTTCTTTTAAGAATACAAGATATGTTTAATTAAAAAAAAATAGAAAAATTTGTTTTAGTAAGTTATTTTTATACAACATATAAAGATAAAGTTTTCCAACCCTGGAAACGTCTTTTTAATTTCTTTACTTTTTTTTAATATAATGTACCAATTTTGTTCGCACTGAAGTATAAAATAAGTTTATTTAATAAAAATATAAAAATTAGTTTTCGATAGTTACTTTTATATGACAAAATAAAGTTTAAGTTTTCCAGCTCTGCAATCGTCTGCTTGATTTTGCTAATTTTCAATACTAAACTATTTCGCACCATTTCTGACACACCAGTTTGAGAACGAAGTCTGTAGCTTTTCTGGGAGTTTCGCAAAATTGATTTCACGTAAAGAGAGACGGACAAACGGACAGACGGACATCGCTTGTTCGTCTTCCCTATGCATAAGAATCCAGAATATATGTATATACTTTATGGGTCGCTTATTAATATTCTGGGAATTACAAACGGAATGACATACCTTTATATACCCTTTTATCATTTTTTGGTAAAGTGTATAATTATGGGACTCAACTGAAAACAAACCCTTTGAAACCAAAAAATAATAATTTTGTAAATTGCTTTACAACTGACAGAGTTATGCATAAGTGGAGCGAATTTCCCCTCCTATTTTTGAACAAAAACCCGTTTAACCAATATAACAAAAAAGACCGCAGCCCGTCATCAATAATAGCTTTCGAGAAATCAGAATTTATTTCAGATCAAATATGACAAAGTTTTTTTTCTTTTTTATTAACATAAATTCTTTGTTTTTAGCAGCATGCCACGCCCACTACTGCCAATATTTCTTTCCTAACTTTTCTTAGTTTTGAAATGTTTCCTTTCTGATGGTGTAAAAATTCCAAAAATCTTTTTCTAGAAAACATTTAGGTTTTAGCCAAATAAAAATTGGTTCTGAACCACCGTGCGACGGTTGTTTATTGGAAAATCATCACGTCGAGCCATAACTGCCAAAAAAGCTTAAGCGATATATTTTTTGAACTTCGTTTTTTGTCAAAAAATTCAGCTCGGAAATTATGTCGCTTCTAAGCTTTCTTGGCGATTATGATACGACATGTTGTTCATTTGGCTTCTTCAGTATATGAACTCTAGTCTCCAAGAAACTTTTCTAAAAAAGCAAGTGTTGCTTAATTTGTTTTGCAATTCTCAATTATTTATTGTGACTTTGTCTATAAGCATATTGGGGTTTTGTAAACTTTTTTCAATTGTAGTTAAAGTCTGCTAATGAGTTGCTTAAGCTGCAACGAAATGCATTTAGACATGCTTAACCAACAACAAACAAACTTTTTTTAAATTTAATTAAAAATAAGAAATTACAATAAAGAGAAAAAAAAATAAAGAAAATCGGTTAAAAAATTGATTTAAAATCTATTAAAATATATTTTGTCACTGTACCACATTGCACAGGAATATTTTGCTATTTTGCTGTAAGCCTTACATAGTTAAATTTAATTTAATTACAAAATGTATATAGCCAAGCTTTTATTTCGAAGTTATTTTTAATTGCATTATTTTTTGTCAATTAATACAAGCATTCCAGTTTCACTTGCTTTAAAATTTTGTTTATACAAAAAAAAACTGCTTTATTTGCCTACTTACTCCATCTTAGATTGTTTTCATACCAAGATTGACAGTGAAAAGTTGCCCCACAATAGCTGAGCGCACCACACCGTCAAACAACTGATTTGCCTTATTGTTTCGTTAAGCTTAAGTCTAACTTACTTGCAACTCAAATTCGCGTACAAGTAAGTACGAGCGAGTACTTTTCAAAAATCTACAATATGGACGGCTGGCTATTTGGCTGATTGCCCCGGCTGCCTGGCTGCCAGCCAGTTTGCCTGTTAAACGAAATTGTATGTATAATGGGTGTGTAAATAAATAAATAAATGAATAAAAATGTAGTTGCTGTAAAAATGTGTTGCAACTTGCAAGCAAAGTTGCGAAAATTGTGCAAAACAAAAACAAAAAAGCCAATAAATCCCGTTTGTCTATACTTACATTTAAACCTGTTGCCGCGAATTTTGAACAAAGTGTAAGTGCAGCCGAAACATAAAATGCAATTTTCAACGCAAAATAATTGCAAGAAAAAAAACATACAATCAAGACAACAACGTTTAGATGTTGAAAAAGTATTGATGGATATCACAGGTACTTAATACTAAAACTAAAGAGAATCAAAGGAATGTAATCGTTAACTGAGAAGAACTGGTTCTTCAGCTTGGGATATCGGGAAACGAATTATCCAGTAAATGCAACATAAAACGTATGAGTCTCTGTGGCTTTTGACAAACATTGATTTTTTTCATTTAAAGATTTATAAACGAAATATTGATTTCAGGGTATTGGGTATCTGACAGAGTGTGTCTGTCTCTCTGTCTATCTGTGCACGCTTGTGTCCATAAAGATTTCAGTGTAGTTTCTTATGTATTTGTTGTTTTATTTTTATTTTTTTTTATTTGGTTTTTCTTTCTTTCTGACAAATGTTGCAGGTTATTAATGTTGCACAAGCTTTAACAGCAGTAACAACAATGGCAATATTTCACTTACTTAACATGATATATGTTGTATACGCCATTTATACATTTTGTTGGTCTGTTTATTGCAACTGATTCCTCACAATTTACTGTTGTTTTATTTATTTTTGGTTACAAGTATGAAAACGACAGGATACATAAGTACATACCTGAAAGAAGATAATAAAGAGAGAAAAATATACAGTTATAAATTGAATTAAGAATTAATTAGAAAATCATTAAGGTATTAATAAAAGAGAGACAGATTTGAATTATTGCTGGGGATTTTATCATGCATTATGATTTTATTAATAAATAACAGTGCACTATGGGAAAATGTACATATTTTAAGGCCATAATTAATAACAGTCAAACGCGGCAGGATTGTTTCAAATGATTTTGTGGAATAAAACTTCGGAATTCTGCCTCTTAAGGCTCAGTTAGCCGACTGTAATGTAAAGCAACTGAAACAGTAGAAAACAGCTGATTGATATTGTTATGTTAAAAGTAATGAAAATGGTTATAGAGATGTAATGTAACGTAACCTACTTTTCATATAAAAATATCGATCAGCTGTTTTCTACGTTACAGTTACATTACATTACAGTCGGCTAACTGAGCCTTTAAGGTTCTTATAGTTTTTGTCACTTACGTCCCTTTTCAGAATGCATGATTAAGGGCGACTTTTTGGGTTCGAGATTAAGATTAGTTTATTTCTCTAATTAGCTAATCCGAAAATTTGCTTAATCTCAAATTAATTTAGTTTGATATTTTTGAGTGGTAGTTTAAACTTCTTATTATGTGTAGTATTACCATACTGAGGAACAAAATAGTGGCAACATTTTCTGTGTAAAAGTCATATATGTTATCAAGACACTTTGATTTTTTGTGGGAAGAAGAAGAAACTGCCATGTTTTATTGTTTACAAGTAAAATATTGCGCGTGTTAAAGGAAATAGATAAATAATATAATATATATATATATATATATATATATATATATATATATATATATATATATATATATATATATATATATATATATATATTTATGTGTTTTTAAATTATATTATCATATAATTTTTACAAAAAGTTATATATTTCACAAGTGTATGTTGTCAATATTAATGCATGATTAAACCACCACGATTGCACGCTTAAACTAGCAAGTAAAACCATATAATCTACTACCCAAAAATCACAAATGAAGATTAAGGTTAATTTAATCTCTAATCTTGAACTCAAAAAGTTGCCCTAAGTGTTAACATGAGCTTTAACTGACAGTTCTTCATACAAAACTTGCCGTTAAAGTCCCTGTTAGCTTTAATTTGTACATTGTGAAAATGGCCGTTAAACTCACAAAGAAAAAGTTTCATCACTTACGCTCAAGTCCTCTCACGTGTAACAACTTTTGACTAATATTAATAACACACTGCCTTTCGACATTATTTTAATTTTTTTTTCAATTTTCAAAAACTATAACTTTTAATTATGGAAAGCTTTACTACACTTACGGCCCTCTTCACAATGTATGGTTAAGAGTTAACACGAAGTTAACACGAAGAAGCAAGTTCCTCATACAAAACTTGAATTAAAGTCCCTGTTAGCTTTTAATTGTACATTGTGAAAAGGGACGTTAATCGTTCTTTAAAATCACTTAACATAATCATTGATAAAGTGAGAGTAAGTCAAAATTGTCCAAAAAAAATAAAACATTTGTTTTTTTTTTGGTATTCTTTTTATATTAAGGAAAAAAGTTAATTTTTTTTTTACTCACGCTCACGTCTTCTCACGTGTGACATCTTTTGAATAATATTAATAATACACCTTCGACATTACTTTAAATTTTTTAAATCTTCAAAAACCATAAATGTTTATTATTTCACTACACTTAATCATTATTTGCAATCACACACACAAAACACTAGGTAAAGTGAGAGAAAATCAAAATTGTCGGAAAATTTTATTAAGAGTGGTTTTCTTTGTTATTCTTTTTATATTAAAATAAAAAAATATTCAACTCACGCTCACGTCCTCTCACGCGTGATAGTTTTTGGCTAATATTTACAATACACTAACCTTCGACATTATTTTAAATTTGTTTAAATTTTTTAAAACTATAGATTTTAATTGTGGAAATCTTTATACTACACTCAATCGTTATTTGAAAATTTGATGAAGTAACAGTGAACCAAAATTGTCGAAAAACTTATGTTATTCCTTTTATACAAAAGCAAAAAAAATATATCTTTTTCCCTCTCTCCTATGCGTGACACCTTTTGACTAATATTAACAAGTACTTTTACAAAAAAATCTAAAAACCCGATTACGGCCAATTTTAAATCCTTAAATATCCTAAATGGTCATTCGAAATGAAAAATTATAAGTGAAACCTTAAGATGATTTTAAAATACCTGTCGCATGATACCCATTTTGATAAAGTTCGCCAACTTTTTATTTTTTCATATTTACAAAATGGCGTCTGTTGGCCGCCATATTAAATTTTGACAACTGGCATATCTTTTGTGACACTACCGGGATTAAGATAAATCAATTGGCGTAAGAATCATCAAAATCTGTGCACGTGTTCGGTTTATATAGTGGCGCAAAGGAACACACATGTATACATGTGTACATAGACCAGAGGTAGCCACTGAGAGAACACCGAATGTAATGTATTCGTGTGTGTGTATTCATTTGTATAAGAAGCCGAATGATGTTCGGCACTCTGGTGCCAGTTTGAACATCCTGGAAATAGGGTTGCCGTTGAAAATTTCGAAAAAGTATCATAAAAAGGGTATTTAAAAAAAAGGGTCAATAAAAGAGTATTTTATATTTTTTTTCGGAACAACAAAATAACATTTAAAAAAATAACTTTTCAATTTAAAAAAAGAAACGCAAATTTTAACAATTAATTAAATACATTAGTCCAAAATAAAATTAATCAGCAAATATACTTTAATTATAAATCAATGTTAACCCTCTAAGTGGCCAGATCGTAAAAATTATCGGATGAAGCTAATATCTTTTTTAAAGTGGATATAGTCAAAAGAACCGTAAGTTTTAATTTGCAGGTGAAAAAACATTAGGAACGAACACCATATAAAGAATAGTGAAGACCGTGTATAGATGGTCTTGCCGGTTCGCAAGTAATGAAAAATCACATGTAAACCTTATTTATAAAAAAAATGAAAGTAAGTTCAAATACATAGATATTTTTAATTGTGATACTCCCAGACATCATTTGCATTTGGAATCAGGGATTTTCAATATTTTCAGCATTTATTGGCTTTTGTATCGACAAAAACAGCAAAATGATCGACACCATCTAACCAAATATCGCCAAATGGACGAACAGCACTTTTTCCAATAGCATTTGATTGCTCTACGGCATACATTTTGTAAAAATGATACAAAGTGATAAATTAAAAAAAGGTCATAAAAAGTATCATTGGCACGAAAAAGGGTCAAAAGTGATACTTTAGTGTGACAACGAGCAACGCTGCCTGAACATAGACTGATAACCCTTCTTTGCGTTGCGCAGTCGGGTAAAAACACGTAAAATAGTATCTAGCAGCATGTTTCTGCATTCAAAATGTTTCTGGCATCATTTTTGTTTGAGCTGCGACACAACATGAGCAAGTACTTTTTTCGCACGGAATTTTAAACAATGTTGCATACATTCGACTAATAAAAGCGTGAAATTTAGCAAAATCGCGAGAAGGGCTACCTACATTTGGTGCATATCAAATTTTTCGCAAGGAAAAATCAATGTTTGCTCAACAGCTTTGGCATATTTGAACAGAGTATCAACCAGCCTTTGAGGCGAAGAGGCATTCATACATACATAGAAAACCATGAAATGCTTACAATATAGGTAAAGGACATGTTCACCTTTTTTGTGTAAAATCTTTTAATAATGTAAAATCTTTTTTTTTTTTTTTGTGGAATATATTAACCCTCTAACTCTTCTCTGTACGCACCCTTTTGTCCTTTTCGAAAGAGAAGGCAAAAAGTGCCTTCGAATACTTGTGACCCTTACATTATGTTCTATGCTGTCGCTCGCTTATTTATACGCAGTAACTTTCCTTCAAGGAAGTAAACTAACAAAATACTTCTTCAAAATCAAAATATCGTTTTCCACCTAAAACTGCTTAAATGAATGTCATTCATGTATTTTTAAATTGAAACAAAAGAAAAGGAATTTCTTATCTTTTTGCAGCACCAACTGAAAGCGTATGTATGTATGTACAATGTACATATATAAGTATGGCGTCAAGCAGGTAAAAAAAAACAACGCACATACAATCTTCTTGCCAAAAATTACTTGAATATTTTTAGTAGAAGCTTAAAGCAACACCAAAGTACATTCAAATATTTACACTGAATTAATTTGCATGCGTACAAATCTTAATATTCTTTATCAACATGATGTATTGTTTAGGTTCTCTCCTCGACATACTCGTATTTACATATTTGTTTGTGGCATTTGTTAACTGATCTGTTGACTTTGTTGTTAAGATTTAAAAAGAACGAGAAGAAGAAGAAAACGGGGAACAAAGACGCATACAAATATTTAAACAAATACCAGCAAATAAACAAACTTTATAAATAATCTTCAACACCATCTAAAGTAAACACAGTCAGAGCAACAGACGCACGGACAGACAGACAAACATTCAGCTGTACGAGTTGTATATGTTTCAGACACACCTTAAATATGATTTAAAAAAAAAAAATCAAAATATATTGTTCTTTTTCTGTTTAATTTTCATAACAGATTTAATTCTTTTTATTTCATTCTTGCCTTATAAATCATAATTTATACTTATAAAACTTTTGCACCATAAATTCAATTCTGGACAAAACAATAATGACTTTTCCTCGTAGTCGTCTTTAAGCCGCGTTCAGACTATTATATTTTGTATTTATACTTGTCAAAAATTTAAATAATACGTGCAAGTGCGATAGTCTGAACGCAAAATGTCCTCAAAGTGGCAAATAATACGATAAAAATTTTGACATCCCATAAGACTTTTTCGTTTTTAGAAAATTTTCTAAACGATAATACTTTTCATTAGATCAGGGTTGCATTTTCACACAAGCCAAACTTCCAAATCGGCTGTTTCGTCGCCGATAGCGTGTCGTCATGGATGTAATGTTTTGTCATATGTATATCGGCTCAAAATCTTGAATAAGTGAATCGTATGGAAGTATATTTCGTTGACGTAATTTTTTAACGTTTTTGTAATATCTTTTCTTAAATTTTTTTCTTTTATTTCCATAGAATATTTTTAACTGCTGAATTTTTTCAAGTGTCGGCACGTCCCCGCCTGCATAAAACCGTTTTGCCGCCGCTAGTAAATGAATAGCACAGACATTTTCATTGAACAGCTGTTTTGTTTTCTACTTGTATTACACATTTGATTTGAAGTGTGATGGTCTGAACACAATATGAGATTTTACGTTAGATTTTTTTGACAGTCGCAACGAATGTATTTAGATTTCTGTATCGTAAAATGTGATGAAAGTATTAATACTTGTTTAATAGTCTGAACGGGGCTTTAGGAACATGATTGAGATTTTCGTGCAGATTTTTTTTACTACATATACGAGTATAAAAAATTTAGTGACTCTGTGATGTTGTTCAAGAATTACTAATTAAAGAATTTTATTAGTATGTAACTAAAGAATGAAAAAAGAAATATTTCTTTTTGACCCACTCCAAGGAATGTGGTGAAATTCAAAACCACCACATACATACTCGTAATTACGGGTATTTTCAAAGGGTCAATGAGGGCTCATGTCTTTATTTAGGGGTTAATTGCTAAATATTTCTGTTAATCCAACAACACTTACCAAAAACGATAAACCATACAATTGTTCACAGACAAAAATTCTTAACGCTTAATTATGTACACTTTGATTGCTTGCGAAAATGTTTGTTGCTGTTAATGAGTTTGGCTGTAATGGGCAAAAAGTACATTTTTATAACTCTGATTTAAAAAAAAACTTGTTACACATTTCAAAATAAATGCATTTTTAACCGATACTTTTTAGATAATTTTTTAAGTAAACTTATCAAAAGTTATACTTTATAAAAATTTATTTTCTGAGAAAGGTACTTTCATTAAAATGTACTTTTTTGTCATAGGTAATTTTCGTTAGAAGTACTTTTTTGTAGACACTTCATGGTAGAAATACTTCGTTTAAGTTGCATTTTTTTAAATGTGCATTTTTGTTTGAAAGATTTTTTGGTAAAAAGGAACTTTTTAATAAAAGGTACATTTTGATAAAAAAAAATCGTACTTTAAGAAAAAAGGTACTTTTTGATAAAAGTAACTTTTTGACAAAAAGTAATTTTAAATAAAAGGTACTTTTTGATAAAAAAAAAGGTACTTTAAGAAAAAAGGTACTTTTTGATAAAAGTAACTTTTTAACAAAAAGTAATTTTAAATAAAAGGTACCTTTTGATAATAGATACTTTTTGATAGAAGGTACTTTGATAAAAGATTTTTGATAAACGGTACTTTTTGATGAAATGTAATTTTTGATAAAAGGTAATTTTTGGTAACAGGTACTTTTTGGAAAAAGGGACATTTTAGTAAGAGGTTTTTTGGTCAAAATGACTGGAAAAAAATACCTTTTGGTAAAATTTACTTTCTGGAAAAAGATACTTTTTGGTAAAGGGTACTTTTTGGTAAAATATAATTTTTAATAAAATGTACTTTTTTAAAAAGGTACTGTTTGGTAACAGGTACTTTTTGGAAAAAAGTACTTTTTGGTGAAGGTATTTTTTGGTAAAATTTACCTTTTGATTTAAGGTACATTTCGATAAAAGGTCCTTTTTGATATAAAGTAATTTTTGATAAAAGGTAAGTTTTGATAAAAGGTACTATTTGTTGAAAAGTACTTTTTGAAAAAAATACTTTTTATTAAAAGGTTTTTTCGGTAAAAGGGGTTTTTTGTAAAAGGTACTTTTTGGTTAAAATTACTTATTGGGAAAATATATTTTTTGGACAAAGGTACTTTGTGGTAAAAGGTACTCTTTTGTAAAAACTACTTTTTGATAAAAGGGACTTTTTGGCATTTTTTTTAATTTTTTTTATATAAAGGGTAGTTTTCAAATAGCGTAATTTTAAACAGAAGGCACTTATTTTGTAACAATTTTATTTTTTTTATGTAGTACTTTGTTGTTAAAAGTATCTTTTTGCAGTGAACTTTCTTGTAAAACATTTTTAAAATGAAATGTTTGTTAAAGGTAATTCTTGGTGAAAGATACTTTTTTGAAAAAAAAATCTTTTAGTAAAAGGTACCTTTTGGCAAAATGGGCTGTTTGGTAAAAGGTACTCTTTGGTAAAAAATACTTTTTGGTAAAAGGTAGTTTTTTGGTAAAAGGTAATTTTTTTATCAAAATTTCTTTTTGGTAAAAGGTACTTTTTGGTAAAATGTACTTTTTGGTAAAAGGTACTTCCTTTAAAAAATTCACTTTTAGTGAAAGGTACTTTATGGTAAAAGGTACTTCTTGGTAGAATAAATTTTATGGTAGTAGGTACTTTTTTTAAAGGTACTTTTTTGTAGAAGGTACCTTTTGTAAAGGGTCCTTTTTGTTAATAGGTACTTTTTTGTAAAAGGTACTTTTTGGTAGAATAAATTTTTTGGCAGTAGGTACTTTTTTGAAAGGGTACTTTTTGGTAAAAAGTACTTTTTGGTAAAAGGTAATTTTTTTTAATAGGTACTTTTTGGTAAAGTTACTTTGTTTGCTATTTTTTTTTTGCAAAAATTACTTTTTTTTTGTAATTTTTGGTATCAATTGCTTTTTTTTTACTCAAGGTACTATTTTACAAAAATTTTATTTTTTAAGAGATACTTGTAAAAAGTATTTTTTCATAAAAGGTTCTTGAAATGAAAAAAAGTACTTTTTACAGAAGTATATTTAATTAAAAATACATTTCCGTTGTATTCAATATTGAAGAAAAATAATGTACATTTTGTAAACATTTGTAAAACTATTTTTATAAGAATTTATTTAACAAAATCTACTTAAAATGAGAAATTTCAATAGATACATACATACATACATATGTATGTACAAACTCCTATATGCGCACACTGAAAAAATAGGTTTATTTATTTTAAAATTTTGCCCCCAACCGCCCCGCTTCCATCTTGTCATAAAGTTAGTTAAGATAATTTAAACAAAAAATCTGTGTTTACATTAATAGTTACAATGTTTATATCTACAAAAGATGGGATCGTGAGCAAAATTTGCACTCACAATTAAAAAGGTTACTTTACTCATATTAATGAACGCTGACTGACGTAAGTATGTATAAAATAAATTATACAAAAACCATTTTCATATTTTCTAGCAGCATTTCAAAACTTCTAAATCATGCAAAATTTATAACAATATATATACATACATACACTCGTATATCTCGTCATCAAAGAAAATATACATACTTGACATTATGATTTATGCACGACAATCACGTGAACGTTGTTTCAAACAAATAATTGTATGTACATATCGCTCTTTTACTCCAATAGTGTCACAACTCAAAAAAGCTAGTTTTGCAGAAAAATGGTTTAGAAAGTTTTATATTTACATGCAACTCAATGAAAACATAAAAAATTATTCTACTCTCAGGAAAAACGCATTTTTTGAGTTATGACACTATTGAAGTAAATGAGCAATATGTATGCATATATGAGTATATCGCTACCTCAATATAGAGAGTCCCTAACTCATTATTTTTTTGAAACCGAATTTTTTGTATATTTCGATATAAGAACATTTAATGTAACGAAGAATGCAAAAACCTCGATTTCAAAAAAATAATAAGTTAGGGCATTTCTATATTAAGGTAACGACATGTAGGAATAGAATAACAGATTAAATCACAGAAACTTTTATGGGAGAAAATGTTAAAAAGTCAACAGACTTGTAAATGAGATAAACAAAATGCAAATAAAAGTGTGAAGAGTACAAAAGTGATCGTATAATTATTTTTTATTTTTATTTTTTTCATTCAATTCAAACGACCTTCTCAAGTATACTCCGTGTTCTTAAAAGTATTTATTTACTTTTGTTTTATAGCCTATTCTGGTAATTGTTAATGATTTGCCTTTGTTTCGAATACGCTTTAAATTAACTGGTGCTATTGTACGAATTTATATAATTAAATTGTTATTTTGAATTTTTTATTTTTGTGGTTTTAGTTATCAGTCTAAAGTTTGTTAATTTTAATTTATGTATTAAGCGCTGTGTGTATGAGTAAGTTTGCAATTCCAAAAAATTTGTATGAGTTTGAGGTAATTCTTTGAATTTTAGACTAGGAATTTTGATTAGTATCTAAAAATAATCAATTAACTGAAACTCAAATTTAGTTGTAAGATGTTCTCTTGTTTGGGGTGAAATGAAATTTTTTTTCATTAATTACATATATTTTCTCTGGCGGAGCCAAATCTTACTAGTGATAAAAAAAAATATTTGCAGGCTCGAATTAAGATTGAATTTGAAAGTTTCTGTTTGAGTTTATTATTAGAAGAGGGTTACCTGTAGTGCTATTCGTAGTCGGTGCTAGTCAGGTTAATAAATTCAACATTAACATATTTATGTCCTTAAGCACCCCATACACGATTCAATTCAATTTTCAATTGAGTCGGTTGTTGTCCAAATCAAATCGTGTATGGCTGTGTCAATTGATTAGTTTGGCAGTTGTCGAGTTGGTTGAAGAAAAATCAAAATATTTTGATTTTTCATGATGACTAGTAAATCTTTCAATCCGATTGTGCTGTGTGTGTTTGAGTCGCTTGATTAGCTGTCAAAATTTATATTTGTAGCTTTATTTTGTACAGAAATAGTTAAATATTTTTAAAAATGTATTTTATTTCATTGCATTTTAAATAAAAAATATAAAAATTAATGAATGAATGCAATAGAAGTTTTAAAGTTTTAAATTGGTAATTGTGAAAAGTATATAAATTTGACAGTTGTGAATGAAAATCTTTCAATTCAGTTTATGAATTGTGTGGCTAAGAATCAATTCAGTTGAAAGACTCAATTGGCAATTGAATTGAAACGTGTATGGGGTGCTTTACTTATCATTATTTTTGACACCGACTTTGAATAGCACTACAGGCAACGCATATAAAAATGTTTTGTTGAAATTAATCTAAATAATTTTTAACTTTTTAGTGCCTATTTCTGAAGTCGGTTAAATTCTTTTTGAACGTTTAATTTTTAATATTTTAATATCAATTTAAAATTTTTAGGGTAATGGTCACGCCCATTTTTCTAAATGCAATGTGTTGATACTTTCAGAGCTCAAGGTGTGCACGTGAAACAAAATATTTAGTTTTAATGGCCACGCCACCGCCCACATTTTTTTAAGCACAAGACTTTATCATTCCAGCACTGTAAACTGTTTGCCGAGTTTCATGAGGATAGGATAATTAGCAGTGCATTTAATTTAATACTAAACTTTAATGGACGTGGTCCGTCCCATTTTTTTAGAGTCAAGATTGTGCCATTCCAAGAGCCCAAATTATTTTTCAAGTTTCTTGGGGATCGAATAAGAAGAAGTACACACAATTTAATGCTAATTTTTAATGGGCGTGGCGAATCCCAATTTTTAACACAAGATTAAGCCATTCCAAGAGCTCACACTTTTTCTAGGTATCGTGTGGATCAAATAAGTAGCAGTACATTTAATGCGAAGTTTTAATGGGCAACGCAAAATCGTATCTTTTCAAGAGCCCAAACTCTTTGCCAAGTTTAATGATGATCGGATAAGTTGAAGTACATATAATTTATAATAAAGTTTAATGGGCGTGGCCTCTCCCACTTTTGCATATGCAAGATCATGTCAGTTTTAGAGTTCACGGTGTGTTCCAAGTTTCGTAAGAATCTTTTAAGTAGAAACACGTAAAATATAATATTAAATTTTAATGGGCGTGGCTCCACCCATTTTTTTAAGCTCAAGCTTGTATCATTACGAAAGGTCAAAGCATGTGTTAAGTTCTGTAGTGAACCGTTAAGCAGTCCAGACAAACATTTTTTCCTAAACAAATGAGTGAATCCATCTTTAGGCCTCCTGATTACTTCATAAATAACCGATAATAATCCGTTCAATAATCTGAAGTTAAAGCAATAATACCTTGCTGCGCCAATACTTTATACATTGAACTAGAGATGAGCAATATTTATAAACCTGTTATTTTTTACAGCTATTGAAAAATCACTAATCTCAACTGTGACTGTATTTATCAAGTAGGTAATAGGTTTTGGAAATATAGTTCTTTCATACTTACTTTTAAAAAATCGTCAAATTGTGTCAAATCGTCTTTTCTGGCAAGCTCCCACATTATTGTATTTGAAATTTTACTGTCTCCTTCCCTCTTATGCAATAATTCTCAATATTTGGATGGGGTTGATTGACAATTGTTTGTCCTTGTCGCTCTTTTAATTAATATTTATTTAAAAAAAAAATATTAACAAATACTAATAACTAATAACCGTGATCACAGTCACTGTTTAAATTCACTGCTTCTGTTTTTATTAGTATTTCTCAAAATAACACAACTGTTACAAAGAAAATATTGCTAAACTGTAATCACAGTCACAGTTCAAAAGAACAATTCATTAAAAATCACCTTCGCAAGGGCCAGCATTATAAAAAAATCACGGGATTGCTCCTCCCTACATTGAACTATTGGCGCTGTGTAAGTTCTTTTCTTTTATTAATATCAAACAAAGATCTTCCTTATGACTTCTGCAGGAATTTCAAACCTTTTTTAAGTCCTTAAAGCACCCACACATTTGCAATATTATTGTGCAATAGTCATGTATTGAATAAAATCAAAAGTCTCTTCATTTATATTGCGCAAAAAGAAATATTTTGTAATTTGTTGATAATATTGTAAAAAAAAAAATCAGATACATAACTAAACATTACACGGTGCTACAGTGAAAAAAAACTTGAAAAACGACATAACGCCGGTTGTAAGTCTTGTTGAGTACATTACAAATTGTGTAAAAAATTTTCAGAAACGCCCTCAAATTCAGAAGTTATTCTGAAAATACCGTTTTCAGCGATGTTCGTCGACCTTTCCGAAACTGTTTAAAAATTTGCAATGGCCAAAACATGGTGAGCTAGAGGTAGGTTCTTTGAAAATAACTTGAAATTTTGAGGATGTTTCAATATCTTCGAAAATGGTTTTTATACGTCCTCACCTAGGCCTATAACTCTTCTCACTATGTCGCTTTTCAAGTTCTGACAAAAAGTTTTTTTTTTGTAGCAGTGTGTTATTTTTCTATTTTTTAAATTAATTAAAAATTTTTTTATGTTTAGGATTTGGAGTGCATCACGAAAAATCAATTTTGAAATTTCTTAAACGCACTTGTGTCTGCGTGTGACCGTAGCTTTTATTTACTTTTACATACATATATTGTAAGAAAAATTGCGCAATATTTTGTTTTATATTGTGCAATTTTTTTTTAATTTATTAGTATTATTATTATTTTATGGTGTGGTTTAAAACGACAACAATAATAGCAATAAAGTACTCAATAATATATATATTTGAGCTCCTCCTATAATAAACTTTAGCTTTTTTCCACATTTTTTGCTGTGTGACTTTTTTGTTCATGTTATCGAGGGTCAACTGTTTTTTTTTATTATAAGCAGCGATTATGGCAAAATGAATTTCATTAGAGAAAAAATATTAAAATCCAAAAGATAACGTCATACCCATAACAATTTCATATGTTTTATGTGTGTTAGATGTTCTAAGCCAGATAAATAAAAAATTTGCTCCATTAAAAATAAATTAGACTATTTTGCACAAAAAATTTTGGTGCTTACGCCACCATGTCATGCCGCAAGTAATTTTTTTTTTTTAATTTGAAATCGTCTAAATGACAATAAATTGCTAAATCTAGCAAAGGCTTTTTTGTAAGGTTTTAGTATATTCGCTTTCTTTACTATTTTTTCTTCTTCTTATATTCTTATCTAAGACCTCTTTGTATTTTATATAGTTATTACTTTTTTTATCATTTCAATGAATCATAAGTTATTTAATTAATAATTTAATAAAAATAATTTTAGGAAAATCATCTTCGAAAAGGAGCCAAACAAAACGGCTTTATCATTTTTGTGAAGTAAATTTGTTTATCTTGTTAAAACAAAATATTTCATAAAATAAACTGGCCATCATTATCAGGCAGAAAATAAAAATTGTGCAATTTAAATTAAATAAATAATTTTTTTAAATTCTTTCAAGTGTATTATTTTTAATAATTTAACCAATATTTGCTATTAAAATTATAATAGCTATAGTATATATCTAACTCTGTGACAAATACATACTTGCTTTCAATCACAAAATTCAACAAAGAGAAAAATATCGTTCGATAGTTAGATAGTTATATTTATTCGAAAAAAAAAAATCAACACTTTTTAAGTGTTAATTAATTTATTAAAGAAAAGTAGTTGTTAAATATTTATTTAATGTTCAGTTAACAAAACCCGTATATGCGATTACATATCGTTATAGAAAATACCTTATCTAATAATATTTTATATATAAGTTTTAAAGCAGAAATAAAAAATAAATAAAAAACTTGTTTAACAAATGACCACCACAACTGTGCATTAGAGAATTTCTAATGTCTTCATAAGATCAAGAGTTTAAAAATTTGACTTCGAGATCAAGCAGTTTTCATTTTCTCTTACGAAACACATAAGTGAATTTAACTATACATATTTTAAAAATTTTATGTCTTATTTACAAAAATTATTAAAAAGACTTATAAGAAAATTTGTTTATGAAAATCCGTTTTAAAACCCCTGTATAAAGCCTTAATAATTTTTATAAATAAGGCTGTATAAATTTACCAAACAGGAAAAAATAAACTGGACAATTAAGGCTGGGATTCACTGCCGTCCACGATCGTATGTGTTTGCAGAAAATACAACTCTGGTATGATGGACCTTATGGAAATGTTCAAAAGACAATAAGAATTCGGTAGATCAGGGTTGCATTTTTTCAAAAGTTGTGCGATTATGTAGGAAAGTGGATCCTAGCCTCTAATATGATACAAAAAGGTAAATTTAGACAATTACAAAACTTTATTTACAAAATTTAAAAAAAGTCGCTTATAATGAAAAAGAAATTGGAAAGAAGTATTTATACAAAAAAAAAACCCGACTGCGATTAACTTTGAACCGTTAAATATCCTAAATGGTCATTCAAAATGAAAAATCATTAGAGAAACTTATACATGATTTTAAAATACCTGTCGAATGATACCCATTTTGACATAGTTCGCCGACTTTTTAATTTTTCGTATTTACAAGATGGCGTCTGTTGGCAGAGACCTGCGCCGAGCGATTTTGTCGGCGGCGGCGGCTGGTGAGAAAATCGTCGGCGGCGGCTCAAATTCGGCTTTAGCCGGCTGAAAATCCACTGAAAACAATTTTTTTTCTTCAATATTGTACAACTTATATACAACGTATGTATATAGTATGTAGTGACGGCATAAGTTAAAAATGTTAAATGTTAAAAATGTCAGCTTCTATAATCTTATTCAAATATCAATAAAAATTAAGCCAAGTTTAATTTTGAAACCATCCATTGTCTATGGTCCTATTCACATATAAAAAAATAAGAAAATTTTAACTTTTTCATATACATAATACATGAGTTTTATTTTTTAATTTTATACAATTTCTTTGACATACTTATGCCAGCTCATCAGTAAATATTCAATTATATTTTTGAAAAGTTATATATAAAGGGTGTCCCAACAAGAACGCAAGATTTAAATTTGGCGCCATTCGAAGGGTCATTGTTTGACATTTGAACAATTGTTATGCTAGTAGAAGGTACGAGGTTAGTAAAAATGGAACGCTACACGAATGAACAACGCATTCTCATTGTGAAATTGTTTTACCGAAATGGTGAAAGTTATGCGGTTACAGTTCGCGAATTTGCGATCGATTTGGGGTCACAATAATGCTCCAAAAGAATCAACTGTAAAGAGATTAATGGATAAATTTGCCGAAACGTGGTCTGTTAGTCATGTAAAGACAACAACGCGCCTTCGACCAGATCGATCGACCGAAAATGTTGCAGCTGTACGTGATGATGTCGCTCAAACGCAGGTCAAGCGCAAACAATCAATGGTGTTCGGTATCGTGAAATGATAACCAGTTTTTTCGTGCCTAAAATTGAAGAAATGTATGTGGAGGGCATGTGGTTTCAACAAGACGGCGCCACATGTCATACATCCAGAGAAATAATTCAATTGCTACATCAGTCACTTCCCGGTCGTATTATTTCGCGTTTTGGAGACAAGAATTGGCCGCCTAGATTGTGCGATTTAACACCATTAGACGCGAATAAGCCGACGACGACTCAAGCCTTAAAAGAGGAAATTGGACGCTGCATTAATGAAATACCGCAGCATTTATGCAAAACGGCCATTGAAAATTTCATTAAAAGATCGCGTGTGTGCCAGCAAAGCCGCGGCGGCCATCTGTCCGATTTGTTGTTCCACACATAACCTCATTTTGTCTACTTTACGATATAATAAAATTTCACGATTTTTTTTTAAATATCTATGTTTTATTTAATATTTAAATCTTGCGTTCTTGTTGGGACACCCTTTATATAAATAAAACATATCTAAAAACTCTCAAATTAGAATTACGCTAATATAAACAATAAATAGAAAACCCCTGAGAAAAACAAAGTGAACAAATTGTAATAATTGAAGGTATACTAATGAACTGGGATAACCACCAGTTACAAAAACTCTGAAGCAATACCTTAAATTATGGATCAAAAAATATTTGCGGTTTACTTAAAATTTTTTTTTAAAACGCAAAATTCTGGAAACAATTGGATATAAAGCTTAAAATTTTGGGTTTTTGAACAAAGAGCCTGGCCCACGATGTCGACAAGAATGTTTTTATGGCTTACTTATATTGAAAAGAAACAAAAATTTTCTTATTTTTTGTTTTTTTTTTTTTTTGTTTTCAATATAAGTAAGCGATAGAAACTTTCATGTAAACATCGGAGGCAAGGGCGAAACTTTTAAGTAAAAACAAATTCTTTTTATATTCATACTATCCATTAAGTGGACCAGGTCGAACCTTTTTAAGTAAAAACAAATTCTTTTTATATTCATACTATCCACTAAGTGGACCAGGTCGAAACTTTTTAAGTAGAAACAAATTCTTTTTATATTCATACTACCCCTTAAGTTTTGACCCACACATTTTCAATATCTTCACGTAGTAATTAATATTGTACAATAAAATTGCTGGTGTGTAATATTATATTATATTGTATTGTATTGTATTGTATTGTATTGTATTATATTATATTATATATTATATTGGTAATGTGTTGACAACTTTGTACAATAACACAAGTAAAGTGAATAAAACCAATAAATAAAAAGACGGCACGAAACTTAGTTTGTTTATATATAACTATATGTACATGCATACAAATTTTAGAAATATAATGCAAGTTGTATTTATGTATGTATGTATACATAAAGTAAAACTCATAATATTAATAATTGAAAACCATAATTCGAGAAAAAAATCATATGTGGACCAAAAAATCATCCAAAAATTTGATAAAATTATTATTCTGGCAGCACATGAAAAATAAATTTAAAAACAAAATGCTGGCATCGATAATCGGCGGCTAATTTTCAGGCGAAGTAAGCCAAAAAATGTTCGGCGGCGGCGCGGCTGCCTAAAAATATCGGCGGCTCGGCTCAGCCGGCTCCGAGCCGTCACGACGCAGCTCTCTGTCTGTTGGCCGACATATTGAATTTTGACAACTGACATATCTTTAGTGACACTCCCGAGATTAAGACAAATCGATTGACGTAAAAATCATCATTATCGGTCCACACTGCAAAGCAACACATATACATACATACATAAATTGATAAACATAATACCCTTCTTTGCGTTGCGCAGTCGAGTAAAAATAACAGAGTTTTTCCAATATTAGTTCTTTATATAAACGTTTATTTTATCCAACTATTACGAAAGGAGCAAAAAATACACTACAGGGAAGAAATACTAGGTTGAAAACCAAGGCGAATTGAGAAACAGCTGACTTCGTCAGCCCTGATGATAATCAGCTGTTCGAAGGCGATTGCAACTGTCTGTCTGTATCTGTATTTTTTCTAATACGTTTTAAGTAAAAAAGATTTAAGAGCTTCGTCTGCCAACAACTAAATCGTGCTTTACTTTTGGTAACACATATTAAAGTTATATATTACATACATATCGAGCCATAAACGCCAAGAAGCTTAAGCGACATATTTTTTTAGCTTCGTTTTTTTTTTTTTTTTGACGAAAATAATCGTTTTTCGTCAAAAAAAATTAAGCTCTAAAATTATGTCTCTTAAGGTTTTGTGGCGGTAATGGTACGTAGATATTTATATACATAGATATTGGCATATCTCGACTCTTACTACGACATTTTTGTAATAGATTAAAGAACACGGCAACATTTTTTCTTTAATCTAGGACGAAAGTGTCGCAGTCGAAGTTGAAGTCGAAATACGCCAACCACGATAAGGCCCATTGTTCATACATGTAGATTAGTAAAATATTTAAAAAATATTGTTTTGGAAAAAATACATAATTCGTTCAAAGATCTCTTTCGACGATAGTCGAAGATTGAAAGTTGCTCATAATAGGGATCTTTATTTTTTCTCCTTTAAGAAGCCATACATGTAAGTAAATCCCAAATGTTCAAATTAAAAGCATATTCACTGTAATTTTTGCAACAATAATATATGAAAGAATTCTCATTTGATTCATATTAAAATGAATACATGTAAACATCAAAATCCTTAAGGAATACCGCAAGTCTATAAGCTGACTTTTTTGGTAAATAAAAATATCTTCAAACACTCATGTATGCCACCCACTAAATATAATAATTTGTCAAAGAATTCTCATTTGGTTTGTATTAAAATTAAAAGTTAAGTCCACTTTTTATAACAATTGACATTTTAATGCCACTCGAAGGAGAAAGAGAAGACGCATAGACTAGCTAAACTATTTCTTTTAGTTTGAAACTCCATATTTCAAAAAAAAAAAAAAAAATAATAATAATAATGTAAATTATGTATAAAAATGTATATTAGAATAATTTCTTAAGCTACGTATAGAAAATTTTAAGCGATTTTTGTCACTTTTTTGGTTGAAGTTGAAGTTAGCAGGATTAAGGATTCACTGAATCATACGTAGGAAATCTTGATTGCTGCGGATTTTAGAAATACGCATAGAAAGCAAAAGTTCCTCTAATATCAAAACTGTGTGGAAATCATAAAATCTAGAATCATTTACTCATTATGATCATTTGAACTACATAGTTGATAGTCAAAACAGATCTAATTTGCTTCTTTGAAGTTATTTAGTACTTTAAATTTGTCAAAATTTCAATAAAAATTATTTATACAGCAAAAATTCGATTTGACTTGTTTAAAAATCATAATCATGCTGTTCACATTTCTAAAATTTTGTTTTTCAAGGCCCTATTATGAGTTGCATTCGATTTTCGATCTTCGCTGGGCCTCGAACATCGAAAATCGAATATTAAATTCATATTATGACCATCGAAAATTTCGCTGAGCCACGAATTTTCTATCGAACAGAATTTAGCTTTCGATGAAGTATTTTAATATGGAAAATTGTTAAGAAATCTAAGTGCAGAACAATCTTTATTTTTAAGTACACAAACACAAATTTTAAGCTGTTTTTTGTCGATTTTATTCACAACAACGACGTTCGTTGTCATAATACCAAATGAAAATTCGTTCGATCAGTACTTTCGACTACAGTCGAAGATCGAAAGTTACTCATAATAAGGACCTCATATTCAACTCTATCGTGAATAAAATGTGAAATTTTTGTTCCCATGAAATTTTCATTCCCCATGAAGGTAAATTTGCTATCGTGAATTTCATGGAAACGTTTGTTCCCGCTATCAATGCGTAGTGAATGTAATAAATGGAAAGAAGACTTCTAAATTTTGAAAATGAATTGAAAATTTGACAAATTTAAGCTTAATAGTAAGAAATACACAAATTTTGGGTTTCAAGTGAAATGTTTTTAAGTTTTTAAATATTTTAGGTGCCGCGGAAAAAAATTCTTTATTATAACATCGCCATAAAATTTAATGCATATAAACCAAAAGGGTTTATATTCAAGAAAAAAAGGTGTTGTAGGGAATTATCGTTATTAATCGTGGACGTTATTTACTTTAATATATGTGAGCTTTTCCGAGAAAAGGGACCTAGTGTGTCAAAAAACGGGTTTGGACTTAAGAGTGGATTCTTGTGTAGAATAAGATGAAATGAGTTTTTCTCAAAGCTTCATTTTCACACACTAGGTCCATTTTCTCAGAGAAGGTCACATATAATTGGAATTATAATATTGAAATTACGCGATTTATTAAATCAGTTCGCCTGCAAAAAGAAAGTGAACAAAACCAAGGGAAAATTGAAAAAATCCTCATGAAAAATACTATTCACGATAAGGGGAATCAAAAAAGGGGAACACATTTCTAAGGAAAAATTATTCACTATTGCAATTTCGAGGGAAAAAATGTTCACGAAAAGGATGATTTATTACACTTTAGTGAGCTGTGTTTTTTTTTTTTTAATATACAAGCAGCAATTTGAAATTGATTTACTTTAACTAATCATTTGAATTATTTTACAAAACTTAATTTATGGGGGAGAGGGAGGAAGGTTTCTTAAGAATTTAATTATAAACTAAATCAACAAAAAACCAGTTAAAATCTTGAATATTATTTACAAATAAATACATATATGTAAATTGCTTTATAGGCATTAAAACCAGCCTCTTAGTAAGTCAGTCAGCCACTCAGTCATTAGTCATCACAAGTATATGTATAAATAAATAAAAATACGAGTATTTCTAAAACGTTGTTCAAATAATATGGACTGAATTTGAAAAAAGAATCAAATATTTCAATTTTTTTTTTAAACACGACGTCATTTGAAACTTTAAATATAAAAGCAGTTTCACTTGTTTTATGGAGTGGAGTACGAGTACAAATTTCAACTCAAGACTCAAATTAATTATTAATTTATCTTTTTCTTTATTTTTGCTTCATCTCTTTAATACAAAGAACCTTGACAAATTTGTTTTATTTTAATTTTGAGAGATACCGAGAGTATCAGTATAAATGAATGAATGAATGAATTAATTAATAAAAAGCAATGAGCTAAATTAATTTTTTGCGTTACTTTTCGTTATGATCTTATTTAAAAAATTAAAAAAAAACAGAATGAATATAAATATTTATTAACAAATTGCTTGAGCAATGAGCTCAGAAATAAATTTGTTTATTTTTTAATAAAAAGAAATTCTTAAATAGTTAGTAATAAAATTACAATTTATTAAAAACAAGTGGGTGAAGAATAAAAAATTATAAGAACTTGCCGTTTTTGCGTATATTTAGTTGGTATAATTTTATTTTATATAAATTTTGTAATTTTTTATTAGTAATTTTATTAACAAGAACATGAATTAGGAATCATGATAGATGAAAAATTTTTCTTAATATACAGTATACCCCCTATAAAAGAAACACTCTGGAATATTGTTATGGACAACTTTACTACGACCATAAAACCTCAGCTTTATTATTTTCTCTCTTTTTACTAAGCTTGTGAGCTTTTTACTTCGTTCATATTCACGATGAAACTATAAATGCGTACTGTTAAAAAAAAACCCCTACTCATACGCAAGCATCTTCATTAAGTTTAAATTCAATACGTTTAACTATAAACAACCAAACGACTATATTCATTATACTTGGGGCGTACTCTTTCACTAGGTCATTTTTTGTGGTAGAGCTGGGTCCAACTCTTTCAGTCGGTCGTTTAAGACACACAAACCTATGATCAAACTCATTTAAATTATATAAGTTTGCTCATAGGTTTGTGTCTAAAACGACCCATTTAACGAGGTGGACCCTGCTCTATTTGGCAGACTTGGGTCAAACTCGCTCACTAGTTAATTTTTGATACAAACCTAAATGCATTTGTGTCAAAAATTATTTAGCGCACGAGTTTGATAAAAATTTAATGTTCTAATGCATTCCTTAAATTACGCAGCACAAAGGACTATTAGTAAAATTTATACACTGTATCAGCTAAAATTATGCACATAAGTATAAAAATACCCAGAGTATTTATTCGCTTACACATGAGCATAAAAAGGAGTATTTCATACATCAGTGCTGCCAGAAAAGTTAATTGCGCTGCTAAGTAAATATGACAACGGTGTTCAACGGATTGCATCACAGGAATGTAAATAAATTTATCACTTTACCAAATTACAAAATATCAGTACCTGGATTCTGTAACTCTTTGCAAACCGAAAATCGTAATATTTATCGACATATTTATTCGTTTATGGTAACGATAATGTGATTCCGTAATTTTTTTTACGATAGTCTTCAATATTATCTTAATCGACATTTACTTCAATTTTATGTGGTATCTCTATATAGAAAATTTAAAAATAAGCGAAAAGCATAAAGTATGATAAAGAAAAATTCAATGAATTTGAGCTTGTGACTTTATTTTATTTTCTTGTAACCGACAGCGAATATCGTTAAAATATGTTACTGAATAGCCGATAAATTTTCGTTATATTTATTATAGCGATACGATTATCGTAATAAAAGTTAATGAATCAAGCTACAGTTCATTAACAAACGATTTTTTTTTTGCAAATTTATTGAAAACAATTTTAGGAATAATATCACTTCTTTAAAGTTTATATTCATTCTAAGTTTTATTTCCTAATTCTCGGATTTATATTTTCAAATGGTCAAATTACATTTTCCAGGCGTATGACGAATAAATACTTCGAGTGTCATGCGTATATTTGTTTTGTCCGAATATATATCCATACTGTAAGTACTAGCATACTCCGACTAAGAGTATTTTAATTTCTTGCATAAATGAAGTAGAGATAATCTTGCATGTTGGTGACGGCTATAGTCATAAATGATTTAAAGCAAATACATGAATTGTTTTTGCCACAATTATTAGTTGCCAAAAATTAATAGTTAATACTTAAGTATACTTTTTTTAGTATTTATTGTGTTTTTCTGATGCCTGCAAGAAAAGTTAATCATATCGTGCATTTTCAGCCAATAAGAAGAAAATAATTTTCGAACTTAGTTTTTTTTTCGAAGTTCTAAATACATGTCGGTTAAGCTTTTTTTTTTTTGAGGTTAATTTCCACAATATTCATATGCGACCCCATAAAGCATATAGAATGAATATAATCCAATAAGCGATATCTGTCTGCCGATCTGTCTGTACGTGAAATCTGTTTTCCAAGGCCCACAAAAAAACTAGAGACTGCGGTCTTGGGCTGTTGTAACAAAATTTCTCCTAAATATATTGGTATGAAAAAGACTGTTCCAGGGCTGGAAAATTTAACATTATTTTTGGCATATAGAAGTAACTAACTAAATCTAATTTTTTTTTAGTCAATCATATTTTTTTTTTTAGAAAAAAATCGATTGGCATTGAAAATAAGCATAATCAAAAATACTGTTCCAGGGATGGAAAATTTAATCTATTTTTTATATATATGCAAGTAACTAACTAGATCTATTTTTTCTATTTTTAATTGAATATATTTTTAGTAAATAAAGAAATAGATTGGCATAGGAAATAAAATAAATAAAAATGCCGGTTCCAGGGTTGGAAAATTTGAACTAAATTCTGGTATATAAAACTAATTAGCTAAATCTAATTTTTTTTTTCTTTTTAAATTTAATATACATATTTTATATTAAGTGAGACATTTTTAGATTTTAATTGAACTATAGTGAATTTTTAATCAGAACTAATTTTTAGTCAGGCTTAAGTTCAGTAATTTCAATTCCTTTATTGAATGAAATATTTTTATTAATTAATGTGAGTATCTAAAGAAGAGAAGAAAAATTAAATTAGACTTTTAAGCTGGGGGAAATACCGATATTTTTTTGTGCAGCAACGTACTTCATCAGCACCCTAGTCTATCTACTTGGGTAGAGATTGTTATTAACATCAGCTATTTAACGTAAATTCTAATGAAATGGAATGTGAGAAATGATTGTTGTGTAAAATTATTGATTTACGTTTGGTAAATACATATGTAAGTATCACTATTTATTTCCCCTGTTTTTCCATATTTTAATTTTTCTATTTTAGGTTAGCACGAAGTTATATTACTCTACCCACGTATGTTTAACTATTCTTGCTTATCTTTTTACGATCATCACATTCATTATTTTTACTTATTCGATGTACCGTCGGTACATACATGTAAGTATTATAGTATTGGATATTATGTTACTTTGTTTTTGCTTTCGACAGTTGATTTGACTTTCCAACATTTGTGATTTTATATTTTATATTTTAGAAGGATCTTTACTTAAGAGATTTTTTTAATTCAACCAATTTAAAAAAAAAATCTAGTTAACCATACAATTATTTATGATAATTGAATTTGATCCACATATGTATACATTTAACGTCAATTTTCACAATATAAAGTTAAAAATTAACTCGAAATTTAACTGCAAGTTCTTCATACAAAAGTTGCCGTCAAATTCCTTGTTGTGAAAAGGGCCGTATGTTTAGCTCAACTAAATTAGCGTTTAAATGTGCACTGATTTATTAGTTATTTTCTTGTTTTAATTAGTGTTAAATTTTTTTCAAGTTCTTTTTACCAAGTGTGATTTTATTTGTATATCGTTTTTTTCCTTTTAAGCCACAAACCAGTTCAAGAGGATTTTTTATATACATTTTTTTAACCATTAATATGGGTGAATCGTCTTTTTAAGTCTTTTCTTAAAGCTGCTTAAGTAAAAAGAAAAAACCCCAAAAAAGAATTTACATTGAATACCAAAAATTATTTAAAATTTTATGACAAAGATACATGCATATTTATTTCGGTTCCTTGAAATATGATTAGCATTTTTATTTAAATCTTCATTCAGCGCGGTTTATCTTCATAAATAATTATGCATTGTGGAAGTTGTTGAAAAACTACTTGAAGATTAACACTTTTAATAATTGCTTTAAAATAAAGCAATGATAACTTTTAAAATAGAAAAAAAAAACACTTCCGCTTTCTATATAAATAAAAAAACTTATGGTACCCAGCATACAAAAAAATAGATAAATTGATGAGGAATTACATTTTAATGCCTCCAAAGTATCAATCGTCTCTATGCTCAATTTACATGGAAAAGGTGCCGTGTTACCCTAGCACCGTATTACCATTTCAAAGTAAAATTTTAGCTTTTTGTAGCGTCGTTTCAAAACAACATTGATACAATAATAGGTCGGGATTAATTAAAAATGCATTTGTGACCTTCCTAGTATTAATATTAGCAACTTCCAATTGTCTTAATAAGAAACATGGCCGTTGTCCTCTACTTCGTTCACTAAGTCTATTCAAATGTTTTAGAATTCTCAATTGATTCATATAAAAGCTAATGTGTGTATTAGAGGGCTGCGTAAAAAGTCTTGAAATGTACATACGTCTAGCTTTTTAAATGTATTGTCGTAGCATGTATTATACTAAACCATTAATATATAATGTCGTTTAATAAGCGAAACACGATGGATGTATTGATGTACGTGTTTATGAGTGGTTACAAGTGATGTCACGAATACTTCCAGTCTGTAAACAACACTCAAAAGAAGTAGGGTTGATGCGTGTATGCTTGTTATTTTGCATATTGTACGTTTGAGTGTGTGTGTGTGTGTGTGTGTGTGTATATATATATATATATATATATATATATATGTGTGTGTGTGTGTGTGTGTGTGTGTGTGTGTGTGTGTGTGTGTGTGTGTGTGTTTGTGTGTAAGATGTAGATGGTAAACTTTTATGTGTTTAAAGGTGGTTTTTTTAAGCAAGCGCACACAACTAATGTACATGCATGACGCGCCCATGCGTATGAAGAAGCAGGCATCATAAATTTTTCCGTCACGAAGTATTTTCTTCTTTACTTCTATAACTGCAATAACTGAAACAAATGTCTTGCCAACAGTGTTGTTTAGTAAAGCATTTGAAAAATCAATCATGTCTTAAAAGCTCTTGTAAGTGGTCTTGTGCAGGGGTCTAGTATGTATGTATGTGTCAAATAGAACTCGTGCGTGTTGCTCCAGAATTAGGAAAAAAATGGTTTATTCATTTCTCCTCGAAATTTGCAGTTGGGAATTCTACAAAAGATTTGTTATGGCCGGAATTGGAAGATATTGATGTGAACGACGTTTACTTTTAAGTTTAACATTTGTTAACGCATTAATAATCCCGACGTTTATTTTTATTAAGACGGTGTAGTAAGAATACAAGCGCCCTTTTTTTGTGAAACGTTTCCTGAGTATGTGATTTCTTGGTCGCCGAGATCTTATGATTTAATACACTTAGGAATTTTTCTCTGAGGCTGCGTGAAGGATAAGGTCCATGGCAATGGCTCACAATCGATTTAAGACTTCGAAAATGGAATTTGTGAAGTTATCGAGGACATAGAGCCGCAAATATACGAGTTAGTAGCGCGTGACGGCCATTAAATGAAAGGGGTTTCCATTATTAATGGCATACCCTCTCCTTTACAATTAAATAAATATACAATGATTGCGCTTTAAAATACTCCTTTTTACATATCAAAGTGAAATCTCTTTTTGTAAGATCCTTATATCCCACTGTGTCAAGTTCTCTAGACTAATAGGCTAGTACACCTTGCTTCATTTGTGTGTTATTTTGAAGCAGGTTCACAGCTGCTTTTTATAGCTTTGCTATTTATTGCGCGATATATGTAGAAGTTAGGACGTGATTTTCGTGACAAAAATAATCGACACTATTACAGTTATACATTTATTTTTGTTTTGATTTCTTTGTACATACTTAAAAGCAGGGTAGGAAAATATATGAAATGAATTGTTAGATTTTGTTTTGTTTCGTTCTTTAAAGTGAGTGAAACAAAACCAATGAGAACGATTGCTCAATTTGTTTTTGCTTTGTTTTTGCACATGAGGACAGAGATCACAGCCGATCGGCTGCAAGCCGTCACCGATCACAAACAATAAATTTATTTAATCGTATGCCGCTAGAAAAAAAATAATGGGGAATAAATGGATGTGTTTTGAAGTATTCGCAGAAAATTTGACATCATCATATAATATAATTTAATGCATTATTATTTCACATATGAAATTTGTTTTATGTAACTAAGCAGTAAAGCTATAATCGGGTGTTTTAAGACACCTATCTTCTTTTTTAATTAAAGCTGATCTATTTAAAAAAATAACCTTTTTTTCCCAATTTTTCTATGTATATCCCACTGTGTCATGGTCCCTAGAGTCTACACTGATAGTCTAAACTTAGACTCTAAGCACGCCTTGCGGCGCTTCGCAGCTTTTTGATCGTTTAGGCTGCGCTCTGCAAAGATATTTATAAGTTTGCAAAAATACTCTAAAAATATTCAATACACAAATTTCATTATTATTATTATTTTTTAATTTTTGCACAAATTCACTTTCTTTTTTTTTTTTTTTTGGTAAACAAAAAGTTTCTACTCAAATAAAAAGGAATACCAGCAGTAAAACATTTTCTTTGTTCTAGAAATACTATCGGCCGGCAACAAATTAGTACACAAAAGTGAAATTTCTTTAAAATGAAAAAAAAATTCATGGCACTTCCGTCCGCTTGACACAAAATAAATAAATAAAAAAAATATTATTTATCGATTGTTGTTTTAATTCGTGAAACTCATTCTTGAAGTGCTTTTTTTTTTTGTACCCAATCGCCTTCCAATATTCACAGCCATAACTGCAGCATGCTTTTTAAAATTTAAATGCACATGGATGTCATTAAAAATTAAAAATACTAAAAAAAAAATTAAAAAAAAACAAAAAAAAAAGAATAAACGGAAAAGATAAAAACTTCACTTGCCACCATCATATTCTCAGTCATTCACTCATTCATTCCCTATTACAAAATACTCGTACCTCGTACTCGTACAAGAAACAACTTTTATAGTTTCGTAATTCAATATTTTGTAGCTCTTCAGAATACATGCCGCAAATGGCAGCAGAACTAGAGATGTGCACGTGAGTGTTTTCTGACTCACGATCACGCACGCTCACGAATAAAATATTTTTAATCACGCACGAGTGGTTTACAACTTATCACGATCACGCACGAAAAAGTATATTTATAATATAATTTGCATGTTTTTTGGGTTGAAAAATAGGTTCTTACATATGCATATGTACATACATATCTATGTATATATGTATGCTCGTGTTTTTGTAATATTTACAATGTAAATTAAAATAAAGCAAAGTTAATTTAATATCGTTTGAAATATTCCTATTCGCGGATATCATTTTAAATATTCGAATTCGAATTCTCGTATATCAAAAATTGACATTCCGCACATGTATGTATGTATACATATATAATATTTATAAATGTGAAGGTAAGACGTATGATCAATTAAATAAATGATAATCAAATAAATGAGAGAAGCATATATGAGAAAACATACAAATTTCTAAAAATTTTTCTGTTACGTAAGATTTTCAAAGACTCCCCCCCCCCCACCCCCACCATAACAAATCATAACAAAACTCGAACCCCACCCTTTGCCCCTACAGCGTTACGTAATATATGGACGACACCTAAAGAAAAAACATTTTCTGCGGTACAATTCCTCAGTAGTATTGTTGACAAAGGAACTGTTGAATCAGTAGTGTTTCTCAATTGATACTTCCTACAGGGTATCTAAGAAATATACATACATACATAATTACTTACAAAGCTGTACGTACCCATAAAAAAAAATGCTCCGAATTCGTAAAGAATTCGTAACGATTGGTCGACAAAATCTTCCGATTTCGTATGAATGAAATGGTTGACACGACTTCGTAACGATATGTCGGTACGAATTCATTACGATAAGTCGGTACGAATCCGTAACGACATGTTTGTAAGCTCATACTACCATACATATTACTATACATACATATATGCATTTATTATTATAAAATAATAATAATTGCAGAAATGTTATCTCGTGAGAGCGTGAGAATTCGTGCGTGATTATTAAAAAAAGCTCACGCACGATCACGCACGAGTAAATTTTTTTCAGTCACGCTCACGCACTCACGCATGATTAGTTATAATATTTGATCACGAATGACGTGAATCACGCGTGACACGATAAAATCACGACATTTGCACATCTCTATGCAGAACCATCATACTTTTGAAAATAATTTAAAAAAAAAATTCATTCAAGAAAAATTAAGTTTTTAGATGTCTGCTGCCATTGAAATGAATGGTTTTTGAGGATGGATGGATCTCTGCTTAAGTGGCTAAACGTTAGATAAAAGTTTGCTATTTGTGGGGGAAATTTATTTGTTGTTTTTTTTTTCATTTCAAACTTTTGTTAAACATTTCAACACTTTGTTGCTGCTTCTGATTCTGTTGTCTGCTGCTGCTATTGTTGTTGTGGTTGTGTTGTTGCTCCCAGTTGTAAGTGTCATGTTTTTTTGTTGTTGATGAGCATGTGAAAATTTTCTTATTGTTTTTTTTTATTTTTTATTTTAAAACAATAAAACAAAAAGTGCTTGTAACAAAAGAATAGCTTTGCAATGTATTTTGTATTTTTATGGAAAAGATTTTTTTCAAATGATGCATTAAGGGGGTGCTAGACATATGTGGTTGTGTGCGTTCTTTTATAAAAAATATTCACAGCAATAATGTCCTAGTCGGATTTTTATTAGCTAGCTCAAAATATGGGTGACTTTTTGATAACTTATTTACGACTAGCTTCTGAACTAATTCATAAATGATACAGATGTGAGTCAGTTGTTTTTTGCACAACTGTCTTCTTCCCGATAAGTATTGAACTAACTTTAAGCTAACTCAAAACTGATGCAGAAATTAGTGAGTTGTTTTTGTACAACTAACTTCTTCGATAAGTTTTGAGCTAACTTTTAGCTAACTCAAAGCTGATACAGTCAAAGTTCAGAGAGAAGATGTCAGCATAAAATTCATGTTTATAATAACTCTGTGCCGTTTATATTTTATATGGCGCGATGGCAAAGTGTTAAGTATGATGGCTGACAAACAAATTGATCACGGTTCGATACACGTTCTCGTTTCTAAAAAAAAATAGTTTCAAATTGTTTAAACTTTAAGCTGACTAAAAAATGTTAATAAATACCCTGCAGGAGAACGAACTAGAGTCCAACTAGTATTTTAGTAGTACAGAAATCACCAACACTAGTTCCCAATTGTAAACCTTCCTATACTATCTTAATGCTCAAATTAGCATTGAGTGTGTTTAGAAAACTACTAGTACCATTGATACTAGTTTAGGACTAGTTTATTACCAGTTCTCTTGTAAAGAAAAATTCTATAAAATTTGTGGTTTTATTCCTTTGTTACCCACTGACAACGCTAGTTAAAATTTGCAATTATTTATCAAAATTAGAAATACAAAAGGGTAATTATAATTATTTAATTATAATTATTTTTAGATCAAGCTCAAATTTTACTAATTGTATGTTAAAATTTATTTTGCAATGTGGTGCGTTGGAACTATTTCATATACAGGGTGGGCCAAAAGAAACCAAGGGGTGTAAAAGTTTAATAACTTTTTTGTTTATTAACTTTTTTTTATTTTTTCTTTCAGATTATATAATATACAAAATGGAAATTTTTTTACACTAAGTATGAAAAATGATGTCTCTTAAATGACCACCGTTTTCAGCTTCGCACTGATGGGCTCTTTTTAGAGCATTTTCCATAACATCTTTCAAAACTTGTGGCTGTAGCGTTCAAATTTCTGCAACAATGTTTGCCTTGAGTTCAAGAATTGTCTCTGGCTTGTTCACATACACTCGCTCCTTCAAAAAACCCCAAAGAAAATATTAGAGTGCTGTCAAATCTGGCGATCGCGCTGCCCAAATAATTTCCGAATTTCGAGAAATTATTCGCTCTCCAAAAATTTGATTTAAAAGTGCCATTGTGCCCCGGCCAGTATGGGCAGTGGCTCCGTCCTGCTGAAACCACATACCAGGTCTGTTTTCAAGAGCAGGACGTAAAAAATTTTCTATCATAAACCGATACCGCTCTCCATTTACGGTTACAGCACTTCCATCTTCATTCTCGAAGAAGTAGGGCCCAATGACATTTTCAGATGTGATCCCACACCATACTGTACACCTGATGGGGTGCAATTGGCGTTGATGAATGGCTCTTGGATTTTGAGAACCCCAGAACCATCGCTTCAGAGGGCGAAATTCTGACATTAAAATGTCGACGATATGCTCTTTGCGTTAAAATAATTGATCTCTGGTTTAAATAATAAAATTCTATTGTTCTGGTTCTCTGTTCAGTTGTGAACCTCTCCATTATAAATTCTCGAAGTGTTGTCTATATAATCTGAAAGAAAAAATAAAAAAAAATTAATAAACAAAAAAGTTATTAAACTTTTACACCCCTTGGTTTCTTTTGGCCCACCCTGTACTAGTATTGATCAGCACTAGTACTTTTACACAACAACTTTAACCCATTTTGCACTAGTTATTGCTATTGTAGTAATTATGCTAGTAGCTTTTAGACAATTATCGCCTATTTTCCTGCAGGGTAATAAGTTAAATCATAATTAACTAAATATGTATAACACTTTCTTTTTTTTTTTTTTTTTTATTTGGCACAAGCTAAGCCACTCAATGTTAAATCTGATCACTTTTAACATGCAAAATGAGTGCTGATTTTAACCACCTCTGACTAATTTTTGGCTGATAATTCAATAACTCTGAGTTAACTCAAATTCCCAGTGGGATACGTGTGACTATTTTTGGTAAACAAACCCACACAACCACATATATTGAAGCTGAATATTGATGTGTATGGCACTCGCTTTAAACACATTCACGACAGCAGGCTACCGAGTGAATACACGGCCAGGGTTGCCAGATTTGTTCCTACCTATTTCGCCAAATTGATTTTTAAAATCGCCAAGTCAGCAAAATCAATTTTATGTAGTTTTTCTTCAAATATATTTGATAATAAATTTTGTTTTTATATAACACTTTTTTTTTTAATAAAAATTTTTACAAACTAATCGTGCAAAAACTTAGCAGAAAATCACCAAAAATACAACCGTCAAAAATTATTTCTTGCTTATTTTTCTCATATAAATTCAAAACGCTTTAATTAATTAATTAATATAAGAAAAAATTTCATAATTAAATTTTTTTAATTTCTTGACTTACTTCTTCTTCAACAAACTAATTTTCCTGAATTACGAGTACAAAAATTTTGTTCAATAAAAAAAAACTATCTATAAAAATCGCTAATAAATTTCTTTATAGCCACAACGCCAAATCAAATATTTAGACGCCAAACAAGTTGAATTATCACCATGTTCGGCGAGAAATCAGCTTATCTGACAACCCTGTGCACGGTTAATAAAGCCGCTGGCAAAAATTGTAGCCACGTCCTTAGCTGCCAAATTATTTTGGAAAGTATAAATAAAAATTTCAATGGTGTCACTTTCATATATTTTTTATTCTTAAAAATAAAATTAATAAAAACTGATCTACTTATATTTTACGTGAATTTTGAGATCTTATTTCTGTTACATAATAAGCAATAATTTTAAGCTGTCATTCATTTCAAATTTTGTATTATATTGGCAGCACTACCTTTGGGCTCAGAGTTGCCAACAAAAAAAAATATTAATCGAATTTAGCGACAGCTCTAACTTTGGTCGGTTAGTCGTATAGCCGTGTTGTTGTGAATATAATTAGTTTCATATACCCATACATGTATTCTTTTTTTTTTTTTTTTTTTTTTTTGACCGGTTGTAGTCAATAGCCTGCTGTCGCCAATGTGTTTAATGCTTTAAGCAGCTGGAAATTTTTGGTTAAGTGTTTGTTTAACAGCATAATACGGGAATGTTAAGCAACATAATAATAAAAATATTAAAAGACTATTTCAACCAAATTTAGCATTAAATTAAAGCTTATGTTAAATTGAAAGGGCAGTTCGTGTATAACACCTGTGTGTTGCCATTTTACACACTGTGACGTCACGAACAACATTTACATACTATATTTTTATAAGATTTTAACGACTTCGGCTCCTGAGAACTCACCAAAACACCTGACAAAGACCAGCAGTTTTGTTTAATGCCACTTCCTCGATGCAGCAAAATCAAAAGGTTTGATTCCAGGGTTGGAAAATTGAAACTTTTTTTTTTTTTGGTATAAAATCTCAAAATTTTTTCTGTGGTAATAAGGAAATAGTGCTTAAGTCATATTTTACTGTTTTACTTTTAAGCGTTCAAGTCGATTTTCTGAATTGTTTTTTTTTTACAGTTCAATTGGGAAATTCTCTGTTTAACTTTATTTTTTTTAAGGCAACTTCGTTCTACATACTATAAGTAAAACATTTAATTTAAAATATACCAAAGTATGTATAACCTAAATTAAGCTATTATTCCAAGTTAGATTAGAAGTCTAAAAAAGATAAGTCGCAAGTCATAGTGCTATAACTTCCTGAAAAATCACATAAATTTATTGAGATTTTGACCAGGGGTACTTTTGAATATACAGATTACGGAGGTACCATCAACTCATAATCAGCTTATCTAGACTTAAGCACTTTTTCTGTTTTGCCACAGACTTAACATCTTTTATATTTTAGAAAAAAAAATAGTTTACTACTGAAAATCAGTAAAATCGAAAACATGGTTGCAGGGCTGGAAAATTGAAGCTTTATTTTTGATATATAAAACTGACTATTTTTAGCCCCCGACCAAAAAAAGGGGTATTATACGTTTGTAGGGAGTGTGCGTGTGAGTGTGCGTATGTGTGTCTGTACGAGTCCACGTACACACCAAACGGCTGGATCGATTTTGATTTAGTTTTTTTTTTCTGTTTAAAAAGTGACTTCATCGAAAATCAGTCCAGCAGTTTATAATATATCACATCTTTTCTAGATATATTCGGGGGTTTTTAAAATGTTTAATTTTTGTTATTATTTCTTGATTTACTAATTATTTTTTTGTTTTCTTTGTTTTCATACAATAAATATTTTTTTAAACTTTAGAGATAAACTTAAAAATTTCTGCTATAGCAGATAAAAGTTTTTAATTTAATTTTTATCTAATTTGTTTACATACTTGAACATACTTCGAATCTAATTATTCTAACATCCTGTATTGCAATTTAAATATTCCAACTGCAAACAAATAAACAAAAAAAAAAAAAAGACTGCATATTTCCTGTATCAGCGGCAGGGAAGAAAACTAAAATGATTTTTAATTCAATATTAACTGGCGGCCGAAGTGAAATAAATCATCAACAAGTTTGTGTGAAGAACTTTTTTCAATTAAATTATAATATATTCAAACGTATACAGCAAGTTGAAAACATAAGTTAAGGGGAAAAACAAAACTTTATTATACATTTTATACAAAATAAAAAAAAAATGGAATGATTAAACTTGGCATCTTGTTTTAATGTGATTTAAACAAGATTGATTACAAAATAATTTTTAGTCATTAAAGTATTTATTTATTTGTTGAAGAATTTTCCAAGAAAATGTCTTTATTAACAGAACAGAACTGAATCACAGTTTCCTTTTTATTGCATTTGTCTGTTGTGCATTTAAAAGTTTACTTCAGCTGAATAACATTTAAATACCATAATTATTTTCGATTAGTTTTTTCCTGATTGCTTTAGTTATTTGTTAGTTTGTTAGTTATTTCAGTTTGATGATTGTAAAGTACCTTAGAATTATATTTACGAGTAGTTAGTTTAGGAAGGAAATCCAATAGCAACAAGTACATGTCTAATTATGTTGTAGCAACATCGTTATGCCTAGGGATTGCCGTTCGGTTTTAACCGAAACCGAAACCGCGGTTTTTAACCCATAAAAACCAAAACCGAAACCGACAAAAAAGCGTCGGTTTTTAAGTTTTACTTTAACATTATTATCTTGTTTAAAAATACAGCAAATGTACACGCAAAGAAAAGATATGGTTGTAGAATGGTTGAGAAAACAATATTATGTTCTCTGAAACAAATGTGTGGTCGATGGAAAACTAGTTATTGTTATTTTAAACATTTATTTCGTTACGATAAACAGAGTAATGTTTGAACTTAATAATTACATTATCACATCCATAAAAAAGTGTGATATGGTTAGAGTTTAACAATATAGTCTTGTTAAAATTTTATGACTACAACATAATTTGTATTATTATTTAAAAATAATATGATGTAAATAACAATGTAATGTTATCCAAAACCATACTATGTTAAGTTCTTAAAAAAATCTTTTTCAGAAACATCTGTCAGTTCAGTATTTCGTTGGTAAGTTATCGGTATTGCACGGTGGTGTTAAATAAATAAATAAATAAATAAAGAATAAACAAAAGGGTAGACCAATGAAAATATATAAACATTTGTGTATCTCTTTATACAGACATGTCAGTACGTCGTGTAAGTATACATTTCTATATATACATTTTATTTCAACAATATTAAATTATTTTTATTTAGATTTTGACGCACAGCTGTTTCTGCAATAAATATATGATTAAAAAATAAAATAGTATTATTATATTAAATAATACTGTGGTCGTATTTAACAATATTAGTATAATATTAGAACATGGTATGGTGAGTCTCAATTATATTTTAGTCACATCTAACAATAGTGTTGTCATATTTACAATACTAAGATTATAATATAATTAACTCAGATAATATTATAATTAACTCAGATAATAATATTGTTAAAGTTTTTTTTCTATTAACAATAATATGATTTGACTGCAACCATATAATTCAATCATAGTATGTTGCTGTTTGATTATGGTTACCTCAACCATATTTTTTCTTTGCGTGTACTTTACATTGAAGACTTTTATACATTACTAAGCGTTCTATAACAATGAAAGGTAAGAAAATTGTAAAATTTTAAGAAAATTTAATAATTCTTTGCAGGAAGAATTGTAATCTGTTATCAAGAAATCTCTAGCAGATGTAAAGGAAGACGACGACAGTTTTAACGTTCTTCGACAAGAATTTGTACTTTATAAAAAAACGAACAACAAAACAACCAACATATTGCTTCACAAGGCAATAACACAATAAAGCCCCTTCAACTGAAAGCGAAAGAGTGTTTTCTGTCGCTGGTAACCTCTGTACAAAAATAAGACTTCGTTTAAACGACTTTACATTGAGCGCTTTAATGTGTCTGAAATTTTATTCCTTAGATAATTAAATATAAATCTTTTATTCTTAAGCTTTTTATACACATACGCACTACTAAAGGTACCAACAGACGACATGTTTTTTACATGTGTTTTTTAAGTTTTCGACTCGTATGTTTTTCTTTATGCTTGTCAATATTGGTTAATTTACATAAGGTTTATAATTTTTGGTCACAAACGTACATGTAGTATCACTTCTTCTTTTTCAGTACATAAATATCCACGTAGTTTGTTTTATAAATGGCTTGCAGCCGTCGAAATATGTTTGGTTCCGTCGCTGTAGTACTGGCGGCGCAAATTTGCTTTTTTAATTTTTTCTTTTTTAAACAAGACGTTGAGGTTGTATCTAAAAATCTATACATTTTTGGACTTATTTTAATAAAACGACAACGTTAAATTAAAAAAAAAATATATATAATTAATTTGTCTTGCAAAATACTTCATTCAGACGGCTAATGATAGTGCACATAATCAACCGCCGACGAATTTGTTCGCATAACATAGACATTTGGAGCTGTATGTTTAACATAAGAAAATAGAGTACGCTCTATTTCAAATAATGTCTTATGTTTTTTGTCATGTTTTTTACACAAGCAATGTTTTAAAGGTAACACACGACATGTTTTCGTTTACATATGTAAATTCTGGCACATACAATGTGAAAAACATGTCGTCTGTTGGTACCTTAAATGTTTCTTTTCTAATATAAGTACGTGAATTGAATACAAACCAGAGAAACTCTATCACCCCTATAGTAACAATATTTTCCCTCGGAAAATGTTTCCCAGAAATATTTTCCCTTTTTTAGTTCCCCTTATCATGAATAATCTGCCTTATCGTGGTTGGCGTATTTCAAATACGACTACGACTGTATGGCAATAGATTAAAGAAAAACTGTCTTCTTTTTCACGTGAATTTTTTCACTTTTCCTTTATTTTCGCAGGCGAACTGAATTATTACATGGATAAGATTATTATGTAATGCTTACGATTGTTAACAATAATTCCCCACAACAATTTTTTTCATAGAGTATGAATCTCTTCGGTTCACAAACAGTAAATTTTATGGCGGTATACTTAATGCAAAAATAGCTTAATCAACAGAAGCGCCTCCATGAGTACAACTTCAAATTAAACAAACTTCATTTATAACCTAAAATTTTTGTGACTTTTTTATTAAACTTAAATTTTTCCAATTTTCAATTAATTTTTAAGCTTTACAAAAATTCTTCGTTTTTTTTTAAATTCTCGTGGACTGATAGCGGAAAAAAATTTCACAGGATATTCAAGATAGCATTTTTCTTTTCCAGGGGAATGAAAATTTCACATTAAAAAAAATTTTATTTGTTTTACACGATAGGGATGATTATTTTTAAATCATCATTTGTCTTTCCAGCATACATACCTATTTATATACACGCATATTTTTAAAACCGAAACCGATCGTAACCGACCGGTTTTAGTGGCTTAAAACCGGAAACCACGGTTTTCTAATTTCCACGGTTTTTGAAAAACCCTATTTATGCCTATTTATTTGTTGTTTTTCTACAGAACCGCTCTACGACTAAAGGTACGGCCACACTTGTCAAACATTTGCCCAAACAAGCGTAACCAACAAACACTTATGAAAAAATTTTGATCCAGACACATGTTTATCATATTAAACAGTTTCGAACACAACTAATGCACAATGTCATATAATCCAATGTCATAAAATACTCTTTGACTTGACAAACTTTTGTCTGAATTGACAAATTTTTCATTAGCATTTAGTGGTTACGCTTTTTTTGGGCAAATGTTTAACAAGTGTGACCGTAGCTTAAGATAATAGTTGGTTTTTTTAAGTACCTCAGCAACTATAGACGGAAATTATTTTTAAGGAATTATATTACACAACTACAATTACACATGAAAGTACATATCGCACATTCAGTTCAATAGTGACATAACTCAAAAAATTCGTTTTTTGAGTTAATAATGCACTTCATATTTGATCTTGCATACCAATTTCATATAAATAGCTTTTACTATCACCTCCTGAGAGAAGAATATTTGTTTTCCGTCATCGAGTTGTATGTAAATTGAAAACTTTAAACGTGTTTTCTGCAAAACTAGTTTTTTTGAGTTAAGACACTTTTGAACTGGATGTGCGATATGTATCAACAAGGTAATAATAAAAAAAAATTAAAATAATTTGAACGACTTACAATGTACTAAAAAAATTTGTTTGATGTTATAATACATCTAGAAACAACTTCTCATTTGTTTCTTGTTAAAATATGTACAAGGTAGCGCAAAAGTAATATCATAATTTGATGTGGCTGCCATTTTATTATAAATGAAAAAATTATAGCTTAAAAAAAACTTCCTTAAAAACTAGCTTTTATTTAAATGCCTCACCTCAAAAAGAATAAAATAGCCTCTTATTATCGTTCTCAACTCAACTCAGTTTGTTTGTCGGAGAGTCAAATATTGATATTGTCATTCACAATTTAAATAACGGTTGTGGTTGTCTCATGCCCCAACATTTTCACAATACTAAAAAATATTTGAGCTGTGTGTGAAATTTGGGTTGACTATCCAGACGACCCAACTGAGTTGAGTTGAGAGCCGCAATAGGGGCAATAAACTTTTTTTGTTTGTTTTCAAAGCTTTTGAAAAGCTGTAGAGACAAAAAAACAAAGCTAAAAACTTATATTATTTCTGTATTTATTATATGCATGTTTTTATATTTACCTTATGAGGACGTGGCAATCTGGAAAAAAAGAAAAAAAAACTTATAAAAAAAAAATAAAAAATTACCGAAGTTTAGATGTTAAAATTTTATTCTTTTAAAATTGCATTTTCTATCTTATTTTTTTTATAGATAAAGAAATATAGAAAAAAAAATAAGTTCACATACATACGAGTAAATATGTGTACCCCACTTATCGCTTTCGCCGATAATGAAGAGCTTTTGGCAAGAAAAATTTCATCATCTAAACTCGGTTAAGTTCAAAAATATTTCAAATCTTTTTAGTCTAACATCTAGACAATAGGAGTATAGAGACAGTCCTAAGCTTTTGTTTTAATATATTTTTTTTTATTTACAAAAAATTTAAAGCAACTTTGGCTTGTCTGCAGAAACGGCACTAATTTTATTGTTTGCTTTTGATTAGGCTAAAGTTCGTATTTTTAGATATTCAAATTACATGTGATAATTTGTAAGGAACAAATAACACCAAAGGTAATCGTAAATATTTTGACAAATACTAGCAGAACGGAACAACTAGCTGTTTTCGAATGTCATTTCACCTTCATCAGCAATGTTCTTGTGTTTGGTCGACTGTGTTGGGTATCAGTTGATGCAAGTTTCAACATTTCAAATATGTATATTGGAGTGGCTGTTAATTGTATGGAGACTTTTTTTTGATTTCTTTTACTCTTACCCCCCAAATCGGTTCAGTTTTATGTAAAAAAAAAAATACAAAAAAATTTCATACCGATAAGTTGTATGTTAGGGGGTGCGTCCGGCCCTCAAAGTTGGCCTTCAAGCCAATTTTTCAATGTAATTTTTTGCATATGACCATCTTTTTAAAATATCATTTTATAAGAATATGACATATGGCAATATTTTAGCTCTTCAAGTCGACAACATTAGTCTCAAAGAAAGTTTTTTGCTAAAATTAATATTTTAGAAAATAATGAGGAAAATAACCAACAAAATACCAACAATATTATGGAACAATATTATATTTATATGGAAATTTTTATATTAAGCATGTACAATAAGGGCTTATATATATTAAATTATTTCATACATATACTTACATATAGTCAAAATAAAACTAAAACAAAAAAAAATTGCATTGAATATATGGGCTTGAGGGCCAACTTTGAGGGCCGGACGCACCCCCTAAAACGCAACTTATCGGTATGAAATTTTTTTGTATTTTTTTTCACATAAAACTGAACCGATTTGGGGAGTGAGAGTATAAGAAATAAAAAAAATAACGGCCACCCTAATGTCATACATAAAATGTTTCAGTGCAAATAGAATATGTGAATTCTTTTCGTACATCGTATTAGAATTTTCTGAAAGCTTTTTTGTAATGAAAGTTCAAATATATCATTTATTAAGCTTTCAATACAAAAAAGCTTTTAGCATATTATAATACGATGACTTAAAATAATTCACATATTGCATTTAAACTGAAAAATCCTTACTAATATTATAAATGTGAAAGTGAGTTTGTTTGTTTGCTACACTTTCACGCCCAAGCCACTAAACCGAATTTGAAAGTTATTTTACCAATATAGAAAGCTACATTACCAGTGTCAAACATAAGCTATTTTTTTAACCGGTTCGGAACCGGTTTTTTATATCTAAGTCGATTTTGAAAATTATTTCACTAATAAAAAGCTACATTACCAGCGGCAAACATCGCCTATTTTTATCCGGTTTGGAACCGGTTTTTTATACTTAGTTCAAATTTTTTTCTGAAAAACACATTTTTGGGCTGTTTAGGGCAATCATCGTTTACGGTTTGATTGTTTAAGCGATTTTAAAACCGGTTTTTATTCGGTTTTTTTAATTTTTATCGCCTTTTTAGGTATAGATTTTAATATATCATATCAACGCGAGAGGAGCCGCGGGTAAAAGCTGGTATATGTATATAAATCTGAAATTGACATCAAATGACACCACATACAGTGGAGCGAACACAAGAATAAGAAAATATAAATTTTGTCAAAATCTACAAATCTGTTTTTTTTTTTCAAAATATTTCTTAAATATTCCATGCCTTTACATACATCGGCAGCAACATTTTTCTTGTGTAAAAAATTATTATTTTTTTGCTTAAAAATATTCCTTGATGATGCAAACAAAACAAGATAATTTTAGCTTTAAATGCAACAACTACACATCCTACTGATTGTACGTGTAATTACGTATGCTGGTTGCCCATGCAAACAACTCTTATTGCCACAAGTTGCAGCAACGGAAAAGAGCTAAAAACTTTTGCAAACATTTACGTATGCCCTTCAAACATCAAGTGCAAGTATTTATAAGCGAGCGTGTGCATGCAGGCATGTACATATGCATACATAGATATGTATGTATGTGCATATGTGTATGTATATGTGTATGCACGTGTCTGCATGTTCTTTATATGTTTTAACATCCTGCAACCTTCAGAATAATTGTAAAAAATTATATTACAATTTTAAACTGGTTCAACTTAAATAAGATGGGAAAATAACATAAACACTTAATGGCATGATCTCTGCTGCGTTCAGTTTAGTATCAAAAATAAAATAAAAAAACCTACAATTTATTTAAAAAAAAAAATTATGCGAATAAAAATATCTGTAACGACGCGTGTGAGTGTGTGTGTTTGTATGGTTTTTGTTAAAAATAAAAATAAAAAATAAAAATTATTTGTGGGTTTTCAAGTTTGCCAAGACTTCCACAATCCAAACCTGCCAACCGCCACTCACTCACTCACACTCATTCAAGTCCACCCATTGATCATACCAGCGATATTGTTTGTTGTGCACATAATGGACCTCACGTTGTGGTTCCAATTCGGTTTTATTTTTAAATTTCTGTAACATTTTGCGTATTCATTAGTCCTTTGCCTGTTATGACATCTTGCGGACGGATATTGGCTGCGTAACGAAATGATTTTTGTTTGAAGTGTTGCAATGTCGGCGGTGGATGGTAAGGCATGGAAAAAAAGCTTTTTGTGTGTGTGTGTGTGAATGTGTGTGTGTTGACTTTTTTAATGAATGTCGTTTTAGGCCATAAATAATTGAAAGCACAAAAGCAAATTATGCTGCTATTAAAAAGAGGAAATAGTTAACATAAATTGTTGGAGCCCTTTTAGATACTCTTCAAATTAATTGTGTACAAAGACTCAGGAAAATAACGATGTAAATGAAAATTTAGAAAGAAAATAGAGAACTAAATATATTAAAATATTTTTTACTAAATACATATATATGTAAGTTTGTACATGTCACCAAAAAATTTTAGTATTTGTCATATCGAGCCATAACCGCTAAAATAGCTTAAGCGACACATTTTTTGGACTTCTTTTTTTTACGAAAATCGACTATTTACGATCGCGATATATATTTTTTTAGACAAGTCGCTTGATTGTGTTATAGAAACTACAATTAAATAAAATAGAAAATTTAAATTTTTAGTAGGAATTTCCCGAATTGAGAAAAGATTTTTCTAATAATATGTTTAACATAAATTTTTTTGTTTTATTTTAATTGTTTTTCTGATTTATTAAAAAATAATAAAAGCTATTGTTAACAGCCTGTTTAGCGATATCGAACGAAGATTTATACGAACGAAAACCACTCACTCAAATTTGAATAAATTAAATTAAAAAACTCTCCAAAATGAAAAAGTGTCAAAACTAAAAACAAAGACCGAAAAATTGCCAAAAGCCGAAGCAAATCGCTAAAACCAAAATAATTCGCAAGAAAAATAAAAACACGCATAAACTAAAAAAAATCGCTAAAACCCCAAAAAAGCCAAATTGACAAGAAAGAAGCTCTAAAACTAATGAAAAAACGCCAAAACTAGAAAATTCACCAAAAACCGCATATCACGTCAAATTGAAAAGAAGCTCCTAAAGTAATAATAAATTCAGTAAAGTGCGACTCTGACTCGCGCACGAAGGGTTCCGTATGAACAGTAGATATGTAATTTAATACAAATTTCATCCTATATAATATATAGTTTTGGCATGTTTTTCGTTTTTGGGGTCTTTTCGGTTTTTTTTGGCGTTTTTTGTTTTTTTTTCGGTTTTGACGATTTTTTAAGTTTTGGCTATTTTTTTAGTTTTGACACTTTATTTTCTCGTTTTGGCGATTTTTTCATTTTGGCGATTTTTTCGAATTTGGCGATTTATTTTAGTGTTAGAAATTTTTTTTTTTTAATTTTGGCGATTTTTTTCGTTTTGGCGATTTTTTTTAAATTTTGGCGATTTTTTTGGGTTGGCGATTTTATAATTTTCGGTTTTTTAGGTTTACCGTTTTTGAAAATTTTAAGTGTTTGCCTCTTACGGTTTCCAAGATATAGCAAATTGTCAAAATTACATTGTCAAAATTGCATTAACTGATGGACCACCCTTTAATTTTTTTCTGTATACAAATACACTAATTTTACAAATTTCAAGTTTCAATATACATATGTTCATACAATTGTATGTATATTACATGGGATTTTAACATTTTTCGTTGCTCGTTTTGGAATACCCTTTAATTTTTAATTCTTATGTATTTGCTGTTGTAGCGGCCAAGGTTCTACATACTGTGTCCAAATTTCAGGTCCGTAGCTCTAACGGTTCCTGAGAAAATACCGTGTGACGGACAGACGGACAGCGTAGCGAAAACAATAGGGTTCCTTTTCACCTTCGGAACCCTAAAAAAACACCAAAACTAAAAAAAAATTCTCCAAAAACCGAAAAAAGTTTACCGTATACTTAATTTGTTTTTTCTTTATATCTACATCGGGCTAAGATATTCGATTACACTGTTTGCAATTTTTTATGTCATGGAAATATAAACATATAAGGACACCACTGCGTGATAAAAGACCAAAAACAAAAAAAATCCCGTGTCTTCCAGTTTTGCTCAAGTCATGCACTTTTTTTATGGACCCCCAAAAACTTGGGGCTTCGGTGCCATTTTTGCATTTTCTCAGGCTCATATCTTGCAAAACGTTCGGAATTTTGATGTACTCTCTGATTCAAAGTTGTAGCTCTTGTCATAAAGAACAAACATGAAAAATCCAAAAAAAAATTCATCTTCAAAATCAAAATCGCAAAAAATTTAAAAAAAAAATTGATTTCTTTCACGTTTTTTCTCATGTTCAGGACGATAACACCTAAACGGTGTTAAGAATCATTCCTAGGAAGTTTATATGTTATAGAAAGTTGTTTATTGAGATCATAGGTACATTTTTGTAGTTGATTGTTTCCATGAATTTTGAAAGGAAAAAAGGTAAAAAAATCGGTTTTTTTAATTTTTTGAGATGAAGTTTTTTTATTTTAAATGCGCTTAATTTTGTTCTTTATGACAAGAGCTACAACTTTGTTTCAGAGAACGGTTTGCAAGATATGGGCCTAAGAAAATGCAAAAATTACACCGAGGCCCCAAATCTGGGAGGGAGATACGGGTGTTTTTTTTTTGGTCCTATATCACGCAGGGGTGTCCGTATATGGTTATATTTTTTCGTGTTGCACTGTTTTTTATTTTTTTTATTTTTTTATATTTCAGCATTATTCTGCCATAATCTTGGCCAATTTTTCCAATTTTATATTAATATGTTTCCATTATGGGCGAAATATAAAAAAAATATTTTAAGGCCTTGCTTAAGGCCAAACGTTTAAAGTTGGCGTGTGCTCTACTCCTCTAAGTTTTATAAATGGCATCTCTCAATAAAACCATTTTGGTTCACAAATCTAACTGAATATATAAAAATTAGCATTCATCTGCTAAACAGAAAAAAAATTCACAGTCATGATCATTTATTTTAAATAAGAAAACTTAACTTATAGGTAATTTTTTACCAAAAAAAAAAAAAAAAATACTTATAAATTTGTGTTTATGTATAAAATATTTATTAATGTCATAATTTATCCAACTTATCCAATTATCTGTCAAAATGCAGCAAACGCATTACTACGGGGTGTTGAAAACCGAGAGATGAAATGGGAAACCAGTGCACAGGACACAGACACACACACACACTTAAAAACGAATTGAAAATAAAAAAAAATAATTTAAATTTGCATAACGATTCTAAATAATTCCAGACACTATCGATCATTCATAGAATTTAAATGCAAAAATAACCATGGAATAATAAATATTTTGCACTAACTTGTTAAAAGAATGAATGAATAACATTGAGGTACAAATAAGAAAATATGTATAAAATGAAAAGAGACAAGACTTGAATAAATTGAGTATGTACACATGTAGGAAGATGTCGAATGATAGAGAGAAGGGAACAGAAGCAGGTGACAGAGAAAGAGACAGAAAGCACGGGCATTTTAAACGTGTTCCAGCGCATAAGTATTTGAATTGGCGGTAAAATCAACAGATCCATTTACTTAATCTGTATTCCAAAAACACACACAACCCTGCAGATAGTGAAAATGTACTGAGTCGCCTTTGACTTTGTCACCAGTACTACTCTACAATGATTCCCCATACAATACTTTATGCTATAGACATTTAGCATGTGCTTGTCATTAAAAATCTACTAGTAACACTAAAACAATTGACTAGGTAGTGAATTCATAGTTCTTATGGGAACATGGAGACATACCAACCAGACATTTACTGTTACATTTCTATACCTTACGTACATACAAATTTATGTATATTGACAATTTGTTGCAAAATCCACCAGAAATACACCACATCTGTTTTCTCTATTTCTTTTATACTGACGAATAGAAGAGAAATTGTAGACAATGTAACTACTACTAGAATTTTAGTGTTGACATAGAGACACTTGGCCCCAGTCTGACTACTGGGAACTAACCCGTATCCATACACAAATACAAATGATCACTACATACATACATACATATGTATGTACATAAACATTGAAAAATTATTGTTATAATCGAAAATATAATGGCACTCGCATGCAACGTTTTAGGACGATCAAATCCCTGCAATGCAAGAATTGCAAGGAAAAAACTAGAATTGAAAAGAAATATTGAAAGCATTTTCAAATCTAAATAAATTACAAATAATAACGATGCTGATAATGAACACTATACAAGCGATCTCTGAAGCAAATTTACAAATGTAAAAATAATCAACTATAACAAACAACCATTCAGCACAATCGTAGAAAATCCATTTTCCAAAAGAAAACTTATGAAAGACACATTAATTTTTTTTTTTGCTAGAATAGAATGGAGTAGATAAATGTAAATTTCTTTGTTAAAGAAACCCCGGAATAACTGGCAAAATAATACACACACCACGGGTTGAAAATTCAAAAAAAAAAAAAAAAACAGCAAAATTAAGAAGAACTTTAATTCAAACAAATTAGTTACCCATTTACTGCAGTTTCATAATGCACAATGGGAAAATTGTTCCCAAAAAGTAAAAAATTGTCCCATAGTGAGTATTCTAAATCTTCATACACATATCTTTAATTAAATAAAAAAAGTAAATATCTGTAATTACAAAAATTTCAATGTTTTTATTAAAAAATAACAAAAAGTTATTTATTGTTGGTTAAGCACGTCTAATTGCATTTCGTTGCTGCTTAGGCAACCTATCAGTAGTTTTCAATGAAATTCATGTAGGCATTCTTAACCAACAGCAAACAAATTTGTTAAATTTCTCATTTTGTTGCAAATTATAATTCATTATTTAGCACCTGTTTTTATAGTTTTTAGGGAAGCACAATGGCTCGATATTTACCACATATTTTTTTTAGATTTTTGGCAAAATATAATTGTTAATACCCAAAGGGTCAACGATTATTACATTGTTTCTAGCTCTTATCAAAATATTCGTTGTGCACAATGGGTCATAATTTAGTAAATATTTTTTAACAAAGTTCTCAGTACACAATGAAAAACAATTCTGACATACATATTTTCTTAAATTCAGTAAAATATTTTCTTATTCACGATGGGTCAACAATAAAACAGATAAATATTTTTTGCAATTTTCACTAAAATATTTTTGTAATTCTCATTAAAATATTTTTGTAATTTTTATTAAAGACTTGGGGCGTGTGTCAAACGGTAGAAAAGTACTATGGTAAAAAAATATTTGCCTGTGGGGAAAATATTTCATTTTTCTGCTGTGCCAAATGATATCTTTTTTGACAATGTTAAATTTTGACAAATTCTCTTGAGTGTAGAAAGAAGCTGATGAAACAATTGCATCGGCAGCGGTTTTGCTTCACCTGACTACAAGCCGCCGGCTACCAACAAATTTTTAAGAGGAAATTTTTATATAAAACAATATTCTTGTAGCAATAAATTATATAATATTATATATATGATGCAACATTTTTCGCAAACTAAAATAAACAATTATTTTTTCACAGTCTAGTCTAATTAAACTTAAAAGACGTAAAAATCTTTGTATTGGGCGACGGCTCGAAGCGATGGCGGTGGATTTAAATTTTATGATACCATGCTTTTTATTTCAGCTTGTCAAAAATTTACCTTTTGTGTCAAAATTTCTACTAGCCCCCAGGGCTAGTGAAATTTTATTCACCTCAGAAGTGCTACCGTTTGGCACAGGCCCTTAGCGTTAAAAAATTTTACAAGTGTTTTGTTTTGGTAATTTAAATTTTCTCCATATAAAACTCTTCAACGCCTAGCGCCGCGTTTTACAAAATGAGGGCCCAAATATACAGACAACAAATTTATCAAACCAAAACCTAATGCGCAATGGGCAAAAAATAACCGCTTCGTTTTCTTGGTCAAATTATTTTAAAGCAAAATTAGAAAGAACAAAATTAAAAAAAAAAAATTTAATTTCCAGTAAAATAGTCTTATTGCACAATAGGTCAACATGTCCCATAAATATCTATTTTTTTTTAACTTTTTTAAAAATAATCCTTTTGCATACATCCCTTGGATTATTCGCAAAATATTATTAATGCACAATGGGAAAATATATATCATTCATTTAATAAACGGATATTTTATGTAAGAGGAGTAAGAATTTTACAATTTTTTTTAATGTCTACTAAAATATCACAATTACACAGTGGGTCGTTTGCCAGATATTTTTCTAACTTTTTTGATTTTTCGCAAAATATTATTCATGCACAATGGGGGAAAATTTATCACTTATTTATTAAATGGATATTTTGTATAAAATAAGTAAGTTTTATATACTTTTTTTTTAAATTTCTAGTAAGAATATTGCACAGTGGGCCAACACTTGTCATAAATATTTTTAATTTTTAGCAAATGATACCTAGTGCATAATGGGTGAATTTTTCTGAAACATGTCTTATTTTACTTTCATCAGAACAATGCACAACTGCTTAGAATTTTCCACATATTTTTAAACTTTTCTTTTTTTATGTCCTTTACAATTTTTTGCAAGATAATCCTAATGCACAATGGGACAATGCCTAACACGTATTTACTAAATTGATATCTTATGTAAGATTAGAAAAAATTAAATTTTTTTCTAGTTTCTAGTATTTTAATTGCACAGTGGGCCAACGGGCCAACGGTTGCCATAAAAATTTTTAGTTCTTGGTCAAATATTCTTAGTCTACAATGAGTTAACATTTCTCTTAAGTTTAGTTTCTGTTTCTATCGATATAATGCACAATGGTTCAACATTTACCACAAATTTCTATTTTTAAAAAATATCTTATAAAAATTCATCTTTTTGATTTTTTTTGCCAAATATTCTTAAAGCACAATGGGGAAATATTTATCACATATTTATTTATTTATTTATTTTTTTTGTTAAAGAGAAGTAATACTCAGGCAATGAATTTCATTACTAGGTGTTACCTTCTTTAAGAAAGGGATAGTGATGGAGAAGACAGGCGGTTACGCAAGAAATAGAGGAAAGCTTGATTCTTTTACAACTCTGATTTTTGCACGTTTTCAATAATGCAGTGTTGCAGCGCCTCTGGTGTTAAATAAGGCGTATTAAATTATTTTATTTTTTTTTTTGAAGTTTTTTTTAGTAGCCATTTTGTTGTTTATTTTACTTCGCCGATGATTCTGCTACACAACGAAGGAGGGCGCTCTAATGTTACATTAGGATTAGTATCCGCTGAAGCAGGAGTAGTTGAGTGATCAGTGACTATGCCTTCAGCACTTGAACTTTTCCTACAGCAACTGATACAAAGGGACACTAATTGTGCATCAGAAAAATGCATGCTGTTGTTATTTAATGACTGTTGGATGACGGCCTCGAACCCAGGACCTTCGGTTTTGTAGTCAACGTGCTAACTACTTCAGCCAACGCCACCCAAATGGCAAAATTTTTACCAAATGAATATTTTGTGTAGTATTAGTAAGAATTTGATAAATTTTTTTTATTTTACATTAAAATATTCTAATTGCACAGTGGGAAAAATTTTTAGTTCATAACAAAATATTTCTTTAGCTTTTTTTGAAAATATTTTTTATACACGTTTGTAATCTTTTGAAAAATATGTGTAATGCACAATGGGAAATATTTATCAAATGGCTGTTTTGTATAAAATAAAGTAATTAAGTTTGCAAGCCTTTTGTCACATTAGGACACGTATTAATTTTAAAATTTTTCGAAATGTTCTGAAGAGTTTTTGGAAGCCAAAAATTTTAAGATATCGGTGCACAATAGGATTAAAATAACTCTAATGTGCCCCTTAAATATTAACTGGCGATTGAACACCACCCAAAGCTATTTTAAGAGTGTGACTATGCTCTATTTACATAAATCAGACCTATTCAATGAACTTTAATTTAGAACACTATTATTTAGTATATTTCTTTAATATTCTTTAGTAACTGAAAGCAAAAGACCAAATGCAGCACGCATGTAACGTATTAATAAAATGTACGAGTAAGTCAGAGTCTGTTACTGATAACGACTCAAGCCTGCAAGTAATTCTCTGCTTTATAAAATAAGTCTCACATACTAAGCATACCAACCAGCAGACGGACAGATCAACAGCTAGCAAATACAAAAAATATATGCAGTTTATGACCAGAGACCAACTCTATCAAGTCTATCAGAGAAACGTGCTTTGGAATTATGTACATAATTTCTTTCCATTTCATTTCTAAAGCAAAACCAAAACTAAAGATGCAATTGTTGGTCGCGTCTTATCGCAGCCTCTTTAATAGCCACAAAGACGACCAAATGACCCATAACAAATGTACGAGTTGTACGCGTATGTTTTTTTTATAGATTTTATGGATAAACTAAACACTGGAAAACTTTGGCTGCTTGCGCTGATATCTGTTAGTTCAGATCATGGTTAATAACTTTTGTAAATAAATGTGTTAATGGAAATTAATTTTATTTATTGTTATCGGCAATTTTCTTAACATTATTGCCATGATTGGTTTTCCATTTCATTTGATTGAATTTGCAAAGGACATACTACATACATATGTATGTATGTACATTTAGAGAATTTTTTTTTTTTTTTTTTGTAATGTACATTTTGCCTGCCTCCAGGGCGAAAAGCAACATTGTTGCCGGGTGATAAATATTAAAGAGGAGCGGTGATGCCAGAATTCCTCCACCAAAAATGGCTAAATGTAGACAAAAAATGGCTAAAAAATGGCTAAAAACTAGCTGAAAAATGGCTCAGCAAAATCGAATGCAAAAATCATGAACTTTAGCAAAAACAAGAAGGTATTTCATACATTTGACGCGCAAAATAGAAAGGGACCTAAGGGTAAGAACCGGTTTTGTTCACATCATAAAACGCGCATATCTCTGGGAGGGAACACTTTTGGGGCATGGGATCGGTCTCATTCGATGCTCAGATGATGTCCACATAAAAAAAAAAAAAAAAAAAAAAAAAAAAGTGAAAATTGATTTTTTTTTACCCTTAGGTCCCTTTCTCTATGCGCTGTCACATATTGTTTTTTAAGGCAAATCGCGAACTTTTTTAAAGTAAATAAAAACAATAAATTGAAGTAATAAATAAAATAATTTTTCTTCAGGTAATAAAAAAGAACTGCGCATATAGTGCAAACTTACAATACTTGCATTACGCCTTCTATTCATTTGTACATTCTGCTATTAAGTCTTTAAGCTTTTGCGAAAAGTTTGTTTATACTTTTTATTAACTTTCTATTTTTTGAACTTTCATTTAAACTTTGATTTTTCTTGATATTTTCACTCGTGTAAAATAAATATGACTTTTGTTTGATTGATATCATAAACCACCAATTACAGTGAAATCTCTCATAACTGGACACTCACGGTCGCCCTATTTTTGTCTGTTTATTACAGGTGTTCGCTTATGAGAGAGTTAAAAATTTTTTGGAGTAGACTTCTTCAAATTAGATTGGTATAATTTCAGCTGTTGGGTTTCAAATGACTTTCAATGATTTTATTTGTTGGAATACAACAAAGCCGTTTCTAGAAAAATGCTTTGAAAAGGCAGTTTTTATAAGAAATGTAGCAATATGAATTGTTAAAATACACAAGAAACTTTAATATCTTCGCAAGTTCGTGCACCAAATATTTTCCTTTTTCAAACTCGTTTAAAATATAATTTTGAGGCACCAGCTAAGCAAACAACTTCTTCATATAAACAGCAATTTCTTTGCGTCTCCAACACATCAGTATTTACATACCAGTAAAAAAAATGGAAGTCATTCTGAAGGAACCACATTTTCATTGCTTCCAAAAAAAAAACGATATTTTTAATTCGCCGATAGTTAGCAGAAAACCAAGTAAAAGTTTTTTTTAATCACACAAAACCTTGTAGTTTTTCCATAGTTTTAGTAAATACTCACCAAAATGTTCAAAAAATCGATTTTTTGAAAGAAATTTATGAACTAATTTTGGCCTAAAATTTAGAAGTTATTTGCTAAAATTTACATGAAAATACTGTTTCGCGTTTAAATTCGTATAAAAAGAAACGAATGGTTAAAATATGTAACTTTTTAAAGTTTTTCCTAGATGAAAATATTACCATAGAACACAAAAAAGGAAATTTTTCTTAAAATCGCTTCTAATTCGGTGACTAGGCATCGAAAAAGAGAACTTCTTGCAATGACAACCCTATGTAAAAATCATTAGATCGGATCGAAATTTGAACTACTTCCAGACTGCAAACTCTACATTTTCATGACTTCTTTGGAGTGTCTTTTTTTACTGGGATATGCATTAACTAGGGAACCAGCAATATCATTGACACTAATATAAATATGAATCAGAGTTGAATAAAGAAAGACCTACTATTTAAATGCAACTCTTGTTGCCGAGTGCATTTTGTATCGATCTACAAAAATTGTCCGGTTATTAGAGGTGTCCGATTATAGGATAAGTCCGTTATGAGAGGTTTCACTGTAGACCCGACAACTTATAAATACCTTGCAACGATTATAAGAACGCAGTAGCAAATCTTATTGTTACCAATTGAGCCATCTCTTTCCTATAAGCGCTTTTAGACTTCTGCAACAAAAATTGCAAGTTTGAACCGGGATTTATAGACATTAATGCGAAAACAATAACATATTACTCAGTTCCCATGTTCCGAGTGAAAAATCACAAACAAATTTCATGTTTGGAAAAATAGCTAAAAAATAGCTAGATTAAAATAAAAATGGATAAAAAATAGCCAATAGCTAAACTCACTTTTCTTCCGGCTAAATGAGATGAAAAATGGCTAAATTTAGCCAGAAAATGGCTAAATTGGCATCACTGAAGAGGAGTAACTACACTTTTTAGATTGCATTACCTGGTTTTTAATAATTTCGTTCGTTATAAATTTCTTTGTTTTTTTTTTAATTTCAAAGTATAGCATTTTCTCTGTAATTTTGGTCTACCGTTTGAAAATAAATTCCATACATACATTTTTATTGCTGTATGTAGAGCACACAATGTTTGAATATCTAAATACATTCATTCTTTGTTATTCTCGGTATAGAAACAAATCACAAACATCAAGTGGCAGTTAGAAATAAATAAACAAAAACACAAATTAAACAAAGACACTTTATAACCCACTTTCTAATTGGCACTAACAATTGAACACCCTCTATACAAGGTGTTCGACAATAATAGACAGTCAGTCCATAAACAAAAACCAAAGTCAAATTTGACCCATTTTCGTAGTTATTGTTTTGGAATTTTAAACGACTTTAGGAACCAAAAAAAAAAAGAAGCAGAAACGTTATAAAAATCGTGAGTACGTTTCATAATTAAAGAAATAGCAAAAGAAATTGGATAATAGAAATAACAAAAAAAATAAAAAATTATTGTAAATGTTAGAAAAATGTTTAAAAGAAAGAAGAATATAATTTCTCTATTGTAAGAGAAGTTAAAAAGAAAGGTTGGAGTATTAAAAATATTTGTTTTCCAGCAATTCAAAGGCTAGGATTCACTATCCTACAGAATCGTACGAAACTTTCAGACAATGCAACCCTAGTGAGATGGACAACAAGAATACATTAGATCGGGGTTCTATTTTTTAGCCTTAATTTCCGTTGACTTTTTGTTATAACAAGTAATAAACTTAAGAACTATCGGAATGGATCCGAAGAATAATTTTCGCATTCCAAAGATGTTAAGTTCACTTAGATGTCGTAATAGCACAAAGGGATCATCGTATTGGAACCAAGTGAGCTGGACCCCAAGACTTTTCATTTCTTCACCAGCTGCCTGCTAACCTAACCTAGATGTCGTAAGATAGTGAAACGATTCGTTTCGGTAGATTTTGAAGAGTTTTAACACAACGGTTTAAAGGTTTAAATTCTTATCAGCTCTTAATCTCAAAAAAAAAAAAACAAGTCGAGTGGTGCTAACTTGTGTGAAATCAGCTGGTTTGTCCAGACATGCGTTAAGGAAAAATTAAAAATAAAATAATTTTTTATGGTTCCGTACAGCAAAGATGAAAAGGTACCCTATTGTTTTCGCTACGCTGTCAGTCTATCTGTCTGTCACAGGCTGTTTTCTCAATAATCATAAGAGCTATGGGCTTGAAATTTTCACAGAATATGTAGAACTTTAGCCGATACACAACAACAAATATATGACAGTTAAAAATTAAACGGTGTTGCAAAACGAACAACGAACAATGTTAAAATCTTAAGTAATATACATACAATTAAAGGGTGTCCCAACAAGAACGCAAGATTTAAATTTGGCGCCATTCGAAGTGTCATTGTTTGACATTTGAACAATTGTTATTGTTTGCTAGTAGAAGGTACGAAGTTAGTAAAAATGAAGCGCTACACGAATGAGCAACGCATTCTCATTGTGAAATTGTTTTACCAAAATGGTGAAAGTTTTGCGGCTACAGTTCGCAAATTTGCGATCAATTTGGGGTCACAATAATACTCCAAAAGAGTCAACTATAAAGAGATTAATGGATAAGTTTGCCGAAACTGGGTCTGCTAGTGATGTAAAGACAACAACGCGCCTTCGACCGAAAATGTCGCAGCTGTACGTGATGATGTCGCTCAAACGCAGGTCAAGCGCACACAGTCAATGGTGTTCGGTATCGTGAAATGATAACCAGTTTTTTCGTGCCTAGAATTGAAGAAATGTATGTGGGGGGCATGTGGTTTCAACAAGACGGCGCCACATGTCATACAGCCAGAGAAACAATTCAATTGCTACATCAGTCATTTCCCGGTCGTGTTATTTCGCGTTTTGGAGACCAGAATTGGCCGCCTAGATCGTGCGATTTAACACAATTAGACTTTTTTCTTTGGGGTTTTTTGAAGTCGATGGTTTACGCGAATAAGCCGACGACGACTCAAGCCTTAAAAGAGGAAATTGGATGCTGCATTAATGAAATACCGCAGTATTTATGCAAAACGGCCATTGAAAATTTCATTAAAAGATCGCGTGTGTGCCAGCAAAGCCGCGGCGGTCATCTGCCCGATTTGTTGTTCCACACATAACCTCATTTTATCTACTTTACGATATAATAAAGTTTCACGATTTTTATTTTTAAATATCTGTGTTTTATTTAAAATTTAAATCTTGCGTTCTTGTTGGGACACCCTTTATATATACAGGGTGGGCCAAAAGAAACCAAGGGGTGTAAAAGTTTAATAACTTTTTTGTTTATTAACTTTTTTTATTTTTTCTTTCAGATTATATAAAATACAAAATGGAAATTTTTTTACACTAAGTATGAAAAATGATGTCTCTTAAATGACCACCGTTTTCAGCTTCGCACTGATGGGCTCTTTTTAGAGCATTTTCCATAACATCTTTCAAAACTTGTGGCTGTAGCGTTCGAATTTTTGCAACAATGTTTGCCTTGAGTTCAAGAATTGTCTCTGGCTTGTTCACATACACTCGCTCCTTCAAAAAACCCCAAAGAAAATATTAGAGTGCTGTCAAATCTGGCGATCGCGCTGCCCAAATAATTTCCGAATTTCGAGAAATTATTCGCTCTCCAAAAATTTGATTTAAAAGTGCCATTGTGTCCCGGGCAGTATGGGCAGTGGCTCCGTCCTGCTGAAACCACATACCAGGTCTGTTTTCAAGAGCAGGACGTAAAAAATGTTCTATCATAAACCGATACCGCTCTCCATTTACGGTTACAGCACTTCCATCTTCATTCTCGAAGAAGTAGGGCCCAATGACATTTTCAGATGTGATCCCACACCATACTGTACACCTGTTGGGGTGCAATTGGCGTTGATGAATGGCTCTTGGATTTTGAGAACCCCAAAACCTACAGTTCTGCTTATTAACAAAGCCATTCAAATGAAAATGAGCTACATCACTCTTCATCACACTTTAAATAATAAAATTCTATTGTTCTGGTTCTCTGTTCAGTTATAAATTCTCCAAGTGTTGTCTATATAATCTGAAAGAAAAAATAAAAAAAAATTAATAAACAAAAAAGTTATTAAACTTTTACACCCCTTGGTTTCTTTTGGCCCACCCTGTATATACACTTGAAATTTTAAAATTTAGTGTATTTTTATACAGACCACAACAGTTATCAAAATCAAAGGGTATTCTGTCAGTTTATGTAATTTCGACTATGCAATTTTTGACAACTAAAAAAATTAAAATATTAAAAAAATTGCACAAACCGAAACAATTGCCAAAACGGAAAAAACACCAAACTAAAAAATAAACACTAAAACTAAAATAAAACGCCAGAAACCGAAAAAATCGCCAAAATGAAAAAACGCCATACTAAAAAAAAGTCTCTAAAACTAAAATAAATCCCCAAAAACCGAAAAAACGACAAAATGGAAAAACGCCACAGCTAAAATAAACGCCAAAAACTAAAAAAACGCCAAAACAAAAAAATAGCTTAAACTAAAAAAATCCCAAAGCTAAAAAACGCCAAAAAACCGAAAAAAATCGCCAAAATGAAAAAAGCGCCAAACTAACATAAACTGCCAAAAACCGAGAAAAACGCCAAAACTAAAAAAGATGCCGAAACTAAAATAAAGGCTAAAACCGAAAAAACGCGAAGCGAAAAAAAAACGCCGAAACTAAAAAAAATTGCGTAAACTAACACTGCAATTACACATGTAAGTGATTACTTGTAAGTTGTGTATACCTATTATCAACAAAAATTTCGAAGAAATAACCGAAAGTCTTGCAACTTACTTGAGAGTTTACACAGTCAGTTGTAAGTTCAATTTTCAAACTTTTTCGAAGCGTACACGTCTTATGAAAATTTATTTGCTTTTGAATGTAAAAACTATGTTTATTTCCAAAATATATGAATCCGGTATTGCCGTATTGCCAAAATCATAAATTGCTAAAAACAATATTTTTTTCAACAACTTTTTTGTAAAAATGCATGAAATTCATATGTAAAAACATAATCAAGATGCGTTGTTGCATAGTTTTGTTCTTTTTCAAATATTATTTTCTTATACATATGCAAGAAATCGGCAATAAATATTACTTTTATAATACGAAGTACTAATAAATTTATACAAAACTCAGTCTCGGTAACACTGTTTCTTCATTTGTCATTTTACTTACTTAGCATTTGCAATACGGCAATACTGGATTCATATATTTTTGAAATAAACATATTTTTTTATTCAAAAGCAAATTTATTTTCATAAGACGTGTACGCTTCGAAAAAGTTTTAAAAGTAAACTTACAACTGACTGTGTAAACATTCAAGCAACTTACTGGTGTTTCGGCTATTTCTTCGAAATTTTCATTTCTAATACGTATACACAACTTACAAGTAATCACTTACATGTGTAATTGCAGTGTTAGAAAAATTACTTACAAGGAAATTATGTTGTAAGCTGAGCAGTAAGTACAAAAAATGTTATTGTATTAGTAAAAAATTTCAATGTATTGAGTTTTTCGAACTTGCACTTACATGTGTAAATGCTAAGTAAAAGAATCAAAACTGAAAAAATCGACAAAACCAAAAAAGAAGAAAATAAAACTATATTTTAATTTAAGAGATTTTTTAGCTTTTTAGCAATAAAGCAAAAAAAAATTGCCAAAATGTAAAAAACGCCAAAATATAAAAAACGCCAAAACTTAAATTAAAGCAAAAAACCGCAAAAAATCTCCAAAATGAAAAAAACTCCGAAACTGAACAAATTACTTAAACTAAAAAAATGCCAAAACTAAAAAAACCCCAAAAACCGAAAAAAGTCGCCAAAACGAAAAAAGCGCCAAACTAAAAAATCTCTTAAACTAAAATAAATCGCCATAAACCGAAAAAAAATCGCCAAAATGTAAAAAACGCCAAAACTTAAATTAAGGCCAAAATTCGAAAAAATCTCAAAAATTAGAAAAATGCCGAAACTAAAAAAATTGCCTAAACCAACCAAGAATGATAAAATAAAGATTACGCCTTGCGCATGATTTACCGTTTGATGACGTAGTAGTCCCCTCGCAAAAGTTACCAAGCCTGTATCATATGTGAAATTTATAATTTCTTGGAAAAAATTTATTTATTTTGTTGAAGCTGGCAGCCCTGTGATTAATTTACTCAGAGAGATCTCCAAGAAAAAATAATTAAATGTTGTTGCAAAACTAACCCTCATACCTAAATAAGAGCGGAAAGCGTTGCGTTGGCAGCAGGGTACGTATTTTCAGTACAATCAGTAAATATTTTTACATATAAACTAAAACATATAAACTATAAACTAAAACAAACGCCAAAAACCGAAAAAAGTTGCCAAAACGAAAAAAGCTCCAAACTAAAAAAATCTCTTAAACTAAAATAAATTGCCACAAACCGGAAATATCGCCAAAATGTAAAAAACGCCAAAACTAAAATAAACGCCAAAAATAAAAAAACGCTTAAAACAAACAAAAAACGCCAAAACGAAAAAAAGTCTCTTAAATTAAAAAAAAACCCCGAAAAAAATCCAAAACTAAAATAATCGCCAAAACCCGAATAAAAACGAAAAAAAGTCCAAATTAAAATGAAAATCGCTCAAGCTAAAATGAATCACCAGAACCGAAAAAAACGCCAAAATTAAAAAAGGCCAAAAATAGAAAAAAATACCAAAAACATAAAGATATTCTAAAACTATATATTATATAGGCTAAGGTTCGTATAGTATTATAGGTACATATGTACATATGTAGTGTCATAGTGTCGCACTTTATAGCCTTTTCACACTTACTCACATCTTTCATCTTTCATCAATTTGGCAAGATGATATCTTCCCATAAGAATTATACGGGGCTGAATGTTCAACTTCTTTCAACATCTTCAAAAGATGTTCCTATCTCACTTTGTTCCGTTCAACATCTTTCGATTATTTTAGTGTCAGCACTAGAAAAAATGTATACAACTTTATACATACATGCATACATACTATAAAAATGTATTCATATGTTTGTATGTATATCTACATATGCATATATGTACACACATTCAAGGCTTACATTTTGGAATATCCTTCCCAAAAAATGAACCGTAATTACTCCAAAACTTTATTATATACATATGTATGTATATTTAAGTATATAATAAAATCTTGTATATATTTTTCCTAATCGAAATAAATTACATAAAAGTAGTTGCAAATGTCTACGCGAAATCTTTGCGGATAAAGTTTGGAATATTTCTTCATCATCATTGTCCGCTGGCATAATTTCTACTAATTCTGCATATTGTAGCATTATTTGTTTCTGCTCCTCAGGAGCCAGAAATTAAATCAATTTCTAGTGAATTTTTAAATTGCATTTTATTATTTAATTTTTGGTTGCTTTCACTCGTAAAAATAGTATTATAATAAATGACAGATGAAAGATGTTGTAATGTGAACAGGTTTTTTTCAATTTTCAACATATTCCACGCATTCCTCAAAGATGTGAGTGGGTGTGAAAATTGTATTACTGAATTTATTTATTATTAAACTTCAATAGTCTTCCATTAATTAGATTTTAGATACGAGTATTCACTGATTTTTAGAGACTGAAAAAATATGGCTTAGCTGGAAGTTTCAGGGATGGCCTGTAAGGTGAATCAGTTCCCATATTTTTAGGTTTTTTATTTGCGGTTATATTGGGTAAAGTAGTTAGTGCTACAAAACAAATAATGGACTTTCGATTGCCCGACTTCAATTCCAAGCCAGACCCAGTCATATCAACATCACAGATATTTCTGGCGTCTTTCGTAGATACTTGCAGAAATAAATTCATCGGTGAAGTAAAATAACTAACAAATGGCTCAATGACAATAACGCATCTACTTAACACCAGAGGCGCTGCAATGATGCTATGAAAATTAACAAAACAAACAAAATCAGATTAGTAAAACCGAAAAATTATATTAATTAATTTTGTGGGAAAAAGAAAAATTAAAGGAAAAGAGCTCCCCTTCTCAAGACTTTGTAAAGTAAACGTTGGGTGTATAAAAGCCATATTGTACATATCATAAAAGAAATGATGACCCCTTTTCAAACGTTATTAGAAAGAAGTTGATAACTTCTTAAGCTTTTGACAATAGCAGAAAGATTTTAAGAAATATTGTTTTGCACAAATGTTGGTCGATGACTTTGATTAAACTGGCAGCTTGGTTAATGTGGCTGTCTGCTGCCTGCTGGCTCCGGGCAATCAACTGAAATCTCTTATTTATTTAAGAGTCTTCAACTACTGCTCTTTTTTTTTAAAGCAAATTTAACACACACAAATACATATACATATACTCGTATGTATTTAAAAATCAAGTGTGTTTCATTACAAAACCAATTATCGATTGCAGCGTTCTGAAACTAAAAATATATTAAAATAAATAAATAATATTTATTCACACATTGGATTGAATAAGATACGAACGAGTTGAAAGACATCAGAGTGTGAGGAGGTCTTATTTTGGTTGATTGCCACAATAGTTTGCTTTTACAATTTTATACATATTCTTTTGTTTTTAGTCTTAAGTATTATTTATTCTTTGTTTAAGTTTTCAACTTGTAAACATTTCGAAACACGAGATAAAATACAAATAAATAATCTCTGACTCTTTTTTTTTGTCTTTACTTGTTCTGCTTCATGGCTAGAGCTACAAAAATAATGTTACTGAAGATGAATCTGTATAGTAAATTTTTTGCCAGTTTAGTTGTTTTTAATTTTTTATTATTAAATATAGAGAATAAAAAAATAATACAATAATACATGTTATACGTTTTATTTTTGAAGTTTTTTTTATGGTTGGTTGTTTTGTTTATCTCATAAATATCTACTTGTAAGTTCAATGAAACGGATTTGTGTTAATGGCAGAGGGGCTGAAGAAGGATCTCGTAAGCATATGCTTAAATAAATAAACTAAATCGTTATTACTGTAAAGCTTAGATAGTAGAGATTTTTAATGTACTTTTTTTCTAATTTTGGCTCTAAATTCAATACTTTTCATATGAAGGCATATGCCGGCTGTATTTTATACAAGAACACAATTTTTTTTTCGGGAGTCGATTTGTCAAAAAGTCTATAGACGTTAATATACAGTTGTTTTTCTATTTAACGAACCATCGGTTTAACGAATTCGGGATTTAACGAACTCATAAAAATTTTGAATTGAGTACCTTATATTACGAACACCGTAACTTTGTACCGTAATTTTGTACTCGATATAGCGAACAAATACAAAATTAGAGTCTTAAGTATAGAATGAGATGCAAATACAAAGATTTCCGCAAACAATATGCAAAAGCAATAGACATACAGAGAAAGGGGACTCCCCAACGATGTTCTGGCTGCGTTTTCTGTGTTTACTTTTGGATTTTTTAGCATTCTTGTACGATCGTTTGTGGTGTAAACATTAGAAAACATGGAAAGCAGAAAAAGATTGTTATTAAAAGCAAAATTAAATATAGTGGATGACTATAAAAAAAGTGAATGCGTGAGTGCTAAATATGTGTGTTAAATATGGATTGGCCAAAACCACTATATCCACAATTTTAAAATCAAAGGAAAATCTGTTAAAAAATGCGGAGATGACTACAAGTTCCTAAAATACAAACAAAAATTAACAATTTTTTCCGTTGATGCCATTTAAAATAGATTTGTATTAGTAGTGGTTCTCAAAAAAATAAGCTTGAAAAATTATTATTTTTTTGTTAGATTAAAAATGAACTTTTTGTTTATGCCATATGGTCCCGTGCATAGACTTTATTAAAATTATAAGGATTTATTACAACTGGCAACATCTTAATAGCAGAACTGGTACTTATTTAGTGATGCCACCTTGTAAAGTCAATTAGTCTTACTAATGTAAATAATAAATATATATATATATATATATATATATATCTCCAGAGATAAGTTATTTTTAGGGTTCCGTACACCAAAGATGAAAAGAAACCCTATTGTTTTCGCTACTCTGTCCGTCTGTCCGTCTGTCTGTCACAGGCTGTTTTCTCGAGAACCTTAAGAGCTACGGACCTGAAACTTGGACAGAGTATTTACAATTTTCGACGTTACAACAAAAAATACGTGATATTTAAAAATTAAAGGATGTCCCAAAACGAGCTACGAAAAATGTTAAAATCCCATGTAATATACATACAAATATATATAGACCATAGCTGCCCATAGAGAGAAAACCAAGAGAAATGTATAAGCGTGATGTTCGGCACTCTGATGTCAGTTTGAACAGGCTGGATATAGACACTTGAAGTTTTTAAAGTAATTGTATTTTTATACAGACTACAACAATTAACTCTAAAAACTAAAAAAATTAATGAAAGGGTGTTACATCAATTTATGTAATTTTGACAACTTGCTGTATCTAGGAAATCGTAAGAGGAAAAGCGGTAAAACTTAAACATCCCAATATTATAAAATCGCCAAACTGAAAAAAAATCGTCGAAACGAAAAAGGCTGCAAATTAAAAAAAAATTAAGGCTAAAATAAATTGCAAAAAATCGAAAAAAATCGCCAAAACTAAAATAATCTCTAAAACTAAAATAAATCGCCGAAACCGAAAAAAACGCAAAAATGCCAACCCTCCTCCCCCCCCCCCCCCGGAAAAAAAACACCACAACAATAAAAACTGAAAAAATTCCAGAACTACATATCTGTGGCAATAAGGAAAAAGTGCTTAAGCCATATTTTACTGTTTTGCAGGAGAGCACTTTTAAGCGTTCAAGTCGATTTTCAGAAATTTATTTCTTTTACAGTTAAATTGGGAAATTCTCTGTTAACTTCTATTTTTTTCGTTCTATACACTATAAATAATACATTTAAAGGGAAATATAAAAAAGTATAACCTCAAGTAAGCTATTATTCCAAATGAGATTAGAAGTCTAAAAGAGATAAGTAGCAAGTTATAATGCTATAACTTCGTGAAAAATCACACAAATTAATTGAAATGTTGACCAGGTATACTTTCGAATATGCAGATTACGAAAGTACCATTAACTCAAAATCAGCTTATCTCGACTTAAGCACTTTTTTCTTTTTGCCACAGATATTATATAGGGTAAAGTTTGTATAGTTTTAAATATCTAGTGTCCGTACCGAACACTTCGTGTGCGTGTCAAAGTCGCACTTTACTGAATTTTTTTATTTATCTGTTTCAGAACTTTTATGAATTTTGGCATAAATTTGTTAGTGCTTATTTTACTCTTTAAAGCATGTTTTGGCATATTTCCGTCTTACGCTCATATTTTTAGCGATTTTAATTTTCAGAGCATATTTGACGTTCTTAGGACACATTTTTCTACGTCAAAAGCCTGGATCACACTGAATAAAATTTGGTCGAATGACCGTGACAATCAAAAAAAGTATTTATTTGTATACAATATAAGGGCTCATAGAATGATTCTGCTTTACTTATATGTATAAGTATATATACATATTTATAACGAGTTTGTCATCATGAATATTAAACAAAAAATAATAAGACTAAATGAAAACAACTGGATATATACGAGTATATATTCCTTGTTTGAGTTGGTCTTATGTAAAATATGTGTATATGTATATATTCATATATACCCTCTAGTCAGCCTAGAACCATATGTCTCTATGTGAATACTGTTTCTCCAGCGAAAATTGCACTAGTTAAAATGCCGACAACTTTCCTTTTATGCGTTGAGTAGAGATACGTTAGAGACAACAGCTCTAGTGTATTTCTGGTGATATTGTCAATGAACGCGTCAATAGATTGTTTTTATTTTTTGTTATGCTGTGCAATAATATTAAATAATTATATGTAGACGAGTTGCATTGGCTGGGGTACACCTAGTCAGTAGCACTATTAACAATGCCACTAGAAAATAATATAATTTTACTATTGACAACGAGCGAGGAAATATCGATTTTGTATACTACAGACCCTAAAATTTACTAGTGAATCTTTGGTGCCAATGTCTCTATGTGGTCCCAAAAGAACTACTTAGTCAGTAGTGCTACAGTCTAGTGGTGGATTTTCAATGACAAGCTAATGTTAAATGTCAATAGATGATACCATTGACCGGGGTACACCTGGTCAGTAGTACTACTGACAACGTCACTAGTAAATCACCACAATTTCACTATTCGCACTTTCTGCAGGGTACATACATGCGAATATACACATTTATTGCAGACTAAAGATGTACCTGTATTTGTGTATTGATTGAGGAGTATTGGTAGTCAATGAATGGTGAAGGGGAGTTGGGTTGTTCTTCTTTTTTTATTTAACTTCAACTCTCAGACAAAAATCGTTCGCTCACTTTATTCCAAGTGATTTTCGAATATTTAGTGTTTCATGCTGGTGTATGTATGTAAGTATGCAAGCATGTACGCATGTATCAGAGCTGTAAAACATTGCAATCAATTTAATTGCAATCACTTGACTTAACGTCACTGATTTCTAATTTTTTGATTGCAATCAAAACTGTAAATTGATTTCAATAAATTTTTTTGAAATTAACTTATACATCAATTGATTGCAATCAAATTTGATTGCAATCGATTTGATTGCAATCAACTAAATATAACATCTTTTAAATTAAATCTTAATTGCAATCAAAATAAAATCAGAATCAAAATAATCGTTCTTTTCAAACGAAACTCCTTCTTCTATATAGAAATAAATCTGTTTACTGATAATTTTGAATTGCCAATAATGGTAATTTTTGATTGAAAAATGTTTTCAAATTACTGAAAATAATTTTTAACTGCAATCCGATAAATTTTAAATATTTTATAATATAATCTACCTTGCGGAAATTTTTTTACCGTCGTAGTTGACCCAGGTGTCAAATTGCTAATAATATTCATTGTTAAAAGTGAACAAATTAAACGAAAAATTTCGATCAGAATGTCAGAAGTTTTTGGTGATTTTCATCCGATGATTATGAGGAAGATCCAAGAAACGTTTTGAATGAAAAACCAACAACAACTAAAAGAAGGAAGATTGAATTAAAATATTCGTGCTCATCGAATGAATCTCTTTCTCCCAGAAATGAAGCGGACTCTGAAAATTCGGATTTACCAAAAACGGCAATTTTGCTTACAAAATTTTTTGAAATTGTTAAAAAGGTATGTACGAAAATGTTCTTGTTTTTCAAAATTTATATGTAATATTCATATGTACGACTGTGTACATGCATACATATGTACACAGATAGACGGTGCTTGCAAACGTGGTCAGAGTGGGGCTTTCCACTAATACTATGGAGGATTATATAGCCCGTGAATTTTCAGGACACAAAGGTCAAAACCGCAAGCTTAAACTCAACCTCTCTAAGAACTCTACAATATTTTATTGAATGCTACCCCTTTAGATTTGATTTCAGGCAAATTGATTGAAATCCTATGATTTCAACAAAAATTTGATTGCAATCAAATTGATTGCAATTAAATTGATTGCAATCAATGATTGCTAAAAAAATGATTTCAAAATGATTGCAATCACGAAAGATTGCAATCTTGTAATGATTTCATTTTGAAATCTGAAATCATTTTGAAATCAAAAGAATGAAGTCAGTATGGCTGAAATCAATTTGATTGCCATCACAATTGATTGCAATTTTTTACAGCTCTGGTATGTATGCATATACGCTTGTATGTATGCAAGTATGTATGTAAGTGAATGTAAGTGAGGCGTTTGTTAGTATATTTCATTAGTGCAAGTCTTGATCGCTGTGATTTTCTTTAACACTTTTCCACATTTGTTTTCAATAACCAAAAAAACTGGTTTTTTGTTGTTAGTGACTCACTCACTTTGCGTGCCTGCCAGCCAAAAAGTTTTGAATGAAAAAATCATGTTAATTAAAAACAATTAATCATTGTTTAGTTTTTTTTATTTGCATTATTTTAAAATCAGTCAAGATGTACATATACATATATGTATGTATGTATCTATGTATAAATGAAATCAGCGCAAGTCTTTTGAACTAATGCTGCCAAGAGTTCAAAATTTCTAATGCGCTTAAATACCTCGATTCAGTAGTCCTTATTGCTCAGAAAACTGAATCTCTTAAAAATTTTGTAACATGTATGCACAATTTATATTTAGTAAATGCAAAAAATATAACAAGAAAATTAAAAGGTCAAAAAAAAATAAGAAAATTATATAAAATTTAAGATACATAAATTTGAAACTGTTCTGCTACAATTAGGGAAATATTTACTTCCTTTGGAAAAGTTTAATGGTTTTTTTGTAAGCTTTAATTTTTTTAGCATTTGGGGTTGTACACTTCGGTTGTACCTTACGGTGGTACGAACTAAGATCTGTACCTGGATTCATTAGTTTTTCGAACCGAAAATCCTAATATTTATCGATATATGTATGTATTAATATGTTTGCAGTAACGATAATGTAATTAAATAATTTCTTTTTTAGGTTAGTGTACATACATTTAATTGCATACTATGTGGCATCGCTGCACAAAGCACAAAGAAGAATTAAAGAAAATGTAAATGAATTTAAGCTTGTTATTTTACAGTTTTTACTTCAACTTTATTGAATAGCAAAATCGATCAATTATAGCGATGCGATTATTATAATAAAAGTTACTGAATTCAGGTACTGGTAATTCAAAACTGTACTGTGATTTAATATTTGAGGACAATGGCTCATAGTCGCATATTACATTAATTTCCTCAAGAGAAGAACATCGATATATGGTACTTTAAGATCCGACTGTAAATAATAAATTTATAACGAAAACTTTGAAAACGCGACATCTACATTCGGTAAAAGATAACAAGTAAAAAATTAAGGTAACAATGCTTCGTATTCCAAAGTGTACGGTGCAATGTATTTTTTATTTTTATTTTTTGCCTGTGAGGTGGTCCACCCTAATGTACATGCTACATGTACATACATATATAGTGAAGTGGTAGATAAGCTTGCTTCGTTTTACAAGAAGCTTTGGTGAATTTGATGGAGCCTCAGGGATGAGTTCGGAAAGAAAGAGGTCAAAATACTAGAACATTACTTGCGCGTCGATACCGCGGATGATCGGGCTTAAGATCGGAGAAACATAATAAAATAATGGATCTTCTAATAGGAAAATTCGAACCATATTTTTGAACTGGCTGTCGTTTGATAGTTGGTTGGTTTACGTGGCTGCTTGCTACCTACAAGCAATCAAGTAGAATCGTGAGATTCCGTTTTGATAGATACCAATCTCTCGTCCAAATCCTAACTTATGAAAAAGGTGTGGATTCAATGCTAGATCAAGTTATCAGGCTTAATAGATCCACCTCTTTACGTTGAGGTAACGCATGAGGTCCCCTACACAAATCTGCGATACCTCCGATAGGTCGTATACTATGTGATTTCCTAGAAATTTGTATTGCGTTTTGTGCAATGCCGGGAACTCGTAGAAACTGCGACAGAATGTATTATAGGGAAGATCTAGGCTACTGGCATGTCTGTGGTCCTTCAACACCGCGACCAAGTGCGACATGCCCTTCCTATTTTTGTTAACTATTTGTTCTGAGCGTTTAACGTGGAACCATTTCCTTTCCGATCCTTTGCGAACTCAGCCTATTTCATCTATCTTCTGTGTTCTGAAGAAGCTGGTGTTTATAAAGTTGCCAAACGGCAATGCAAATAGGCCTGGCTAGTTCTTCCTCCCGCTGTTTTTTTTTCAACAGACCGGTCTCACCACATATTGTATAGCCAATCTATTAATTACCATTTTGCGAACGCATTATTTTTTAAAAAATTGATCCAGTCGATTGGCCACCACGATATGTATTGCGATTTTTAAACCAGACGCTTCAGTAACTTCGTCCATTATGCTTTTGCAGTTGACTCACAGTGCAAGTTTTTTTTTCAGTCAGTCGTAGAAGGAAAACAAAAACTGAATTCTTAATGAATGAAAACGAGATGAAAAATTAAAAAAAATAAATAAATATAAAACTAAAACTGGTCGCTCGATCTATAATTGAAATGACCACCCATTCGTTAAACAGGTAACGAAAAATAAAAAAGCTTTAATAACAACTTATAAAATACAACTAGAGAGAAAAATATATATGTATATCCATATGTAAACCTATACGTAAAATAAAAATGTAAAACGAAGACGATGCAAAATCAACAAACAACAAGTTTACAATACATAATTGCATATTAAATACACAACACAGAATACAAGTGTATCTGTAGCTGCAATCTGTTTTATAAGTAAACAACTTTTATATAGAAATATAATATAATATATATATTTGTGTATGTAGGAATATATGTATATATTTTTTTTTAGACTAGAGCAGCAGATTCATAAAGTATCGAATGGTTTTATCGACTAGAATATGAAGTGTCTACAACGTCATGCACGAGTATAAGCATAAAAAGGAAATCAAAAATACAACGAAAAGCTATAAAAACAAAAACAAAATAAGCTTAGATGACCATAAAGATGTTATAGTTTCAATCAAATCTAAAGTAAGTAAGTGAATGCGACAAGTAAAGTGTTTTTAATAATAATGAACGAACACAACGCAACACAACACAATAAAAAACTGCAAAACATTGGGCAGCTCTGCTTTGCAACACTTCTAATTTAGAACCAATTGTTGAATATTAGACCCCTGCATAAGACCACTTACAAGAACTTTTAAGAAGATTTTTCAAATGCTATACAACCAGTGTTGGTATCTCTACGAAGAGCAAAAGCACATTAAGCTATTTCAAAAAGGGTAAAAAGCGCAACAAAATACGAAAAAGGGGGTAAAAAAGCACGAAAATATAATTTCAAATTTTTGCTTCAAAATAAACAAAGTATGTGAGATTTAATAACAGAATTTATTAACATATTAATTAAAACAAAATCTTGATTACTTTAATAAAAATAAGTATGTAAAAACAAATAATAAAAAAAAACCAGTGCCTCGTTTCTGTAAGGAATGTGAGAACTTTTCTAGTCGAGAAAATTGTTATCATCCTGTGAAACACAGGGTGAGTAAGAAAAAAAAACTATATTTGTTGATATTTTTTGTAAGTTTGTATAAGTTTTTATGTGAGTAACCCTGTGTAAAATAGGACAACCAATATAATTATTTAATTTATCTCGATGCGAGAACTTCTCACAAGTTACAGAAACGGGGTACAGGAGTCAAATAATATAGTAACATATACACACATACATACATATGTACATACATACAATAGTAGGTGAAGCTTAGGCTTAGATTAAGATATGTATGTTACTGAAAAATCATTTACACGTACAGAATGCATTAAAAGCGTCACTCTTTTCTTAAAAACTCTTAACTTAAAAGTTTTTGTTTTTGCGATATTCGCCTTTATTTCAGTTGTCAACATTGACAGCACGTCAATACGATATGAAAAAATTGGAGGTTGGCTACTCGTTGTCTAAAACAACTGACTGCTATTGATAACCTCATGCTTTCAATCGAAATCGGCCCTTAAAATTTAACCACTCTTAAGCGTTGAATTCAAATTTACCTGCATTTTGTTGTAGACGTGAACATTTTGATTTACTTTGCACTTACAAATTAACAGCCTTATGAAAATTGCGAAATCGGCCCTTAAAATTTAACCACCCTATAGTACGATTAAATATTTGTGTAAGCTTTAACAAATGCTTATTGCATACTACTTTCAATCAATTATTATTATGCAGAGAATTATGTGGTACTTTCCAGTTACTTCCGTTTTTTATTTTGCAAAAAAACTTAAATTTTTTAATCCAAATTATGAAAAGTTTTCTACATTGTTTTTAACATAGTTTCGTTATTTTCATCGAAAACAATTTAAGAAGCCTCAGTGAAAAGATGCTGCTATTAGCGCTTAAAAATATTTTAGTTTTTTAAATTAAAAATATTTTTATTTAACAAAAAAGCACCAAAAGCACTGTAAGAAATTTTTAGAAGTACTGTAATATACCCGTTTTTTAAAAAAGGGTATTAGCCAAATTTTCGCGTTTATGAAGAGGCAAAAAGCACCAAAAAACACCCGAAACGCACCAAAATACCATTACTGTAAACAACACTGTTGGTAAGACATTTGTTTCAGTTATTGCAGGTAAAGGAGTAAAGAAGAAAATACTTCGTGACGGAAAAATTTGTGATGCTTGCTTCTTCATACGCATGGGCGCGTATACAAAAGTCCATGTACATACGCACACACATTGTGTGTATGATCTTTTATTTTTCTGCGCACATACAAACGCACACATGCATTAACATTACTTGTGTACGCTTGATTAAAAAAACCACCCTTAAATATCGGGTGTTTTTTATTGAGGTATAGAACTTTAAGTTGGCATCACTTTTTTAACTGGCGGCCATTTTGTCAGCTGTCAAGTGATTAATATTTAGTTTGGTTTGCCATTTCATCATGAACAGGTTGACAAAAGAACAACGCTTGCAAATCGTGCAAATTTATTTCGAAAATAATGGTTCAGTTCACGAAGTTTACCGCAAGCTCCGTCCATTTTATGGTCGACATAATCGTCCATCAGAGCAATTAATTCGGTTAACCATGGATCGTTTTCGCACTACGTTGACTCTATGTGATAATACGCATCCGCAGAGACGTCGAACAGTGCGCACCGAAGAAACAATTGCCGCTGTAGAGCAAAGTGTTGAAGAGGACCCGAATGAATCGATTCGCCACCGTGCACAGCAATTGGAGCTTTGTCCATCAACTTTATGGAAGATTTTGCGCAAAGATCTTGGCTTGCGACCTTACAAGATCCAGCTTGTGCAAGAATTAAAGCCGCGAGACCATGCAATGCGTCGTGATTTTGGTGTATGGGCCGAAAATGAGATTGATCTCGATGCTGATTTTCATCGCAAAATTTTGTTCAGTGATGAGGCTCATTTTTGGTTGAATGGCTACGTCAACAAGCAAAATTGCCGCATTTGGAGTGAAGAGAATACACATGAGACCCTTGAGACGCCATTACATCCACAAAAACTGACTGTTTGGTGTGCTCTATGGGCTGGTGGAGTCATTGGGCCATACTTCTTCCGAAATAATGCTGGAGAGTCAGTTACCGTTAATGGAGACCGGTATAGAGCCATGATAACCGACTATTTTGTTCCCGAATTGGATGGCATGAATGTGGATGAGTTGTGGTTCCAACAAGACGGCGCTACATGCCACACAGCGCACGTCACAATCGATTTATTGAAGGAAACATTCGATGAGCGCATAATTTCGCGGAATGGACCTGTCAATTGGCCACCAAGATCGTGTGATTTGACACCATTGGATTATTTTCTTTGGGGATATGTGAAGTCGCTCGTCTACGCCAACAAACCAGAAACGTTAGGGGACTTGGAAGCCAACATTCGTGGTGTTATTGCCAACATACGGCCCCATATGCTCGAAAAAGTGGTTGAAAATTGGACCTGTAGAATTGGCTTTATTCGAGCCAGCCGCGGCGGCCACATGCCCGAAATCATAATTAAACATTAATGGCATAAAATTATCCTTCCAATAAAGCCAAATTGATGGACATTAAAACGATTTTCTTGTGTTTTATTTCAATTCAAAGTTCTATACCTCTAAAAAAACACCCGATACATAATAGCTTACCATCTAAATCTTGCACACACACTCAAACGTACAATAGGCAAAATAACCAACATGCACTCATCAAAACCACTTCTTTTGATTGTTTGTCACGAACAAGAAATCTTCGCGACATCGTTTCTAAGCTCTCATATATGCTTACATCAATACATCCATCGTGCTTCGCTTATTAAACGACATCATTTATTATTGGTTTAGTATAATACATGCTACGACAATACATTAAAAAAAAGAAATGTGAGTCCGATCACAGGGGAGATGTGTAAGCCTCTAGTAATGAAAATTTTTTTTTTTAAAGTTGAAAGTACTCATGCTTTTAGTATATTTTTTTAAATTAATTAATTAAAAGTATCAAAACTTTCAATATTATAAATACATAGGAATTTGCTGGTTTTTTTTTTTTTTTTTTTTTTTTTTTGTTTTATTTAACTTATTTAGTTAGTAAATGGGCACACTGCAGTATATTTATATGTACTGCATTAAAAATTGCAGTAAGCAGTAAATTTACTGATTACTGAATAAAAATACTTGTATAAAAAAAATTTAGCCATTTGGTAGAATTTCATTATGAATACAAGCATTACTGATTACTGAAAATTCAATGCACCTCATCATATAACAAATAATTCAGGCACTTTATAAAAATTGGCAGAAAACAATTTAAGTAATCAGTAAAAATTTACTGGTTAAAAAATTATTTTTACTGAAATTTTAGTAGTACTGCAAAGTGCCCATCTATGGTAAATGCCTTAAGTGCAAATAATTAATATCGGCTTATGGTAACTAAAATAAGATGTATAAATTTTTGGCTCTACTGTATTTAAAAATTAATGGAAAACTGCATCTATAGTAGTGAAATTATTAGTTCTGGGGGTTTGTGGAGAATTGCTCATATGCAAGTTGAAAACGTCAAATAAAAATTTTGATTAAGCTTGCGACTGGGGGTTTGCAAAATTTGTATTAAAATCTCCACCTATAATAATTGACATGAGATGGAGATTGATACCCAATTGTCGTACACCAGGTTCAGTGTAAGGCAACAGTACGTAATGGAGATATGTTATAATATAACATTATAAATTCTTTATAAAGACTGGTAGTTATATATCTTTTAAATAAATATTTGACATTTAAAACGCTCTTTTATTTAAAAGTTTATATATATTTTATTTATTTTATATTTTTCAGCTTTTTAACAAAATTATCCCCACTGGCAACACTATTACACTTCACAAGCAATTTCTATTAAAATTAACTCCTGAAGGTATGCTTTAAAATTCGGATGACTGTATTTCTATGCAGCTGTTAAGTTTCTTTGTACTTCTTGTTCGTACCCTGCAAATAATATTACAGTACGTGGTCAAATCTAGATGAGACAGACAGATGATAAGTGTTCGTGTTTAAACGAATATGATCGTTCTTCTTAGGCACTCACAAATTGTATGCGATGAGACAGACTAGTTACATCATGGTCCCATGTAATGCAGTCATGGATCATGTCGTTTTCATACAAGCATTCAATGCTGTATGATAAGTGTTCGTGTTTAAACGAATATGATCGTTCTTCTTAGGCACTCACAAATTGTATGCGAGTAGTATATAACTATTCCATATGGAGTAGTTTTGGAGTTAGTCCGATGTAATGCAAAGTCGGACCATGTGGTCCACACCTAGGACATCGCAATATTAAATCGACCTGTTTTCATATATTTGGAGCAGTTTTGTGGTACTCCTACTCCTCATTGGACTAGTCTTTAGATGCATGTATGGACTAGTCGCAGTATTTGCAGGGTATGATTACACTAATACAATCATACATAGCTCACACCGATTTGATCTTACTCAAAATTTGTGATTGTATTGTGAAAAAGATTTTTACCTCCTAGCGTATAGATGTTTACACATCAAAAAAACAAGACGTATTTACATTTGAAGAATGTTTACGCAGCCCTCTATTGTATATGTTGTTCTTATATTGGTCTTTTGAAAGAATAGCGAACTAATTTTTTTTATTATTAATTTCATTTATATTCCACTTACATTTTTTTACTAACTTCCATTGTGGTTTTATTTTTTTTTTTATTTATGGCAATAAATAAAATAACTAGTTCTACTTGATTTTTGTGTTTAGGCACAAAAAAAGCAATATATTAATAAAATATTTGTTATAGAATTTTTTATTCTCAACAATACTATAATTGTTTTGCTACAATCCTGTAATGGCTGGTGCTTTTAACTAATAAAACTTTTTCGCATGGAAAAAACATCTGCAGGATGTTTTATACGAGTATGTACAACAACTAATTTGAATTTATTACAACTGCTCATCCATCATCCTGTGCTCCACAGTAATTTTTTTTTGCACACGAAAACTTTTCACATTCATTGCAGTAAAGATTTTTGCATTCTACTAACAATAAAATAATATGGCCTGATAATTGCCTATATATGTACATATTTTATAGTCTAATAATAATAATACAATCTTAAACAATTTTCTAGGTTTGTATTTTTAATTTATGTAAAGCGGAATTTGTTTTTATAACGTGAGCACTGCACAGGAATATTGATAATTTAATTAAAATAACAAATAACGCATTTAAAACTACTATAATTCTGTGGTAATAAGCAAAAAGTGCTTAAAGCTTAAATTAAACGTGTCGTAGCCATAACCAAACCAAAATTCAATTGGTTTCTATTCTAATGGCTATGGCGTTTTGGCGAGTCACCTATAATCAAATACATACAGTGTTGCCCATAAGTTTTGTTCAAACAGCTGTTTTCTATTTTTATGGCTATGGCACGTCTGATTGAACCACAGCTATTAAGTAATGATTAGTAATCGTACTGATTACTAATTTGATGACTTTTTTTTTTGAAAGGTGAAGTAATGATTAAATTACGATTATACTCAGTTTCGTACGATTACTAATATTGGAGAAGTAATCTGAATAACAGGAAATTACAAAAAATAATCAAAAATAATGAAAAGTTATTAAAAAATAATCCGATTACTTTTAAAGATTACTTTAAATTCTATTTGATTATTTATTAAAAATCAAAAGTAATCTTTGAAAGTAGCCGGATTTTTTTTTTGATTACTTTTGATTCATTTTGATTATTTGTTGTAATTTCTAGTAATTCAGATTACTTTTCGATTATTAGTAATCGTAATCAATTATTTATCAGAAATTCTTTTAAAGGGACTTATATAATCAGTAAAATTATTTTTAAAATGTAGTCAAGTTGATTAGTAATCGTAATCGAATTTTAACAGCTCTGGATTGAACCTTAAGTCATATTTTGCAGGAGAGCACTTAGCGTCCCGTGTCTTTATGTTTAGGGTACACAATTTACGAAAACGGCTCTAGTAAGCAATTTCACATGCATTCCATTTTGATGGTCAACAACAAAAGCTGATGCATGAAAAATCTGACTAAATTCAACTATGGTTTTTACAAAAAGCAACACAAACTATGGCAATGGTGGAGAGCTTGATACAATTGCAGTTTTTTGATAGCATATGATGTTCAAAAACCGTACTACTATTTGAAAATCCTAAAATAATCCTAGTATTGCACCTCCATGTCAATTAAGCTAAATTATTTTTAATATGTACTACAAAACTGTTTAGTGTCTCAAACATCACATTGCCCCAATGTTACACGTTCGCTTATATCACAATAATATGTTTGTCCCAACAGAATTTTTCGATTTTTTTCAGCAGTAGTTATGACTGTTCTTTAGCGATATTTTTTATCTTATCTACATTTACTAAAAAATGAAATTCGTTACAAACTGCCAGCCAGTATGACCGTCGATTTGAAACAAAGTTGTGCTGAGAGCATAATAACCAACATATTAGAAAGCTTCGTAAGACTATTGAGTACCCATGTTAATGGTTAAATTAGATTTTCATATTAAAATTTAATAAATATAAAAGAAAACTCTTGAGAAAATAAATAAAATATGTTTAATGAAAAGAAAAAAATTTTATTAAGTTTTTTCTAAAGTTTAAATTTTTCAACTCCACAAACCATAGTTTTAATTTTTTTGTATCTTTAACACTAATTTCTTTCTTTCTAAAGTACAAAATATGTCTAATTAACAATAATGAAATCAGGGAACAATTAGTTTTATTTAGTGACTTTTATATGCCAAAACAAGTGTAAATTTTCCAGCTCAGAAGCTGTGTTTTTTATTTTTTCTAACTTTTTATATAATTTTTTTTTAATCATAAAATATATTTAATTTATAAAGAAAACGAAAAAAAAAATAAATAGACCTAGTTACTGTTATATATAATAAAAAGTGTAAACTTTACAACTCTGGAATCATCCTTTCAGATTTTTCTGATTTCTTATACCAATTTGGTGTCGAATTGTCACATCCGTGAATGTACAACTCATCACGTGAAAACACCATTTTCGGATCATGACATGCGTGAATACATTGAAATCCCATTCAGCTTATACGATTGACGTATCACTTAATTTGTTTTCGTACAATTGTCGATACGATCTAGAGAGCTGCGTAAACAGTCTTGAAATGTAAAAACGTCATGATTTTTAAATGTAGGTATTCACGTCGCATGTATTATACTAAACCAATAATAAATGCTGTCGTACTATAAGCGAAGCACGATGGATGTATTGGTGTATGTGTATATCAGTTGTAACAAGCGATATCGCAAGACAGCTTGCTTGTAACAAACACTCAAAAGAAGTACTGTTGATTAGTGTATGCTTGTTATTTTTCATATTGTACGTTTTAGTGTGTGTGTAATATGTAGATGGTAAGCTATTATGTGATTAACCGCATACAACTAATGTTAATGCATGTGTGTGCCTTTGCATGTGCGCAGAAAAATAAAAGATCATACACACATACATGCATGACGTTTGTACATGCGCTTATGCGTAGGAAGAAGCTAGTATTACAAATTCTTCCGTCACGAAGTGTTTTCTTCTTTACTCCTATACCTACAATACGCAAAAAAATTTCTTGCAAACAATGTTGTTAACGTTTGTTTTATAAGATTTCGCTGTAGTAAAGCATTTGAAAAATCCCTCATGTCTTAAAAGTTCTTATAAGATATTTTGTGCAGGAGACTAATACGATCGATCACGGGTGTGATGATTTGAGCCCTGTTTTCTTTAAAATTATCAAATATGTTTCATTTGTAGAGAAACAGAAAATATTAGTTTTATTAGGTTACTTTTACATATATACAAAAAAAGTTAACATTTTCAAACCCTGGAATCGTCTTTTTAATTTTTGCTTTGGTTTTTTATACCAATTTACACAGAAAAAATTGTTCACAAAAAATTTTAAAAGAAACGTGTGTTTGGAAATATAATTTAGTTTCAGTAAATATTTTTTGCTGTTCCAGTAAATTATTTGTTCCAATTTTATTTTATGTAAAAAAAAAACTGTATAGAATGAAAATTATCTATATAAAGTAAAATTTGTAAAAAAAAAATGTTAGATTTTTTTTATACTTAAATTTGTTACTTTCAGTTAAATTTATTTTTATATACTGTAAAAAATTTGTCTGATTTTTTTTTAATTTTTTCAGTTAAATTTATTTTTATATACTGTAAAAAAATTTGTCTGATTTTTTTTTTAATTTTTTTACAAATTATTTTATAGATATAGATATAGATATAGATATAGATATAGATATAGATATAGATATAGATATAGATATAGATATAGATATAGATATAGATATAGATATAGATATAGATATAGATATAGATATAGATATAGATATAGATATAGATATAGATATAGATATAGATATAGATATAGATATAGATATAGATATAGATATAGATATAGATATAGATATAGATATAGATATAGATATAGATATAGATATAGATATAGATATAGATATAGATATAGATATAGATATAGATATAGATATAGATATAGATATAGATATAGATATAGATATAGATATAGATATAGATATAGATATAGATATAGATATAGATATAGATATAGATATATTTTATTTTTTTAAAGATTTTTGTTTGCGGTTTTCAAACTTATGTTTGTATATTGTGATTCTCAATATAGTATTAAGAGTCTTACTATAAACATACGGAGTTTGTTAGCTAAATTAAAAATTTTTTTGGGTTGAAGTCTACTGACGAGTTCCAAAAGCGGGAACGAGAAATGCTTAACCATAAAAACAAGCCAATTTTTGAAAGTAAAAAAAAAGTAGTTGAACCTTTCATTTGATTCAGTTAGTTTTTTCAGATAAAACTTTTACTAATTTGTAAAAAAAAAATTTAAGAATTGTTATTGATTCAGTTAATTTATTTTCTGATAATACGAAAAATTTTAATGAATGTGTTTGTAAATTATAAAAAAAAAATTGTTGAATAATACAAAAAAAAAATCTGCAAAAATGTTTTTCTGTTCCTATTAATACATTTGACTGAAAATATTTTGAGTTTCAGTTAGCTTTTTTCTCTAATGCCATAATAAGTTAACTAAAAATAAATTTTTTTTTCAGTTAAATTTCATGTTATCAGAATCTACAAATTTCTTTGTAGATCCGCATTCACACAAAAAATTTACTGATTCAATGAATTTGGTTACTGAAAACGAAATTTAGTTTTTTCTGTGTAGTTCTTACTTTAATATTAATTAGGTTTATTTAACAAAAAAAAAGTTTTCCAGCACTGAAACCGTCTTTTCGATTTTGCCGATTTTCAATACCAATCTAATTTAGACCATTTCTGACACAGCAGTCCAAGACTTTCTGGAAGCTTCGGAAAACTGATTTTACGTACAGACAGACTAACCTGGCTTATTCGTCTTCCCTATTCATAAGGACCTGGAATATATATATATATATTTTATGTGTCTTATATGAATATTGTGGAAATTACATACGGAATAACAAACCTTTTTATATCCTTTACCATTTTGGTGAAGGGTATAAAAAGGGAGATGTGGTAGGAAAATGGTTTATAAAAAGTGCCGCCACCAAGTTTATATATCTTCTCTTTTTCTTTTCACTTTCATTGAAAACAATTATAAAATTTCTATTAAAAAAACAGCTTACAACTTCTTTAAACCATCATATGGTTTTCATTTTATGACATGGCTGAACAAGCAACTGCATCAACAAGATTATAATAATGAACTGGGAACAAATCATTTGTTAATATTACCACATAAACTAATGAGAATATATTGTTACATGTATGTATGTATGTATGTTAAAAGACAATGACAATTTGCTGGATGATGATGATGATGAGCTTACCATGATAAAGATCATCACAAGATGACTAAAATTTAAGAAACTGGAGGAAAAAAACAAACACCCTGGCTCATCGCCGTCTAAAAATAAAATCAACAAATTCACTAAAGTGAAACGAATAAGTAGTTAAACAAATAAAAGTTAAAAGTTGTTGCTGATTTTCATTAGCTGTGTCTGCATCTTTGTCTGTCGTGTTCTTCTGCAATAGTTGTCATCAGCAGTCGACACGGTAAGAAAACTCTTTTTAAACTGCTGTCGTTCGTGTGTGTGTGTGTGTGTGATTTTTTATTTGGCTGTGTCTTTTTTTCTAAACTCGTATGAATTTTGTTTGCAAAATTTTTGCTTGTTCCAAGCAGCATCAGTTGCTTTGGTTGGCATTAATGCTCTCATGTTTCAATATGAGATTTGCTATTGCATATTTATTGTCCAAAGTTGGCCAACAGGAAATTAGAAGTGATCGACGATGGTTAACAGTTGTAATGCTTGCGATACTCGTATCGTAAAGCGTCAGTCAGATGATTTTGACAGTTAGCATGATGACATTTCAATAGTTTATGTGTCAAGTGAAATGAAGTTGTCCTGTAATCATATTTATTGCTTTTTCTAGTTACACTCAAAAAATTATATGTAAAAAGATTTTGGTTGTTGGCCATAACCATAAGCATAGAAAACAGCCGTTCGAACCAAACTAATGGGCAACACTGTATTCGATTATAGGTGATTCGCGATAACACCATGGCCATTAACATAGAATCCAATGGAATTTGGGTTTGGTTATGGCTATGGCATTATGGCTATGACACGTCTAATTGCACCTTAGCTCTGTGCAGGAATAATATATTATTTATATATTTGCTGTACATAATCAATGAATACCTACAATAAATTTCCAACTGGCCCGTTTTGACATTATTACCAGTTAAATTAGTTTGTGTGTGTGTGTGTGTGTGTGTGTATGTGTTTCCTTTTAGGTTGCATTTTTTTTTACTCTTAGGCCGACTACACACTGTGACATTTTGTGACAAATATGGCAAAAATAGCAGTGGGAACTAGTGGCAACGTTTGTAATTTTCGATATTTTTCGTTGTGTGGCATTACAAAACGAATCTGATGTAAACAGTTGTGAGAATAAGTTGACTGCATTGCAAACACAAAAACAAAATGTCAGCAGAAATTTCGGTAAAGTTAGGTCTTCATGCACATGAAATTTTTAAACCAACTGGCATCCTGCTCCCGTAAACTGGAATGCAGGGTACAATATAATCCTTTGGTGGCACGCATATTAAGCTCTGGTCTTTTCCACCACTTTCTTTGCCGTTTTAAGGTTTTCTTAATTTTTTTCTTATTATTGATAAACACACGGTGGCACTATGCAATTTAATAATTTTGCGATTATCCATTTGTATAGATATTAATTAACAAACAATACGAAAATCAGGGTCTCACAATAATAAATCAAACGACATTAAATGTAAATATGTCAAAATTAGTTCTTGATGTAGACAACAATACGGTATTGCCATTATTTAGGGATGGGACTCTTTTCTGTCACAAAGACACAACAAAATTGTGTGTCATCGAAAAATTTGATGGGAACAGCACTGCACACATATGAAAATGACACCACATAATGACAACATTTGAAATGCCCAATGTAAACTAGGCATTACACTGGTTCGATTTTGCTGCTGCCTGCCGTCTTTTCATCTTAAAGTTTATTTAGCGACAATATCTTTTTTCGATTTTTACAAAAAAGAAACTGCAAACTAACAACAACATTTTATAACCTTTGTTCTGGTCGTTTTTTTTTTTTTGTTTGCTTGTCTTTCCATATTTAAATAGTTTTCTGCTGCTTGTGTCTAGCCAAAGGTATTTATTTTTAAATGCGCACTGGCTCTGCCTGTGACATCTCTTGCTAAGTGTTAGCTAAAGATATAAATGTATCTGCAGAAATATCTAGCAAGTGTATGTAAGTATCTTTTTATGCATTTTAAGGAATTTCATTTTTTCTTTTTTTGCTTCTTGTGTGCACCGAACATAATTTTAGTTTAAAAATCGAAAGTGAAATTGATAGTTTTCTAAATTTAATGGGATAACTTTTGTCGAAATGCTAGTAGTAAAACTTTATAAAAAAATTTATGAAACTAGTTTTTTTATTATTGGTATGTAGTATAAGGCGTACATAAATAATGGGAAATGCTTTTTTTAAACAGATTTAAAACTACAGGCCACATTTGTTGGCAGTTATAGGTAGAGACATGGAAATTCCTACAATTTGCATGGGCTGGGCCGGCACAATAGGATTTTTATGAATTTATATATGTACTTATTGGAATTTTTTAAATTAAAAGTAAAAATTTTTATGAGGTTTTATGAATTTCACATTTAACTTTCTAGATTTAAAAAGCATAATTAAAAGAAAATACATTTTTAAAAACAACAGTACCTTTAAAAAAAGCAACTTTTAATAAAGTGTCTTGGAAAATACATTTTGAAAAAATTTTTAATTTTAATTTCTTAATCATGTTTAAGTTCAGTATTTTCACTTCTTATTGAATGAATTATTTTTATTAATTAATGTAAGTTTCTAAAGAAGATAATAAAGTAATAAAGTCCAGTATAATGTTTTTTCTCTTCTTTAGAAACTCACATTATTTAATACAAATATTTCAATCAATAAGATTTGAAAATACTAAACTTAAGCCTGAATAAGAAATTATTCCTAATTAAAAAATTCATTAGTGTTTCAATTATATATAAAATGGAAAAATTAATTTTATTAAGTACATCAAAAAATTACTTTTAAAAAAGTGCCTTTAAAAATATACATTTAAGAAAGAACTTTTCAAAAGTACATATCAAAAAGTACCTTTAAATACCTTTGTTAAGTTCCTTTTAAAAAGTACCTTTTGGAAAAGTGACTTTACAAAAGCACCCATTAGTAAAACTATGTACATATCGCTGCCCTAGTCGGAAAATATGTTAGGTCCACTTTCTACGCAAAGTGAGTTTCTAATGTAGAATGCTACTGTAACTCAAAACACATCAGTTCTAAAATTTAAAATATGTTAAGTCCAGAAAAAAAAGACACCTGTTAAGTCCAGCGGAAAACAATTTGTATGTAGTGTAGTTACATTTACTTAACGCATAACTATTTTGTGTTAATTTGAAATAACAAAATTAATAGTTTCGTTATCCTCACAAAAATTAACTTTCATTAAATTTAGAAAATTTTTTGTCCGTCCTGAAAAATTAAAAATAAAGTACATACTTAATATATTTGCCGACTAAGCCAATGATGTGTATCTTTAGAAAGAAAAAGTACCGTTTGGAATAAGTATTTTTGTGAAAAAGTACCTTTTGGAAAAAGAATTTTTTGAAAAAAGTATCGTTTGGAACAAGTACCCCTTAAAAAAGTCCCTTTTCTAAAAATCACATTTTTAAAAAAGCGCCCTTTTGAAAAAGTATATTTAAAAAAAAGTAGTTTGCAAGGTAAGAACTTTCTTCAAAAACGTTTTGTAACTAAAACAAATGTCTTTTAAAGAAAGTACCTTTTAAAAAAAGTACCTTTTGAAAAAAGTGTATTTAAAAATAAAACCTTCAAACATGAAAGCCTTTTCAAAAAGCATCTTACAAAATATAACTTTAAATATACATACATATATCTTTAAAAAAGTACCTTTAACAAAGAGTACCTTTTAATAAATATTTTCTGACCCAAGAATTTTTCCAAAAAGCATTATAAAAACTATCTAAAAATAATATATTTTATTAAAAGTACTTTTGAAAAAGCACCTTTGAAAAAAATTGTATTTGAAAAACATACCTTTTGAAAAAAATTGTCTTAAAAAAATTAAGCTTCCAACATAACTTTTTCAAAAAACATCATATTAAAAAAAGTGTGTACTTTCAAAAATAAATATTTTAAAAAAGTACATTTAACAAAAAGTACCTATTTTAAAAAATATTTTCTAACATAAGAACTTTTTCAAAAGGCATTATAAAATACTATCTACTACTACTAATTACAAAAAAAATACATTTTAAAAAAAGTACTTTAAAAAGGACCATTTGAAGAAAGTGTCTTCAAAAAAATTTGTGTCCAACATAAGAACCTCTTCAAAAAACATCTTATAACAAATAGCTTTAAAAATATAAAAAATTACTTTAAAAAAATTAAAAAAAAAAGTACTTTTAAAAAAGTGCTTTTAAAAAAATCGCTTTCGGCATAAAAGTATCTTTAAAAAACCAGCTTTAAAAAAAGTACTTTTTAAAAACGTACATTGCAAAATAAGTATACATATTTTTAAAAGTACTTTCTAAAAAATATTGTACTAGTTTTATAGGCAGATTTTGTAAAAAAATTTTTATGAAAAATAACGAAAATTTGTTTCAAAAAAATTTTTTTCATAAAATTTCAAAACGAAAAAATCATTTATGTTTACAAAATCTACCCTTTAAAAAATAGTATTTTTTTAGTTTTATTTGTTTATTTGAAAAAGTACCTTCTAAAAAATTATATTAGTGCGTTTTAAAATAATGTAGAAATGACTAACTTCTTAGTGTGAATCCAGTGCCTCGTTTCTGTAAGGAATGTGAGAACTTTTCTAGTCGAGAAAATTGTTATCATCCTGTGAAACACAGGGTGAGTAAGAAAAAAACTGTATTTGTTGATATTTTTTGTAAGTTTGTATAAGTTTTTATGTGAATAACCAATATAATTATTTAATTTATCTCAATGCGAGAACTTCTCACAAGTTACAGAAATGGGGTTTAGTGTACAAAAATAAACAGAAGTAAACGTTTTATTTCGTTTTGTTTTGCACTTCGTAAGTGAATAAAACAAAAACAATTAGAGTGATGCCAGACATTTCATTACGTTTAGTTTTTTACCAGTAAAAAAAAAGCTGGTAAAGAAATCAATTAGAGCAAAATTTAATTGTTTTGAGATAAAACGTTTGGCAAAATATTTTCATAAGCAAATTAATCCAGCAAATATTTGCTTATGAAAATATTTTGTGATTTCAGTTACAACAAACAAAATTTTTGTGTAGGCTAAAAGTATTAATGAAAATAAGTGCACCATTGTAGAGCTTTTTCGAACTACGAGTACTTAATTTCTACTTTTAGACCAAGCCTTGTAAAAGTTTTCGGCATTAGTTTCCTGAATTCCGGAATATAAAAATCTTCAAATTTCTCAAGTGGCAAAAAACAAAAATTCAAAAACTCCTTATTTGGATTTAAAATTTGTGACTTCTTCTTCTTCTTCTCATTTTTTATTACGAATAGCAAACAAATGCAGTTCTTATTAAAGCCGAAGCTAAATATTCTATAGGAAAGTTTTTATTTCTATAATTACAAATATGTTGAAATGCTTATTTATGTATTTTATAACCATTTTTTATTATTTTTATAATTTAAAGAATTACATAAAAAAATTCTATAGGAATTTTATATTAAACACCATGACTATTTAATTCGTGGGCTTTGTTTTTATTATCTATAAACTTTTATGACTCAACTATAGCATCTCTCAGTCTTTATGGTTGTGAATATAAATTATAGACGTAGATATTAGGCCATATTTGTACGTACACTGCATGACAGGTGGAAGGTTTATACACATTAAAAACTTTATCTTTTCATTTACGAGTATATATACACCTTAATTTACGAGTATATTTGTGTACGCACATAGAAGTAATGAATATTCGGTGCCTTTAAAGAGATGGGAAATAAAAGTATCAATAATGTCCATGCTTATTTATATGTTGTTATTAAAAATCAACCAAATCGATTTACTGGGACTCAATTTAAATGATGAAAGTATTTTTGCAATAATTTTGTATGATATTCTTTAAGCTTGTATTTTATTTTCTTTCGTTGAAAGAACGTACGAATATATTTAACACTTTCTATTTCTCTTTTCTCTCTCGCGAACAAAAAAGATATAAAGCTTCTGTTACCTAAATGTTTGGAAATAATAAATAATTTTCCAACCATTATTTTACAAAAATTTAAAAAACAAATTAGTCGCATAATTTACGGAAACGTCTAATAGTGCGGCGTTTTATTTGCATCTCTTTTTGATGCTGAAGTTTTGTATAGCGAGAGAGCAAAGTCTGAATAAGTACAAAATTAACCTTTGAACGCATTTTAAGTTTTGATTTACTTCTGGTGTTAAAGTTCAACTTCGAGATTTCGAGTAGAGAGGGACACTAATAGCAAAATTTTATTTTAACTTATTTGCTCGTATTTATTTATGTGGTAAGTCCCAGTCTTATATTACAAGTATATTGGTTATCAATTTGGCGTATATGTATCTGGCTGAATTCTAAAAAGTATCAATACAAAGTTTATATACTTTTCGGAAGTGGTATTTATATAGTGTACAGATATAAAGTTGCGAAACATTGTAACCATGAGCATCAACTTTGCAACCGATGCGCCGATTGCTTGTTTGCACCGTTCTTAATACTTGCAGATGGCGCTTTAAAAGGGAGCGCATTGTCAATGTTTTCTAGCGTGCCGCTATGAAACACTACACTTTGTTCGAAGACAAAGCAATTGACATTTGGGAAGTTAATTTATACAACAAGCTGACAAATTTAAAATTTTTTTTTTTTTGTGAAAATGTCCATGAAGAATTTCCGTATTGAAGAATATGTTTGCCACCCTTGTTAAAGTGTCCTAAAAGACCCTTTATAAGAAGAGCTAGAGGGTTAAAATGTCAAATGTTTCTTTTACGATTTTATAAACAAATGTGGAATTCTTTTCTCTACGTGTATTCGCAGCACAACTTTTCGAATAAATTCACCCGTATTGCGTATATCACGTCGAATATTCGACTACGAGAATTTAGTCCTAGATTAAACAAACCTTTGACACATTTTCTTTAATCTAGTAGGAAATTCTCGTAGACAAATATTCGACGTGATATACATAATACAGGTGATTAATTGCTTATATGATTTATTTAATAACATTTTTGTTATTTAATACGAACAAAAATTTAAAGAAAGACTGCTAAAATAAATTTCTTTCTCTCTCTCTCTGTCATAAATTAACATTAAAAAATTCAAGGAAATTACACAGTATGTTACGAAGTAGAGGGCTGCGTAAGCAGTCTTGAAATGTAAATACGTCTTGTTTTTTAAACGTATTACCGTAGCATGTATTATACTAAACTAATAATAAATGATGTCGTTTAATGAGCGAAGCACCATGGATGTATTGATGTTCGTGTATATGAGTGTTTACAAGCGATGTTGCGTAGACTTCTTGTTCGTAACAAACACTCAAAAGAAGTAGTGTTGATGCGTATATGCTTGTTGTTTGCATATTGTACGTTTGAGTGTGTGTAAGATGTATTATGTGTTTAAAGGCTCAGTTAGCCGACTGTAATGTAATGTAACTGTAACGTAGAAAACAGCTGATCGATATTTTTATATGAAAAGTAGGTTACGTTACATTACATCTCTATAACCATTTTCTTTACTTTTCACATAACAATATCGATCAGCTGTTTCCTACTGTTGCAGCTACTTTACATTACAGTCGGCTAACTGAGCCTTAAGGGTGGTTTTTTTAAAGCAAGCGCACACAAATAATGTCAATGCATGTGTGCGTTTGTATGTGCACAGAAAAATAAAAGATCATAGTCCCGGTTCACACGTTTAAAGTTTTGTTGCTCAACTCGTAATTCAGCTGTAAGAATAAAAGAGATATTTGTACTTCCGTCTCCGTCTTTCTTACAGCTGAATTACGAGTTGAGCAACAAAAGTTGAAACGTGTTAACCGGGACATACACACAGCGTATTTGTATACGCGCCCATGCGTATGAAGAAGCAAACATCCCAAAGTTTTCCACGAACTATTTTCTTCTTTACTCCTATACCTGCAATTACTGAAACAAATGTCTTGCCAACAGTGTTATTTAGCGTTTGTTTTAGAAGATTTCGCTATGAAAAATCCCTCATGTCTTAAAAGTTCTTATAAGTGGTCTTGTGCAAGGGTCTATTACGAACGTATTTTTATGATCAGTTAGCTAAACACTGCGAGAAATATTTGACTGCAAGACTTACCACGCAAAGTTGTTACTATTGTTTCGATAAAATGAGACGGGTAAAATATTGAAGGATTTCGTGAGTTATCAGATTCAAACTGAAATAAGAGAGAATAAGGGAATAAATTACATTATTTTTAAGAGTTACAAAATAAGCAGTAGTGTAAAAATTATTTAAGTTTTGATTGCAGTTAAAAATAAATAAAAATAAAAAACTATTTTTGTTTTTCTCAAAAAAAAAAAAAATTAATCTATCAATAGCTTTATTAAATTAAGATAATATGAGCCCAACTCACGATGTCGATCGACAACTCGAGTGAGCAATAACAAGTCACTCAGTACAGTTCGCATTAGCGACCCTTTAACTATCTACATACATCAAATAATATCACACACAGTGGACCAAACACAAAGAATGCTGATGATGAAGATGTTGCGACTTTCGGAAACAGCTAGTTGTTCCGTTCTGCTAGTGTTTTGTCAGAATATTTGCAATGAATTTTTGTCATTAATACTCGTAATTATCACATGTATTTTGGCTTACAGAGCGATATGAACTTTAGTCTAATCAAATAATAAATATAAAAATTCTTGATGTTAATAATAATGCAGACTTTACCTAAAATAAATGTGTGCACATCAGTGTTGTTACTCATTATTTTTTTTCTTGGATTGGCCCATTTTTAGCAAATAAAGTTTTTAATTTATTTAACTTAAGATATCAACTATAAAATTAATTTGTAAAGATTTAATTCATGGCTGGTATTCACTATCCTACATACTTTTAAGTAAACCAACCCTGGTATGATGGAGTTTATGAGATTTTTCAAAAGATAATAACAATAATGAGATCAGGGTTGTATTATTTTCGTAAGTTGTGCCATTGTAAAGGATAGTGAGTACCAGCCTTTATTTTAAATACAACAAACATGCAGTATTGCATTCTTCGAAGTTTAAATGACGAATGTGTTAACGTCTAAAAATAGAAAAATTTATAAATATGTACGCATATATGTACGTACTCGTATATATGTAGTCAAGAGTTCTAAGCTTTAAGATGAAATTACTTGCAGTTATTTGACGCCAATAAGTATAAGTATTTTTAACTTATTTTGTTTTTCTTACAGGCGGATTTTTTTATTCTTTTCATCTTTTTCTTTCTACAAACAAATTCTAGAGAATGTACGTGTATTGAAGTTCAAATATCTAGACAGTGCTATTTTAAACTATTTTGCATAAATGTTACTAAAGAATAACAGCCACCTTTGACGATGGCTGCAAATGCAACTAAATGCAAATAAATTTGTTTAATTAAAAAAAATGCGACAAACTTGAAAGCGGTTCATATAAAACTTGGAAGTTCTGTGTCATAGAAACTCACACTCAGGTATGTATATTATTGACTTCGGATGAAGCTTAATATAGGCCAAACAAAAAAAAACTCAAAATACTCGTATGAGTCTGAAAAAAAGTTTTCATTATGCTGAGAAGAAAAAGATATACATATCTACATATCGAGCCATAACTGCCAAAAAAGGTTAACCGGCACATATTTTTAACCTCGTTTTTTGACGAAAATCAAATATTTACGATCGGAAATTGTGGATTTTTGACAAAAAATTTAGTTCGAAAATTATGTCGCTTAAGCTATTTTTGCGGTTATTTCATAATATCTCAGAGAAGTAAACCTTGATGCTTGAAGAAAAGCTAATAATATACCGAAACTATTCACTAATTTGTGGATACACCTTAGGTTAGGTTAGGAACGACAGTGCTCGGAGACATAGTTGAGTCCATTGTGATGGTCGTCCAGTGATCCCCCAATTTTAGCCAAAGAACTCCAATTATCTATCATTAAGAATACATCTCATCTTATAGAAGAAATTCCACATTCGATTGATTCGACTGATATTTCATTACTTCCGTCACTTGTTAAACGACTTGAAAAAATTCGTTTTTGTAATTTTTACAAAAGTGCTTTCACTTAGCTTTTTACAAAACTTTGCAGTAACCATTCACTCTTGTAATAACATGTCTAAAAAAGGGCGGGGTCACGCCTATTAAAATTTAACATCATATCCTGAGTAATTCTATCCAATCGTGTTATAACCAAAAGTTCGCTCAGATATCTTGAGAGCTTCTACTGTCACTTGATAGCATTTGAAAAAGTGGGCGGAGTTACGCTTACTAAAATTTTATTTTATATATATTTTATTAAACGCTTTCTGCAGAATATTACACACATATTACACTCTGGCTAAGGTACAAGTTCTGACCCTTAAAAGTTTCAGTTTTTATCTGAGAAATTTTAGCAGTGTTGCCATATTTTTATTTCGCTACTTTATCAAGTTCAGAGAAAATTTAAATTTTTAAACGAAATCTACGCCGATAGTAATCAAACTTGTGAATTTGGACTACAAGAGAAATTTTATAGCCACCGGATTGATTTATGGATTGGTGGAATTATTGGTTGTTACATTTTTCAAAACTAGGTTGGTGGTAATTTGGGCATCAATTGGAATCAGTATGGAGCCATGATTATAATTTATATGGGGCTTCGAATTGCTTAGTTTAAAATAAATAAATATTATTAAAATCTCGAAGCTGGTCCCAAAATCTGTAAAGGTAAAATTCTTTCGGGAATTCATATTGAAAACAAGAACAACATATGAAAATTTGTTTTCAATCTCAATATAAATTAAATAAAGTTTTCCTAAGATATCATGGAACAGGCTGCAAATTTTTAAATTGCAATAATGATAGAATGAAAAACGAATAATAAAAGTATATGCTACTTCACCAAATGGGACACCAAATTAATCACAGAGGTTATACGTCTTAATGGTTTTTGATTATTTTACTTAGATTATGTTAAACCGTTGCTTGTGCGAAAAAGTTAGCAGCTCTGTGCTAATTATCGAAATTTCTTTCAAACATAAATTAACCAGATTATCTTTATAATAAAGATAATTTGTTTTATTATATGTTATATTCTAGAGTTCAAGTACTGTCTGCAAAATTGAGACTAATGAAAAATATTTAGCAACAAAAAAGGACTTAATTAAATTGGAAAATTGGCGGTAAATGTGGCACAGAACGAAAGAAATCTTATCGAGAATTAATTTGCAAAAAGGAAATGTCCATCTTATTTTGTACTATTTTGGAAAGATAAAAAATAATATTTTAAACTGGTATTCATTTTGACTCGCGTTAAATAAAAATAATATGTATATTAAAAAAATTTTTGATTTTAACATAAAGCGTGGTTGACAGTTAACTAGCTCCAAATTTCATATGAACACTTGTCACACACTTGTCAACAGAATAAACAAGTAGAAAAATTTATATTTCATATTAAAAAAAATATTACATAAGACCCAAAAACAAATACTTGTTTAGAGCACTTCTAAATAAATGAAATGAAATTTATTCAAAACACATTTTAACTTATATTCATTTAAGTTTTTTTTTAACTTGAGTTTATTTAAAGCTCGAAAGCTCACATACTTGATTTGAATAAAATAATGGCGGCAAATTGTTTCGCATTAATAAAAAAAAATCGAACCAAATGGTCTGGAGAAATTCTAATAATTATGGTTACTTTTTTTAACTAATGCCAGTTAAGAAAAATTTACCAATTTATTAAATCTATTTTTATTTTTTATTTTTTAATTTCTCTTTAATAACTTCAATTTGAAAGGCTAGTAATATTTACATGCCCATATTTTTTTCTTGTGCTTTTTCGCAAAACTTCTTTAGTTTAACACTAGTGCAATACATTTATAAAAGTGCATTTAGAATTAAAGTTTTCTGTTTAAAATTAATATGCATGCAGTGCACGTATTTCTAGATTATAAATTCTATTTTTTCTTCATTGCAGAGTCGCTCTTCTATAGAAGAATGAGTAGAAAAAACTTCATAGTTATTGACCTCTTAATAAATTAGATAGAATCCGCATTAACAATCAGAATGAGTGAATAGTGTTTGTTTAAAATATATTAGGGAGGACTTAATGGTAGACAATATACAAACATGGTTTGATTTTTGTATTAAAATACTAGAAGCTTTTTTAACCCCCAACTAAAAAAGGGGTGTTATAAGTTTGTAGTGTGTGTCTGTGTGTCTGTGTATCTATGTGTCTGTCTATGTCCACCTACAGGCCAAGCGGCTGGACCGATTTTCATTTAGTTTTTTCTGTTTGAAAGATGACTTGATCGAGAGGGTTCTTAGCTATGTTTGAAGAAGATCGGTCCAGCCGTTTACAAGATATAACATCTTTTTTGAAAAAAGTCGGGGGTTTTTTAAAATTTTTAATTTTTGTTATTTATGTAACTTGTTTTATAGGAAATTAAACTTCAAATTTGCGTTTAGCTTTTAGCCTTTCATCATCCATTCAAAATCAAATTTTTTTCATATATACATATATTTGTATATTTGTGTAATTAATTTGTTTAATAACACACGGAAAGTTTACTTTGCAAAATCTTAATTCAGCTGTGTGAAAGGCAGAGGTAAGAATACTTTCTCTTTCTGTCTTTCTTCCAGCTGAATTAAGACTTTGCAAAGTAAACTTTCCGTGTGTAAAAGGGTTATAATAAACAAATATTTAAACTTGGAAATTAGTTTTGTTAGTCCCGCTTCACACACATAACACACAAACAAATTAACTAATTTAATAAAGACTTTTTACTGTAACACTTACACTTAAAATTATTTATATTTAAATTTAGCTAAGCTGAATTATTTTTATAATGACTGAAAGTAAACAAAAATTAATAATTGTTGGTTTTGTTTGAAAAAGAATAAATTCAGCTTAGCTGAATTTGACAAACTTTAATTTAAATCTTTCGCTACGATTTCATAATATTATTCTTTATTTTATCATTATTTTTAGGTAAGTTCAGCTAAGCTGAATTGTGCTTATAATGGAGTAAAATAATGAATACTGTAATGCTAGCCTTTACGAGTTATGGCGTTGTTAAAATAACTGAACGAGAATTTTAAAGACTTTTTGATACAACACTTACAGCAATAATTATTTATATTTAATTTTGATTTAATTGATAAAATTTAACAAAAACGGATTATTTGATAATTTTCTTTAAAAAAAATAAATTCAGCTAAGCTGAATATAAAAAATTATAAGATTTCATATCATAGATCTTTAATATCAGCCATTATAAATTTAATTAAGCTGAATTTATATTTAAATGATTGTGTTTTATTACAATTATACATAATTTACAATGCAAATGAAACAATTGAGCAAAGCTGAATTGACTCAAACTTATATCAGTTTTGTCAATGATTTTTGCAGCTTTTCTTTGACCGTGTTATTAACTATTTTATAAAAAAAATACTAAAACTTAATGAAAAAGGTACACTTAACCCTCGATTTACACGATATTTCTTCACACGATTTCACTTCTACACGATTATTTTGGTTTTCGTGTAAATTGAGAGCTTTATTAAATACCTCGATTTATACGATTTTTTATGTGTTTTTAGTAAACGCTTCTGATATTTTTAATTATGTTTTTGTTTTTATGAATAGCATTTATTTTTTTTAATGAGTAAAGGTTTATTTTTATGTGTTCTGAGTAAACGCTTCTGATATTTTAAAAACTAAGTTGAAATACATATATTATTTCTTAATAAAATCAATTTTTTACGCGATTCTGCCTTTATTTTCGATTTACACGATTTTTCATACAAAAATTTAAAATTTCGATTTACGCGACTTTCTCAGGAACGTATCTATCGTGTAAATCGAGGGATGGGTGTATTATATACACATGTACATACATAAATTTTATCGATAAGTTAATACTCAAAACTTTCTAAAATTAAAATCTTCGGATTAGTGAGCGCTTACTTTGTCTTTAATTAAATTAAATAAAATGCAGCAACGCAAAGTACGTATGTATGTAGTCTCTATCAAAACTTACAAGTTTTGTAATACAATTAAAGCAGTTTTAAAAATATTTTATTTATATTTTCACAAATATTTTACTTGTATATATTACATTTTATTAATTATAAAAATAAACAATAACTAATTTAACTTGTATATTTAAACAATTACTTAATTAATTTAACATACTTAAGGTAAAGAACTTTAGACGTGCTATAAAACTTACCTAGACTTTTAATCCCTTGAGCAAATCAGGAAAATTTATAAATTAAAAAGCTTTTCACAAAATATTTTCCGTACAAACTTGATAATTTTTCAGAAGCTTTTGGTTTTTTATATTTTATTTTTTTTTTAAATAAAAAGTGAAAATATTAAATAAACAACACGTTTTGTTTTCTGCTTCTCGGTTTCTTTTTATTTTTGTTTATTTTTTGAGTATTAAATTTCTTTGCATTTATTATTTGTTGCTCTATTTTTATTTAAAGTTGCATGGTTGTATTTCGTTTACATGTGCATGCATACTTTTATTTTTTATATTTTAATTAAAATTAAGACCTTTTGTTGTTGGATTTCTTGTTATATAGCAAAAACAAATGAATAATTATGTTGGGTAATTAAAGACGTGTGTAGATATAGTAGAAAGAAAAATAACGACAAATTGTCAACTCTTCGCTTTTTTTAGTTGTTTCTTTAATTTATTTCTTAACACACAACAACAATTTTATATGTATGTATGTATTTTTGTATTTTGTTTTTGTTGTTTAAAATTTTTTATTGTGTTAATTTTAATCTGCTTCAATATGAACACACTCACACTAACACACGCACAAAGTAGCGTTTTATTCAGCCAACAAAATCAGAGCAGCAACAATAATATAAACAAAGATAATTATTATTGAAAAATAGTGAAGTGACTGACTCTCTTGTACAACCCAAACTAAAATATTTAAAAGTAATAAAAAAAACCACAAAAACTATATCAACAGTTTTTTTTTTGTTTTTTTTTTTTAATTTGTCGCAGCCGAAAGAGTAGAGCAGGTTGAGGGCCAAAACCAAAAGTCACACCGAATGTAATAAAATCAGAAAAGAAGCAGCCAAAAATCGTAACAAAAAGCAGCTTTTAGTTGTTGTAATTTTGTTTTTATTTTTATTTTTATTTTTGTCAAATCTAAGGCAAAATCGAACACGAATCGAATTATAACTGTAGTTTGATAGAAAACTTTTGTTTTTTTTTAAAATAAATAAAATATTTTATTTTTAATGTATTATACGAGTACAACCTTTAAACTGTTAAACGAAATGAAGTTTTTATTTTATAAAAAAATATCTTTTAGAATACAATAATAGCACATTTACGTACGAGTACTCATTTTATGCACTTTTCGTCGTTTTGTCTTTTATTTTTTTGCTGAATTACATTTCTTTTATTACTTTTTAAACTCTTTAATTATATTAATTTCTATGTTTTCTATTATAAGTAGCTGTGATAACAATTTAGTTTTTACGAACAATAGGTCTAATTTTATATTTTACGCGCTTATAACAACCATAAAGTACGACTCTTAAAATACAACTAAACATGTCTTTATTTAAAAATTGATCAGTTTGTTGTTCGTAGCCCTCAAAAAATTAACGCTGCTTTAACTCCAACAGTCGACAACAAACAAGATAATCACACAAAGGAATCAGTGTTGCCAGTCGCTGGAAAAGAAATTTACTCAAACCGAGTGGCAATAATATATAATTTTAAGTCACATAAAAATTAACAGCAACTTATGTGATTATATATGTATTTATAAATACAAAAATGTGTTCACACTAGGGAAGCCACCATATCTCCATCACTCGCCCATGAACTACAAATTGCTTAATTAAATTTACAGGAGCTTAATATGAATAAACACCGAATCTTTTTAAGCGAAGTCATCGGATGTCTATTTCATTATAAAGAGAAACCCTCCTCCATTAATAGACGAAAACAAATGGACACCACGATTATAGTTGCAGGATCATATTCTTTTCACGAAATTTTCCATTGTCACTTCCCTGTATTCCTCAATAACTCCACGAATTCCATTTTCGACACCTTGAATTGGTTGTACGACATTGTCGTATCTTTCATGTAGCCCCAACGAAAAAAGTCTTAACGTGTTAAGTGACAAAACTTTGGTGGTCCATTGTGTTCACAACTTCGGGAAATTACATCGGTTCAGAAAAATTTTACGGCAAAAAAACGATGATATCGTTACTTGTGTCCCACGTAGCGCCACCCTCTTCAAAATAACGGTCATCCGTTTTAATATCTTCCAATTCCGAAAATTCGGTGGGAAATGGACAAACCTGGGTTTTCCTCAAGACTATGGACTACAACAGCAATATGTGTACAAATTTAATCCTTCATATCATTGACTTATACCAACAACTCGAATTTGTTTGCCAATTACACACTTGCTGGCTGAGAATGTGCTTCACAACGCCCTAGAAATGCTATAGTTTTGCGAATTTTGAACGCGAAATCTTCACCTTTTTTTTTAAGCGGAGGGTGGCGTTGGCTGAGGTATTTAGAACGTTGACTACAAACCCGAAGCTCCTGGGTTCGATCCCGGTCTGCGACACTCATTAAATTACAACATCATAAATTTTTCTGACGTGCATTGTGTCCCTTTGTATCAGTCGTAAGAAAGTTCAAGTGATGAAGGCATAGTACCTGAACTATACCGACGTCAGCAGATGCTAATCCTAATGTAATATCAGAGCGCCCTCCTTCATCGGTATTGTGTAGCAACAAAAAATGGCTAGCAAACACAGCTTTGAAAATTTAATACCCCTCAATGACACCAGGGGCGCTTCAACTCTGCATTATTAAAAACGTTTAAAAAGCAGAGTTGTAAGAGAATGAAGCTTTCCTCTATGTCTTACTTCACCACCTGTCTTCTCTATCACTATACACTTCCTAAAGAAGGTAACATCTAGTAATAGCATTAGGCATTCATTGCCTGAGTGTTACTTCTCTTTATAAAAATAAAACATAGAGACTAAAGGCTTAGTTAACCGACTGTAATGGAATATAACTGCAACGGTAAGAAACAGCTGATCGATATTGTTATATGAAAAGTAATGAAAATGGTTATAGAGATGTAACAGGAATGTAAGAATCTGTACAGTACTTTTTATATAACAATATCGATCAACTGTTTCCCACCGTTGCAGTTACATTCCATTAAAGTCGGCTAACTGAGCCTTAATAAACCATTAACTTTTTCACGTAAACTACTGTTGCTTTGGCTAAGTTAATATATCTTTAATTACATAAATTTCATACAAAAAATTTATCGATTTCCTTCAATGAAAATTAGCATCATGCTTAAGAATTTTTCTTGATATTATTTGAAATATTTCTCATTTGCATTTTTTTCGCATATTATTGGAACAGTTGTAGTTTTGTTTCATTGAATCATCCCTTTTAAAACTAACACGTGAAAAGTTTTCATTTTTTTGAAGTCTATACTGGCAACACACTCAATACCAGGTTAAGTAAAACTCTCTCGTTATCTGATTGTTCATTCATGACTTGTTGCTCTTTTAGCCATATGCGTGTGGTGTGTTCAGTGCTGGCATAAATTACTAGATCATGTAATGGTCATGCCAGATGTTTGAATAAAAAAGTATTATAGCATATAAATTAATCTATATACTCGTATCAGACAACTTCAAAACGGCGCTCCGGGAAATTTCGGATTGATTGAGTGGAAAATTTATGAAGTTTCAACTAACTTTGAAGTTGGTTCATTTTTTCTTCAATTTAATTTTATATATTTTCAGCTCATCATATATTTATCATATAATTTTTTCAACGAACTTGTATTAAACAAAGATTATTTTTAAGTTAACGTATTAGATTAAAAACGAAATCTGGCAATTCACCCTAGTCTGCATTTCGATAACGTTACCAAGTTCAGTTAAGAAAAAATTGTAAGAAGGTATTCAAAAACAAAACTGAGTACTCTACTCTTAGGGCGAGATGACACTACCGGCGCAAGGTACCGATTTTCGTCCGCTCACTGTCATAAGTAATAAACCAAAACGGATTTATTTCTCAATTAATTCTTAAACAAGGCTATATGGCTTTGTGGTAATAAATGAAGTGCAATCATGTCATTATTTTTCAATTAGTTGAGAAATAAAGCCATTTTGCCTCTTTATTTATGACTTTATTTCAGTGAGCCGACGAAAAGCGGTACATTGCGCTGATATTGGGATCACTTCTATAAGAGAAGAACAAATATTTTCTTTTTCCATTAAGTTCCATGTGACTTAAAAAGTTCTGTAAAACCAGCTTTTTTGAGTAAAAGCGTTGTTGTAGTAAATGAGGTAAGGAAGGGAGGAAATTGACTGTCAAATAATGAAATGTCAAGAATTTTTCTGTCATCCGTTCGACATTTATATAGTAAAAAGTTGGGAAATTTTAACCAATGAAAGAATTTTAATTGTGAAATTTGTGAATTTTAATTTGAAAGACCGGGTTTACATGAGCAAACCAGAAACAACTGACGCTCTAAAAGAAAATTCGAATTGAAATTCGTCGCTGCATTGACGAGATAAGAGAAGATTTGTTTCCAAATGTGGTTAAAAATTTTATGAAAAGCGCGGACGTCTGCCAAAGTGCTACAGGTGGACATTTGCCCGACATCATCACAAATCAATTCACTGCAATTATTTTATTAATGAAAAAGACATTTTGGGTATTTTAAGAATAAATTCTAGAATTTTTATTTTATTTTATTTTATCTCTTTTGCAAGAGCTCAAAAAGAGTAATTTAATTAATTTTAAATTAAAAACACTCTCTTAAACTACTTTTAGAAATGTATCTTTTCGAATTCCATTTTATTTTATCTTTTAGATTGTTTTTCTTATTTTTATTAACTGACGTTCTTCTTACATATGCATTTCGTTAGGTAAACGGCTGATAGTTGAGAGTTTTTAATGCGTCACCTCATATGTATGTATGTATGTATGTATATATTTTTATGCAGGTTTCGTTTAATATGAGTGAGTGTTAAAATAAATGAATTTTTTTAACTTCATTTAACTTTTTACACTTGTTTCTTTTCGTTTTCATATTTCTTTTCTTTTATTATAACTTTGTTGTTGTTTTCATTAGAAAATGAACTGAGCACAATACATACATACTTGCATACATACATACATATTGCATTTTTCCATTGATAATGTTGATTTTTTTTAGTTGAAGTTAATGCACAGTGGTGTTGGGATTTAAAAAAGCGAAGAGTTTCAATATGACGAAAATGGGCATAGATTGGGATGAAAACGTGTTATTTATGTACTTATTTTCATGAGGAAAACAGTTAGATTTACAAAAAAAAAATTGGTTTCTGTGAAACAAACTTTGCTGACAGAAAATTAATAACTTGACGAGCCACTAGTTATTTTGTGATAAGGCGATATTTTACATGAATATGATATATGGCAATATTTTAGCTCGTCTAGTCAACAACATTAGTCTCACAGAAACCCAGTAAAAAATTAGACATTACCATCTGAACTACTTGCCATGTAATGACTTACTTTTTGGATTGCCAAATTGAAGTACTCGCTTACAAAACACATTACGCAAAATTTTAAAAATAGGAAGCAGAAGTTGAACATATTCTTTGGGTTTTAAAAGAAGACGTGAAAATATTGCCAAAATAAGTAGTTATTTTAAATAAATTATAAATATTTCTAAATTGCCTACTTATTTATTTTAAACTAAAAAATAAGTACTTACATTTTCGAAAATAATTATTTAAATATAAGTAGTTCTAAATAATTTTTTTTTCATTTACGGTTTTAATAAAAGTTCATCAATAAAAGCAATTGAAATTTTTCTAAATATGGTATTTATAAGTAACAATAGAGGCACTGATACGAATAAAATATAACCCACTTCAATTGAGTTTATAAAAGAAATTTTACAAAATGGTGTATTTCGTAGTAAAACAATAGGTTTTTTTTAATTATTTAAATTTTTCTTAAAAGTTATTATATATTTAATCAAACTGAGTATTTAACCAAGACCTTCCATTTACTCAAACAACGGCATATTTAAAAAAAGTAGTTCAATCAAGAAAAAAATAACTATTTCCCACAACGGAAAATATAATTAATTCCTACAATAAACAACATAACTACTTCTAAAGAATCGATTATTTTAGTCTCACGCCTTGTTAAAATCATTAAGTTGGTAATCCAGTAAGGAACAGCTTCCACCAAAAATGGTCAATTCCAAACTCGGTTACCTTTTTTGAATATTTTTGCTGAGAAGTTTTTTGCTAAAATTAATATTTTAGAAAATAATGAAGAAAATAACCAACAAAATACCAAAAATTGTATATACCAAAATTATATTTTTATGGAAGTTATTTATATTAAGCATGTACAATAAGAGCTTATATCTATTAAGTTATTTCATATACATATATGTATAAATATAGCCAAAAAAAAAAAAAATACATTGAATATATCGAGAGCCTATATTCAAAATACGCCAACTAGCTAAAGCTAACTTTTCAGCAGAGCGAAAAAACTAGTTAATTCGCTCATTATTGTAAAAATAAATGATGTGCCTTCCATAATATGGTTTAAATATGCTACTAATTTATAGGTCTACAAAAAATATTTTATTTTGCAAAATACGCAAATTTTTATGGCATAGCACATTTTTAATCAATAAAAAAAAACAAATAATTTGTTAGAGTTATCATATTTTGTGGGAAAAAAATATATCTTTTTTATTATATTTATGTTTTAATCAATTTGTGAAATCTTTTACTCAATACTAGATATAAGAACTGAAAAGCTACAAGAAAAAACTTAATATATCACAAACAAAAATAATGAAAGCCTGACTGAGTCTTTTCCATCTCGAGATGGCCAGCTTAAGCACTCTCTAACTCACTCTCTAGTGTAACAGGGTCACTCCATATTATGAATTTCGAAAGGTTATATCATTGATTATACGGTCCATACATAATGTTTCTATTCGATTAACAGTTTAAAAGTTATACATACATTACCACTTTTTTTTATCGGAACGTCTCTGTAGTCATATATTAAAAGTGACCAGCCATATCTCAAAAACTAGCCATAGGATATTAAAATCCTTACCAGATTCGTGTTCAGCAAGCCAAATGCCATAAGATATGAGGTAGATTTATAATAAATTACTAATTTTTTAAAAATATTGGAAATTTACATGGGAATTAGCATTTATTTTTATTCGAAATTTATACTACAGACGAATATTGCAGAGGGGAGCTATTTGACATCGGAAACTCATTTTGACCAAATTTGAGTTGACGTGTTTTGAATATAGGCTCTCGATATATCCTTTTCCTAGAATCCTTATCTATAGTGCCGCTACTCATAGTTTTCAAATTTAAGTTTAAATTGTACCTTAAACTGAGAACTAATAAGATAGTGGGAGGCATTTTTGGAACACTATATTTCATATTTCTAATTACATATGACCTTTTTTTGTTAGTAAATAAATATATATTTAGGGCCAATTTCACCAACTCTATTTAAATATCAATTCATATTTAAATGTCGATTTTCATTAATTTTTTTATGGAAATATGACTTTTAAATATGAATTGATATTTAAATAAGTTGGTTAAATAGGCTCTTAGTGTTCGGTTGCTTGTAATTTATGACACTTTTCACAATGTACAATTAAAAGCTAACAGGGACTTTAACGGCAAGTTTTGTATGAAGAACTGTCAGTTAAAGTTCACGTTAAGTCTTAATCATACATCGTGAAAAGGGACGTTAGTTGCATATTTTCTTCTCAAAACATAAAATTTTCATCTTTTTAATATTTTCTTCGCAAAACATGAAATTTTTATTTTTCATCTATCCCACTGTGGACAATGAATTGGGACAATTTGGATATTTATTATTGCCCCAACAAAAATTTCCAAAAAAAAAAACTAAAAACATTTTTCTTTTCAACAAACTTATTATTATTATTATAGTGCGTGTGACTTTTATTCGAAATACAGGGGAGAGTGGAGTTTTTAGGCTGATACCATCGCCTTTTACTCCCTCTTTCATAACAGAATGCATTGAGTGCAATGTAGTAGAGTGAGTGAATTATGTATAATCAATACAATTGGAGTTCTATTTAAGTTTTTTGTTTAGTTTTTTTTTATTCAGCGATTGCGTAAGCAACATTTTACATAATTTTTTTATATCTCTGACTTGACTTCTTTTGAACTTCTTTCTTTTGTTTATGTTGGTTACGCATCGGAATCTTTTCGCTTTGTTCAGAGTTATACAAAAAAAAATTTTTTTTTGTTTCTATTGAATAGTTATTGTTTATTTGATTTAATTGATTTATAAGTTACATATTGTGGGATAACTTCATTATTATTATGTTTTTTAGATTTTCATGTAGAATTCAATAGGGGGATTGATAAAGTTTAAAGTACATATTATTGAATGAAAAATTGAAGAATAATGGACCATAATGTAAAAATCAAGGTCCACTATTTCTTGTAGAATATTTTAAACCCTTTAGATTTTTACATAATAAAGAAAAATAAGACATTACATTTTTTAGTTAATTGAAAAGGGAAGAAATTATAAAGATACCCACAAATTTGAAATATTTTTGCGCAATAATTGATGTTATACAATAAAATTGCACAATATACTGGATAGAATCAAAAGTCTTTTGATTTCTATTACGCAACAAAAAATATTTTGTAATATGTTGACAATATTGCACAATAATTATTTTCAAGTACATTACTAAACATTTATTTTCCTATTTTTTAAATTAGTTAATTAAAAGCATGATACAATAATATAAAGGTAAAACCGTTCTCTCTTTTCGTCGCCATATTAACCTTTTGACGTTTGTCCCGATTATTTTTTACTCTCAAAATTAATGCTACCTTATTAATTTATGAAATCCGAGTTTATTGATATTATTAATTTATTGACGTTCTTAAAAATAATGGAAAATATTTTAATTATTTCATAAATTTATAAAAAATAAACAGCAAATAAGTTACAGGAGCACCAACAACGGCAGCAAGCAAGATACAACAAGAAGGAAATTTCCAACTGAATCAAGGCGGGACTTTGTCTTTATACTCTCTGGTGTATTGCCTTACATCAACTGCGTCCAAGCTATACGCACTATGTGCAAAGTTTTACAAAAGACCTTTTATGTTTTCACACTGACGAGTGCACAACATCAAAGCAGGGGGCAAATCGCGGCAATCGTTATCGAACTTAATTACTATATATTTCAATAGAATTTATATGGAAATATTTCGTAATTCGATAACGAGTGCCGCGATCTGCCTCCAGATCTCGGCGACATCTTTGGTCTTTGCAAAGAAACAATAACAAAGCTGTTTATCTGAAATACATATATTAGAGTATGTGTGTTTGGACGTAGCTGCCTTACATTAATCGGATGAAATTGTTAACGGGTTGTAGCATTCTTAAGGACACTGTTAGACCACCTGGTCCATTTTAGGGAGAAATGTGATAATTACATACATGTTCCTAGTCCAATCATAGGCCATGTCCTTAACAAACAAAAAAGAAGAACAGTGTTTGTTGTATACATATATCAACAAAGCATTAACTCTTATTCAGCTACGTCCAAGCCATATGCACCATGTGCAAACTTTTATAAAGAGCTTTTTGTACTTTCACACCGACGAGAGCACAACAGCCAACCAGGGGGCAAATTACGGCATTCGATACGGTTCGAAATTTTAAAATTGTTTCCATATAAATCTATAGAAATATTTCGTAATTTCGTTCGATAACGAGTGCCGTAATTTGCCCCCAGATCTCGGCGACAACAATGCTTGCTGTTACTTTGCAAGGAAACAAGAACAAATTTAAGAGCTTTGAAAGGTGTTTACCTCAAATGCTAATGTCGCAGTATGTGTGTTGTGTTTGATGTAAAACAGCAATAAATTTGCACACGAAGTATATGCGAATGTGTATTATATGTATGAAACAACCGTGAATTCCGCTAATGAAACATCGATGTATCGCTTCTATTTAGGGCGTTTCTTTATATCGATGTTTTTAAGAACGAAGTTTCATCCCAAGCCGTGAGGCTTTTTTGGTTATCTACTGAATTAAATAATTAATCAAATATTTGCTTTTGTAGGTCTTATTACACACAGATTTCGTTATTCTCATGTTCAATTAACATTAAAAAAATGTGTGTTTAACTACAATTTCTAAACTCAAATTACACATTTCAAAAAGCATTCCTAATATAAGTTGCCATTATATGTGTGTGGCAACACTTTCCTCTCTGTTTACAAAAAAACAGTAATCAAATAATTGGGACAAAAGTCAGAATTAATTTTATACGTCAAATGTGGTTGTACCTTTATATTATTGTGTCATGATTAAAAATTATTTAATTTTATGCAGCTGGTATGCATCAATAAAATTTAAAAATTTTTTTAAACACTCATGTGTGTGTTAGTTTTATTTAATTTAATATATATATATTGCAAGAAAAATTGCGCCATACATATATATTTTTTAATATTGTGCTATTTATTGAAGAATGTGTACCTTAAAACCGTCGAACTTGCAAGTTTTCAATACATAAAAAAATATGTCATCGCTTTTTTCAATCAAATCCTTTATTTTTATTAAAATATTGATTGATCCAATCATTTAAAGTGTGTAATACTGAATTAAAGACTTTGATTTAATTAAAACCGTTTAGCTTATTTGTTTTGATACTTGGTAATTCTCAATTAGTCTTTGGCAGTTTTTATTCGTTTTAATTTAAGGTAACAAATTAATTATTTAACAAAAATTTTAATTGACTTACAGTGGAGTAATATTTTACCCAAGTTTTCGAAAAATGAGTTTTCATAATTCTTACCTTGATACAGAAAGGCCTTAAGTCATTTTTTTAATCGAAATTTTTAATACATTTTTCGTTATATTAGATGTCCTTCTACCGATATGAACAAAAAAATCGATTTTTAAAAAATAATGACTTAGGCCCTTTCTATATTAAGGTGACGATATGTATTCACATAATTTATGTAATAAATTTTGAGAAAATTTATAAAAATTTTGTCAATGGCCTTTGAAAGTTGTGTATATTTACACACATATACATAATATATTATTACATACATATCGTTACCTTGATGTAGAAAGGCCCTAAGTCATTTTTTTTAAATCGAAATTTTTGCATTTTTTTGGTACATTAAAAGTTTTTCTATCGAAATTTACAAAAAAAAACTCGATTTCAAAAAAAAAAAATCATGGGTTACGGCCTTTCTATATTAAGGTGACGATTTGTTCATTCATAATTTATTTCATAAATTTTGAGAAATTTTTTAAAAATTTTGTCAATGGCCTTTGAAAGTTTTGTACATTTATATCTACATTTACATACATAACATATCATTACATACATATCGTTACCTTGATATAGAAATGCCCTGTCATTATTTTTTGAAAATCCAAATTTTTGGTATATTTTTCGGTATATTAGATGTCCTTCTACCGATATGGACAAAAAATCTATTTTTAAAAAATAATGACTTAGGGCCTTTCTGTATTAAGGTGACGATATGTACACTCAGGGAAAAACTGCAACTTAAAAATAAGAACGCGTCGCATTAATTTAATAACTTGCAATATAATAGAAAATGTATGTTGAGATACTTAAAAATAAATAAAATTAATAAATTAATACTGTAAATTAATATTTTTCCATATTGAAATAAGAAATTCCAAGATGACTAGACTTTCGTTAATGTTTCTTGTTAGTGTCCTCCACAAGAGTATTTATAAGACTTTTCAAGACATGAGAGATTTTTTCCAATGCTTTACTACAGCGAAATATTCTAAAAGAATCGCTAAACAACACTGTTGGCAAGACAAACCACCGAAAAAAATTATTTGCCAACAGTGTTGCTTAGCGATTCTTTTAGAATATTTCGCTGTAGTAAAGCATTTGAAAAAATCTCTCATGTCTTGAAAGATCTTATAAATAGTCTTGTGCAGGACACTATTTCTTATTAATTCAATATGGTTTTTATTGATTTTAAGCCGTTTTTTCTCTGGGTGTACGTACGTACCTTTATTATGTTAAAATTCACTTTGTCCCAATTTACACTATGCAAGTCTTATTGCTAAGTTGATTAGTTTGTCAGGGGAGAGAGAGACGGGGGGAAAAGAAACGTTTCTGTTCCCCTCGTCTCTCTCTCCCTAAAACAAATCAGTTTAGCAATATGACTTGCATAGTGTGATTTGGGACTTTGGAATTGTAAGGAAATTTTTTTTCCACAAAAAAAAAATTAAATAAATAAATAAAAACCTCAACAAATGCTCATTTTTACATTTGCATTCAACAGGATCTTGATTTTTAACGCCTCCGTTGTTGAGCTCTTCTTTAACGATCTTGTCGCCAAGAGAGAAAAAAAAGACATTAAAGGTCGTTTAAAGGCAGTTTATGATTCATTTGAGACCCTTTACAATTAAATGGAATTTATGAGAATTTTTCAAATAAAATAGATCCTAGGTATTTAACAAAAAAATACTAATTCAGTCTTTTTTTAACTTGGAGATTTAAGATTTTAGATAATAGAAAAGACTTAAACCTTTTCTTTTAAATTAAAAAGCCATAAGGCAGTTTTTGTATACATATACATAATTATGCATCGCGATGTTAAACTAGACAAATAAATACAAAAGAAAAGAGAACCAGGATTTTGTTCACTAAACTAGCAGTCAACATTTTAAAGAAATAAGAACAAACAATAAAGATATTCTACTTTCAACTACACTACTTGCTTTTTTTCTCATTGCGTAAAAAGAAGGGCGCGTAAGGATTTTGCCTTCAGTTGATGTTTTGTGAATACTATTTATATAAATAGTACGCTGGCATATGGGAATTTACATTTGATTGTCAGTGTGCTTAAGAATCACCGACACGTCGTCGTATTAATCCATTTATCAATCACTATTTATAACTAAACAATTCCAAGAATTAATGTCTTTGAATAACTATTTATTCACGTACGGACAAAAAACGAACTGGTTCATCATTCGAATTATTTATAAAAAAAATTAGACAGATATATAAAATAATATTTTCATTTTAGACAAATACATATTTTGTAATGAATGGGTGACATAAGATTGTTTCGAAATTAACACTGCATTTGATTCTTATAAGGATTTCTTTTTTTTCTTTTATGTGTTTTTCCGATAGTGCTTCCTTATAGTCAGGGAGAACTACATATGTTCATATATTGCAGAGTGCTTTCTACACAGAAAAAAATATGCCTGCAATAAAAAACTTTAATTGAAATTAAAACCAAAGATCAAATAAATATGTAATTGAGTCAATTAAACTTTGTAATTAATTAAATGTTTAAACAAAACTTTAATTGATTTTTGGTTTTATTTTCTATTAAAATTATTTATTGCAGGAATATATTTTTCTGTGTTAGGGTGTTAAGATCGCCTAGAGATTAGGCCGTAACAGCAGATAATCACGTAAATGTTAGACCCTTCTATATCTGTTTATTGCCGTACATTATTTGATACTTGATCATTCAAGGCTAGCCTGTGTAATACTCTCCAGTTCAGCGCTTTTAGCAAGCATCTGGACTGAATACAAACTGAATCGATTAACCAGCACTAAGTGGAGTCCCAGATGTAGGTAAGATACTTCAGTATCAGTAAGCAGATACTGCATTCTGTTGTTATCGTCTGTAGTGCCCCATATCGCGTTGTGTGAGTGGGAAACCATTTTCTGTATTTCTGTTGAATTGTATTATCAATTAGTTAAACCGATGCAGTAAGATATGTTCCCATACACCAAGAAACATAACATCAGTTTTCACTAAGCCTGTGAACGATATAGTGGTTTGTTGTTACAGTCAATTAATTTTAAGTTTAAATTAGACGTGACATAAACATAAGCATATAAAACAGCTGATTATAGGTGATGCGCCATAATGCCACAGCCATAATCATATAACCAATTAAATTTTGGTTTTGGTTATGGCTATGGCAATATGGTATGACACGTCTAATTTAATTTATTTCGAAAAATTCATGATAAATTAAAAATAAATTTTCCGAAACAAAAAGAATTAACACTTTGAAGTAACAAGAACTAAAAATTTAACCACACAAAATGAAAACAATATGAAAATAAAAAATAAAACAATCACTTAATGCAACATATTGAATGAAGACTGTCTGTCATCAATACTTAATACAAGCTCAAATAAACACACACACAAACACGCACACACACACTTACCCGAATACTTTGTTGTTAAATCTTACGACTGACTAAATGACTGACTGATCATCAGCAGAACGTATATAGACCATTTCGAATCTTGCTTCGAAAGGATTTTCCTTTGAAACACAAAATCATACCAGAGTTATTTTAAGTCATATCCTTTTTCTTTTACGTACAAAAACAAGAGTCTACAATTTTATTTTTGGTATTTTTAGTTGTCTTCTCTAATGAGAGAGGCAACAAGTGTTAGGTTTGTCAGCTCACTGGCTTCTCTTCCACATGACTAAACTTTTAAGCAAGGTAATTCGTCAATTTAAAAGGTAAAGGTTCATCCTTTGTGTTCTATATCTTGCCAGTTTTGAATTTAAGCCAGAAAGTGAAATATATGAAATGTATTGTGATTTGAAACGAGGCTTAGTATTTTCTTGCAAAAGAAAAACTTAAAGCAATTTCTATTTAGATAAAGCGAAATGATTGAATATTTTATATAACTTTGAACTCGAGTTTAAAAAATCAAGCATATCAATAAGTCTACTGTGTAATTCGAAACGAAAGAAAATGCTTTCGAATTTACCTTATATAAACATACAAATGCGAAAGCAATTTCTTTCTAATTTGATTAAAATTTTTATTTTGCAAGAAGAAGCAGAGTAGACCCATTGTTCAGCAATTTTTTCAACGTTCTTAAAATTTCATGTATGATATTCGAACTTCGGAAATTTTAAAAATTTAACATTTAAAAAAATTTCCGTGTATTCCAAAACTGTACTATGGTATTTCTGAAAAAAAAGCATTTTTGAGTTTTCGAAAATATGTTCGAATTTTCGAACACGCTAAAATAAGCATGTATTACCATTTTTCAATTGAAAATCTTAAATATCCAGAATATTTTGTACTCTGAATTAACACAATTTCTGACAACAGCATTTCGAAATCGATTAAATCAAACAATTTATATAAGGATAATTAACGAAAATTCATGTATGATGATAGGTATACATGTATGCATGTATATGTATGTGTATTTGTATGTACATATATACATATCGATGGCTTAATATAAGAAAGGCATAATTCGAATTTTCGAAGGAAAAAGCAGAACAAAAGCTAAAGCATTTATTTACATGTAAACATAACTGACTAAGTAGATATAAATCTTTTATATTTAACTGTAACGTAGTTAGTTGTTTAAGGCCCAAATTTACAGTCATTAGTTAACTAATAGCAATAGTTTAACCAATAATATTTGATTCACAGCTCTTTGTTTACCATTAGTTAAACCGCCAAATGTCATTGGTTAGACAACAGCTGATTCGCTGTAAGCTTTATTAGTATTGGTGCATTGTGAAAATTTGTACACACATTTTACACATACATTATCAGGCATCTTCTTTGTATTTAGCTGTAACACATTCTTTTTATTTTATTTCCTATTATATTGTTACGTTTTTCTCTCTATAAAAACGCTTTTTCGTAGATCCGAAGATTTGAAAATGAATACAAGAGCCGAGTGTAGTAATTAGGGTTAAGAATGATACAAGTTTTATTTACAAATACACTTATACTAAATTACTAAAGAGCTTAAATACACTAATACAACTTAAACTAATAAATTACACACAGATATTCACAACTGGTTACCACTACGCCTTCCTCGCTGTAGTTTACGCACGTCTCTTATCTGGCTGCGCAAGTATTCACGTGACACCTCTCTGTCTGCTGCCGTCACTTACGAGACTCTCTCTGCCGTCACTCACAGTTGATACACCAATAAAGACTCACTGGCTTTACTTACACCCTTATACACGTCTATTCGCTGCGCTGTTCCCTTTACTCCAGTCGACACGATAGACTCCACAATAATCTCAATTCCACGACAGACTATTATTAATTCACAACTTAGTCCTGATTCACACACGTCAGGTCTGAGTCGTCAAGTCTTGAGTTTTTAGGAGAGAGAGGAAAAGAGAATGGAAAGGGGTACAGACTTGACCGTACCAGTCAAGTTTATTTTTTCGTTTTGTTTTGTCATTCGTAATACTCTACTACAACACAAATTGATGAGACTTGATGAAACAAACTTGACGGTGTGTATGAACGTAAATGCAGGTTCAAAAGAAAATTGAACAAAAACTGATCAGCTAAACCTGATGTGTGTGAATCAGGACTTAATTATCAACTGACTTGTTTACTTGCAAATGACTGACTTGTTCGCGACTGACTTGTTCGCGACTGACTTGTTCGTAACTGACTCACAACTGCAACTAACTAACTCATTGGCTGCGTCACCGCTTTTTATACTCCACACAAATACCACCAGAAGTTTCAAGCAATGTCTAGACGATCATTATCATCTTATATGCTGCCTAATGAAGTTCATGTGGTAACTAACTATGTACATACATGTGTATATGCGTACGTGTGTACATCGTTAACTAAGCAACACACAGTGGTTGTTTATCTTTTACTTTTTCATTTGAATTAGCATGTATGTATGTGTGTAAATATGTGAATTTTCTTAAAAGCAGACGCTTTTTGTTGTTGTTGCTTTTGCTTGTTTACGTGTTACGCACGCTTATTTAGTTGTTTCCTGTAGGAATATTTTCGCGTAACTTACATTAACCCTGTTGGAATATTTTTGTGTAATGCTGCTTAATCTTGTCGACGGCCATTTTCGTAACAATATCTTGGTTTTTCCGAACCAATTTCAGCACTAATTAAATATCTTATACGGTAAAGTTACACGATCGAGCACTATTTTATCGATTTTAAGAAGTAATATAGCAAATGTAAACAAAAACCATATGCTATAGCAGAGCTGCCAATAGTGAAACTTAATTGTTTGATAGGGTTACCATTTTTTGCTCATATTAAGAACTTTAGTTAAACAATGCACTGTGAATATGAAGTATTAGTTAAACAATAGTTATCATTTTAGTTTACCAATAATTAACTAATGACTGTAAATTTGGCCCTAAGAAGCACGTAATTATTTCTTGGCTACCAGAAAACGTTAAAAACGCAATTTCGAAATAAAATTGAGATACGCCATTTTTATATTAAACCTATATCGATGGCTATATAGACATATGTGTCTTTCAGTTTCTTTATCTTTTTATGAAATATGTTTATATATTTAACTATACGCAATTATTTACTAGAGATATAATTGTTAGTAAAATCACAGTTATAGTACTGGAATATTAGAACTTTAATTCGAATTTTGGTAAAATTGTGAAAAATCTTTTTTCTTATGTGCAGATAGCATGAAAATCAAATATACTTATGGAAAGCTAAAAATTGTGTTACTAATAAAAGTTTGTTCGAAATTATTCGAAGATCTGTAAAGCCTTATTTAAAAAGATTCATGTTTTATTATTTGCTGGTGATGTACATATTTATTTTAGTAAAATAATAGTTAGAATACTAGAACATTCTAACTTTAATTCGAATTTTCGCAAAAAAAAAAAAAAATATTTTCTTATGTATGTTCAGATCATGTAAGTCCCATGTACTTATGCAAGATATATTAGTAATTAAAGTTTGTTCGAAATTTCGAATTTAATTTTAAATTCTCAAATTTATTTTTAATAACATTTTTAAAGCCTTAATCAAAAAAAAAAAATATATAACTTTTATCGGAAAGCACAAAATTTTCATTTTGAACTAAATTTTAAAATTTGGTAATAGACTTTTTATGGAAAGAAATTTTCAAAAATTTATTGATTATAATTTTTTTTCGCAATTTCGCAATGATGGTCTTGAAAATCAAATATACTCACAGAAATATATGTATATTACTAATTAAAGCTTGTTCGAAATTACCAACTTAATTTTAAATTCTCAGATTAGTATTAAATAACTCTGTTAAGCAAAAAATTTCAAATTCGAACTTAATTTTGAAATTTGGTATAGACTTATATGGAAAACTTTTTAAAAATTTATTGATTATAGATTTTTTCGCAATTTAGCCGATGAAAATCAAATACAGTTATGGAAAACTGCAAAATATATTACTAATACGCGTTTGTTCGAAATTTCGAACTTAATTTTAAATGTTCAAATTTAAGTTAAATAAGATCTTTAAAGCCTTAATTTAAGAAAAAAGCATACAATTTCAAATTCCAACTTAATTTTAAATTTGGTAATAGACATTTTATGGAAATTTTTTTTAAAAATTATTGAGTACTTATAAAATTTTTTCATAACTTAACCAATGATGTTTAGGATCATTTATCCTAGATTGTTAAGAAAAAACTCTAGTGCATTGGCCTATTTTTTTAAATGAAATCATAAGAATTTCGAATTTCGGAAATTGAAAAATCCTCTAAAGCCAAAGAGATTAATGTCCAATCTTCTTGTAATTGAAATAAGAGGTGCTGCATTGAGTGCGTTTATTGCAGTCCTGCAAAATTCCTTAAATTCTTATGGAAACTGTCTATAAAAACTTTTAAAATAAAATGTTTATTAGCACATACAACCAACCCCTGGTATATCTTCATGAACAAGCCCAGAATTTAAAAAAAAAGTTGTAAGAAGTTTTCAATCTCCGTTAAATATACTACTTTAAATTTCTGCAGTTGTTATATATTTTTCCCCATTGCTTTTAATATTTTATGCATGTAGAATTTCATTATGATCATAATGTTTGTTTTTATTAAATGGCCACAAATCGAACTATAGTTGCATTGCGTACGTTTTTACAACTTCTTTCTGTATATTTTATAGCAATTTTTTTTATTAAAAAGGGCAAGTACGAGACTTGTATTAAATAAAAAACGTGCAGTTTAATTATTATCTATACGTTCTTCGTTTATTTATTCCAGTTTAATTTGCGAGTGCATACTGAGGCGATGCGTTTTGCACAATTGTATAAAGTGGTTACGTTTTGTGAAGATAAATATGTAAAGAAATATAGAAAATGGAATAGGTGTTTACAATAATTTTTTGCTCCGTTACAAAACTAGCTTTATAAAAAATAACATTTTTAAATTTGTTATTCACTGCCAGTTTATAGAAGCCATGTGAAAATTCACGTCTGCCTATTTCCATTGAAAACAAAAACAAAGCACTCATATTTGTGTTTGTTTTCAATATAAATAGACAGACGAGAATTTTTACATGGCTTCTATAAACTGGCAGTTAAAGCATTTTTCATACGACTGTTTAAATACGACTTTAATATTGTCATCCGTTACCAGCAAAAACTTTTCAAGATTTTGTAATGAGCTATACTCTTTTAATGGCTTACACAGTAATGAGTGGTACTTATTTATCTGATTATTTTATATGTATAATAATGACTTTCCAGTAATGAGTAAAATATGCATATCATCGCCTGAGAATTGGTTTAGCCCATATGCCACAAGAAGGTTTAGACGAAGTTTTCTCAAAATATACCCGATGGATTTCTTTTGTATTTGCACCACTGCTTCCGATACATGTTTTGAAGAACAAATCTTTGTCAACTTTCTGGCCTCTACATCGTTTCCACATGTTTTCTTGTAGGATCGGATGCTAAAACACATGCTACACATGTTGAAGTTGAAATTTAGAAAATACGAATTAATAGTATGTGTTCTAGCATCCGAATTTAGATGAAAATAATTTTTAAATTGCCGATTTTAAACTTTTAGATTTTTTCGTTTTCACTTTTGAGGAAAAAACTCGTATTCTTTTCACAAGACTGTTAAGGCTCAATTAGCCGACTGTAATGTAATATAACTGTAGCAGTAGGAATCATCTGATCGATATTTTTATATGAAAAGTAGGTTAAGTTACATTACATCTCTATAACCATTTTCATTGCTTTTCACATAACAATATCGATCAGCTGTTTCCAACTGCTGCATTTACATTACATTACAGTCGGCTAACTGAGCCTTTAAACGGACAAAGTAAGCAATAAAGTAATTGTAAAAGTAAAAATACGTTTTGTGCCGCATACACCACTTTTCTTAATTTATTTTTAAAAAGTAAAGTAAAGTTTAAAAGTAAACCTTAAAAAAGTAGTAGATATGGAGCAAAATGATTGCTTAATATATCAGAAACCATAATAAATTTCGTGAAACGCGTTTTTGATTCAGACAGACGGTATTCAAAATATATATGTACATACATTCCATACCTAACTCATTTTTTTAAGAATGGTCGGTGGAGCAAAACTATTCTGGGGCGACGATATATCATTATGTGATATAACCGATTTAAGTACTTTCCAGTTCTTAAAGCGATATGTAAGGACAAAAATTTATTGATCGTGAAAATGAACTTTGAAAACAAAAAACATTCGTACTTTAATTTTCAATAAATTAACTTTGATTTCAAGTTGACTATAATTTCTGTTAAAAAAAGTCACTATTAGTAGACAATAAGTAATCTATTAATTTATTTACAATTGTAGGCAAAAAATATTTCATTATTTTAAACTTAAAAAATATCTAATTTTGGAACCCTATAACCAAGCTTTTTTCTAAAATAGATTTGTAATAGGTACCCTATTATTTATTTATTTACTACATATTCTACAAAGTAAATTTAGTAGAATATGGTTGCTCAAATGTAAGTGACAAGTGACGGAGTAACTAGACCATATGCCCAAGATGTTATTAACAAAATTTTAAAAAGTTTTTGTGACTAACTATACACGACATATGCCTTCACATAGGAAGAAACTTTTTGGGGTACCCTATTATTTTTTGTAAAAAAAAACGCTGTCAAAATAATTTATTTCGTGTCTACCAAGGTGTATATAACCAGGTGGCAGCGCTGCTTCAGCTGATAATTTTTTGAACTATGTGCTTTGTAGCTGAAGAATGTCAAAAAGTTCGATTTTGTTTTGGTTTTAGTACAATTATTTTTGTACTTTTGACATTCTAAGTATTGCCGTATTTTTGTATAAGAAATCCTTACGCAGTCAGCTGTATAATTACACCATGTCTATGTGCTTTGTAGCTGACGAATGTCAAAAACTTCGTTTTGTTTTCGTTTTTTTTTTTTGTGCAATTATTTTTGTGCTTTTGACGTTCTTCGGTTCTTCGCACAGCTTTGGTTGCCGTATTTTTGTATAACAAATCCTTACGTAATCACCTGCATAATTAAACCATGGTGTCTGCTTCTTTGTGACGCCTTATTTTATGTAAATTTTTATGGAAAATGTGTTCACAGTTCTGTTTGATAATTTAGTATTTTTTTCCATTTTGGCGATTTTTTCCATTTTGGAGATTTGTTTCCTTTTGGTGATTTTTTGTTGGGTAGCTTTTTTTTCATTGACATTTTCCGATTTGACTCGGATTGTATTCTATTACCTTGGTGATGGCCACACGTAAAATTTTTGACTTTCAATTCCATTCAATTTGCAATACACTCAAATTTTTTTTCGTAACTCAATCAAACTTTAAAAATTGAAAATTATGGCCTATTCCCCAACTGCGAAAGAAAACTTTCGACTCACAATTTATATTGAAAACAAAAACAAATTTTCATATTTTATTGTTTTTTTTTTCAATATAAATTGTAAGTCCAAAGTTTTCTTTCGCAGTTGGAAAATAGGCCATTAGATTTAATTTTCAATTTGAATAGGTGGTCACAGCACACATTGATTGAAGCTACATATTTGAGTTATTTCTTCGTCGTTGGCATTTACAACATCAAATTATACCCCATACTTTAATATTAATAACTAGTAAATAATTTACCTATTATATTATCCCTAAGCCGATAGCCTTTGTCGCTAGTGCTTTATAGTTTAAGATTTATTATAATTTTAATTGTAATAATATCTAAGTAAATAAATAAAATAAATAACATCAAATTGACTGTCAATTTGTGTCACAGCTATCAATTTCAAGGGATTTTGACACACAGTATGTGTGATGAAATTGAAAGCGATTTACTGAACGTGTGGCTGCAGCGTATTTCAATTTATTATTTAAAAATTATTCCCCAAAGAGAGTTGTTATTTCTATAGCAACTGGTTACCCTTGGTTACAATTCATAATAAATATCTCCTTACTTACCCGGTATTGATATTAAAGTCAATTTGTGAATAAATTTAATAATTTCCTATTAACAGAAAGAGCCTCAATTATTCCAATTTATTAAAAGAGTTCCCAAAGAAGTCATGGTTATTTTGCAATTAAAACGCGGTGATGACAGTTTTTTTCTATACGAGACGAGTGTCAATGAACTTACCACCAACGTTATTCAGGACATAACGGCCATTTATAATGGACGTTTAAAAATTGCACGCATTTGTATGGAAATGGAGGAGTTGGCTTCGCATGGCACTCTCTTGCCACCAGAAATTTTGGGTCTCACCGACGAACAGGTTGAAGAACTAAAATTAAAAGATGTTTGGGGTGATAAGTGTATACCTTCCGGTGGTTTTATATTCAACAAAGATCCTATTGGACGCCGCAATGGCCGTCAACCTAAAGAAAATATGCAAGAGGTATTGCGTAATGCCATCAAGGAGGCCAAGGCCATGATAGATAAGAAACTTGTGTTAGCCAAAAAACCGCTGACACTTAAGATTGTAGGAGAGGCCTTAAACCTTCTTAGGGGTGCTGTAACTATAGTCTATCCCATGCAATTGCCACCACATGATGTCATACGTATGGAATTTAATAATACTGAAGATTTGGCGGGCACTCAAGCTTCAAAGGATGTTATAGAGCCGTCAAAGGCTCAACTCTGGTTTGCCGGCCGTTTGATTTTACATGACAAAAAGCTATCGGACTTTATCGGTAATAATGATAAAACGAAAATTGTTGTCAAACTAAATAGTCACGGTCAAGGTGCACCGGCACGAGAGCCCGTCATAACGGAGGATATACGTAAGCGTATGATGGCCGATGCTTATCGACGTCAGGAAGAGTTGAAGAAGTTGGAAATCGATGATGATGACAACTATTTGAATTCTTCATGGGCGGACAGTCGCAGTTTGAAACGTCAAGTTCATGGTTTGGAGAATGTACGTTTTCGAATGGGTCCTTAAGTCTTTGAAATGCAATTTTTGTTCTGTAACAAAATTGATGACTAAATAAATTTATGATGAGAATTAAGATGATATTCAAGATATTTTCATGGTACGACTGGTATTTTGCCATTTTAATTTTTTTGAAGGATCTTTTTCAGATGTTCACATCTATGAGTTGGCAAGATTAGTTTGTCGACCGATTTGATGGCCGACAGTTGCTTCGAAGTTAATTTGATTTCCCATTTGTTTGGAAATTTTTCACTTTTGCGGCATTAAGAATCACTCCTAGGAAGTTCATATGTTTTAAAAAGTTGTTTATTGAGATTTTAGGTACATTTTTGTAGTTGATTGTTTCCTTGAATTTTGAACGGTTTGCTACCTATGGACCTGAACAGGGGAAAAAGATAAAAAAAATCGATTTTTTTAAATTTTTTGCAGATTTTAATTTGAAGATGAAGTTGTTTCTAATTTTATATGTTCACAATTTTTGTTTTTTATGACAAGAGCTACAACTTTGCCTCAGAGAGTAAATCAAAATTCCGAACGGTTTGCAAGATATTAGCCTGAGAAAATGCAAAAATTACAGCGGGCCCCAAATCTTGGGGTCCCATAAAAAAGTGCATGACTTAGGGCAAAACTGGGAGACACGGGTGTTTTTTTTTTTTTGTTTTTTATCACGTAGTGGTATCCGTATATGGTTATATTTTCATGACTTAAGAAATTACCCACAGTGTTTTTCACGATTCAGCGCCAAGAGAACTTTTTCCATTTAATTTTTTTTAAGTTAAATTATTTTTGGGGCTTTTTGGAAACTCGTTTCTTTTTGATATTTTTATAGATTTTATTTTGGATTTTTAGAATTTCTTTCAAGTTTTAAGTTTTTAGTGCTTAGACGACTTTTTTCCGTTTTAACATTTTTTTGTTGAATTTTTTATTTTTTTTTGCCTTTGGATTTCAAGATTTTAAACTTTAATTTTTGCTGTTTTTTCACATTTTAAGTATTTTGTGCTTTTCTATTATTATTATATTAGCTACGGGCCTGAAATTTTGACAGAATATGAAAACCTTTGGCCACTACAACAACAACTACATGACAGTTAAAAATGAAAGGGTCCTCGAAAATCCCATAAAAACCAAAAAAATCGCCAAAAAGGAAAAAGCGCCAAAACCAAAAAAAAAACGCAAGAAAACTGAAATAAATCCCAAAAGCTCCAAAAATGAAAAAAACCAGGAAAAATTAGAAAAATCGCCAAAAACAGAAAAAAAGTTTATCGGGTACTTATTTTTTTTTTAATTTCTACACCAGGTAAGATATTCGATTATACAGGCTAAAAATCGTTTATTGCTACATATGTAATGTCCGTATGGAATCCTTCGTATGCGAGTCACAGTCACACTTTACTGAATTTATTTTTTGTTTGTTGCATTATTTTTTTAGTTTTTTTTTATTTTATTTTTGTCTTGTCTTTTTTGGGCTTTACAAATTTTTAAGATTGCCCATTTGCCAATTTCTTTTAATTGAGACTATTGTTTAGATTTTTCGTTTTGAAAACTTTTTCATTACCGCGTTTTAACTCTGCAGGTGTTTTTTTTTTTTTTTTGTTTTGAAGATTGTTTTCATTCTAATAACTTCAAAAAATAATTTTTAAATGTAAGTTTCATTTGAGGGTTCGAGACCAAAAATTTATTTATTTATAAAATTTAATAAAATGATAATTGCAGTGGAAAAGCACTAACAAATTGAAATTCTAAGAAATTTTTCACGAAGAAATTGATGAAAATTAAATTTATTTTCTATGTTCAATAGCGAAATTTGGTTTTGAATAATATAATATTTCTTTTAGCAAACTGCGATGTCTACCTTTAATTAGTTTCGTAGATATTTGCACTTATCATGAAAAAAAGCGAACATTTTATTCCCCTGATATTTTACTTTCACCTGAACAAAAAATTTGCTATCGTGAATTTCCCGTGATTTTTTTTTTTTCTTCTAGAAATATTTCTTTTATATAATTTTATTTATAATTTATTTTTACAATATGAAGTAAATGGAAGCGTTAATAAGCTTATAGACAGCTTAAACTTCTAGAAATATAAATTTGTTTTTGTTTGAAACTATATGTGAGTCCCTTTCATTGAATTTTTTTGGTGGAATTTTGAAAACTACAGAAAAGCACATACTTACATACTCATGCTTTTCTGGCTGCCTTCAAATGATCAATAAAATTTTAAAATACGGATTAATACTTTTAATAAGATTTTATTTAAAGAAAATTTGCGTTGTTTTTCGACATTGAAACATAAATGTGTGTATGCAAACGAATGCAGACCTTTTTACTCAACTCAAAAAAAAAGGAAAAAGTTCAGTTGAATATAATTAAAGTTTTCCAAGTTTATTAATTACAATGCAACAAGCAAAGTAGATGGAAAAGGTCGTTTAACACCACCGCAAAAACATTGTGATGAGAAATTTTACATGACTACGAAGTAGTTGCAAAGCTTAAGCCACAAGACATCGACAAAACCACTGCTTAATACAAGCCATCACAAACTGCTCTTAACCACATAAACATTTGCTACTCCATATTCATAAGGTGGATAAAAATAAATAAAATAAAGTGCGCGAGAGGAAGAATTAAAAGCAGTGATGGGTAAAGTAATACTAAAATACTAACATAATAACTCACATAATTTAAAATAATTATCAAAAACTTTATTTGGAACTAACTGCTTTTAAGAGGAGGCCTCTTCCTCCTGCTATATAAATAAAGTGGCAGTGCTTTATGAGAGGGTACAGCTTTGTCTGAGAGGGTACAGCTTACAATTAGTTCCATTGTAAAAAAAAATGTAGGCGGGAGCACGCCCACAATTTTTTTCATTTGAGTTTATGATATTCTGCTTATTCGATTGTTGCGAAACTTAGCCAAAACTTTTGGTTCTCGTAATTACAGAATTTTAAAGTTAAAAAAATGGGTGGGGCTACGCCGATTAAAATTTATTATTATAAGTCACGTGGCTCTACTTAACCAATTTTTAGGAAACTTACCACATACCTTTAGCCCTAAAATACACACAATCTTCTATTTGAAAAAAATGGGCGGAGTCACACCCTTTTAAATTTAATATTTTATTTTAATTGGTTCTACTTTACCGATTTTTAAATTAAATAACACACACCGTGAGCATTGAAAAACACACATTTAAAAATGAACAGAGGCATTCCCCAACAATTTTCAAAAAAAAAAAAAAATTTTTTTTGTTTGATAAAGTTTACTCCAGTTTGGTCCCATGAATTTTTTTCGAAAATGTTCTATCAGATCTTTGCATTATAGTCGATTTTTTTGGATAGAATTTTAATTTAATCAAAAGCGTTTGTAGGTTTCTTTACGATAAAATGATTTTATATTATTTATCTTTAGTTTGAATTACTGAATTACAGTTAAAGTGAACTTCACCTTCAATGAATACAATTTTCCATTCCTTTGCAGTTCATTATAACCGAACTACACTGTATTATCAATTTATTAACTGGTGGAAATTTCATTAATTTTTTAATTGACACTATTAAAATTTTAATTGATTTAGAGTCATGTTAGAATGCAAAAATCGTTTAAATTGCATTTATCTTAAGTTTCTGTCAAGGTTCGTATTCATTACAAACAAACAACAACAACCAGGGTTGTATTTTTTTCAAAAGTCGTAAGATTACGCAATAATGGGAATACTATATTTTAATGCTCACCTGACCATCTTTGGCAATAATAAACAATGACTATGTCTACTCTTTACAGCAGATGCGCAACATTGCCTCAAACAATTGCAGGTTTTCTTACAGTTTAATTTTTTTTTTCTTGATGGTTTTTCGATTTTCTTACAATTTTCCATCTAATACAAGTACAAAAGTTTATATAAATTAAAATAAGATAAAATAAAACAAAATAAAATAAAAATATAAAACAATCAAAAAAAACAAAAAAACTTCATGTATGAGTAGGTTTTTTACGATGTTTGAGTTTGCATTTGAATTTATTTTGTTTGCCACCACTCGCGTACGTACGTATTTGTGCTGCAACACTAATTTGTCGTGAGAATTGTGCAACCAACCTTGAAGGTTAGGGTCAATTTTCTAAGCGGCCCAAAAGACTAAATAACAACATGAAAACAAAAAAAAAAAACAAACAAATTTATCTTTAATACAATAAACAGCAGAGCCAAAGCAAGACATTTTAAGTTTGCTAACCATGAAAAAGGGAAGCTCAAGACATTTTACTATTATTTAAATGCAGAAAAGTAACGTCTTGTTTTGTTTTGCTTTGTTTTGTTTTTCCTAATGGCAGAATAAATTTTAGGCAAAGAAAACTAAATTAAACATATAATAACTTTGCTTTTTTCGTGAGATTTGTTATAATTTTTTTTTTTTTTTGTGAGAATAATTAATGAGCTTTTCTTTTGGTTTGTGGTCAATGGCAAGTATATTGACCCTGCTTAAGCTAAGAAGGTTTTTTTATAATTAATTGATTAATTTCTGTTGAGCATAGTTGCAGGTATGTATATATATACGATCCCACTGCTCATGGTTAATTAAACTTAAGTCAAGTTCAAGCTTTAATTCTTAAAGGGCATTATGGCTATAAGAAAAATATTAAGTAAAATAAATTATATTTTAAGTTAGGTAAAAAACACTTTTAAGACATGATGCTTAATAACTTAAGGTATATATAAGTTAGAAACATCTAAATATGTATTCACAAGTTAAGATATTATGCAATATTACCTGTCTCACGATCTCGACAGAAAATAGAAAATAATTTTCTTATTTTATTGTTGTTTTCATTATAAGTTGTGGCTCGAACGTTTTCCGTAGGCATCATGAGCCGTAAATCTATGGCAATAATAATAACTGTGCCAAAATAAAACAGACTTCAATGCAAGGATCTGATAGAACATTTTCGAAAAAAAATTTATGGGACTAAACTGGAAGTAAACTCTTTCAAGTAAAAAAAAAATATTGAAAATCTGTTGGTTAAGAGGAAGTACTTGATATATAAAACTTAATTTTAATGGAAGTGCCTCTGCCCATTTTTTAATTGCAAGACTATGTATCTTTCAGAGCTCAGGGTGTGTGTTAAGTTTTATAAAAATCGGTAAAGTAGAACCACTTAACATAAAATATAAAATTTTAATGGACGTGACTCCAGTTATTTTTTAAATTGAAGATTGTATGTATTTTAGAGTTCAAGGAGTGTGGTAAGTTTTGTAAAAATCGGTGAAATAATAATATAATAATAAATTTTAATGGGCGTACCCCCCCCCCCTCCCTTTTTCAACTTTAAAATTGTGTAATTACAAAAATCAAAGGTATTTGCTTAGTTTCGCAGCAAGAAAATTAATAGAATATCATAAAATGAAATAAAAAAATTGTGGGCGTGTCCGTACCCCATTGACCTATTGACAGCTTAACCCTCTCAGACAAAAAAAGAATTTTTGTAATCGTTCTAAAATGTCCCGAGTTATGAAGTAACAATGTAAAAATTAAAATACAGAGGAATTGATAACCTTCTCCTTTTTTTTTTTGAAGTCGTTTAAAAAAATAACTTAATTTTCAAAAACTTAGACTCTAAAAATAAATAAAAAAATATAACTGCATCTTAATTTTTTTATTTTCATACAACTTAATGAAGACGTAAAAATATTTTCTTCTCTTCAATTAAATTTTCACACAAGATTAAATATGATATAACGATTTTTTGCATTTTTTACTCCAAAAATTTATTTGTTTTTCTAAAATTTATTTTTAAAAATTAAATAAATTTGTTTTCATATTTCTTGTTTTTATTCTTTTTGTACCTCCTTTTCTTGAATATCCCCTTTTTACGACTATTTTTGAAATGTTCTAACGGCAACACTGCTCAAGAGTCTGTCTCACTCTCCCACACATAATGAGTTTGTGTGTCAAAAGACTTAAGACACAAGCACATCAATGACCACCAAATTAATGTTCCCTTCTTAAGTCTTTAGTTTTATTTGGCTGACTTCTCTCCGAAATTAAAAAAAACATTTTCAATAATCCAAAATTGAGAATTTTTGAAAATTTCACAATAATAATTCGTGACCTTTACGCGATGCAGATTTTTTTAAGTAAAGATCATGCATATTAAAATTTAGAAACATGAAAATATTTGCAGAAATCTAGCACATACACATTTTTATGTGTAGAACAGGGAATTGGCATGTGTTCCTTCAGTAATATTTTTCCTGTCTACCCTATAGTTTCGAAGACAAGTTTATTATATCATTCAAAACCTAAAAGCATAAAAAATTAATGGAAAGGATTAGGGAAGGTACAAAAATGGAACTGTTTCTTTAACTGCATACATCGTATATTGCAATAATCCATCCAAGTCAATGATAATTGGCTGCAGATAAAACAAAATCCATCAGTAAACCTTGAATACTGTTGTCACTTTATACTAGTTCAATTTATATTTCAAAAACATTAAATATTGGATCCAAGCAATATATCCTGAAGTTGGTGGTACACGAGTAGCTCAACATTATAATTAATATGCCTTGATTTTTACTTTAAATTCTCTTCAACATTTTCTTGTTGCTTTATTTATGTCTTTCATAGGTGCGTGTATTTATTCTTCGTGTTAAATTAATTCTCCCACAATTAAATTATTTCTTTGTTCAATGGCTGTCTTCAGTGTTTTAACCTTTCCATATTCTAAGATTCAAGAACATTTTTTTTATACTAGAGTTAAATGGAAATTCTTAACAAGCATTTAAATATTTCGTAATAAATCTTTAAGCGTGTTTAAGCAATATTTAAAGGAAAATATAAACGTGTACATACATATGTGTACATATATATATATATATATATATATATATATATATATATATATAATAACGTACATGTATATACATATATGGAATTGTGTATATGTAAAGTATAAAAAGTATTTTGTGAGAAAATAGAGTAAATTGTTAACCATAGAATAGTATACAAATGTATAGTATACAAATGTAAAAAAGAAATTAATTATTTTAGATTAAAAATAATAATTACACTGTACAACAAAATTAAATTTTTTCAAAATAAAAATGTTCTGCCAAGTGATTACTATAGAGGAGACTGAAAAAAGATATATGTACGTGTATCGGTGTTTTAAAAGTTTACATCTGAAACTTATTTTACGGCCTATTTAAAGTTGCCCGCTTGTGCAGTAAAAAATATAGAAAATCGTGTGTACTTAGCTTTTTGGTATAAAGTGTCTTCAGAACATTTATTCAGAACATTACAAGCAACATTATGCTGGCTTACGTTAAGCCTCTATATCTTCTGGAAATAAGTCTTTTTTTAAACAAAAATCACCTCTAAAACAGGGGTGTATGTAGTTGAAATATTCTCCGAAACTATTTGTCATGAAATTCTTCACCCAAAGCTGAGTTTAAAGGAAAATAAAGTTAAAAAATTGCATCTATAGTATACAGGGACAAAAATGTGTCAAAATATGTTTCAAAAATTCTTACTGCGCCGGTTGTTCGATATCACTATCTTCTCTATTGCACTTATTTGCCAATAAAAAATAAAAGTTAAGTGCATCAAATTTTATTAGAGAAAAAAGTTCACGGTTTATATTTAGAGCAAAAGCTGAAATAAATATTAAAGACTTTCAAACAGGAAATTAATATGATTAAACATTTTTTACTACTTCATTCACAAATATCCCGACAAACACCATAAAAGAACATTCAAATCCACCTACCAACGTTGCTTCAACAAATTAATCTAGAAATATTCATGTAAGAATGAAATTCTTTAACATAAATAACAAATTTGTGCTGCATAATACAAGTACGATAGAATGTGTGGGGTGGTGGCTTGTCTAGTGCCACACAATAGAGCCCAACGAAGAACGATTCAACATCTAAAGGTTTTCAAAAGCAAGCGACAAAAGAATTTAAATTTATTAAAAATATCGAGGATTAGAGAGAAGAAAAGAAATAATAATGGAGAAAGAGTAATAAAAACTGTTACAAGAAAGAACAACAGAACTGAGTTAAACTACAAAAAAACGGCTCACACTTCATTCGACAGATTCATCTTTCGTTCTTACAAGACCAAAGTAAAAGATGGAGCACTTTGTAGCAAACCGTCTATAGATAAAGCATTTATAAATTTGGAAGCATATTTTTTAATGTTTCCTTTAAACTTTTTTGTTGTTGCCTTTTCGTGCCATTAATTTTAGTTTTAAAATTTAAAAGTGTGTCATATTCTGAGGGAAGGTACCAGCACCTTAATTGCAGGCTCAAGTAAAATTATTCGTCTTTTTTAACTTAAAAAACAAACTTACCTTTATATAGAAAGGTTGTCGCAAGATTTACAGAAAATAGGCGATCATTTTGATGTACTTGTGTTATAGTAATAAATTAGGTCTGCTGTGAAATCTTTAAACAATAATTACATCCCAGCTAAAAAAAATTATATATGGTCCATATATTTTTAATATATGAATGTATATAACTATATATGAATATGTATGAATTCATGTATGGAAATATATGGGATTATATGTACATGGCAAAACTATTATATATGAATTAATATATGGACTAATATAAGAAATGTGTTATAATATATGAGCTCATATATGAAAATTTTATAATGAAGCTCTTTATATGTCGATCCATATCTAGAAATAAGATATAATATATGGAGCCATATAAGAATGTATGCATACATTATATCTCACATAAGATCGTTTATGCAATCAAAAAAGCTTGGTATTTTATCACTGGTGAATTGGAAATCCATTAGAAAATATATACGGTATGCAAAGTTTATATGCGTACCCTCAACTTTAAAAAAAAAACAATGAGTGTTCGAACTCACGGGCGATGTGTTAACACCTTTTTGTTACACGGTACCTGTTCGATTTCTATGAACACAGACCCACAAACCCGGAGGTAGAGTTAATATAAAGTATTTAATGAAAAAGAATAGTTTAGTGAATTTAATTTTACTTTGTATAATTTATTAATGTTATGTTTTCAGCACAGTTAATATAATATATATATATAATATATATATAATATATATATATAATATATATATAAATTTAGTAGATGCACTCAAAATGAAAAAAATTAAACAGAAGTGCTAATGATTTCATTATTTTCTTGCTTAATACTTTTTATTTATTTTATATTAAACCCACAAAAAACAAAGAGAATGCAAAGCAACAGACAAATGTACATACATACATTATTATGTTTGTACATAAGCTACATACGTTGCTGTCTTGCTATTTAATTTTTATATATGTACGTATAACCACGTCACTATTCTCTTTGCTATGCATAAGAAGATCAACATAAAACACTTTTTTAATATTAATCCAAATTAATACTCCAAATAAAACACTTAAATCTCGGATCGCCTTAATTTTTGGCCTAAACTCTTCGTCGAAACCCGCACTAGCTTTTTAATCCAAAAATTAATAAAATCGGCTATGAATTTCCGGAGAAAATCGCGTGGGAAAATTATATGAAAATCGCCCAATAATCACTTTCAATACCGACTGCCAAGCAACGAACAAACAAACGATGATTTACTCTTACATACCTAACACTTGCGTATGTATTGAAACTGATAGTTTACTGCCCTAGAGGCGCGCGTATAGATGTTAACACATCAAAAATTAAAACTTTTGTTACTAAAACGAAACCATTCTTGTATGATTTTATACATTGTGGCCCCATTCAATATATCAAATAATCAAAAGGATAATCCAGTCATTAATTTTGTAGTAAATAACAGAATTCTCTAGATAAGAAACAAAGTTCATATTACTGCAAAAAATTATATTAATAACTATTATTTTTTCTTTTATAATTAATTGCATTAGTTTTTAATCTGATTTCTTAAATTAAATTTTATGTACGAATATGAGTTTTGTGTTTTTTAAATAATTGATTCACATTTTGACTTAAAATGACGAATGAAATGACTTTTAATTCGATTTTCATTACCCAGCTAAAAAAAATATGTATGGAGCATATATGATATCCCATATATGGTTCGGATCCGAAAAATGAGGGTATATGGGCATATATGATTATATATATTCATACATTTTCATACATGTATGTGTAAATATTCCCTCTACAGTATGCAAAGTTCATATTCATACACTCTTGATTCACAAAAGCGCACTGCTGTGCAATAAATTAAATAACTAAAATTAAATTTTTGTAGACTTGAGAGAGAGGTTGTATTTAATGAAACATTTGTTTGGACAAATAATTCAAAACGAACTAAAAGTCATTTCATTCACCAAAAGGTGAATCAATTATTTAAAAAAAAAATAAATCATATTCGTACATAACATTTAGCTTAAGAAATCAGATTAAAAACTAATGCAATTAATTATAAAAGAAAAACTAATCCGTCTAACAATAGTTTTCAATGCAGTAATATGAACTTTGTTTCTTATCTAGAGAATTCTGTTATTTTCTACAAAATTAATGACTTTATTATCCCTTTGATTATTTGATCCACAATGTGTAATAAAATCATACAAGAATGGTTTTTCTTTGTAACGAAAGTTTTTCATTTTTAAACGTTGGGGGTACGCATATGAACTTTGCATACCGTATGTATTTTCTAATGGATTTCCAATTCACAAGTGATAAAATACCAAACTTTTTTGATTGCAAAAACGATCTTATGTGACATATCATGTATGCATACATTCTTCTATGGCTCGATATATTACATCTTATTTCTATATATGGATCCACATTTGAAGAGCTTCATTATGAAATTTCCATATATGAGCTCATATATTATAATACATTTCATATATTAGTTCATATATAATAGTTTTGCAATGTATAATCCCATACATTTCCATACATGAATTCATACATATTCATATATAGTTATATACATTCATATATTAAAAATATATTGACCATATATAATTTTTTTAGCTGGGTATTTGTCCAAACAAATGTTTTATTAAATACAACCTCCCTGTTCAAAAGCTAAAAAAAAGTAATTTTAGTAATTTAATTTATTGCACAGCAGTGAGCTTTTTGTGAATCAAGAGAGTATGAATATGAACTTTGCATACTGTAGAGGAAATATTTACACATACATGTATGAAAATGTATGAATATATATAACCATATATGCCCATATACCCTCATTTTTCGGATCCGAGCCATATATGAGATATCATATATGCTCCATACATATTTTTTTAGCTGGGATATTTTAAATTTACATATTTTAATTCTAGTTTTCTATCATTCATATTTTTTTTTTTATTTATTTTATGAGCAAATTAATAAACACTGAATAATGGAAATAAAAACTAAATTCATGTTTTCGAATACACAAATTTATTTATATGTTTAATGAGCAAAATGAAACTTTCTCCAAAATTTAATTAAGATACTCATTTCTAATTTCCGAACATACATTTTCATTGTTTTGTATATCAACACAACGAATATATATCAAAAATGGAATTTACTGCTTAAATTCAAATTTTCGAATATACATAATCAATAACATTTTCTTCGAACAAACCGAAAATCGATTCAACGCTAAGTTTTGTTAATAAAAATATGTTTATTCTTTCAGAAACTACTCGACAATTATTAAAAAATAATTTTTTGTACTATTTCGAATTTTCGAAATTAAGTTCGAAATTTCGAACATACATATTTGTTAATATATTTCAGGAAAAATCTAAATTTGCTCAAAATGGTAAAAAAAAATCTCTTCAATTTCTTCCAAAATTACATAATCAATAATGGTGTCTATTCTGGAATACGCGGCGACTTGGTGAAATTTACATGTAAAACAAAAACAAATACTCATAAATGTTAAAAGTTTGTTTTGTTTATCACGTTTCATTCTATTATTGTATGGAAAACAGAAACGATTTTGGAAACTTTGGTTTTGCTTTAATGTAAAGATTCACTTCTTCGGCGCGTTTTTCCCGAATAGCCACCAATATTTTTTTCGAAAAAATTGAAAATCGATTCCAAGCTAATTTTTGTTAATAAATGTGTTTATTTTTTTAGAAATGTATCTAAAATCATTAAAAAATAATTTTTGTACTATGTTCGAATTTTCGAAATTAAGTTCGAAATTTCGAACATAGATATTTTTTAATATATGACATGAAAAATTTAAATTAAGACAAAAATTCTTTATTAAAGAGGCATAACTGACCAAAAATGTGTATAAAGTGATAAGAAATATAAGAAGAATAATATATAAGATTCGCCATAGCTGGATATATGATCAAAATTTCCCTGAAATTTTCCCTCAATTCTTTGTGCCTTTATAAAAGACACGATTTGCCATTTTTCAAGTAAAAGAAATAAAATCAAAGTTATCTCTCTCTTTCTCTCTTTATTTTGTTTCGCTTTCAGATGATTTTATTTGGAGGAAAAAATCGAATTCGCAGGGAATTATTTGCCGTGTAATTTTTAGAACTGGGATTGTAATTTTTTATGTGGGATTTCATGTTTTTCTTTTGTACCTTCATTATTTTTACTCTTAATTTTTACTTTTGCCTCAGCATACTTCCCAATTGTAAAAGATTTGATTATTCAATGTATGTATGTATGTATTTTTGTTTTGTTAAATTTTATAACATTTTCTTGTTAGTGTTTGCAATAACATAAGATAAGCGTGGGCTTTAAAAGCTGACATCAAAACCATTTTGTTCATTAGATTTGATTTGAAGATACTCGTACATACATACATACAGCCACCAAAAAAGTAATAATAAATAAAGATAAATTCTTTTAAGCATTAAAGCGAGTGAGCTTCAGCACATAACATTAAATAAAATCTTTAATAATTATGCTCAAACAAAAGTGTGTTTCATCATTTATTGAAAATTTTTTATTGTTTGTCTTATTATTGGAAATGTTTTTCCTTCTCTTTAAAATCGTTTTAAAACTGAAATTAGTTTAATGACAAGCACATCTAATAAAACATTACAACATTTAACAAAGTTTAAGAAAAATAAAAAAACAAAACAAAAGAACACTGAACAGATTTCTTTTCAAGACATTAAAACTAATTTTAAAGGTGGCGTTCTTATTGTTTTTCTTCTTTTTTTTCTTGAACATTAAATCGATTTTATTGTTTTCTTAGAATTTCAAAGAAAAATGCCAATAATTGTTTAATTGTCTTAAGCGAAACATTAAAATTCCTACTTTATTAGACATTTTAATCATTAGGGCAAAGCGTTCATTCGTTCATTTTTAATTTTAAAGATGTCTTCGAGACATGAGTGATTTAATTTTATTTTATGCATTTGTAAGAAAAGAATTCGAAATAATAAAAGTTGTAAATAATTTTTATTACACCTAGAATAAATGAATGATTGATTGCATCAAGTGAGCGAATGGCTATAAAATCTGTTCAGTAATCGGGATAACAATATTAAAGTTTATAGAACACTTAGGCAAAGTAGAGATAAATAAGCTCAGTACGGGGTAAAATACGACATTCGATATCGACAGAAAGTCCATTTAAACATTTTGAAATTTTGTTCGATAGCCAGTGCCGTAATTTGCCCCTCATATTGGAGTGGCTTTCGAAACTGAAACCAGTAGAAAATAGGTAAACTTTTTTTAGGCAAGCCTGCCAGTTGCTTCTTTAATGAAAAACCTTTTTTGAGTCGTGTACAGCGCACGCATGCTGTGTGTTGATAGTAAAATTAATATAAGTATTTTATGTCTAGTCGGATGAATAATTTTTACAAATTATAATTCTTGTAGCTTATATAAGTTGAAATTTTGTGTACAAGGCTGATATTTACATTAACCGGCATCACACACACAGGGTATAAGACACGTCAATATGGAAACCACCAAGAGAAAAAGATTCCAACAGCGAAAAGAATGTTCTAAAAAATAAATAAACTTATTTACTTCTTTTAAAGGACCACAAAACTGTATCTTAGATTAAAATATAAGAGACAGTACATTATAGCAAGTAACAAAGAATTTTCTTTGCACAAGGAATCAATTAAGAAAATATTTTTTTTTAATTTATACCACTCACTCACTCATTAACACTAACTTGCCAAATAAATATTAGTCTACCTCAACTTCCTGTATATGAGACATATTATGCAGAAAAATGCTTGATGAAAATGAATGAAGGAGGCCTTTAAAAAACACTTACAGATATTAACAAATGTCACATGGAAATAAAATTTTACAAATAAATAAAACACACACACACATTCAAACACACTAAAGTAGTAAAATTTTAACAAAATTTATGATGGAACAAAAATTCTAACGACTTATCGTCACTTCTTCAGCCACGGTCGGTCATTGATTTATTAGGTTGGCCCGTCAATATTCAATGGAAATCAAAAGAAGCATAAAGTACAAAACAAAAATTAATATTTGTGTACATTTGCTAATATTTACTTAAGTGTTAACAAAAAAAAAAAAAAAAAACTTTTGTGTATCTGCAAATCTATAAAAAAATATTTATGAGAATAATCAATGTTTGTTTGCTTTTATTTATTGTTTGTTTGACAAAAACTTTTAAAAATTCTTTTGTTCAACAAATTACAAACAACTGGAAGCATAAGAGTATCGAAATGAAAACAAAACAACAACAAAATAATAAAATTATTTATGTACATATGACCTTGAGTTTAAAAGAACATTTATAAAAAATATATATTTTATTCTAAACGAACTTAAGGTTCTAAGAGGTACATACGTAAAAAACACACTTCAATGTCCAGTGTTAAAAAGAATCATAACTTTAAATTATTTTTTAGACAATGAAGTTCAACAAAAGTCTTTTATGAGGCTTTCAAAGTACAATACATTTTTATTTAAACAATTTTTTTTAACAAATGAGGCATTTTTAATAAGTAATTCGCATAGGCTTAATTATATAAAGGGTCCGCCAGATAACTTTTTTTTTGAAAATGCTGTAAAAAAAAACTACTGAATCTTCTGCTGTGTGGCACGTAGCGCCGTTCTGTTGAAACCAAATGCTGCCAATATCCTCCTCTTTAATTTTTGTGAACAAAAATTCGTTCAACATGGCCCAATAACGATCGCCATTGACTGTAACGGCCACTCCTTGCTCATTTTCGAAAAAAAATGGCCTAATTATGCCTCTGGACCAAAATCCGCACCAAACAGTGACTCGTTTTGCGTGTGTCGGCTTTTCAATGTATGCGTGCGGGTTTTCTCTGCCCCAAATGCGACAATTTTGCTTGTTTACATACCCGCCAAGATCAAAATGAGCTTCATCTGAAAAGATGTTTTTTTTGGCAAAATCGGCATCTTCTGTAAGTTGATCGTAGGCCCACTTAGCGAAGCGAAAACGCATTGGATGGTCAGTTGGCTCGTTCAGCGGAAGGATAAAACTAATTATCTGTCAAATCAGACATGAGCTAAGTGTTACCATTCACCAAATAAGCACTAGTTGAAAAAAAACGTTAGATGGCGGACCCTTTACAATATATTGTATAGATATAAATATTTAAAAAATTTAATTGTTATAGATTAGTAGATTGACAGGCGTTAAATTAAAATAAAATACTGAAATTTTTTTAAAAATGTATATTTTAATAAGAGTTTCCTTTGAAAGTAAAGAAATACTTAACCTTTTCAAATCAAAATAAAGATTTGAATAAAGGTACAATATTGCTTAAAAGTACCCCGAATGAAGGTACATTTTAATAACAAAAAAAAACTTTTTGAATAAAAGTATGTACATGTCTGAACAAAAGTACCATTTTGAATTAGAGTTACTTTTTAATAAAAGTACCTTAATGCGTAAAAGTACAATTTTGAATTAGAGTTCTTTTTGAATCAAACAACCTCTTTGAATAAAAATACCTTTTTCATACATAAGTACATAAGAACATTTTTGAATAAAAGTGCCTTATTAATAAAAGTACTTTTTTGAATTAAAGTACCTTCTTAATAAAAGCACCTTTTAGAATAAAAGTACATTTTTTTCAATTAAAGAAACTTTTTGAATAAGACTACATGTTGCTATAAAAGTACCATTTTGAATTAAAGTGCCTTTTAGAATATAAAGCCCCATTTTGAATAAAACTACTTTTTTTAATATAAGTACTTTTTTGATTAAAAAGAACCCTTTTGAACGAAAGTACTTATTTGAATTTAAGTACCTTTTTATATAAAAGTACCTTCTTGAACAAAAGTTCTTTTTTAATAAGAGTAAATTTTTGAATATATGTACTTTTTTGCATATAAGTACTCTTTTGCATACGAGTAACTTTTGGCATAAAAGTACTTTTTTGCATAAAAGTGCTTTTTTGAATAAAAGTGCTTTTTGCGTAAAAGTATCTTTTTGCGTAGCAATAAATTTTTAAATAAAAGTGCCCTTTTGCATAAAAGTAGCTTTTTGCATAGAAGTCCTTTTTTGCATAAAAGTACTTTTTTGCATAAAATTACCTTTTTTGCATAAAAGTACCTTTTTTGATAAATGTGAATTTTTGCATTAAAGTAATTTTTTCATACAAGTATGTTTTTGCATAAAGTACCTTTTTGCATAAACGTAAATTTTTATATAAAAGTACCTTTTTACATAAAAATTACTTTTTGCATAAAATAATCTTTTTGTAACAAAAGTGCTTTTTTGCATCAAAGTACATTTTTGCATAAACATTAAAGTTCTTTTTTGCATAAAAGTTCTTTTTTGCACAAAAGTACCTTTTTGTATAAAAGTACTTTTTTCCATAAAAGTAGCTTTTTGCATAAAAGTTCCGTTTTGAAAAAAGTAACTTTTTTTTGCATCAAAGTACCTTTTTAAGGAAAATTGGTTGGTTTACGTGGCTGTCTTCTTCACGCAGGCTTTCCACTAGAATCTAGATGATTCCATTTTGAAATTTAATTAAAATATTTTCATAAATAATAACACAATTTTTGAAGAAAATCAGCATTTATAATAAAATTTTAATTTTGAACAAAATTACACTTTTGCATAAAAGCAAGTTTTTTGCATTAAAGTACTCGTACCTTTTTGCATAAAAGTACGTTTTTGCTTTAAAGTACCTTTTTGCATTAAAGTACTTTTTTGCATTAAAGTACATTTTTTGCATAAAAGTACCTTTTTGAATTAAAGTATTTTTTGCATAAAAGTATCTATTTGCATAATATTAGCATTTTTGCATTAAAGTACTTTTTTACATACCAGTACTTTTTTGATAAGAGTACTTTTTTGCGTAAAGGTGCCTTTTTGTATTAAAGTATTTTTTGCAACATAGTAAATTTTTCATAAAAGTACCTTTTTGCATAAAAGCACCTTTTGGAGTAATACTACTTTTCAAAATGGCATAATATTTTTAAATAGAGTTAAATATAACTATAAAAAATATCTGTTTGAAACACGAATGAACGAATTCCTTTAAATGCATGTATACTACTAACTCTCATATACTTGCCGCATCATTTAATGAAGTCAATATTTGAATTCTGATAATAATCACTGAAGTCGTATTTATTTCCTTTTATTTGTACTTGTAAATTTTTTTTTTTTTTTTTTTGTTGCTGCAATTAGTTGATAATTTTTATTTCATTAAGTACACTTTTTGATTCTTAATGCATATTTAAAGAAGTTATTATTAAATGATTTTTAATTATTACTCAGTTTTTCTGTCGGCTTAGTTTGGCGTTTTTATTATTGTACGAGTATATTTCCATTTATGATCATTAAATATATGAGACGATAATATTGACTCATGCATATGACAAATAAGGGTATAAAAGATATTTTTAGGACAATAAATAAGACAAGCAACCGTAACTAATGCTGCTTGGAATTTTCTTTTTTTAATATTCATTTAAATAATACTGTGTGTAATTTTTTAAGTCATGGAAATATAACCATATAAGGAAACCACTACGTGATAAAATACCAAAAAAAAAAAAACAGACGTGTCTCCCTCCCAGTTTTGCCGCAAGTCATGCACTTTTTTGTGGGTCTTCAAAGATTTGGGGCCTCGGTGTCATTTTTGCATTTTCTCAGGGTCATATCTTGCAAACCGTTCGGAATTTTGATTTACTCTCTGAGGCAAAGTTGTAGCTCTTGTCATTAAGAACAAAAATTGCCAACATATAAAATTAAATTAAACCGTTCAAAATTCAAGGAAACAACCCCAATAAGCACTCAAAAAATTAAAATTCAAGCACTTGAAATTGAACAGGAAACAAAGTTGAATTCAAGCAAAGAACGAAAACTGCCAAGATGTGAAATAAAAAATAAATAAGAAAACTTCATCTTCAAGATCAAAATCGCAAAAAGTGTTAAAAAATTCGATTTTTTTTACCTTTTTCCCCTGTTCAGGTCCATAGCTAGCAAACCGCTCAAAATTCAAGGAAACAATCCAGTACAAAATTGTACCTAAGATCCCAATAAACAACTTTTTAGAAGATATGAACTACCTAAGAGTGATTCTTAATGCCGTTTGGGTAGCGGTTAGGTAGCCGCAAAAGTGAAAATTTTAACGAAAATTTTTTAATTTCATTTGTTTGACCATTTCTCTTATTTCGATATTACAAAATAATTACTATAACTTTAGTGACGTATCATTTGAAAAAACAAATTTTTCAATGATTCATTAAATATTAATTATTCAGGAATGCTTGAGTTTGCCATCTGATCGTCTAATTGATGGTATACATTTCAAAGGGATTAGGGTTAGAGATTTGTACAAAATATGAAACTAACAAAAATTCATGCTTGTGCTCATCTCACCAGTAAACTATTTCTAAAGTAAGAATTTCTTTTTCTCAGGTAGTTTTAAATTCTTTGTACTGGTCATTATTTTTAACTTAAGATTAACGTGACTAATGCCAAGGACAATGGAATTTGGTTTTCCCTTTCGAAATTCAAATAAAACACAACAGAGTTAAAGGAGGATTACTGAAATAAATTAAAGGTAAATTATATTTTGTTCCCATGTCAGTCAATTATTTTAGAACCAGACACATAACATAAAAATAATTAAGGAAAGGAAAAACCTTTGCAGTCGTTTTACTTACATATTTGTAAGACTAACAAAACTGTTCAACTATTACATCATACATAGTGGCATTTGTTGTTGTAGTTTCTTCTTTTTTTTACAAGGAAAATGTTTCATAAATAAATGCAAACATACAATTCTGATTTTCAAACAAACAGACAGACCCAGAACAGGTAAAGTAAATCCTTGAGCGTGTTGTCATCACTCTGCGTGTATATATGATAAGATACGAGCACACACATTATTTTAGCTCAATTGATGAGTAAGATTTTCATTGATACTTTGGAAGTTTGTTTTTTTTTTAAAGCAGTGTTTCCCAAAATTATTTTTCTGAAATTTGCCATGCCTTAATTTAAAAGTTGATTTTAGGTAACACAGGCAAATCCCGGTAATTCGTACCCCGATAAATCGTAATTCCGGTTAATTCGTAATAAACTGTCGGTCCCTTGAAAAAATCTCGTTGATTCGTAAAATGTCCATACATTTTGGTCCCCTCGCTAATTCGTAATATATTTTTCAAAATACCTCTTATAAATCGTAATTATTTGCTAACTACCACTTATAATTCGTAATAAAAACAACAGAATCATGGAAAGAATGATTTTTTGTTTACCGCTTTTTTTTGTGGGTTTTTGCTTCGGTTTGTGTGGCTGTGCGCACGCATAAAACTCTGTCGGTGTTACAAAAAAAAAAATTTATTTTGTATTTTATTTTTAACAATTTTTTATGCTTTTTTATCGTTTTAGTAAATAAATTGAAGAAGCCGTTTAATTCGTATTTATTTTATTTTAACCCCGTTAAATCGAAACACCGCTAAATCGAAAACCCCTATAATTGGTAAGAAATGGCCAGTCCCTTGCGAATACGAATTATCGGGATTTGACTGTATGTTGTGGTTAAAAAATTTTTTAAAAATAAATGAACAAAACGCATAAAATAATGCATCCGTACAAAAAATTTTATTTAAAAAAAAACAAACAAAAAAAAATTTTATGTGTCACACATATAAAAATGTTTATTTAAATAAATCTAAAATAATTTAAAGTTTTTACGGTGAAAGGTTAAAGGTGAAAAGCAGCTCTATTGTTTTCGCTACCATGCCCGTCACAGGCTGTTTTCTCCAGATCCGTAAGAGCTACGGAAGAGAAATATGCAAAACTTTAGCCGTTACAACCACAAATATGTGACAATTGAAAATTAAAGGGTGTTCTAAAGCGAGCAGTGAATAATGTTGAAATTCTAATACACATAATATACAGACAATTAATTATACCAGCCTTATTTATAAAACTTATTGAGGCTTTATAAAGGGGTTTTAACACAAATTTCCATACAAAATTTTTCTTAAAAAGCCTTTATAAGGTCTTAATAGGTTTTATAAATAAGGCTGTATGTATACACTGAAAGAATTTTTTCATAAGTTCTATGAATTTCGATATTAATCCAATGAAAAAATTCATTAAAATTCAACCAACTTCACGCTTCGTTGGATTAATGAAACCAGTGTCGTTAAAATTATTTTAATGAAAATTTCGTCAAATGTGTTAAACAGTGTCATCAATGCAATGAAATAACTTCATCTAAACAACAAAACAATTTCATAAAAACGACGAAATATCAGTTAATGCAATTTTTACTGTGTAATTTCGACATTTTTCAGTATCTTGGAAACACAAGAGGCAAGCTCGTGAAATTTTCAAAAACGCTAAAGCTAAAAAAATCCCAAAATAAAAAAATCGCAAAACGAAAAACAGGAAAAAGTCGCCAAAACATAAAAAAGCCACAACTAAAAAAATGTCTGAAACTAAGAAATATTAAAATAAAAAATCGACACAGCGAAAAAAATCGCCAAAACGAAAAAAGCACCAGAACTAAAAAATATCGCTAAAACTAAACTAAATCCCCAAAAACCGAAAAAATCGCCAAAAACCAAAAAAATCCCAGAAATGAAAAAAACACCAAAACTAAAAAAAATCCCCAAAAATCGAAAAAACCAGACACTTTAAATTTTGAAAACAGTTCTGCATCAGGTAAAATATTTGTGAAATACATATGCAAGTCAACGGCGTACTTTGCTGAATTTATTATTTCTTATTTTTGAAGTTGGCTCAATTTAAAAAAAAAAAAAATTTTAATTTTTAGGGCCAATTTTTTATTTTTAGAGGCGGGGCCATGCCCAATTTGTTAAATATTAGTGCCCGCTCGCTTTTATGTATTATAAATTAAACATTGCGTCACTTACAGAGCTCAAGCTGCATGCCAAGTTTCGTACAAACCGGTTAAACACACGCAAGTGATATATAATATTATTATTATTTTCTAACACAAGATTATGCCATTCCAAGACCACAAACTATTTGCCAAGTTTTGTTGGAATCGTATAAGTAGAAGTCCAGACTATTTGGACGCTGCCCCGCCCACTTTTTTAAACACAAGATTAAGTATTTCACAGAGATCAAGCACATGAAATATTATATTGAAGTTGAATGGGCGTGACCTCGCCCACTTTTTTAAGCGCAAGATTAAGTATTTCAAGAGCTCAAGCTTGTTGTCAAGTTTTGTAAAAATCGGCCAATTAAAAGCACGTGATATATAACATTGAATTTTAATGGGCGTAACCCCGCCCACTTTTTTTAAATGCAAGATTGTGTATTTGTAAGAGCCTAAGGTGTGTGCCAAGTTTCTTAAATATCGGTAAGATAAGAACACGTGATATATAACATTGTATATTAATGGGCGTAACGCCGCCCACTTTTTTGAATGCAAGACTTCATATTTTATAAAGCTCAAAGTGCTTGCCAAGTTTCGTAAAAAATTGTCATATAGAAGCACGTGAAATATGATATTAAGTTTCATTGGGCGTGGCTCCGCCCATTTTTGCAACTTCGGAATTGGGACGTTACGAGAGCCCGATGTGTTGGGCAAGTTTCATAGCTACCGGATAAGTAAAATATCATAGAATCAAAGAAAAAATGTGGGGTCGTGGCCCCACCCAATTTACAATGGGACTAAATGGCCAAACAAAAAAAGAATTTTTATAGTCCGTCTAAAAGGTACTGAATTATGAAATAAAAAATAAAAATAAAAATAGAGACGAATTGACAACCTCCTCCGCTTTTTTAAATCATTTAAAATTAAAAATTTGTCACATACATTTCCTACTCAACTCGACCGTCTGGGTTGTGAAAACAGGGGCTTAGTCGTTTTGCTAGAATGCGGTTTTGTTTACTAGATTAAACTAGATTAAAATAAAGTAAATTTTATAATCACTGCCCGAAGCTGCAACGCCGCCATAGGCTTAGATGGCTGAGCAGACGTTTCCATGAGAACATTAGTGATATCGCAAAGTGTAAACTGGAAGATATCATCGGCTTCATCATGGGAATTCACTGGCTTAATGACAAATAATTGGGGTTCTTTTGGGTACAATTGGGGATTACATTTTTATTAGCGGGTATTAACATAACGGACCCAAGAGACCTTGCTCCGCTACTAAGCACAGCTACTCAAATTTAATACGCCTCAATGACACCAGAGGCGCTGCAACACTGCCTTATTAAAAACGAACAAAATCAGAGTTATAAAAGAATGCAGTTCTCCTCTATCTATTCCTTCATGACATGTCTTCTCTATGACTATTCCTTTCCTAAAGAAAATGACACCTAATAATAATAGTAGGCATTCATTGACTAAGTGTAACTTTTCTTTAAAAAAAATGTTTAAATGTTAGGGCAAACTTTACAATATGATAGGGGAAAATAATGTATCATAGCAGTCTATGTTATTGTAGGGTCTTACAGAGGCTGTTGGTATTTGGTAAGAGTACTTTATTTAGACAGTAGCAAATAAATATTTATTGTAGATATTACAAACCGTATGATAAACTTAAATTCGAGCAATTGTTTACGGACTCTGTTTACGCAGCTTATTAATAATACGATTAATTATTAAAATTATATGAGAATTAGATAAGACTAATTTTATCTTTATCATTTAATATACTTTTTTTTTAATTTGTATCCAGTTAATAATAATTATCTTTATAATAGTTTGGTTTTGTTTTTGTTATGAAATAATTTGATTAGAACAAACACAAAACTAGTTAATAGTCAATATAGATAGAGTCCATTTAGGTAATATTTTTTTGGGACACATGGTATTTTTGTATCACACTTATATCGTTATGGTTATAGATAAATAGAAACAGCTTAGCTTTTATAAATAAGCAACACCATATTACACAGTGAACTCGATAGTCTTTTAAATTTGGATTAATGAAAGAAAGTCAAACCTTGCAATTTTGAATTTTCCGGTGGAGTCCTTTCTCTTCCCAATTATTTCTAGCCGGGGGAAGAAATCCTGAAATTCTAAATAGCCGGGGAATAATCAAATATGAGAGAGGGAAACAATTAGATCAGCTGTTTAATGTTTTTTATTTCATTATGCACTGAAGCAAATGAAAATTTTCTTATGGCTCATGGAAGACTTTATTTATAAAATTACATACTAGATTTTTCCCGCGGCTCCGCTCGCTTTGATCTGATATGTTGGAAAGTTTCCTTAAAATTTATTGATGTTTTATTTGTTACTCACTGATAATGTAAATAAACCGACAAAAGATTAAAAACCCGAATAAAAACCGGTTTTAAAGCTGTTTAAACAATCAAACCCGAAAGGAATATTGCCCCAAACAGCCCAAAAATGAGTTTTTCGGAAAAAACCCGAACTAAATATAAAAAAGCGGTTTCGAACCGGGTAAAAAATAGGCGATGTTTGCCGCTGGTAATGTAGCTTTCCGTTGGAGAAAGAATTTTCAAAATCGGTTTAGTGATTTGAAAATCCATCCATACCATTTGTGCCCTTAATTATGAAAGTGGTCTAAGTCATATATTCCTGTGTTTGAGATATTTAGTAAATTACATTTGAATAAATCAAAATATATTTTTATATTATGCAAAATTTTACTTTAGAGTTCTTCTACATAGTCTCGACTAATACAAGTTTATTTAACTTTTATTAAATATTTATTGAATTTTTTTCAAGTATTTCGAAGCAAAAATGCATGTGACTTAGACCACTTTTATAATTAAGGGCACATTTATAATATTAGTAAGAATTAAAATTGTCTTTGAAAAAAAGATAAAAAAATTGCAATTCAAATTACAATTTGAAGCTGAAAAAAAGTCAGCCAATGTAGCAATGCTAAAGTAAGAAAATATCTAAACATGTTGATTATTGAGTTCTTGTTTCAACTTTGTTATTTGTTATTGAGCTTCTCATTTGTTTAAATGAAAGTTTATAATATAATAACTCTAGTTGTTCTAAGAAGCTTTGGGTAAAGGTTCCCTGATGATCTGCATTAGCAACAGTGAAATGCGTATAGGATCCAGCTAAACCCCTCAGTAATCAATTTCAATGTATTTTTAATAAAAAAAATATTTTACTTAATAAGTAAAATATTAATTTGGGAATATTAGTGCGTTTAAAAATTGTAAACTTAAATTGTAACAATTCCCATAAAAAACAATAATTATTAACTTGACTGCACCCGGTCAAAAAAATACTTGTGAGGCAACACTCTTTTCTTAAATAGCTGTTGTTGTTATTTATATTTATTTTCTTTTACATACTCTTACGACTACAATTTGAAGCTGAAAAAAAGTCAGCCAATGTAGCAATGCTAAAGTAAGAAAATATCTAAACATGTTGATTATTGAGTTCTTGTTTCAACTTTGTTATTTGTTATTGAGCTTCTCATTTGTTTAAATGAAAGTTTATAATATAAAAACTCTAGTTGTTCTAAGAAGCTTTGGGTAAAGGTTCCCTGATGATCTGCATTAGCAACAGTGAAATGCGTATAGGATCCAGCTAAACCCCTCAATAATCAATTTCAATGTATTTTTAATAAAAAAAATATTTTACTTAATAAGTAAAATATTAATTTGGGATTATTAGTGCGTTTAAAAATTTTAAAAATAAAAAAAATTCGTTTTGAGAAATTTTATTTGAAATTGTCCTTTCAACTACAATTTTAAACGATACAACAAGTTTTGTGAATGGAGCAAATGTTTTAATGGCCAGAACTTATTGAAAGAGTAATAAAAAAATTTTTCAACCGTATTCAGAACCTCTTTCATTTTTGAAGTCGTTAAAAAAAAAACACAATTTCGTTATCTCTAAAAAAAATTGTCATATGAGTAAGTGCAGATGTTGCAACTGTGCTCACATTCGATAAAAAAAATATTCTTCATGTCATAATGAAAATTAGAACTGGGTCATGTTAACGAAAAAGCCTATAAAAATTACAAAAACTTCTTATCATTATTTCAGGAATGACAAAGACATATTTCAAGATTAAAACAAATAAGTTATATACTTTTTTTTGAGATACAGAGAGAACGTAATTATATTAATAATAATTCTCATTTTGTGTGTGATTATTGAATTCAAATTTTTAAAAAATATTAATATTATAAATTAATTTCTAAGTAGAAAAGGAACATCGTCCCTAGACTCTTAATACTTTATAAGTCAAATGTAAATAAAAATAATATTATAAAATGCAAATAAACAATAAACAAACAAAAATAAACTAATTTATGTTATTTTTAAGAGCATCAAAAAAATTAAAAAAAAAAATTATGGTGAACAAAAAAAAATAATAATAATAATAAACTTCACAGTTTTTGATTTTTTCTGTTAAAAAAATATTTTATTAGATTTCATATTCTTTTTAACGCAAGTTTTCTTATAAATTTGTAATACGAGTATTCATACATACATAAATAATTAGAAATCATAAAGCTTAAATCCTCTTTATTGAAAAAAAAAATCTTAAAAATTAAATAAATCATTTCAAAAAAAAATTCTTTGTTAAAAATATAATAATAAATTAAAAATTCTTTGAATAATAAAAAAAAAACTTTAAGATCACAACGAAATTCAGATTGTGTAAGTCTCAGAAGCAGGTAGCAAGTCATCGTTAAATTAACACAAAATTCTTAATAACAAAAAAAAAACTAAAATAAATGTATCTGGACTAACTAGAGCTGAATGCGTGAGTAGATCTTAACTAAAGACCGCGTAAAATCGCCAGTAAAATAATATATTTATATCTACATACATTTTAGTATTGTTAATTTAACATATCCCGAGTAAACGATATTTTTGTATTTGAACAGTAATGATTACATTTTCTAATTGAATACACATCGATTACTACATTTCTTGTAATTGTAATTAAAGTTTTTCAATTACAATTACATTTTTTTTTGTAATTGAAAATTAAAATAAACAATTACATTCAAAAGTAATTTTGGCCAAAAAAAATGTTATCATTTAATTTTAATTTCATTGTAATTGAAAAAAAATTAATTACAATTATTGAAAAAATTAAAAAAAATTCAATTACAATTACATGTAATTGCTATCGAAAAAACTCAATTACAATTAGGCTGATTTTATATCTGGCATTTCTGGTGTGTCATGTACCCAAAAAAGCGTAACCACTAATTACTAATGAAAAAGTGTTTCATTCAGATATGTATTTATTGATTTAAATTGTTTCCAATAATGTTAGATTCTATAAAATTGTCTATAAGTTATATCTGAAACTGTTTAAATTAATAAATACGTGTATGAGTCAAACAGTTTTTCATTAGTAATTAGTGGTTACGCCTTTTTTACGCATGTGTGGCACATGGCGCACAGATGGAAACCCGGCGTTACATGTAATTGGAAAAATAATTGGTTATTAAAGTAATTATAGAAAATGTATATAATAACCAAGTCGAATTAATACCAGGTGATATCAATTCAGCAGCTGATGATCAGCTGTTAAGTTTTCTGCTGTTTAAAGCAAAACGTTCGAAAATTTTCCGAGAACAGGAAATTTTGCACTAACAAATAAATAAAGCGAATATGCAGAGTTGCAAATTGAGACCACCTGGTATCAATTCGCCTTGGCAATAACTATTTTTTTTATTACACGTAATTCACACGTTGATTTTTCAATGATTTTTTGAAACAGGATGTTTGGAGTTTGCAGGCGGACGGTATAGAAAAGCAAAAGGGGAAGAAAAAAATCACATTTTCCGTTCTACGAGTTTTTTTCAAATTTTCTTTACACATATTTTATTTTTTTTTTATCTTGCTTTATTTTATTTTTTCATTGAATGCGACAGCAGCTTTATTTAATACAAAACAGTGTTACCTGTAGGTAGTTTTGTCACTAATATATGAGCATAGGGAATATCGGACAAATGGAAAAATAACTATATTAAAATATATTTTTGCTCATAAAACGATTCAAAATTTGTTTTTGCTCGAAATTACATAGACATTTATATAATTATTTTGTTGTCACAGTGCCTTTCTTTGCTTAGAGAATATTTGTTTATACATATGTGAAAGGATAAGAAAAAACGCTGTCAAAATAAAATAGATTCGATTTCTCGACTGCTTTCTGGCGCTAATTTTTTTGTGTCAATTTGTATGGAAAATTTGTTTATGCCGCAATTCTCTTTGATCATTGAGGCCTTAAATGTTTTTCATTTATCTTTCTTTACATTAAACTACTAAAATTTGTAAAGTAAAAACTAGAAACATGGAAAAAATCATCGTATGAATGTAAAATGTTTTTGGAAGCAACTTTTAAAAGAGAATCAAAAATAAAACAAGATTTTTAAATCATCGTATGAATTGGGCCTTACTTAAAAAAAATGTTCAATTACAGTTAATAGCAAAACTTCAAAAATTTCTAACAACTAATCTGTTACATATCGTTAGCTAAAACACTGTCGTCTGGGTGTTAAAATAATAACTCCCACAAAAGTTTATTATAAAATCTTACTCACTCGTGCCATGCATGATTCACCGAAATCAAGTGAACGGCTAGTACATTGTATATATAATATACATGTATATAAGTAATTTTTGGAGCACTCAACATTTAAAAAAGTTCGTTTAGAAGGACTTATTTTTACCAAAATGTAATTGAATTTGTTGGACCGAAATTAATCATTATTTGCTTAATTTCAATTACATGTACTAAAAGTAATTGGAAAAGAAAACAATAACAATCATAACATATCTGATTACTATAACAAGTAATTGAAGCTTTTCAATTACAGTTACATTTAGTAATTGTATTTAAAAAATTTTCAATTGCAATTACATTTTTGTAACTTATTTTTTTAAGAGAAGTAAAGCTCAGGCAATGAATACCTGCTACAACTAATAGGTGGTAATTGCTTTAGGAAAGGAATAGTGAATGACAAGACAGGTGGTGAAGTAGAGTAAAGCTTCATTCTTTTAAAACTCTGGTTTTTTGCACGTTTCTAATAATGCAGTTTTGCAGCGCCTCTGGTGTCAATGAGTCATATTAAGTTTTCAAAGCTGTGTTAAGTAGCCATTTAATTGGTTCTTTTACTTCGCAGATGATTTCGCTACACAATACCGATGAAGAAGGGCGATCTGATGTCACATTAGGATTTATATCCGTTGAAGCCTGTGTAGTCAGTGACCAGTGTATCTGCCTTCATCACTTGAAATTTGCTATGACAACTGATATAAATAGACACTAAAGCAAATCAGAAAAATGCATGGTGTTGTTATTTAAGGACTGTCGGAGACTTGACTCGAACCCAGCATCTTCGGTTTTGTGGTTACGTCAGCCATGTTGACTGAAATGAATGTATGTAATCAAAACTGCCTGCTTGCTAACAAGTGAACTTGTATATAGAGCCATAACCGCCAAAAAAAAAAATTAAGCGATATATTTGAACTTCGTTTTTTTTGATGAAAATTAATTACCTTTGATCGAAAATAATCGATTTTTTTTTTCAAAAAATTAGGCTCGAAAATTATGTCGTTTAAGTTTTTTTTTTGGCGGTTATGGCATCAGATAATTCAATAACTGAGTGTCAAACAGTAGAAATGGGATCGCATAAATTAAATATATATTCTCTTTAAAGAAATACATTATTTGCTTACTTTAAAATTGGTTATCTAACAGTAAATTGCTGTTTTTATTCTCATTAAAAACCAGTATTACCAGACTCAATGTTTACAACAATTTTCAAAGGTGTGCTAGTGTACATTTGTCTTTATTGCCATACGAAAAACAAGTATTACCAGACTTTGTAAATATTTGTGTTGAGCGAAACACGTGATTTTCGGCACATGGAAAAATAAAATTTTTGATTTAGAACTAGCAAATGATTTAAAAATTTTGCGTTTTCAGCATATGGGCTTTTTTTTAATTTTTAATACAAGCTATGATTTTTCATATTTAAGCTTTTTAGTTCAGTGTTTTAATTTTTTTTCTTTAGAAATGAAATTATTTTTCTAAATTTATTATTAATACACTTCAGCACACTCATGTGCTTGAAGAAAAATGTTAGCCACAACAATCATGCATGAGTATTACTGATTCACACCAATCTCGTGAGTGGTGCTCATCTCTATATGGTTGAGAAGAAGTTTATTAATGAATGGTTGCCAAAATATGAATGACATAATAATGAAGGTTTTCTTAAATAAAAACAAAGAGTCCGAAATTTATTTACTTTTTAACACTTTATGACATGCTAGTCGTATCAAAATTAAGTTCTTAAATTATTGTTTAAGCGATGATTTGTGTGAATTTTTTTCAACTCTTTTTGTTCCTTAGAATTCATTAAAATTTAATAAATTTCTCATAAGAAATATAATAGCTTTTTAAGTGGATAATTTAAGTTCAGAAAAACTTTTTACTGACCTGCTCTCGCAGTACATATTCGCAATTATATTTATTGTTAATGAATGCTTTTTTGTACTTTCAAATTTAATTATGAATCGCCAAAGATTTTATCTCAGTTAATCTAATTCATTTCAATAAAATTATATAATTTTTTTCTGTAATAAAACTGTAATAGATTATAGAAATAGGCTATAAAATTTTTTAGACATTACAACACTTTTATATGAAAAGATTAAACAATTTTTTCTTACAACATCAAACATTTCGTCTAAAATTGCTAACGTAATATACATTATTACGCCTTATGTTTTCCTTACTTTTTATTGTAACAAAAAAAAAAAAAAAGCCAAACACATTAAAAAAGCTTTCTAATTTGTAAGTTGTTTGGTTCATTAAAGATCATTTGCGTGAAAAGTACATATTTAATTTTATATTTTTCTTAAAACCATCTGTCATAATAATCATTAATGTCTATTACTCTTATAAAAAAATTATTAAATTTCTGTTTACTCTCGCGCTCGAGCAGATATTGAGACAAACTTATGCCTCATTTCCAAAACAACATTATTTTTTAATAAAAAAAAATCATACGTTAATTGTTTTTTGTTCAGCTAATTTGGATTCCCTTTAGAAATTTTATCTGTTTGGAAAAAAACGTCAGATTGTATTGCATTTATTTATATTACATTATTTATTTACATAAAGTGAAGTAAGTTAAAGCTGATTTTCGAACTATTGAATCGAACCAAGAAATGTATATTAACTCTCGTATTATATTGGAGAAGGTACAGGGGCTGGTGTCTTTATCTTGGGAACAAACAATCTTAGTTCTTTCTGGTTTTCGAACTATTGAATCGAACCAAGAAATGTATATTAACTCTCGTATTATATTGGAGAAGGTACAGGGGCTGGTGTCTTTATCTTGGGAACAAACAATCTTAGTTCTTTCTGGTTTTCGAACTATTGAATCGAACCAAGAAATGTATATTAACTCTCGTATTATATTGGAGAAGTTACAGGGGCTGGTGTCTTTATCTTGGGAACAAACAATCTTAGTTCTTTCTGGTTTTCGAACTATTGAATCGAACCAAGAAATGTATATTAACTCTGGTTTCATATTGGGGATGGCTTAGGGACTGGGGTCTTTATCTTGTCAACGAACATTCGTAGTTCTTTCAGACTGCCAAATGAATGCAGAGTTTTCTAGGCTGAGATCTTAGCGATCCTCAGAGCTACGGAGCTGGTGGCCAGGAATGTAGCTGAAGGTGAGAAGGTAACCTTCTACGTCAACAGCCAGGCTGCGCTAAAAGCTTTGAAGGGACACAATGTCAAAACGAAAATTGTTAGTGACTGTAGGAGAGCCCTCAACTTGCTTATGGATAAATATAGTGTCAGACTATGTTGGGTTCCTGGCCACAGCAGTGTTGAGGGAAATGAAATTGGCGATGAGCTGGCAATAATAGGGTCGACATTAGATGAGGGAATGTCAGAGAGATCGGTGAAATTATCGATAGGTCGTTACTATAGGGAACTCAGTAATTGGGTAGAAAGCAGAATCAACAGTTCATGGCGAAGTAGGGAGGATTGTAGAGTCTCGAGGTGTTTTTGGCCAAAACTTGACTCAGAAAAATCCAAACTGCTAGTGGACATGAATAGGAAGGCGATGCGTATCATAAGAGGCGCGTTAACAGGTCACTGCTCGGTCAGAGCAAGAACCAACATTTGGGAAACTGGCACTCCAAAATTTTGTAGAATGTGCGGGGATGAAGAGGAATCAGAAACCATTGAACATATTATCTGTCACTGCCCGAAGCTGTAACGTCATAGGCTTAGATGACTGAGCAGACGTTTCGATGAAAGCATTACCGATATCGGGAAATGTAAACTATAGGACATCAGGGGCTTCATCGTGGGAATTCGGTGGCTCAATGACGGACGATAGGGTCAGTTCAGGCTACAAAGGAGGGGGGGGGGTTAAATAGTACTTTTTTGGGCAACCCAATTGGGTCTCCGAGTGGAGGTGCGGTACATCACCACCCTTCCTAACCTAACCTCGTATTATATTTCTACTATTTGTTTGGTTAAAAAGATTTTATTTAGACAATTAAAACCATCATTAGAACAAGTTTTAATTATATTTAAATCGTGGTAAGAGGGATCGTAATATGCTGAGTTAAAGGTTATTATAAATCCCCAATAATTTTTCTCAAATAGAAATAAAAGTAAGTCGTTGCCACTTAGTATTTTTAATGATCAAAAGCATTCGGTATCCAGAGCAAAGTTGCCACAATACAAAAAAAAATTATCGACATTACTACTCGCAATATTTCATTAGGACCAGCAATTTTGAAAGCGACTTTTTCCTGAAGTATTAAATCTTTAGGTAGTGAAAATCCTGTCTTAACATGCACTCTTTTAGTGCCGGGCAATAACTACCTGAGTAGGACTAATTGCAGCATCTTCTGTAGATAACGTAAGCCATAAAAACATAAACGTTCCAACACGTGTTCGATTTTGTATGTGTCGCTTGGATGGCAAATAAAATTGCAAGCGGCTCTCTTCTCAACCACTGAAAATTACAGAATCCTTAATATTCTACCAGTGTTAGTTTTGAGCCACATGGCTTCCATGCACAATTCTACGAAGGTAATATGAATATTATTATAGTTAATTTAATTATTTTTTCGAACTTCATTTGTTTCTATTATTATGATTTAAACAGGCTAAGGTTCGTATCGCTTTTTAAGCCAAATTACATGTGATAATTATTAATGAACAAATAACACCAAAGTTAGTTGTAAATATTCTGACAACACATAGTTGAACGGAACAGCTAGCCGTTTTCGAAGGCCACTAAACCTTCATCATCAGCGTTCTTCTGTGTGTGGTTTACTGTGTGTGGTTTACTGTGTGTGGTGTCAGTTGATGTAGATTTCTGCTTTATATACGAAACTTTTTTGGAAATGGAATATTATTATTTTTTTTATTATTATTTCTTTATTCACAAAAAATATTTCCATAAAATTTTTTTGTCGCCAAGGAGCCTAATAGGCTTTGTAGAGGCTAAGGCCATTTGAGGTATCCACATTATTCCAACACAATATAGTTTAGTTAGTTTTAAAAATGAAAATTTATTCCAAAAGAATCGAAATATTTCATATCAGCTGTTACTGAAAGCAGTGTTGCCAATGTGAGCAATTTAAAATAGCAGCTGTTGCACCTATTTATAATATATCACTCTCGTAGGGCACGCCTCACCCTATTTATTTGTACATACCAATTGTTTTTAATTTGTAATTCAATTAAAAAAAAATTGTTAAGAAAACAATTTTATTACGCTTTAAAATTTCATGTACGTAAATCTATTTACCATTTCATGAAGATCGTAAATTTAAGGAAAACAAAATGTCCAAACAATCAAATCACTTCAAACCCTCTAATTACCTGTACAACAATTTGTCGTGCTTCGCTGCAGATTATGTTCTTTTAAATCTAAAGATATTTAAATATTTACAAGCGTGTAATTTTAAATTGAACAACCAGAAACAATTAAGTAAAGTTTTTGTGCGAAATTTCGTAATTTACAAATGGAAAAAGTAAATACAAACATATGTATATATGTATTTGAGTAAAATTATATTTAAATATGTATGTACATTTCAACATAATTATATAATTATGTCTGACTAAATGATGGAATTTCAAATTAAATATTTTGATCGCAGAACAATTAAAAAAAAATATATGTGAGACAATAATTGATCTTTCAGCCCATACCTTGATTCTTCGGCTTAGCTCAAATCCCAAAACGTTTGAAAATTTAATAAATTTGAGATTTCATTTTTCAAGTCCAAAAAAAGTAAATGAATAAGCAAATTGGTTTTTTTTGAAAATTATATCTTTCAAACGTAATGGCCCTATTTTAGCTTAGCGTTAGTGGAAGGTAGAAGTTTTTCGGACGGATAAACAATTTTTCATTATTAAAACTTCACTTTAACCTAAAAGTGAGGATAAGTTAAATACAAATTCACCCTTGCTGTAAGTTTTATCGTGAGGTTTAGGTATTTAAAGTTGCCACATTTTCATAAGTTGCCATACTTTCTATGATATAAGTTACAGTCAAATTAAAGTTTATTTATTTGAACAAAATATAACACAAAATGCATTGTAATACAAAAAAAAAAAAAGAATAGACATAATGATTTCATTAAAAGCCTGACCCATGATATCGACAACGTTCGACTTGTCGCACACTTACATTTGAAACAACAACAAAGTATTAAAATTTGTTTTTGTTTTGAATGTAAGTGTGCGACAAGTCGAACGTTGTCGACATCGTGTGTTTAGCCCTATGTTTGTAATGAAGCAAATAAACAAAAGTACGTCGTTGCCACTAAGTTTTTTTAACAATCAAAAGTAGTCGGTATCCATAGCAGTGTTGCCATAACACAAAAATTTTATCAAATAATAATGAAATGAATTTAAAAATCACTTTATAGTTCAGTTTTGTTAAAATTAGTTATAAAAATGGACCTTAATTAATGGTCCCAATTTAGATGAAATATGCAGTAGAGCTGAACCTCTATTATTTGGGTGTGTATAAACCGGTTACATCTATTGAAAGGAATTCCACTCCTTTTTTATACACCACCTCCATTAATCGTGCTTATATATTATATTTGATCCGTGCAATAAACGTACATGAATTGTTTTTTTTCTGCCATATCTCATGTACAGTAGAGTTAGGTTACAACGAACTCCGAGGGAACTGAAACATGAACCAAATAATTTATTTAAATATTCTATTTTTATTTAACTAATTATTTTATGTAATTAATTTGTGTTATTTTATTTCCCATCTATGGTTTGGATCCGAAAAACGATATATATTCATACATTTCATACATGCATGTGTAGATATTCCCTATACGGTATGCAAACTTCACATTCATACTCCTTTGATTTAAAACAGCTACGTCCAAACACACATACAGTGATATTTGCATTTGAGGTAAACAGCTTTGAAAGCTCTTAAATGTGTTCTTGTTTCTTTGTAAAGTAAAAGCAAGCATTGCTGTCTGTTGTGTTGTTGTTGTGAATGTTGTACTCTCGTCGGTGTGAAAGCATAATAAGCTCTTTATAAAAGTTTGCACATTGTGCATATGGCATGAACTTAGCTGATTTAAAAAAGCGCGCTGCTGTACAATAAATTAATTTATTAAAATAACAATTTTGTAAAAAAAACAGGGAGTTGCATTTAATGAAACATTAGTTCGAACAAAGGAATTAAAAATGAACTAAAAGTCATTTAATTTCACTTTTTTCTATTTTCTTCTCAAAACGCGCGATAGCCTGCTACTAACGGATGCAACATACAGTTGCCTGTTGACGGAAGCATTATTGCCATTTCAATTAAGAGGCGGGAAACTAAAAAAGATACTGACCCAACCTCTTATATACATATATATCACAAATTTTTTTAAATTATTTTTTCTCTAATTAAAGCCATTGTTTTTAAGGCTGAGTTTACATCTGGCATTTCTTGTGTGTCATTTGCCCAAACAAGCGTAACCAACTAATTACTAATGAAAAACTTTTTGATTCAGACATATATTTATTGATTTAAACAGTTTCCAATCATGTTGGATTCTATAAAGTTGTCTATTAGTTATGGATGAAACTGTTTAACTTAATAAATACGGGTCTGAAACAAACTGTTTATCATGAGTAATTACGCTTTTTTACGCTTGTGTAGCACATGGCACACAGATGGAAACCCGGCCTAAGCAAGCATATTGCGCGATACCTTTACACGATTTTAAATGTGCATTCACTGCTTTTTATTGCAGTCGAACTGCTTTTAATTACAATCAATTCAGTGAACTAAAATTAAATTAACAATTTTTCAAATAGTAATAACTTTTTCAAAACTTTGCTAAGAAAATTTAATTTTCGCCCTTGAGTTCTTTCTTTACAAGCGATAAAAGAAAGTTGAATTCAATGAACCCTAATAATGAATTTACTTAAATTGTTTTTTTAAGGAAATTACAAAAACTACAAATAACACAGGCTGAAATTTAAACGATTTTAGTTTGTTTTAAGTTCAGGAACCTTTTTCGTAATTGCAGTCGCTGTCATTTTATTTAAGGTAAGCAATTAAATAATTTTGTTTTCTTTTGTTTTTATATCGTTTTAACTTTTATTATTTGTAGTTGAGACTTGGCGGCAATTTATGTACGAGTAGTTTAAACTTGAACTTGTCATTTTTATGGCAAATGACACATAATTTGTCAATTATTTCGTCGTTTTTGTTTTGTATTTTTTTATATACATATATATATATAATTATGTATATGTTCAAAGCAGTAGAAATGGGACTGTGTGTTTTAATGATTGCAATAGGTAAATGTACTTTAAAGGTTGTTTTGTGAAATGGAAACTAACATTTCTTAGAAATAGAATCGACTAATTGGTAAAGAATATCAAGTAATTAAGCAGAGTTTTTAGACTATATACATATGTACATATATATTTTTTTAAATAATGTAGTACTTATATTTATTTGAAGTTAAGTCTGTAAAGTATTAATACGAAAAATATTTGTTTGTTATTGCTTAAGCAAACTGCATATGCATTTCGTTTCTACTTAAGAAATTTGGCTTCAACCAAAAAAAAATCCTCAGAAAAGCTAAAAAAAACGTCCGCATGTTTATACAAAAACTCGTATTGAAAATTACGTACACACAAACATCTTAATTTAAAAAAAGGCTCAAACAAAAATATTTCCGAACAATAAATAAAATTATTCAACCCAATTATGAATTTTCCGGGTAGTTTTTTCTCTTCCCTGTCATTTGTTCCCGGGAAAAACTCCTCCCATTCTAAATAGCCGGGGAGTAAGCAAATACGAGAGATCAGATCTGGATCAGCTGTTTAATGTTTACATTTTATTTTGCCTTTACAAATAGTTCAGCAGTAGAAATTTAACAAAAATTTTATGTTTTCATTGCCTATAAGATTGTGGGTTAATAAAAATATCTGTTTTTGCTTAAATATAAAATAAAATAAACAGCGGAATGCAGAATAACTTTATTCTGAGAAAGTGGAGCGGAAATAGCCAGGTACAGATGCAAATGGATTAAATTCGCAATGATTGTTGGTACAAAAAGTAAAGTTATTCTTATCATTTTTTATATATGAGGGATAAAATCTTCCTTTTACCTACAATGTGAGGCGTACAAAATTTAGTGTTTTAGTTTCTTTAATGAAGGCAGAAAGAAGTACTTCATGTTTTTGAAGATGATGTGTGTGGTTTGAATAAAAATATCTCAAACAAGTGGGAAGCATTACATTCCGGTGTTTATTTAAACTTTCTGTTCTAAATAAATGATTATACCATTTATTAATTTGATTTTTAAATTTTTGCATTAGTTCCCTTCAAAATGTTTGGGGAGAAAACTGCCGACAAATTCTCCCTCTCCCTCATAAATACATACATATGTAGAATACATACTTTTTTCCCGGGGAGTTTTTTCGCAGGGGAAATTTTAATTCACAATAGGAGGAATGGAAAAGTGGAAAAAACTTCCAGAGAATTGTTATTCATAATTGGGCTAATTGTTTTTTAGAATTCATAATTGTAATTTTTAGATTGTAATAAAAAAATAGAAAAGACACAGCACGATTTTCTTATAGCCGACTGTGTCACAGCACACTTTTCTTATAGAAAAGCCGACTGTGTCACAGCACACTTTTCTTGTGGAAAAGCCGACGGTCTCACAGCACACTTTTCTTATGGAAAAGCCGACTATGTCACAGCACGCTTTTCTTATAGTATACGTCGACTGTATCACAGCACACTTTTCGTATAATATAAGTCTATCATGTCACAGTACTTAAATATAAAATTATAATATTTTATATAATACGTTGTAATAACATTGGGAAAAAAGAATATTTACACAAATTTTGCGGTAAATTTCTATAAACGATTTGGCAACACTAAGTACCATGTGCTCCCAACCAAATAAATTTTTCAGTGTCCGTTACATAGTGTCCACACCTGACGAATTTATATAATGATGAATGTCAAATTGATATCATGATGAAAATTCATCACTTACGCTGTAGCCACACGTTCAATAAATCGCTTTCAATTTCATCACACATACTGTGTGTCAAAATTCCTTGAAATTGATAGTTGTGACAGAAATTGATAGTCAATTTCATTTTTAAATGCCACCGACGAAGAAACAACTCAAATTTGTAGCTTCAATCAATGTGTGCTGTGACCAGCTGTTCAAATTTAAAATTAAATTGCCATATAAATGGATAGGTGAATTTGAAAGCAATCTAGTTTTCAATTTAAAAAAGTTTGATTGTGTTAGTAAAATAAGTGTGAGTATATTGCAAATTGTATGGAATTGAAAGGCAAAAATTTAAAGTGTGGCCCCAAAGTTATATACTCAATTTATTAATATTATGGCAGCGTTATGATATAATCATTAGAGCTCACGGCCTGATATATTCATCTTGATATCAATTATCATTTTATGTGTCACTGTGTGTCAACTGTGTAGTTGACGTTTATTTATTAAACAAAGTTTCGTTTAAAAAAGGTGGCACAACAATTATTTGTGACCAAAATTTAAAACAACATGCAAATTAGATATTTTTGGCAAGCATTTCGCAAATATATGTTAATTCATCATGATATCAAATCATCAACGTCTCTCTTTGTTTTGATATTAATGAAAAAATTACAGTTGCTCTGCCAGAGTTATATTACGAGTTATGATATAAAATCATAAGGTGTGGACGCTATGTAAAGGTTCTGTTAAATGTGCCATAACCATAACCACACAAAAAAGCTGTTCGAACCAAACTTATACGGCAACACTGTATTAGATTACATCCATCCCTATCGTGAATATTTTTCCCTCGAAATATTTCCACTTTTCACAAAATTGCAATCGTGAATAATTTTTCTCTTGAAATTTTTCCCCTTGTTTTGTTTCCCCTTATTGTGAATAATATTTTGAACGTGAATTTTTCACTTTTCCTTTAGATTTGTTCGCATAATTTTTGCAGGCGAATTAAATTAATACATTGAATAACTTCGATATTTTCCTTTGAATTACATATTAAAAGTTATAAATATTTATTTTTAGGATAAGATTAGTAAGTAAAGTTCTAAAAATAATTCCATGCAACACCTTTTTTCATGGATTATGAATATCTTTGGTTCACACACAATAAATTATATGATGGTGCACCGCGGTGGTATACTAAAAAATTTTTCTACACTGCACGTAGAATATTTAAAAACACAACTTTAAAGTTAAAAAAAATTTATTTGGATCCTAAAATTTGTGTATTTATATTTATATAACTTAAATTTGTCTGATTTCCAATTAATTTTTAAGCATTACAAATCTTCTTCCCTTTTTTACATTCACTGAGATTGATAGCGGGAAAAAAAATTCACTGGAGATTCACGATAGCATTTTTTCCTTCGAGGGGAATAAACATTTATCGTGAACAAATATTCCACTTGTTATTCACGATAGGGGTGATTATAACGCCAAAGCCATAGCCGTAACCATAGAAACCAATTTTATTTTAGTTTTTTGCCGTTACCATAATTAGCTGTTTGCTAGTTAGACATATTTGTTGTTGCACTTTTGAAATGAAGAAACAAATGAGAGCATTAAATAGCTGTTTGTGGTTATGACAATCACTAATAGGTGAAGTAAATATATTTAGGGATATGGCTACGGAAATGTGGTATGACATGTCTGATTATATTATATTGCTTAGCATTAACGCTGAAATATCGCACTTAAATGAGAACGTTCACGATTGGCACAAAAATTAATGGTAAAATCGGAGTATTAAAAAAAAAAATAATAAAATATGCATTTCGTTCCTGCTTAAAATTATTTTCTCAATGTGCTGTCAAAAACGGCTCTTATAATATCATACATATAAATATTCTTATATTCCTAATACCTAAAAAAAATAGTTAACGCTTTGTTAAAGTTTATCTGTAAGAAGATAATAATTAACCGGGCTACTGCTGCTAATTGTTTGCTACGCCTTGTTATCTAGGATATTGAACAAATGCCAATATTTGTATGAAATATAAACAATTATTTATTTTATACATTCCATGACGGAATATATATTCAAATATATGTACATACATACATACATACATCTGTAGATGTGTATGTATTTCTTACTCATTATTATGTCAGAAATACAGCGCATTAAAATAAAATAAATAACCATAAATTATCTTAAAGTCCATATTTGACAAAAATTCTTTAAATGCTTTATTTGACCAAAAAATTCTCCTATTTATATAAGTATGTACATATGGACTTATATATATATATATATATATATATATATATATATATATATATATATATATATATATATATCTGTGAGAACCATAACAAATTTAATTTATTTATGGTAATTAACACTAGAATAAATGCCATTCAAGTGAGTGAATATACATACGCAACACTGGTGAAACGAAATTGGAATTCATAAAACTCAAACGATTTAAAATTTCATTTAAATAAGATAATTTACACATTTTAAGTCAATAAAAAGTAAATAAATGAAAAATGTCTAAACATTTAAGTTATTTTTGTTAAGATTATTTCCGCAAGTTATATTTTAATATTTTAGTATGTAATTGTTTGCGTCAAGTATTTGCTTATCGTTGTTATTATTTTTATCACACAATTCGCATGAAATTTTTTAGGTTTTAAATTATATGTACGTAGTAACGAATAAGGAATTCGGAAGTCACTAAAATATTAAAAATAAACTGCATTGCATGTATTTTTTATTTAATTATTTTAGTTTTTAAAAGCACTATATTACAATCGTATTATTATTACATTTTTAACGTCATATTTTTTTAAGACAACTCTTTATGAGATGCGTCACTAAAACGTAATTTTTTAAAATGTACTTTTTCAAAGATGCTTTTTCAAGGGTATTTTTTCAGACTAATTTTTTTAATGAAAATTTTTTCAAAAGAAATTTTTAAAACGTACTTTCTTTAAAACGCAATTTTTAAGAGGATTTTTTTAAAAGGTACTTTTTTTAAAACAGTATTTTTTTATTACGTTTTTAAAATATACTTTTTTAGAAGCAATGTTTTTCAATGTACTTTTTGTGAGGTACTTTATTTCAACAAGTACTATTTTAATCGACACTCTTTTGAAAATATTTTTTAATGGCTCGATTATAGATGGCAACCGAACTTCAGTTGCCGAGTTAACTAGCAACGCAACTGAACTTAAAATTTGTATTATGTATGGCAACTTCCTCCAGTTGCCAAAAAGTTATCGAAAATACGATTATGACAGATTGGCAATTGAAAATAAAATAAACAAATATTTAAAATATAAGAAATACAAGTGCTAAAAAGAAAATTATTGAGTAAAAGTGCTTAAAAACATTGATCATAAAAATTATTAGTTAATTGGAATTAATTATTGGTGAAGAGAAGGAAGTACTAAAGTTGATACTATTAGACGATTCTTTAGAATTATCGCCTCTACTGTGAGTAAATGTTGTTGCCTAAAATAAGTTTGAACAATCTCTGTTTTAGCTGTAAAGCATATTTTCCTTAAATATGCATAGAAGAAATTCAAAAATAAAAATAATATTGCAATTACTGTTTAATTTTTAAATTTTTTTTGCTTTTAAACTATGCAGCAACTACAAATTTGTGGTTTCCAATATGGTAACTGAAATCACCAGCTGTTAGTTGCCAGTTGCCATCCGTAATACCATTTCGGCAACTAGCAACGCAACCAAAGTTCGGTTGCCATCCATAATCGAGCCATAAGTATTTTTTTATAAGGTACTTTGTCTTAAAAGGTACTTTATATGTAAGTTCCTTTTTTAATACGGTACTTTTTATAATGTACTTTTTTAAAATAAACTTTTAAAAAGTCCTTTTTTCAAAAAGTACTTTTTTTAAAGCTACTTTCTTTAAAAGGTACTTTTTTCTAAAAATACTTTTTTAAAGATACTTTTTTAAAAAAGTAATTTTTAAAAATATACTTTTTCAAAAAGATACTTTTTTAAAGGGAAATTTTTTTAAACCGTACTTTTTTAAGAAACTACTTTTTTAAAAAGGTACTTTTTTAAAAAGCTACTTTTTTTAATTTTAAAAGGTACTGTTTTTAAACGGTACTTTTTTTAAAAGCTAATTTTTTGAAAAGGTACTGTTTTTAAATATATTTTTAAAGGAAATTTTTTGAGAGGTACTTTTGTAAAAAGAAACTTTTTGAAAAGGTACTAAAATAATAAAAAAATATATAATCAGGTATTTTAGTGTTAAGGGGCCCATACACTACAACAGCATGCATGCGCAATCAAGTGTTTGTGCCAGCGGTTTGGTCGTGTATGGGCATTTTGTGCGATTGTACGGTTTGCTGTAACGATGTCAAGTAGAGTTTGATATTTTGCTGATGGTACCAGCTCGCTGGTGTGGTATATGGTGAAATTAGCTCAGTCGAGCAAAGTTGTCATGGAGCAAACATGCATTTAAGTAATATAATTTGTTGAAATATAATTTGTTTCAATGGTAAACAGAATTTTAGAACTTTAGTTATACATAGCTGCTAATTTTAACAACATACCAATAATAATTGCAACAAAATATGTGTCACTATTCATAACCACCATTCCCGAAATTTTGTCAGAAATGAATATTGTACCAGCTTGCTGGTATGTTGTGTGGTTTGAGCATGAATGCTCAATCGCTTGATTGTGTATGGGCCGCTTTAGACTCTTTCGTTTTTCTTTCTCAGTAAAACCTTTGCATACCTTTTAGGGATTTAAATGCATTAATCAGCACGTTACTCTTCTTCACCAGAAAGTTTCAAAGTACGTTAATTGATGAATAAATGCTTATTGATGGAAATTTCTTCTATTTTTTAATCCTTTTTTGCATTTTTTGGTAAACCCCTGATTATATTCTCGATATACAGTATTGTTATTATAAGTAACAAAAAATTTATAAAATAATTAATAATATGGAGACAAAAACGCATGTGTGCAAAAATCACATTTGCAAAATTTATTCATTGTAAAGAAAACTTCACTATATGGAAATTCATTATAAGGAGATCCAAATACACTAAAACTGTAAAGAAAAAGCTGTATTTTTTAAATCATTTCATTATACAAGTTCACTATAGAGAAATTTGACTGTAGTATGGCTTATATTGATCTCCCTTATATGTTTGTTTTTTTCTTTTTTGTAAAAGTTTTTATAAAATTGTCATGATGTGTAATTTTCGTTAAATCGGGTAAGTTTCCTTTATCTCCAGAGTAGTTGTGAATTTTTCTGATGGTAACACTGGTTGAAAGGCTGATCATACGGTAATTAACATAGTTTGTGTCTTAAGTCTTTTGTTTTAAGAAACATATGCATACATGAATGTATATGTATGTGTGTGTGCATGCATACACATCTCTAAATTTAATCTCAGATTAAGTGCCCATTAAATTAGTCAATTAAACTATTTTTCATAAATTCCAACACACAAAAGAAGGTGCAATAAATTCAATACTAATTTAAGCAATACGCACAAACAACTACTTAAGGTACTCCTTCATTGTTATTAACGACATAACTATAAAATATTTTCTAAACAATTCAAAAATTTACGTATTACGTTCATATCTTTAATAAATTTAATGCCATTGTCAGTATCTCTAGCAGCCAGCGTCAGTCGTTTAGTTGTTTGATGTTTTTGTTAATCTTAACACCTGCATCTTAAAATTGAGGTGTGTTCTTGCATAGTTAATCATTCATTCATAAAAATCTATTTGAAAATCTGAGTGTGTGTATGTTTATGTGTGTATTTGTATAAACATACTTGTTAAAAGATTTATATTTTTTTCTAATTTACTGGCTTGTTAACTAAATACAAATTTATATGCATTTAGATCTTCCTCCCTCGTGTAAAAGCTCAAATACGTATTTGAATGTTTTCCATATGCATTAACTAATTGCATTAATGTTAAATAACTTGATGTATTGTCAATAGTTTAACGCATTGGGGGTCGATGAAAGTTTTTGTTTTTTTTTATATTATATTGTTTTGTGTTTTTATGACAAGGAAATTAATTTAAAATTAGTTTTAATGTGATTATCAAATGTCATTGAGATTACAACACATATAAATTATAATTTGAAGTATATTTTACTTCTGTCGTATATATTTTTCATTTATACATGTACATATGTATGTACACGATCGTATATGATAAGTATTACGCTTATTTAAATTGTTATTTTATAAACGTAAATGCCTCCTCTATCATCTAGTAAAATCACTGCAAAGGGGCTAGAATAATAGGAGAGTCTTGTAAAGTGTTAAAAAAATTTTATACGCAAATAACACATATAAAATATTCAAAAGGCGTAAATTGTTTTTTCTCTATTATTTTCAAAATAATTCCACAAACAGATACCGGGTACTTGTTTCGTGATTATGAAACAATTTGCTGTAGGCACAAGTATGTGTTGAAACAAAACAAAAAACAAATATATAAAACAAAAAACAAATATATAAAACAAAAAACGTAATTAAATATTTAATTTTTCCGTTTATTGCTTAGACAGCGCAATGTAGCTGACTACTGCTATAAATATGCTGTTATAAATATGCAATAAAATTTTAATAGAATGTGTCTCTTTGTAAATAAGATGATACAATATTTATTTCTTTTTATTTATTTTCAATTTATTTGCTGAAAGTGCATTAATGGTATAAAATTCCAAAGCAAATCAAATTGTAAATGGATATACATATACATATGTACATATGTACAAATATTTTTCATAAAATGTCGCATGAATTGCCTTTAAACTTTCGCGTATTGAAAATATACGTGAACAAATCTAATACAAATGTTTTCTTTAAAAACATTTCTGTGCAATGAGAGTAATCCAGAAATCATTAGATGAAGAACAAAAATATATAGCAAAATATGAAAGACGATGTTGAAGTAAACATTAAAAGCATTACAACATTTTCCTATACAATAATCATTCCTATTGTGAATATATTTTCCCTTGAAATATTTCCCTTTTCCTTAAAGTTGCAATCGTGAATTATTTCCACGTGAAAAAACTCGCATGTTCCAAAAAAATATGGCATCAGCAATTTTTATTCCCGTAAGTATTTCCCCAAAAATTATGGGTGTTTTTTCACAAACGTTTTGTTTTGGGAATAAAAAAAATAAAATAAAATGGTTTTAATTGTTCGGTTTTGTTTTTAAAAAGGAATGAAAATCCATAAATATATTTATTTACATACATATTGACATACTGTCAAGAATTCTTCATATTTTGACTTACATACATGCATTACTTTTAATGAACAACGTGGATTTGATGCATCTCTTAAATTAACCGACTTCAAAAAAAGGAGGATGTTATAAATTTTTTTTTTTTTGTTTGGAGGTGTTACTTCACATTTCGGTCAATTTTAGAACGATTGTAAAAATTCTTTGTTTTTTTTTCTTTTGTCTGAGAGAGTTAAGCTTCACATTGGTCCCATTGTAAAAAAAATTGAGCGGCGACACGCCCATAATTTTTTTATTTAATTTTATGATATTCTACTTATATGATTGCTGCGAAACATATCGAAAACTCTTGATTCTTGTATTTACACAATTTTAAAGTTGAAAAAATGGTTGGGGCTACGCCCATTAAAATGTATTATATTTCACGCGGCTCTACTTAACCGATTTTTACGAAACTGGAGCTCTAAAATAGACACAATCCCCCATTCAAAAAAAATGAGCGGAGTCACTCCCAATTCAATTTAATATATTATTTTAAGTGGTTCTACTTTACCAACTTTAACAAGACTTCACACGCACCTTGAGCTCTATAAAATACATACACAATCTTGCATTTAAAAAATGGGTGTAGGCAAGCCCAATTAAATTCAATTTCATATTTCACGTACTTCTTCTTATCTTTTTCTATCAGATCTTTGCATTGAAGTCGTTTTTTTCTTTGCAGAATTATTTCCAATAATTTTTTTCTTCTTCTAATCACACAAATCAAAGAGAAGTGCTATTCATTTTGCTGAATAATAACAATTTATTATAAAAATTATAAAAATTCACCTAAAAATAAAATTACATCAATTCACAATAGCATGTTCGACTTGCAACAGATGTTTATTTTATTCCCTAAAAATTGGCAATGTCAATTTGCTGTTCATGGGGATAAAAAATTATTCCCTTCAATTTATTCCCCTGGGAATCACGATATGGTTGTTTATGTTATACAATGATTTTAGAAGGTAAAAACGTAACACTATGTATGTTTATATCGTTAACTTAATAAAGAAAGGCCTTAACTCATAATTTTTTCTTTTAATCGAGCGCCTCCGAATTCAGGGATGTTTTTAAACGTGTATTGCCATTCACGGATATTATAATAATTTGGGTAATTTAGTAATCCCAGGCGAATTTAAAAGTTCATAAAATAAAAGAAAAATAAAAAGATTAACCCAGTTTCTACTATACAAAAAAAAAACATTTTATTTCTGTTCTTTAAATTTGCTTTTGCCAAAATCTGTGTATAAGTCAATTATTTACACATTTAGAAGCCACTGTATGTCGCATGACTCACGCAGTAGGGGCAAAACTATTAATGTAAATGCATATGCCAACTGTAATTTAAAATTACTAATGGTAGGTACAGACTTAAGCTATGTACAGACGATTGTCAGATCTTACAATATTGTCAGATCTGGCAATGTGCTGACAATGTACTGGCAATCGAAAATTGCCAGCACAATATTTCTTGTCAGTTCACACGGATGTCAGAAAATCTTACAATTTATTGCTGGACGGTTGTATGACAATAAATTCATCTGACAAAATCGTCAGTAGAAAAATTGTCAGTTTACACGGTTGTCATATGCACAAATTGTTCGATCTGTTGTTATGCGTTGCCAGACTTAAACCATTTATTGGAAATTGTTAAATATTTATCGTTTGTGCTTGTGTTAAATGTAAAAAGTGAAAGTATAAATTATTATGGACCATAAAGAAGCAATTGCAATGATTTTGTCTGCATATATTTTATTATAAACTTTTTCTTTAAAATCAAGCGTGTGCAGTGTTGCCCATAGAAAGAATTCTCTTAGAATGACGCCGTTGTCAGATGCATAAACTTCGCACATCTGACAATACTAAAATATCTGACAAATATCTGGCAATAATTTTACAATGTGTTCACATGATTGTAAGATGTCTGACAATTTTTTGTCAGCTGCTAGTCTTGCAATGGACTGACAATGCTTTTTCTGGCAACGACGTCTGACAAAAATTGTTAGTTCACACGGTTGTAAGAAATTTTGAGCACATTTTACTGGCAATATTGTAAGATCTGACGACCGTCTGTACATAGCTTTAGCAACGTGTTTATGCAACCAGGCAGGTTGCATTGTCGGTTGCATAGTATGTAGTCTTGTTTATGGTTGCATTCGAAGTTGCGTTCGAAGTTTCGAAAATATCAAAATGTTTTGATGTTTATGGGTTGCATTGGCGGTTGCATTGTAGGTTGCATAGTCTTTATCAAAATATGCAACATGTAATATAAGCGCGTTGCGTAAACACGTTGCAAAGTGTGTATCCACTATAAATGCTAAGATTTCTTTAATTTCGAAACAGTATCACAATGAATGAAATTAATTTTTTAAATCATTTTACATTTTCTAATATACAAATGGAAATTGTGTGTTTTCGGCTATAAAATGTTTTTCAGTAAACTTTAATTTCTTTCATTTATTTTATTTTTTTTCGTGAATATTTCAAATGCAATTTTCTGGCCCACTATTGAAATCGTGTCGAACTTTTAATTGATAAAATTTGCCCCCACTAACCTTAATTTATTTTTAACTATAAATACTTTTGTTGGCCGTTAATGAAAGTTTAGTTTGCATTAAAGCTTTCTTCTTCTAAACACGAGCACAAGAATCATTTAACAAAAAAAAAAAACATGTTACTATTGAAATTCGTCTACATTGTTGCAGTTTTGATGGCAGTTAGTGCTCATTATGATGAATCCGATATCATTCCTCTAAGTATGTGATGTATTTTTTGAGGAATTGTACAAAAAAAAAACTAGAAGAATATTTTTCATCAATGTTGTTATCACTTATTTCAGTTAACGCTGTCAATGATGTGGTGTTGGTGCAGGGATCGCACACCTGTGTTATTTTAGTAATTGAGAATAGAATCCAATTTGTAAGTGGTGAACTTAAGTCTACTCATGAATTAAAGAAGTGCAGCAATATTCCGCTTAAAAATTTAGAAATTGTCAAGGCCACCTTTGAGCCTCTAAGTCCTTTGGATATTCTAGAGAAATTGGAAAGGATGGCTAGTACACGTAGTACTTTTTTGGTGAGATCTGCATACTGTGTTTAAATAAAAATAAAACGAAATTATTCTTTTTAGGTGTATTTCACAGCAGACGCTACTCAACGGGCAGGTGAGCGGCCATCAGCTCATCAGCAAGCAACTGCTGAAAGAAAAAAACCCCTTGATGGACTTTTAGGACTTGCAAAGAAAGCTCTTGGGGTCACAATTTCTCATAAGAATTTGCCTTTGAATGTATTGGATATTAAAAAAGAGATTTAAAAGAAAAAAAGTGTGAAGCAAATTAAAATTTTTAAATTTCAAACAAGAGTAGAAGCGCTTCCATAAAATTACAGTGAAATAGTATGTTGTCATTTTTTGTGCACGATTGAATAAAAATTTATTTGGCGAATTTCATTAAAAATATCTACAAAGAAAAATTGTATGGGAAGATTAAATATTAAAATAAAAGTAAATAATACAGATTAGTGGGCTAAGACTCTCCAAGCTTTTGGTTTTATTGGAATGCATGGACATATACATATCACCCGTAACCCTCGACTACTTTCTACAACATCTTAAATCCTTTAATTTAATACGCAAAACTCCCCATCTGATAAAAATTTAAAATCGACTTTTTCATAAATTTCGTAATATTTCATAAATATAATTGATACAAAAAATATCAAATCTGCACTAAGAAAAATTTAAATATTTTATTAAGAGTACATTGCATAAATATTTTTCATTTTAACACGTTTTTTCCTACTTCTATAAAATTATTAAAATGTTAGTTAGTACGTTTTGAGTTTCAGGTAACGATATATATTCTATAATACAGAGAGAGAGAGAGAGAGAGAGAGAGAGACAGTGGCTAAATACTAAATCGCACAGTGGGACCAATTTACCATATTCGTTCCATGAGGTCCATCTTAACGACATTTTGTTTTATTATTTTTACGCATTATATAAACATATCAAATAACATACAAGCTATTTGAAAAAAAATCTCTAATCTGAATTCTACAAAGTGTATAGATTTCATATGTGTCTAGTAGCTTCAATAGGCCTTAACATTATTAACCCGGCAACTGTTTATAATTACCACAATTTTGAGCACCCACCGGTTCAGGTTTTTATTTTATTTGCCGAACAAAAGGGTACGCCGCGTGTAGGAGAGGTTGACAATTTTGCAGTAGAGAAAATATCGATCTTTAACCTCGAAGCGGTACGTCTTAATATTAAAATTGCGACTTGAAATTTTTACACAATAATTCTTTTGCCACCCGTAAAAATCAACAATTTAAAAGATTACGACACTAAATATTGTGACTCTTAGAAAAAAGGGACAGTCTAGTGAGTATGCTTTTCGGCCTCCAGTCCATCTGTGCGCCCAATTTAAAACATAGCTCTAGATCTGTATTTAAAAGAACACAAATGGTATATATATTTTTTATAGTTGGACCAAAAAGGGCCAAGGGGCAATATCTGCCCCGAGAAAATATTCAATCGATTTTTATGAAATTCAAAACAAGGATAATACATCCGCGTCTAAAAAGACACACAGGTTTCATATTTTTTAATAAATTCAGTAAAATACGACTGTGACTCACTCGCTCACGAATGGTTCCGTACGGACACTATATATATTTTTATAATAATAATGCTATTCGTATACATACTTGAGCATATATAAAGAAATATTTTACCTGATGTAGACTTAAAAAAATAAGTACCCGATAAACAATTTTTTCTGATTTTTCTACGTTTTTTGGATTTTTTTAGGTTTTTTTAGATTTAGAATTTTTATTAGTTTGGCTATTTTTTCATTTTGGTGATTTTTTTTCATTTTAGCGATTTTTCCAGTTTTTGCCGATTTTTTTCATTTTGGCGATTTTTTCCAGTTTTTTGTGATTTTTTAGTTTTAGCGTTTTGGAACATTTCAAGAGTTTTCCTCTTTCCTCGGTTTGCAAGATAGAGCAAGTTGTCAAAATTACATTAACTGATAGAATAACCTTTAATTTTGATTTTTTTTTAATTTTAGTGTTAATTGTTGTAGTCTATATAAACAATACACTCGCTCCGCAGCTCTTACGGTTCTCGAGAAAACAGCCTGTAACAGCCAGACAGACAGACAGACGGACAGTATAGTGAAAACAATAGTGTTCCTTTTCACTTTTGATGTACGGAACCCTAAAAACAAACAAACAATAAACAAAGAGTACAGAATAAAGAATTGCTTTTGCCTCCCCTAGAATTATAAAAAAGTGCTTGCAATTATCTATTTTAATCTTACTCATGAAAAAACCAGACGTAATGCCCCGCCCCCCCCCCACCCAAAAAAAACTATTTTATAGCTTCGCCAACGTCAAAGAGGGAGGAGGTCAATTTCTGCCTCTCCGAAACTATTCAACCGATTTTTATGAAATTCAAAACAAAGATACATCTCTTATTTTCTGAGATGCCGGGGAATATTATTATGAAATAATCAATTACCAAGATCAAGTTAAGGGCTATTGCTAAACGAGACAAGCATTAGCCATGGATAAGCTTTAGCTTATGAGGGGAGCAAATACATGAAAAAAGTAGATAAACACTTATTTATTATTAAAGAAAGAAAATATATACATATTTTGTTTACGGTCTTTTACGAGTAATGGTAGAATTAAGGCTTAGTTAGCCGACTGTAATGGAATGTAACTGCAACGGTAGGAAACAGCTGATCGATATTGTTATGTGAAAATAGCTATTACGGCGAGAAACCAAAATTCAATTGGTTTCTATGGTTATGGTTATGGCTACGTCCTTATGGCATATGACAGTGTTGCCCATAAGTTTGGTTCGAACAGCTGTTTTGTGTGGTTATGGTTATGGCACATTTAATTAAACCTTTAGGTGTTCTTTCTTTCTATTCCTTTGTGATCAGTGAAAACCAAGACAGTAAAAAAGTTTCTAGAACCTATTCTGTGACAATTTTTCCTCAAGTCACTGCTATTAATAGTTTTTTTTATTCAATTACATATTAAATTTAATTGTTTTAGTACTTTTGAGTAAAATCTCATACTTAGAGACTTTTAAATAAAGAACAATTTTAATTAAAAAAAGCCATAAAAAACTTGAAAAATATAATTTAAAACAAACTCCATATCATTAATTAGAAACGTGCCTAACTAAAACATGGCTTCAAGCAAGGAAATTCACTTTAAATATAAATAACTTTGCTAAGTAATAGGGAAAATTTAGTTTCCTCAAGCAATATCCATATAAAAAGAAGGCACAGCCCGCTGCTCTACTTAAATTATTTAAAAAAAAATGCTATCACTAAAATTTATTAGCCTTGTTGCTATTGTAATGGCAGTTAGTGCAACTTTGACTAATAAAATTGACACCAAAACTGGTGATTTTTTAGGCTAACGAAATTTTATTATTATTATTATTTTATTTTTAATTTTCTTTTCACTTTTTCCAGTCGCTGCTATCAATAAAGTGGTGAAAAAACCCAGCAACTTCATCGTTTTGGTGGTCGATGGCAAAATCCAACTCGTAACTCTGGAAATTAATGCTTCAGTTCAACTGAAAGCTTATCTTAACGTCTTGAAAAATAAAAGCTTGGTACTTATCAAGACTACATATAAGCCACGATTAGCAAAATATGTTATAAGGAGTTTGACAAACATCATTAAAAAACATCCTACCTGTTTGGTAAGATTTCTAATTATTATTGGTGACATCGAATAAATTATTTTTAACGAAAAAAACTTATTTTCAGATATATTTCAAAGTTTCCAACCGTAAGCCAATAAAAGGTTCCGTAACTACTGAAGTAACGAGACCTATTGGTCTGCTGGGTAACTTGCTAGCTGGCTTAGGAATTAGTGAAGATGACGAAGGTTTGGTGCCAGCCCTATTATCTGAACTTGGTATTAAAACAGCTGTAAAAGATGTTAATAGGGTTGAATTTCAAGGTTAATTAAAACTTGAAGTTTACTCCTTACGAAAAATTTTCTTTAAATTTTTAGAAACTCTAACAATATAGTAATAGTAAGATATGTAGTGAATTTATAATATGCAGATACATACATATATACTATATAAGTATGCATGCATTTGAATGTATCATCCGTTAAAATCCCAAACTATGTAATTTATAAAAATTCTATATCACAATTTTCACTCATTAGTCTCTTTTATAACTAGGATTTGGTATTTCTATAACTTTTTTGTTGTACGGGAACTCACATTTTGCGGGAAGAAATCGCGTGAAATTTTAAAGGGAATTCCCGCACTGCTGAAATAATTGTAAAGCTTTTTTAATAATAATAATCAGCTCCGTTCAGGATGTAGAGAGTAACAAGTGCATTACTATATTTTTTCAATAGCTTATATAAAGAATTATGTGTGGCGCATAAATTGTTGGTAGCACCTTTACCAAGGTGCCACATATTTTGCTCTTGCAAACCAATTTTCCCTTGAGTAGTAGCCTCTTCAACAATAAAAAATCTCAAATCTCGAAAAAAAATACAATTACAATAATAAAATTTAATTAGTATCCCCAAAAACCCCAATTTTTTGTAAATAACCCCAAGGAAAATCCCAAATAATAATGTTCACAATTTTTCCCGATGAAAATTTCCCTACAAATATGGCAGCCCTAATTCCACACACACAAATAATAAATCTTAAGAGCAGCGATGCCAACTATTTATAATCCAAACGCGCTACTACCCTTCTTAAAACGCGCTAAGTTACAGCATTGTCAAATATTTATAGCAAAAAAGCGCTATTTTCTACGCGCTAAATTAAATTCCAATAAAAGTCGATGTATGTATGTATGTATGTATTAGTACTCGTATCACAATTAATTTTTCAGATTTTGCAATATTGCTTCCTCGACATTATTTTTTAATAAACTAAAATCATTTAATACAGAATCAGAATCGCCTTCAAAATAATCGAAATCCTTCGTTTTCACTTTTAATTTACTTTTAAAACTTTGTAACAACATATAAATTGTGGAATAGTTGTCCGAATCAAATGCTTTTTGTACTTCAGCTATAAAATATGCTTTGTAATTTATGTTAATTTCTTGGGTCATTGTATGTAGTACATATTTTTAGTTGTAAAATTTCAAAATATTTGCCATTACAGTATTAAAATGCGTTTTTAATTCTAACCAAGGTCAAGCGAATTTTGTTTGCGACAGCTGAATCATTAACTAATTTAAAAAATTTTATCAGAGTTTTTGATATTAGAAAATTGTTAAATTTATACAAAAAAAGTTAAAAACTGAACTGGAACTGAAATGATATTATTGACTTTATTCAAAACGCGCTAATTTAGCGCTTTTTTTATTGAACGCGCTAAGACGGAAAAAAGCGCGCTTGGCATAGTTAAAACGCGCTAAATCTAGCGCGAAACGCGCTAAATTGGCATAGCTGCTTAAGAGATATGTTTGAAAAATAAAATTCTCTGTTGTTGGTTTTTCCACTCTCTTAGTTCAAAATAAAATATAAAAACAAATTACCTTTTATTCAGTTTGTTTAGGAATTATGCACCGGCATGCAGTTGGCTTTGCAAAACAATAAACTTTTGCAAAATCAATAATAACAAAAACATGGCGCCATTACACAAAGAACGTGTGCACACTTTAAAAAAGCAACAATAACAACACTAAAGACTCAGTTAGCCGAATGTAAAGGCTCAGTTAGCCGACTATAATGTAATGTAACTGCACACAGTTAGGATACAGCTGATCGATATTGTTGTGAGAAGTAATGAAAATGGTTATAGAGATGTAATGTAACGTAACCTACTTTTCATACAAAAATATCGATCAGCTGTTTCCTACGTTGCAGTTATTTTACATTACAGTCGGCTAAAGGCTCAGTTAGCCGACTGTAATGTAAAGTAACTGCAACAGTAAGAAACAGCTGATCAGTTTTGTTATGTGAAAAGTAATGAAAATGGTTATAGAGATGTAATGTAACGTAACCTACTTTTTATATAAAAATATCAATCAGCTGTTTTCTACGTTACAGTTACATTACATTACAGTCGGCTAACTGAGCCTTAACTGAGCCTTAATTCAATGTAACTGCAACGTAGGAAACAGATAAACTAACGAAATTTCTTAACGAATCCGCTACGAAAAGACTGAGTTCAGACCAGGGATGGCAATGTTGGTACAATTGTACCATTTTTGGTACTATTCAAACTCGAAGAGTACAATAGTACACCAATGACTAATTAAGTACATTTAAGGAATCTCCCGTTTCACTTTTGAACCATGCAATTTATATTATCCTCACTTTAAAAGAGTCCTGTGAAAGCAAAACGCAATGTGAACTTGCCCTTTTCCAAATCATTTTTTTTTCTAAATTCGGATGCTAGAGCAAATGCTATTAACTTGTATAGGGTGTTTTTTTAAGACGTATAGAACTTTGAATTGAAATAAAACACAAGAAAATCGTTTTAATGTCCATCAATTTGGCTTTATTGAAAGGATAATTTTATGCCATTAATGTTTAAATATGATTTCGGGCATGTGGCCGCCGCGGCTGGCTCGAATAAAGCCAATTCTACAGGTCCAATTTTCAACCACTTTTTCGAGCATATGGGGCCGTATGTTGGCAATAACACCACGAATGTTGGCTTCCAAGTCCCCTAACGTTTCTGGTTTGTTGGCGTAGACGAGCGACTTCACATATCCCCAAAGAAAATAATCCAATGGCGTCAAATCACACGATCTTGGTGGCCAATTGACAGGTCCATTCCGCGAAATTATGCGCTCATCGAATGTTTCCTTCAATAAATCGATTGTGACGTGCGCTGTGTGGCATGTAGCACCGTCTTGTTGGAACCACAACTCATCCACATTCATGCCATCCAATTCGGGAACAAAATAGTCGGTTAGTCGGCTGCAATTGCTGTGCACGGTGGCGAATCGATTCATTCGGGTCCTCTTCAACAGTTTGCTCTACAGCGGCAATTGTTTCTTCGGTGCGCACTGTTCGACGTCTCTGCGGATGCGTATTATCACATAGAGTAAACGTAGTGCGAAAACGATCCATGGTTAACCGAATTAATTGCTCTGATGGACGATTATGTCGACCATAAAATGGACGGAGCTTGCGGTAAACTTCGCGAACTGAACCATTATTTTCGAAATAAATTTGCACGATTTGCAAGCGTTGTTCTTTTGTCAACCTGTTCATGATGAAATGGCAAACCAAACTAAATATTAATCACTTGACAGCTGACCAAATGGCCGCCAGTTAAAAAAGTGATGCCAACTTAAAGTTCTATACCTCAATAAAAAACACCCTTTATATTTTAAATTTCAACTTAAACAGGTGTAACCCAACTTACAAGCAAATTTGTGAAAACGATTCGGTAGCCAGAACAAAGTTGATTATAGCAATAAAAACAAATAAAAATATGTAATTTGAACTAAAAAAAAAATCAAAAAAGTGCAATTTTTGAAAGTTGTTGGTACAATTTTAAAATTCTCAATGCCTTTCCTGATTCAGACAAACTACCGAAATATCTTAACGAATTCGGTACTACAAGTCTAATTTCAGAAAAAGTCGAAACATTTGTTTTGGGGGAACCTACACGTGTATACAATTTTATATTATTTTTAATTGAGTTGGAGGCTGAAAAATTAATACATGGATAAGTTACAGCAATTCAAAGCTAGATTTCGAACTAAAAATTATTACATATTATTTTTATTTTATTATTTAACCAACTTATCAGTAGATCTCAAACCACATTCAAAATAAGAGTTTAAGTCCTAAATCAGGGTGACCAATGACATTTTTCAAAAAGTGGCACCAAATAGCGGATTTATTAAAAACAAGGGGGCAAAATTAAAAAAAAAAGGGAAAACTATACTAAACTTCTTATTTTTAATGTGTTTTCACATAACTCACCCTAAAATAAGTGAGAACAAAAAGTGGCAAGGTATTCAAAAAAGGGGAAAGGCAGTCGAAAAAGTGGCAATTTGCCACTTTAGTCAGTCAAACGGTCACACTGTCCTAAATGTTCATATAAAATAATTCACAATAAATGAGAATTAAAAATATAAAAACATAGTAAGCTTTTAGGAGTATTTATTCGAGCACTTCCTAACAGAGAATATGTTGTAAAAATTTTTTACCTGTATGAACCATACAGGTAAAAAAGTAAAGTAAAGTAATAATCACATACATCGCCTCAAATGCAAGTGTGAATCAGTAAGAAATTAATCGTCAAACGCATTTAAATTTTTGGCTAATTTCTGGTCGTTGATTTTCAAGCAAAGCTTGACCTTAATATTTTTAGTCTATTTTAAAGACATTTAAGTATGTATATCGTCATATAAATTCAAAAAAGGCGCAAGTTACATTTAAAATATTTTAAAGAAGACGCAAAACACATTATAAGTTTTAGTGCATTTAGTAGTCTTTTGAATTTCGTTAAACAATTCGATATTTTTGAACATACGCAGATAAAAATATTGTGGGAAGACGGATTTTAAATAATTACATAATAATCAATCAAAAAGTCGATTATGAACTTTATGTAAGTTACGCCCTTTTTGGATTTATATGACGATATGGAACATTACCTAAAAAAAATATATATCAGATAGAAATCACCGCTCGAAACATAAAACAAACTTGCGAATTTAGTACAATACAAAGTAAAATACAAAAAACTCGATTTAAAAAAAAATAATGAGTTAAGGCCTTTGTATATTAAGGTAACGATATTTATGTATGAACGTGTATATCAAATTAAATCGTTCAATCAATTAACAGAAAATACAACCGAATTGAACCAACTTCATACTTTTTAAAGTCGCTTATATACATATATCCAAAAGCATTGGTTTAAATCCAATACAAATATGGAATGTTTAAGTTTTAGCATACTTTATTATTTCATCAAATAATTGTTGGTATATTAACTGAAAAAAATATACAAAAACGATACCAAAAAAAAAAAAAAATCATAAAAACAGATAGCAGTAAGTATTAATTAAATACTTCGTAGTTTAAATTATCAAAATTTTATTCAATTGCATTGCGATGGCCCTTTTCGTGCGTTATCATATGTTTCTTCATTGGCGTCAGTTGTGTAAATCGTCGTTCGCATATAATACACTTGAAAGGTTTCTCGCCGGTATGCAGCCTTGTGTGTACCTTTAAAGTATTCTTAGCGGCAAAAGTAGCTGGACAATATTCACATGAGAATGGTTTCACACCATTGTGCACAGATAGTACATGTTGTCGCAGATGACTTTTCGATTTTAGAACTTTCTGGCAGACTTGACATGAAACATTTTGATTTTTGTGAACAGTACTTATGTGTTCATCCAATTTAAGTTGTGATATCTTATGCTTGCCACAAATGTAACAGCGATATTTCAAATCTTTCTTATGTTCGTTAATTGTGTGAACTTTTAAATCGTAGGAGGTTTCAAAACTTTTAGTGCAAATCGGACAAATATAGGTACGTTTACTTAATAATAATGAAGATGTTTTCGCCGGTATTGGTATCTCTACATTCATTGTACTTGAAGAAGATGACGGCTCTGTGAATGAATGACGGGAGTTTTGTAGTTCTTCATGCTTTATACATTCTTGAGATACTTTTTCAACATGATGCGGTAGAGGTTCATGACTGTGAAACTTTTCATAGTGTTTTCGTCTTGTAGTCAATTGACGAAAACTACGATTACATTTACTATATGCACACTTATACTGGCGCAATGATTGATTGTGATCTTTTCGCATATGGCGATAAAGATTGCAGAATTTTGTATAAGTCTTGTGGCATATGTCACACTCGAAGGCATGCTCAATGCCCAAGTGCATTTGTCGTATGTGTGCCACGTAGGTGTATCTGTGTATATAACTATTTTTACATATGGGGCATTTGTATGATTTTGTAGCTTTTGGTTGTCCTACGTCATCGGAAGTAGGCGAAGATGATGATGTAGCTGCCACAGATTCTAGTAGTAGTTTTGAATTTTCCTGAAATAAAAGAATTAAAGCAACAGTTTGAAATGAAGAGGTTTGATTTTTAAATTTTATATTTATAAAATGAAATAATATAGCACACCAGAAGACTAATGAAAGACTCGATGCCAACGTTTGATACTCGTATCATAGAGATAAATTATTTTAGGCCCCGTATGCTTTGTACACATACCACGACTGGTAATATTTTGTATCAGCACATTCTTTATATCCATGTATATCAAATTATTTACTTGAGTAAACAAGTTTCATTTATTTTTACTAAAAGGATTTATTTTGCAAAAGTCTCATGAAACATATAAACATAATTGACGTTAAAGCATGCCACTGTTAAAATTATTATTTTGTTTAAGATAACACTTAAGTTATCTACCTTTATATCTTATACATACAAGCATACATATATCATATAAAAGCATTTTTGTGGTTACTTTTTTATCAAATTACATTATTCAGAAGGCTTTTGTGCATTGGAAAAGGCCTTGCAACTTCTACGGATGTGATCGGCTTCATTTTAAATGTTTCTATTTATTTTGAATTGAATAAGAGCTTTTAGGCTTATTCTTTGAAATGCACCTAGTTTCCGCGGAATAGTTTTACTACTTTCGTCGTCAATAGCAAACATATGGTTGCCGCCAAATAGCTTCACTACGATCGTCATTAATATTTTCGTCTTGAAATCATCAAAATGGCAATTAACATTAATCTAGGACAAAATGTCGTGGTTAAAGCCACAATACGACAAGAACGATAAGGGCAAATATTTATCTTTTATTGGAGTCCAAAATACTGACTGATATTGAATAAGCGTCAATAGAAATTTTGTCCTCATAGGTCTCGTTGTGCTTATTATATTATTCAACTGTGATGAATTTTTAGTCATGGAATAGTTTCTTCATCAGGCTAAAGTTTAGTATTATTCAATTCTTATTAGAGAATGAAATATTTCATTAATTATGTTAGCAACCACTCTCTGCACAAGTTGATAGACATCAGCTGATGATAATTTAATAATAGTTTTTAGAAAATCACATAAATCAACAAAACATTTCATTCTAGAGTAAAAATTGAAAATGCTATTTTTGAGCTTGACGAAGAAACTATTCCTTAAAGGCAAATAATAATTATCAAATAACTAAGGCAATAAAATAAATAAATATTCAAATTACCATTTTAATATTTTTTTCTAGCAGCTCCTTAACGGTTGGATTGTTGACCATAGCATCGTCCATTTCCCAATCATTTTCCATATACTCATCATCATCGTAATCATCGTCATCATCATCATCATCATCCTCGTAATTATCAACACTTGTTTCTACTGGTTCAGGTTTTATTAACAATTCACCTTGTGTCACTGGCTGTTGCGGCTGTGTTGGCTTTGTATCCTCTTCAACCGCCAGTAATTTGGACAAAACGTTAAAGGAATGCACTACCATTTCTTTGAAATCATTCAGGTGTTTAAAATTTTCATAGCATGAGCGACAAACATATTGTGGATATTGTTGGTGCTGCCTACTATTTTTAAGACGTGTCACATCTTCTAAAGGGTTTATTATTGTCATCCATTTATGAAGATTATGTGTACGATCAATATTGTAGAAAGCAGGTCCCGTTTGTTGTTCGCTCATTTGAGTTTGGTTATTTTTTGTAAGGTTTCGTAAACAAGCGCGACATAGATGTGGAATGTTTTCTCTTGTCAATGAGGACATTTTTCCAATTCCTTACCTTTAAATCCCAAAAATTTTATATTAGAGGCAATAGTAATTTCACTAAAAAATTCCAGAGCTGTGCTATTTATCACCTATTTATTATGAAGAGGTTAAAATGGCAGCAGCAAACAAAAGAATGAAAGAAGTTGCCATATAAATATTGTCGGTAGCAATGTAAGAATTCCTTTTACGGGGAAATATACCATTAATCAAGTTTATATAAGTATATTGTTGAAATTAAGTACGCCAATTATGCCGTTTTACTAGCAATTTTTGTATTTATTGAAATGTATTATATGTATACTATTGTATTGGCATATAAGGCATGTATGTTAAATCTGACTTGTCGGTTATATGACTCGATATGTAGTTTGGTAGGTAGGTCTGTCAAAATCATCAATTTACAGACAACTTGTATTTTTTGCTTTCAAACGTGCTTATGTTTAATTTGCATTATCTCTTTCGTTATATTTTTGCCACCACATAGACTGTTGTTATCAACCAAAACAGCTGATATCAAATGCTTTGTCAGATCAAAATAGAACGGTAGAATTTTGCAGATGCAAAGTTTTAATGCTTTCACATGACATGTACATACATATCTATTTATATATTTTTCAGTGGGAAATTTGACGTCAGATGTAAATTTTGTTCACGATTGAGAAGGCAGGGATATTTTTAAGAGTATTCTTTATCTCTTTAGGATTTCTGTTGTATACATAATATGTATGTACGTAATATTCACCCTTATCGGGAATAAAAGGCGAACAGTTTGTTCACGTGAAATATTGGTGAACAAAATTATAAAATAGTATACTAACACAACAACAACGCAAACAATAGCGATCACAATTTTAGGGAAAGGGAACACTTTTCACGTGAACTTTTATTACCGATAAGGGTGATTAAGTGGGGTACACATCATCGAACATGAGTGATAGTTTTGCTAAAATTTTACATTAATCGATAGTGTAAACACGAATTTCGTCAGTCAACAGTCAGAAGCAGAATTTTTTGTGGTTGAGTGACAGACAGTCAGCGAACATTTTGGTTTTGACTTCTGGTACGTACGAAAAAGGGTCAATCAACAGATATTTTTGTAGCATAAAAACACAAGTTGGACGCAACAGAATTTTAAGGCAAAATCGTACGATCAATTGTTGGATACAAGAATGCATTAAAAAAAATGTTGTTAGCAATAATGAGCAGCCAATTTGTGTTTTTCTATGTTTGTGTGTCCAATTTTTTTCTTGAATGAGGGTTTGAGTGTCGAACACGGCCGATAGTCTGAACAGCCAACACTATCATTCAAAACTGATGAATTTTTGACTGTCACTCATGTTCTATAGCTAAAATTAGACGTGACATAGCCATAACACCGTAACCATAACCAAACCAAAATTCAATTGGTTTCTATGGTGAGAGTTATGGCGTTAAGTGCCCAGGAGACGTACAAAAAATAAACATGAATCACACAGTTGTGTGCGTGCAGTCGTTTCTTTTCGGCTACATGTACACGTTGTCGGCACTGATTTATGAGAACCAAAAAATTTTGATATTTTTATTTGACGGCTGATTATTTGTACGTCTCCAAATATGATTGACGAAAAATTTGTTTTATGTTATTTGTTCTGTGACGAAATGGAGAAGAGCGCGGATGATAAAAATTAATTTGCACTTTATGAAAATGTACCATTGATCTTTGTAAAAAAAACCAAACAATCAAAAGTCTACAAATAGATTTATGATTATTATAAATATTGTATTCTCTAATTTTCTAATCTTAATGGGTAGTGTGAATAAAAAAAAGTTACTTAAAAATTGTTTTTATAACCCCAAATACATAGGTATTTATGTATGTGAATTTTGTGTTTAAAACAAATTTTTAACTAAAAAGCAAATACATATGTATGTACAATATTTTTTATTCACACTACCCAATGTCTTGCTTTTATATTAAAAATCGTTTGTTTCGAAATTTAGAAATTATACAAAGATTTCATAAAGTTTTAATGCCGGTAATAACAAAAAATCATCATCCGATGAAGACATATATGCCATCGCACACAACGAACACAAAATTAGAATGCTGATTGACGATTTTATTTGTACGTCTCCGAAAAATCATCAATTAAACGATACTAACACATTCTTACCGATTGATGGCTTTTTTGTACGTCTCCTGGACACTTTATGGCGAGTCACGTATAATCGAATACAGTGTTGCTCATTAGTATGGTTTGAACGGCTGCTATCTATGGCTATGGTTATGTCACGTCTGATTGAGCCTTATAGTGTGTACCCTATTTTATGTACATCGATGTAATTCTATTGTATAAACATCGAGAATTTTACAAACATCAACGGTCAGCAAATACGTACAGGATAATGTGTATGACTTTATGTAGAAATATTAAAAAAAACACCAAAGAGGCAGACTAAAAAGGCAAAATTTAATTATGACTTGTTAAATTGAAATTAATTTAGTCTGGCCACGCTTTTGTGAAAATTACATATTTTCACTTCTCGCATAACACACAGCTTTCACATATGTCTATCAAGGCATATTTATACAACTGTATGTACGTATATGCAACTCCACACAACTACACAAGTACAAGAACAACAGGCGTTTTGGTTGTCTAATAAATCTGGCGAAATGTCAAAAACATATGAATACAACAAAAACAAATGAGTACAACTAGAAAAATTATATTTATAAATTGATTAGTGAAAGTAGTTAAATAAAAGCTACATTTATATATATTTGAATAATTATTTTTAAATGTCTTCAAATAAAATAAAACGAAAATTTCAAGCATTTTTTGACAGCTACGCATGAAAACTAAACCGAGTTAAAAGTCAATCACCTGATTTCTCTCATAAAGCTTGTATTGATAGACCTTGTGTCTACCATACATACATACACATGCCTTGCATACATACATATTTTGTTTTTCTGCATGGTGAAAATTGTTTGCTTGGGTGAGATTTTTATTAAATATTGTGCAAAAGTTGTGTTAATATAATAGAAGTTGTTATATTTGGTTGTAAAATAACTTTTTAATTTCTTAGAGAAGTAATCAACATGGCAGAAACTGAAGATTTTAGCGAATTACTCTTTTTTGATACATTTTCTCATGAATCAGACACGGTAAATATTGGTTTTTGTGTGCTATTATATGTTGCATATGTATGTATGTAATAGAAAACTATTCCTACACATTTTTAAGGACATCAATTTGGACCTAGTACAATTTCCTAAACCTGTGTTTATTACACAAGTACGCATAATACCGTTGGGTGCCCGCGTCCAAGCAGACTTTCCGGGTGGTGTTCGTTTAGGTGCCACAAATCCCTCCAAGTTTGAGATAGAATTCTTTGTTAATGATTTGGGCATGCCGGGTGCGTCTGCTTTTGAGAATTTGGGTCAATTGCAGTATAATCAAAATGATTGCATACATTTGGAATGTACACAGGAAAAAATACCCACCGATGGTTTGGTATTAAGAGGCTGGTATAGTACCATAACATTGGCAGTCTATGGCATTCTGACAAATTCCTTAACGGAAAATATAGCTAGTCCGCCACCGGCTCCATGCGAACCCGAAGAAATGGACGAAATGCCTAATATAAATGCAGATATTGTTAGAAATTCCAGTATACCTGATGATGAACTGAATAAAGAGTGGAAAGAACCTTTGCCAGGAGACCTAAATGCTCAAACACATGAACATGAAGAAGTTGATTATGAAGGTCTTAGAGTTCGTGGTGCAGATGGTCATTACAGGCGCGATTCTGGTGATGAAAGGGATAGAAGATTAAGAAAATCGTCTAGATCCTCGGAAAGATCGCCATCGTCGCGTAACCGTTGCCATTCCGAGAGCAACGAGTATATGCGAAATAGAGAGCGCGAAAGAGAAAAACCGCTGAGAGATTGGTCAAGAAGTCCTGTGTATTCGCGTCATTCTAGAAGAAAACGTTCTGAACGCTCGCGATCTGATGTGGAAGAACCGCCTAAATGGCCCAGGACACCACCAGCCTCCATAGACTCACCGGTTAGGCCAAGATCACCGGACTATACCGATGAAGAGTCCAATAATCATTATAAAAAAACTAGATCTTACCGCAGATCATCCGAGTCTTTAACGCCCTCAGGTACTACGGCCGATGTACCGGAATCTTGCACCATAGAAGACGATGATAATCCTGGCACACCTGTGGAACAATATGAACCCATATTAAGTGACGATGAAATAATGGGCGATGACCAAGATAACGATTCGAATACCAATGAAGGGCCTGCGACAAATGCCGATGAATTGGAACAGGAGATTCAATCCTTGGCTCTTAAAGCGAAACCAGCTATTATAGCATTCGATGCTTATACACAGCCCGTGCAAAAATTTCATTCCGATTCGCAACAGCAATATCGAAAAGATATAGATATCTTAAAGGCCATACTAAAGAAATTTGAATCACAATCGAAATGTGAAATCGTAACAAGCTTTAAAGATGTCACTACAACAGAAGAAAAGGACTATTTTGTGTTTTTATGCGAACAACTGATAACCCATTTATTGTACATTAATCAAAATTATAGAAGAAGAGAACAAGTTTTAGGTTCTGTTGTAGAAAATCAAGTTAATTTGAAGCTTTTATCCAAAATATGCATTATTGCTTTGGACTTTGAGGCAGCTTGTTGTCAACCTAAGCCGGCCTTTAAAATCAGACATATAAAGACAGGTGCGAGATTAATGGAACTTTTGGCATCAAGTAAAGAAATATTTGATTATTTGTTGAATATTGAAAAGTTCGACCCCTTCAAGGTAGTACTATCACTTTATCATCAAAACTATATGGCTTTATCCATTAAACTACTGCTACTGAAAACTATCTACTCTTTGTTGGATTGCAAACCAGCCCTGCACCACTTCCTTTCACCTGCTATTAATGGTTATGAAGTTATCTTGGATTTGCTGAAGAACTCCAAATTTACACGAACTAAGTACTTTTTACAATCTATTATCAAAAAGTTGCATCTAAATGAGGCCCTTTCTACTATGCGTGAAACTTGTACACAACTTTTTGTCATTACCAATTATGAAGCCACATCGTTAGAGCCATATCAAACACTAGAAGCTTGCATGCAACAAATTTTGGACGCTTTACAGGAGAATTGTCTCTCGTATCAACAACCTAAAAGATTTCTACCAGTTTCTAAGAAATTTGAAATATCCATAGATACTTCTGCCCAAAAAAGATTTTCTAACGCTCTACGCACGTATTTCATACAACATTCTTTGGCCGAATCTTTATTGCTGACCATAAGTAATGCCAGTATTTTGCCGTCATCTTTACTGGTAATGACATTGGATGTTTTGCATTCCTTAATGCAAAGCAGCTTGGGTATAGATTATTTAACTGAGGACTGCTTCGAAGTGACACAAATGTTGGTGGCAATTTTGTTGGGCTTAAAAGAAGTGCCATCGCCAGTTGTTGAGGAGGAGATGAGAGACATCACGGACGGTAAGGTTTTGTTTTTTTTTTTATGCGAGGATTTTTTTAAATTTATTTATTGGCAAAGAAAAGAAAGTCGGAAAACTACACATGTTTTTCTTAACAGGTTTAAGTTCAAATTATTATTATCAACTAAAGTTGACGTGTGATGACGGAAAATCACTCCAAAGTAAAGCAAACCACAGGTGTTTTTTTTTTTTTTGGAATTGTTACAATCAATTTTAACATTTGGTAATGCTGGAACCTTTGCGCATTTCACTGTTACTAATGCACACCAACAGGAAACCTTTACCCAAAAATTTCTTAGAACAAGTTGAGATATTCCCTCATATCCAAAAATAAAAATAACGTGTTTAACGTACACTTGAAGTACATATTATGTGTTTTTTTTTTTTGGCATATGGAGGATTATGTTAAACTTCCATTTAAACAAATGAGAAGTTCAAATAATATCAAAGTTAAAACAAACTTTACCATTGCTACATTATCTGGCTTTTTCAATTCGAATTGTAGATATAAATATACTAGCTACACTCGGTGTGCTTCGCTACCCCCATCGTGTTATCGAATGATGTAAATATTTTGTAAATAAACCAAAAACTCGGATTTTTTAATGCAACATTTCGAAAGTTTTAAAATTTTGATATTGGATCATTATTAACATAGGTTTTTTGTAAATATCTTCGGTACTACATAACCGATATAAGCGTTTGATATCTCGTTTTGAAAAACATGACAACAGCTTCCAAAAAAATAAAAATAAAAATAAAAAACGCAAAAAAATAAATATATATTGGCATTGGTGGTGCAATATGAAAAATGGATTTTGCCACGCCCCTCCGCCCGCAGACTGAAAATCAAAAATCAGACTTCACAGTGTCACCCGCCTGAATATTCTGAAGATTCCCTGAAAATTTCATCAAAATCGGCCCAGCCGTTTTGGAGTCCATACGTTACATACATACACACATCCTCTTTTATATATATAGATAAAGTATATAAAGATAACAAAAATTAAAAATTGTAAAAAACCCCCGAATATTTCTAGAAAAGATGTGAGTGATATCTACTAATCGGCTGAACCGATTTTTTGCAAACATGACTAAGAACCTTCTCGATCAAGTCACCTTTCAAACAGAAAAAACTAAATCAAAATCGGTCCAGCCGTTTGATATGTACGTGTACTCGTACAGACTCACAGATACAGACACACACTACAAACTTATAAAACCCCTTTTTTTGGTAATAAATAATAATAAATGTAAAAAGCAACAACAGTTCTTCATTGCTTTCACAGGAATAAAGTGTTGCCACACAAGTATTTTTGACCAGGTGCAGTCAAGTTTATACCTGGACTCGAATCGTAGCTTTCGATAACGAACTGATTCGATCGAGTTTTTCAGTTTGAGATTATGGCATTCGCTATCGAACACTGTAATAATATGGTTCGATATCTAATGCCATAATCTCAAACTGAAAAAACGTGATCGAATCAGCTCGTTATCGAAAGCGACGATTAGACCCCTGTTTTTTTTTTTTTTTTTTTTTTTTTTTTTTTTTTGGGAAATTGATTTAGATCGCAAAACGATTTAGACACAAAAACAATTTGAAAACGATAAAAGGTGTGATATTTTTCCTATAGTCGTTTTGTCAATAATTTTAAAACTTGTTTTTAAGTTTTTGCAAAAATTGTTAATAAATTTCCTTTTATAGCCCTAATATATTAGTTTATATTTGATCGTATAGTCTGGTTTTTAGAACTCAGTATTTTAAGATTAGCTCAAAAATTCAAATTCAATCGGAATTCATCACACCTTTACAAAACGATTGTTTTGAAAACAGTCGTTTTCCATCACATACCGGAATAAAAAATATTTCATTCAACAAGAACTGAAAAATACTAGAGTTTAATCGTTACTTTCGTTAACGAGGTAATTCGATAATGTTTTTTCAGTTTGAGATTATGGAATTCGATATCGCACAATATTATTACTTTGTTCCATAATATCAAACTAAAAAACGCGATCGAATCAATTCGTTATCGAAAGCGACGACTAGACCCCCGAACTTAAGCCCGATTAAGAAATTACTCCTGATTATTTATTTATTTATTTATTACATATTCTACAAAGTAAATTTAGTAGAATATGGTTGCACAAGTATGGACGGAGTAACTAGGCCATATGCCCAAGATGTTATTAACAGAATTTTAAAAACTTTTTGTGACTGACTATACATGACCTATTGTTCACATTGAAAGAAACTTTCCTGATTAAAAAAAATAAATCTAAACATACGAAACCTTCACAATAAAAAATTTAAATTGCTGGCATCTGTTCTCTTTTGCTTCAGTCGGATTATTTTTTTTATGATTTTTCTTCTTGTTTTGTATATTTCTTTAACTAAATTTTAATTTTAAACTTAAAAAATTACCATTTATTTAAAAATCAAAAACTAACATACATACATATGTACAATTTTCTCGCTTTTAAGCAAAACATTCTGGCTGTAATGATGATACTACTCCTAGTGGCAATTCTACAAAACCTTCTGCCAAAACTGAAGACAACAAAGAAAAAGGTGCAGAAAGTAAAGATGAAACCACTGCTGAAAAAGACGTTGAAATGACTGCTATTGAAGACGTTTCTACTGCAGCGGTTGGTGTTAAAGAAACGGCTGCTCACGATAAAGAATTTAAAGCATTGGCTATAGAATTGGCATATAAAATACAAACACGTTATCATCTAGATGCCATTGTATTTTACTCGTCCATAAGTGAAATTTATGATTCAATTGCTTTGGCCACACATTTGCATGCGCTCTATTCACAAACTTGTGATGCCATCGGCAGGCGTCATACTGTCCAAGTGCTTGGTCTAAATAAGCATTTGCAAGTATTTATGGATCTTATCAAGCAGGAACAGCGTTTGCAGTCTCAGCGGCAATTGACTTCACCGGGTGCTAAATATAAAAGTCCCGTTTTGAGTTATGCCGTCGATATGGTCGACTGTTGTGTGCGTTATTGCGATAATTTGGATTATTTAATTGAGTTCGGCACACGTATTCTGGAGTTGGCTAAAAATCATGAGACTTTTGAACCTTCTGTGTCGGCTGTGCTGCAGGAAATGTTTGTTTATTTAAAACCCTTAGAAGCTATAAATATTTTTTCATATGATGATATTACACAACTGGTGGAAGTTATTACACGCTCTTTAGAATACATCACCACATTTCCCGGTGATATTATAATGGGTCTAAGAATACTACGGCATTTGGCTATAGGGCCAGTCACGAAAATATTCAAATCTGCTTATACAGAAGAGCTCAAGTATCGTAATGTGGTTTTGCAATTTTATGCCGCTGATGGCATGCAAACTTTGGCGCAGATTTTGGAAAAACTATGTTCATACTTTGAACAGCCAGGCCTGCACACACCCGCGCTGGTGACCATTCAGGGTATACATTGTTGTCAAATTATTTTACCGACTTTACAAATAATGCGCGAAATGCTATCGTTTGCAATACAGTGCAGAGATGTGGAATTTAAGGATTTGACAGCTATTGATCATTTGATGCGTACATATTATTTAATGCATTTCTTCCCGGCCACTAGTCCTGCAGCGGCGGAAGTTGAAAAAGCAAAATATGAAATTATTCAGGGATTGTTGGCCTACACGCAGCCCAATGAGCAAGACGAAGAGTTATTGCACAAATCCTTATGGACTCAAATGATTAGAGAAATATTGAAAAACATTGATAGTCCTTCGACATTTATACCAGGTAAGTAAGAAACTCGCTATATTTTTAATACCAGTTTGTGTCCTTCGATATTATGAAACATTTGAGCATATGTATGAAAGGGGAAATACGAATTGATTCATGTGCATACATACATATGTATGTACTCGTACATATGTATATGTATTAGTGATGTAGCGAATGTCAATTTTTGATATTCGCGAACACGAATGCGAATACGAATATTTGAAACGATATTCGCGAATACGAATATTTCATGTGAAATGTATAGACATTAAATTAGGGCTCTATTTACGCCTGCAATATGAAATATTAAAAAAATTTTATGAAAAAGAACTTCATACTCCTGTTGGCGTACTTTAAAGTTAATAAAAACTACCCAAAATTTTAATGATCGTCAGTAAATAATCAGGTATGTGATGAAAAACGATTAAGACACAAAAACAATTTGAAAACGATAAAAGGTGTGATATGCTTCCTATAGTCGTTTTTACAATAATTTTGAAACTTGTTTTTAAGTTTTTGCAAACATTTTTAATAAATTTCCTTCTATAGCCCTACTATATAGTTTATATTTGATCGTCTAGTTTGCTTTTTAGAAGTCAGTAGTTTAAGATTAGCTCAAAAATTATACTCAAATTCGATCGGAATTCATCACACCTTTTCAAAACGATTGTGTTGAAAACAATTGTTTTCCATCACATACCGAAATATTTGAAAATGATACAAAACACAAATTTCTATAAAAAAATGTAATTGATTCGTACAAACTAATATTTTTATCCATTTATTTAAATTTAGTTTAGGATTTATGCATTTATTTATTTAATTTTTTTTGGAAAAATATTCGTATTCGCCTGAATTTGACGAATACAAATGCTTCGTACTCGCATTAAAATTGACCGAATATTCGGCAATTCGAATACGAATACGAATATTCGTGCATCACTAATATGTATATATAAATGGAGCTCTTTGCGAGTATCTTATTTTAAATTTTTTTAACACAAACTGCGATGCTACTTTAGCTTGTCCGCAGAAACACCCAGAGTTTCTGGCAGGTATAGAACCTGACACCCTTCGACTATTTGAATAGTACACTACCTACTAGCCAAGAGAGCAAGAAAAATAAGAAACATATCTGTGGCAAAAAGGAAAACCTGCTTAAGTTGAGATAAGCAAATTTTGAGTTAATGACACTCCATTAATCTTCATATTCAAAACTATCTCTGCTATTGTGTAGAACGGATGTTTTCCTAAATAACATAAAAACGAAAATTGAAGTTCCCAATTTAACTGCAAAAGTAAATTTCTGAAAATCGAGTTGAAAGTTTAAAAGTGCTCTCCTGCAAAATGTAAAATATGACCTAAGTACTTCACTGCGTGAAAATATTTCACAGCAAATGTTTCATAGTATGGACGAGGACTTGTCTAATGCAAATATACGGCCTTTATAAGAAAAAACTGACATGAAGTTGGCATAAGTGGCAAAATTGAACATGCTCTTAAAGACTTTCGCTATAAAACTGCACATTAAAAATCACGCTAGAACTTAGTAGTGGGTTGAAACTACGTAATTCACCCATATTTAATGTCAAATTGTATGGAGGAACTGGTTAAAACCTAATTCAATTTTGTCACTTATGCTAACTTCATTCCGATTTTTTTTTCTTATATTTAATTTTTTATTTTTTGAGTCATAAAGTTATTAAACAAAACTATACTATGTACTTGTTTCACAACAACACAAATATTGAACGGCAAAAAAAATGTTCGCTACACTAATAGCTGTGTTCGACTACGCAAGTTTTTAAAAACTTGAAAACAAAAATTGAGAAAGTAAAATGGCAACATTCATTCATTGAAAATTTAAAACCAACTTTCGGTGTTGTTAACATAATGTAATTCGAAACGAAAGGAAATGCTTTCGAATTTGTATGTTAATTACATTCAAATGTTACTTACATACAAATACGAAATCTTTTTTTTTCGTTTCGAATTACAGAGTAGTCCCCACGATGAAGACTCCATTTTTGAAAATCATGATTCAAAAGCTTTAAAAAAGTTTGGAATAAAAAACTAAAATAAATTTTAACAACGCTGAAATTTATTTACAGGTCTTCTTGTGTTGGCTGAACTTTTACCCCTTCCTTTGCCAGTTCCAATCGCAAATATTACAGTTAGCAATGAATCTATTAAATCTCAGGCTCAACATTTGATACGCGAACGTAAACTGTGGTCGGCTCATTTGCATCCACAGGGAGCTCAAATCTCTCGCCTCATTGAAGCTATGGCTCACTCATCATTTCCGCAGTTAAGCGACCTGCTGACAAGAGTCTGCTTACAGCTGTCCGACTTGGCACCCAACATGACTCTCCTTATATCGAAAACATTAAGTGATCTATTAACAAATGAGTGGAATTTGGCCGGCCAACAGCCTTCTCCACATTTAGCCCGTTTGCTGCAATTTTCTTCACGTCTCAATGCTTACCCTTCACTAAAAATATCCACGCTGTCCATATTGTCGGGTAAATTGTGGGATCTATTTAATGCCCTATTGACTATGAATATTTCGACGGCGGTGGGCATTAAATGTCAAATTTTTGTACATCGCATATTGGAAAGTTTTCTGGATTCCGAAATATCTTTTATAGCTTCAGTCCAGGCCATCGTTAGTAGTAACAATAATCCATTGCTTAATTTGGCCACAGCATTGCCCAACAAGGAATTGATACCAAAAATTGTGGATGCCATTTTCGCCAATTTAATGCAAATGGAAGTCACTTCGGAGGTTTCGGCCATGGGTGTTAGGAATTTGGTGATACTAACAGAGCATGAGTAAGTTTATTTTTAATACATACATATTTATTCCCAAACTAATCACTGACTAACTTCATGTCAATGTCAAATTTTTAGCATTACCTTTTATCATTTATCGTTGGTGTTGAAACAAAAATCTGCACAATTTACGGAATGGATGCAAAAAATAATAAATTTGAATAAGGCTGGCTCCTTTAACTCCAACATTGAGTCTTTGGTTTTACTGCTACGCTCGCTAACACAAATAGAAGACTTGGCATTGCAATATTCAAGCTTGCCGGCCAGAACATTGAAACTTTCGAGCTTGGAATTGGCTCAGATTATTGGTTATAAAGTAGAAGATCCGGCATCCAATTTGATTGAATCGATTGCATCCATTTTTGAACATAATGATAAAGACATTAATGATACTTTATTAGCTGATATTCAACAATTGAAGGATGTCATTATGAGTGCAAATCAAAGCCCAAAAGTAGAGGAAGAGGCCTTAGTGCCAGAGCCTCATTTGCCCCAAACTGAAAGCATTGTTACGCAGTATGATGCTCGTCCTATTTTCACTACATATGATGCCCAAAGCGATGATGCACAATTGATGGCCCGTCACTGGTTGAATACCCTGAATGTGGAAGCTCTAACGTCTGAAGACTTTGAGACACAATTCGAAAGAATCACTTGTGATTTAACCGAATTGTCGAAGACTTGCTTGTCATCGGAGTGTAATCTTTCGTCGGACTGCAAAAGAGTACTGCATTTATCAGCTTCGCCCCAATCAAATCGCGAACGTACACCTACTGCCCCCTGTTTCCGCACCAGGCGGGTCGAGGTTGAGCCTTCGACCGGTAGGCCGGAAAAGAAAATATATATTACTTCCATGAGAGGCAGAGGTTTTCCCCGCCCACCACCTTCGCGAGGCGATCTATTCCGTTCGCGACCTCCCAACACGTCTAGACCACCCTCCCTACACGTCGATGACTTTTTGGCCCTGGAGACTTGTGGTGCCCAGCCCACCGGACCGACCGGCTACAACAAAATACCACCTTTAATGCGTGGTTCACGTGTGGGCCGTAATCGTGGCTCTCGTATCTCAGCTGTAGCTGCCTATCGTAAAACTAAACTTTTACGCACCAACTCCCCCTCTACTTGGAATGAGGCGGGCTCACCACTATCACACTATCGCACCAATCCTGAGTCGCATTTTGCTGTGGGTCTCGGTGAAGTGCCCCACTATTCCACTAATCATTTTACCGGTCGAATTCGTGGTCGTGGCATGCGTGCACGTCCCTATTTGCGTTAAATATTTTCATTTAGCATTTAAGCTTTTAAAATTTAAAATAAAAGAATACAATATGTTTTGACCTTCATTTATTTCGATTTGCACACCTTTTATGACGCGAAATTAACTTAAGCAATAATTTACTTTATTATTATCTTTAATACAATGTAAAAGTTATGTTTAATTTTTTTTTTCATTAATTAGGTGATAAGAAACATTTAGGTAAAGTATAAACACATGGAAATTGCACTACTTATATAGTTTATAATTTCCTGATAATACATACATATGTACATACACATACATGTGTATATTTATTACAATTAATTTATTAATTGTTTTCTTTTTTTACTCGGTTATTATTGTATGCATTCTAACATCATGATCATCTAAAGGAAGAATTTCTTCGTCAACAATCTGCTCCCGAAATGCTAAAGCCATTAGTGTTGTTTTTTTGTTGGGATAGGTGCTCAAGTGTCTCTTTAAATATTTGTCGTAGTAACCCATACCATGGCCCATGCGACCACCTGCTAAAGTAAATGCAACGCCGGGTATTAAAAATAAATCGATGCCATGATCTGAAAGATAAAGCAATACAAAATGTAAGTTTTAAGTGTCTGGCAGACACATTAATGTTCGTTCGGATTAAAATTATTTGTTATAATAGTATATTCCATTTATTAACCCCCGACTAAAAAAAGGGGTGTTATAAGTTTGTAGTGTGTTTCTGTGTATCTATGGATCTGTGTATCTGTGTGTCTGTCTGTGTCCACGTACAGGCCAAACGGCTGGACCGATTTTCATTTAGTTTTTTCTGTTTGAAAGATGACTTGATCGAGAGGGTTCTTAGCTATGTTTGAAAAAAATCGGTCCAGCCGTTTAGAAGATATAACATCTTTTCTGAAAAAAGTAGGGGGTTTTTAAAATTTTTAATTTTTGTTATTTAATTTAATTTAGTTATCTAGTTGTATCCTTCATAATTTATTTAATTGCATGTCCAATTCTAGATACGGCTCCTGATATGTAGGATACTTATTCTTATTTTTTGCATACCTGTTTGAGACACACACACTCTCTCCCTTTCTCTCCCTCTCCCTATATCTCATACAAGTACCCAGTAGTCAGTATGTCATCATAAGTGATGTCATTGACATCATTGATTATTATCGAAGTACTTCGCTTCGAAACCACCTTCGAACACTGTCCAGAACCAGTTATATCAACATCATAGATTTTTTGGAATTATTGTCTATGCTAATACAAAGGGCAGCGTCTACATTCGTCGATTTTTCTAGCAATTAACGTCGGTAAAGTAAAATAACTAATAAAATGGCAAAATAACCAATCAAAATACTACGTCTACTTGAGACCAGACGCGCTGCAACGATGCCGCATACATATACAAATTAATTGATTAATTCTAAAACAAACAAAAAAAAAATGGAATAAGCTCCAGTTCTCCATCTATCTATTTATCTTTCGTTTCACAATCTGCACTGCACTGTCCCTTTCCTACTTACAGGTAGAACAAAGAGGACTGTTATTTCGACTTTCTCTTTTCAGCAACCTGTCAAACCTAAACTAAAACGATCGTTTTGAAAAGATATGATGAATGTCGATCGATTTTTAGAATCATTTTTAAGCCAATATCAAACTACTGATTTTTAAAAAGCATACTAGAAAATAAAATATAAACAATGCAATGAATTACTGCAAAACACTATTAAAACTAATTTAAAGATTTTTTAAAAAATAGCTAGAGCTAACACATCAAACCTTTTATGGGTTTTAAATTGTTTCTGAATCGTTTTTCATCAAAAATTACGGCATTCGATATCGAAAAAAATTTCATTAAATTTTAATTCTGTTATTGTAATTTTTGTTGCAGCAACTTTTTGTTTTTTAGTGCAAAAGAGCGAGAGAAGAATGCAAAAAGTTTATATTTATATTTCAACACACACATATTCAAGAATTGTTGCAACAAAAATGGCAAGTCTGGACATTGTAAGGAAATTTCTCTCGATATCGAATACATTAATTTTTTATAGAAAAAATTTATTTTCGTACATATGTATGTATGTATGTATGTACTATAGCATTGCACAGATGCATCTGTTTGCACCAGTTTTGCGTGTTTTTTGGTTCTTGTATGAAAAAATATGTTATTTAGCGTTTCTTTTACTAGTTGTAAATGTTGATTTTTAAAGCAGTTATTGTATGGTTGTGCAATGACCAAATGAGAAAAACACGTTTGTATGTATTTGATTTTCTATACAAATAAGATACATAAAACTGGTTTTAACATAAGTACCACATGGTGTGTTGAAAAAAAAAATCCATGGTTGATGAATGAATGAATGAAAGTAAAATTTCACATAAACATGTAAGTAAATGATACATGTACATGAAACACATGCATTTGTAATTACTCTCAGAGCAAAATTGTCTCTCTCTCTCTCTATACTTTGGCTGCGCTACAAAATAACATAACGAACGTCCGCACATACATCTGCACATCATGTATTTGTTTCAATAGTGGTTTTTTCATATATTTGTATTACAATATGTATTTTTGGGCAAAAACAGATCAAACAGTTGCTCAGCAGCAATATAATAAGTCATGTTTTGTACTTGGCAATTTTTCTTGAAGCAGTTATCTTCAATTCTCTTTTAAAACTGCTCGCTTGTTTACACTCAGACAGTTTCTTGTTCAATTTTCCTATTATTTCAATGCTTCGAATGAAATAACAAAAGAGAATTGAAGTAATTTTTCTGTACAAGCAAGTCAGTACCCCTCTTCTTTCTTCTTTCCTCTCTCTCCCATAAACTCAGACTTGCTTCAAGAAAAACTGCCGAGTCTAAAACATGAGTAAGCAATTGTTATTTGTTTTAATTGTATTTTAATTTGGAAAAGCACGCACACACAATAACTCTTATACTAGTTCTGTCGCTCACACTACAATTATATGGTACATACCCTGGTATATTTGTTTTGGCTATACAAACGAGTATACAAATGCAACACTATAGTATGTACATACATATGTCCATATCGTTACCTTAATATAGAAAATCCCTAACTCATCGAAAATTCAAAAATCTCGATTTCGGAAAAATAATGAGTTAAAGCATTTTTATATTAAGGTAGCGATATACATATACATATCGTCATATAAAATAAAAAAGGGGATATTTAGATAAAGTAGATATTTAGTTCTCAGTAGTCTTTGGGCTTTCGTTGATACATTCGATATTGTTGAGCTTACACGGAATGTTGTAAGTAGATGGATTTACTTTAACTACACTTAATACAATAAAAGAACAATTTTAAATTTTCTATAATTTGCGCCTTTTTTGATTTTATATGGCGAAGATTTTCGATAGTTAGCAGTGTTTACAAGTTAGAACTGGTATTACTTGGCCAATTTAAAAAAAAATTAAATAAGTAAACTTACGATTCGTCAAAGCATTTTCGCGGCCATCCTTAATATGTGGTTGTTTAATATTCCACTTGGTTAATGGTAATGTCTCATAATCATTTAAATCTTTTAGGCGCACCATTTCCATGCGATTGCCCTCATAGGTGGGCACAAAGACATGCTTTTCCAAACGAAAACATTCACGCAACAATTCGCTTGTATCCACCTCCGATGCAGTACTCAAATAAATACTAACACGCTGAGCTGAACGAAATGCTTCGGTTTGTAAAACCTTTGAATTATAAACAAAATAATTAAATATCATAATAAAATATTTGAACTTGAATATTCGAGTACCTACCTTTTCGGTTACAGCCTTTGACTGTTTGACTCGTGACTCAGGTGAAATAGATTTTAGCACTTCATTTTTCATGCGATTTCTTAAAGCGATCTTTAAAGGATTTGACAAGTGCATAGCCATAGAGTGAGTTTAATAAAAAACACAGTTAAAAAAAACTTAATTATTGTTCACTTGCCAGCAATCTGCTTCGAACTATTTGAACCAGTTATTTGTAATCTTTTTTAAGTACAATTTTAGTGCGGTTGTGGCTGGTTTGCTGCCGCCACTTTGTACTCAATTATACCTAGTAGTTTATTTAGTTTTCTTAAAATGTAGAAAGTAAGCTTAACACCTTATCAATGTTTTTTTTTTCCTAAATGACAGAGTACATACATACATATGTGCAGCAAGATAAGAATTTGGAATATGTATGAAAAATAGCAACAATGTGCTTTACTTTTTATTTACATTTTTACGTGCCATCTGTTGTTTATCGCTGTTATGGGAGAGAAGCGTTTTAACACGAAATTTCTCACAATCTTCTGATTTTTTTTCAATTGCAAGATTTTACTACAATTTGTGATAAAAATTTAAATAATGGTTTTGAAAAAGTGCGATGAGTTTCAAACGACTTCTAAATCGAAAACAAATACAAAATAATATTTGAAAAATATAGGAATCGATATGAATCGATAGAACTTGCAGGCCATGCCTGGGGATCTAATCGTCGCTTTCGATAACCAGCTGATTGGATGCTTTTTCAGTTTGACATGAAAGAACGTGGTCGAATCAGCTCTTTATCCAAAACGCCGATTAGACCCCTGAAATTTACCGCCAAGGTACCGATTTTGTTTAAATTTCCAGCATCCGATATATTTTTAAGTCTATAAAAATCAGGGGGCGAATTACGGCATACGATATCAAACGAAATTTCCATTTAATTTTTTGTTGGAATTTCGGTCAATATCAAATGCAGCAATTTAACCACAGGCTTTTGAAGTTATTAGAAAAAAAGATTTTTTTTTTTAATTTTTCGTCAACATATCTCTCAAACGAATACCCGATTTTAGTTAAATTGGATGCAATCGACGTTTTTTTTTTTAGTTTAAGAGCTGATTAGATTTTGAACTTGATCAACTTTCTTATTTTAAAATTTATTAAAAATAACATTTTTGTGAAAATTTTCGATATCTACCAAACCGAATCACTATCTTAAGATGAATTTCTTTCGAGTTTGGCTAATGCGCTTCCGATCCCTTAACACGTTTTTAAGTTAAGATATGTTTAAATATTCACAAATATACCTACTTATAGACATTAGAGCAAAAATAATCAGAATCGAGTGCCAAAACCTCAAAACACCGAAATTTTACGAAAACTCGGATTTTCGAAAATTGGGAAAAAAATCAGTAACTTCCTATATGGGAAGTTAAAAAAAAAATTATTGAAATTGGAATTTTAAAATATAATAAATGTCGAACGATTTCGAGAATGTTTTTTGAACCAATCGCAAAACAAACATCATTAAACAATTAAAAAATTATAAAAACTCTTGAGATTTTTAATAGATCTCAATAGTTTTTAAGTTGTGCACAAAATTAAAATAATAAGCACACTAAAGATCGATTTCCATCATATGCCTGATAAAAAAGCACGCCACAAGTTTTTTTCGGTTAAAGTTTCGTTTTTCAAATCGATGTCCATTATATACCGCATTGAAACAGTTTGAATTTATATGAAATTTTTATATAAAATAATTATATATTATTATATTTTTCATCAAGCTTATGGTCTCTTAATTTTTCGATATCCTTCCTCCTTTAGTTAACTTCGAAAAGAAAGCTTGGTAAAAAAATATAATGAAATATCATCATAAAGTGCTCAAATAAATAGTAACCCCCATTTTCATAAAATTTGAAACGAATTTGAAATGTATTTTATTTCAAATTTTCCATACAAAATTTTCCTAAAATGAATTTCAAATTATCCAGACATTTGTTCTGTGTCTTGTTTTCAAATTAATTATTTGGAAAATATCTGGAAAAGGAAAACTTAAAAATGTACATTTGATTAAAAAAACATGTATACGTATGTAAAAAAGAAAGCATGTTTTCTTAATTTACTGGTTTTTTTCATTACTCTACGCCTCTAAATGACATGAAATTTTGTTGTAACTTGAAGTTATAACTGAGTTAGTTGTTAAAAAAGCACTAACAACAATGTTCTAACTTGAAAAAATCATTAACTTGAGTAGTCTACACTTAACATTAACTTGAAGTTAATGTTAAAGTTAGCAATTTTATGTCAGGTCTCCAGGACCGCAAGTTAAGCCACATAAATTCAATTTATTGCCAAGGAATTTTGTTTGTGTCTCATATTTGATCAGAGATGGAAAGTGGCATTTTTGTATTTGTTAATAGAATAAAATTAAAAAATTTTGAAAAATGCATAAAAATAGTAAATAATACATGAAACTGCGTAAAGTATTTCATATTAAATATCCATTTATAAAAAAAAAACTTCAATTTAAAATATTATCAAACAATATACATATGTACATCTGAGAAATTACAAGTGTATCATGATTTCAATCCATGGTTCTTATATGAATAAAATGTTATTGCAAGTTTTTACAAGTAAATCGTTAATTTTTTGCGTATCTGGGAGAGTAATTTTGTAAATTTCTGCTTTAATCTCTCGTTGTTGGTTGCTGCTGGGAAAGTAAATGAACAGACCTAATAAAATAATATTATAATTATTTAAGTTTCCGTTTAATCATAGTATATAACATATATCATAGATTATAACAGTCTTTTAAGGCCCGTGCATAAAAATATATAAAATGTTTTCTCCGAGTCCTTCATTTTTATTATGTTCAGTTTTTGGCAGCCTCGTTTGATTTTGCTGTGTCTGTTTTTGTTTTTAAATTTTTTAATTGTTCTTTTTGTTGTTTGTAAAAGAATTCTTCCTCGCGGGCAGCTTCCATTTTGCCAAAACTGCCACCAGCCTCACGAATGGAGCCCCCACCACCGCCGCCTTTACCAGCACCACTGCCCAATTCACCAATTTGAGACATCTTGGATAGTCTTGAAAATAAATCGATTTAAAAATAAAAAAAGTTTAATTTTACCATTTAATTTTTTTCGAATCCAAAGTAGGACAATTCTTATGTAATCTTGATATTAAACTATTTTTACTCACTGTAATTGTTTTGGGTATAAGCGTTGAGTTATACGTCTCACTGTTAACAACATACTGGAATAATTGTTAACACTTTCTCTGTTTTTATATATGTATGTATTTTAATTTGTTTTTAAAACTTGAAATTTCACAAATATTCGTTGTATTGCACTATAAATACTATTTTTACTGTGAATTAATTATTTTTTCTTATTTTAATCATTTATTTATTTTTACATCTGTGACTACTAAAGACTTGCCAGACTTTGAGGCGGAATCAATACGAACAAAAATTTAATCAGACGTGGTGGTAAATTTCTCCCCTTTACTTTTCCCAAAAATATTTACTAAAAACCGTTTTAATTTATTTTTATTTTAGTACATTTTAAACTCAAACTCATAAATACTAAACTAAAAACATTTATTTTCGTTAAATCCGCTAAAATCATTACAGCTAGTGTGCAATTTTGTTCAACAAAGTTAAAAATATATTACATTTCTTTGTAAATTTTGTAAAACTATTGCCTTAATTCCTTTGTCCACAGCTTAATCATCAGTATATGCCAAATAGGATACAAAAAGCTTTTACTATAGCGGAATTCACAGTTGGCCTTGCAGATCTTTTACATATTGTAGCTTTGGTAAATTTAAATCAAAGCAACAATAATTTACTAAAGCTACAAGATGTATAAGATCTACAAGGCCAATTGTGAATACCACTTATATATTTTTATATAAAATTTGACAGTCTTAGGGTATCATCAGTATCTTTTGAGTGTCAAACTCTACAGGAAAAAATTACTCAAAGCTTTTTGCACCTCATTGTTGCCTGCTTCGTTGTTTTGGAATGCGCTGTTTACTATTGCTTATTGTATAGGTTTTTTTTCTTGCATTATTAAATTACCTTTACAAAGCTTGGTATAACAATCACTTTGCTGTGCCAAATTTAACAGAAATTAAATTTATTATTTGAATACAAAATTTCAATTTCATATCGAACTGACCTCATTTAGGAAAAATGCTTCCTCTAAACAATTTTTGTGTTTATTAAGAGAGCATGTTTCTCTTAGTGCTGTGCGATTATCTCTAGCTCCTAATACTTTTTCGAATTCTTTCCAATCATTTATATAGTTTTTTGACTGTAATTTCGAACCTTGTTCACGGATTTTAGCCATAAGATCGTTGTTTTGTTTATAAAAATATTTCTCTTCTTTTAAACCGCCTTGGTGTTTTTCCAAACCCCCTCCAATCATGGTTTCATGCTTTTCATCACCCACACATCGGCATTGTAATATTGGACTGCGTAAAATTTTAAATTCTTAATTTGTTTGTGGGCAAAATGACTTTGAAATTTTTGATTTACCATGTAGAAGATATTTTCAGACATTGTTCTTTTAAATTGTTCACAAATAAGCGTAACATAATTTATGATGTAAAAAATATATACATATGTACACGGGTTTTAGAATTTCTTGAAAACAGTTGAAGAAAGATGTCATTAATTAAAAAAATTAAATTTATAATTTATAGCAAGGTGTATATAATTACACCATGATAGGGTATATAGAGTATTTCGAAAATATAAAAGAAGGTTGTAGCATGGAATGAATCATGATATAAATATAGAAGGTACTTCCATTCTCTCATTTTTTCTTAACATTCACCATCTGACAAGTACAAGTATTTTGAAGTTTCCGTTAAAATCGTGCTACCGTATTAATTTAATATTTCCCCTCTGTTTCCTGTTTGTTTGAAAATTTTATTCAAAAATTATTTCAAAATTGTTTTTATAAAATACAGAATGTATAAATTAAACAATTAATGCTGAAATTCTGTTCGACGATTGTATCGTCTCGTCTATGGACGAAAAAAACCGCAGTTATGATTCTTTAAAACATTATGTATTGTCTATGCTAGAAGGTTAGTGTATTTGCTTTATGATTTTGTTCTAAACATTATATCCAACACATATTTTTTCATATATTTTTCAAACTTTTGTATAATAATTTTATTTTATTTTTGTTTTAAAAACATGGTAATAATATTTTAATTTTTCATTATGAAAGACAACAACAAACATTTTTGAAGCAAATATTTTAGAGAATTCAAAAGCAAGAAAATTATTTTCAAACAAAAAAGCGTCCTAAATCTTCTTACTAAATTAGGGCATAAGTAAAGAAATAAGAGTGAATCATTTTTTAAATTCCTTTCATTTCCTGGTGTTCGCCAACAGTGGTTAAGAGCCTATAAGATCTGTGAAATAGACTTGCCAAAAGATCTGACCGGTTATTAAACCAATTTTTTTTAGAAGAGGATGTTACAATCAACAAGAAACATATTATGTAGATTAAACAGAATGCAATATCAATTAATATTTGTTAAACTTAATGAAAATTCATTGTCAAATAATCCAAATCATCAATCAATTTTGCTTCTCAATGCCAAATTTAGATGAAAATATAGTTAAAAGATTTGTATTAAGCAGAAAACTTAAAAATATGAGATAAGTTATTAGATAATCATTTTTTAAACTTCACAGATATGTAGTTATGTATATAATTTAATTTATTCCCAAATTTTTGGTTAAGATAATTACACATTTTTGTAAAAAATTTCTAGGGGAGACTTACATTTTTTACTATATGGGAACATTTTTCTTTATTTCTCTCAAAAAACAAACTTCAAAAATACTTATTTTTAAAAACAAAGAGAGAATGGAAGTACCTTCTATATTTATATCATGGAATGACACGGAAAGTTTACTTTGCAAAGTCTTAATTCAGCTGGGAGAAAGACAGAAGTATATAGTATACTTTCCTCTGTCTTTCACACAGCTAAGTTAAGACTTTGCAAAGTGAACTTTCCGTGTCTTAAAGGGGTATTTCGATATCATTGAACAGACAATTTAGTTTTATGAAATTTGCTGAATGAAACTTTTTTATTTTCTAATGATATACCCCTTTTTCACACGCAAAGTTTACTTTGCAAAGTCTTAATTCAGCTGGGAGAAAGACAGAAAGAGACTGTACTACTACCTCTGCCTACACAGATGAATTAAGACTTTGCAAAGTAAACTTTGCGTGTGGAAAAGGGGTAATAGTAGATAACCATTTATTTCACACTATGCTATGTTAGTCTGCCTGGTATTGACAATTTTCTTTTAAGCCCCCTACGAAAAGTCATGCACATTTACATTAAGCCTTTTTTATTCATGACTTTTTGGCATTTATACAAGCTTAATGCTGAGAGTACATAAAAGGCAAAGAGAAATGTCACAAATCCATCGAAGATTCTCACCTCCTCTTAACAATAAAATGAAGAAGCCTACCTGCACAGGCAAGCAGAAAAGGTACAGTGTAAATTGCGTATGAGGAAGTATCTTTAAAGGAATTGTCTATATATTCGCATAGAAACTGAGAAAGTTATATGGTAAGTGCATTCGCAATCTCTGGAAGAGATGGGGACTGTAATTCGAAACGAAAGAAAATGCTTTCGAACTCGAAAGTAATGAACATACAAATGAACATGAAAGAAAGAAAATGCTTTCGAACTCGAATGTAATGAACAAAAAAATTCTAAAACATTTTCTTTCGTTCGAATTACAGAGTAGACCTCCTTTGTTTGACACATAATGCTTAAATTTATACTGAACAAATAATCACTTTGAAGCGATAAACAAATAACAGTTTGTATAAGAGAACTGGAAATTCCCACGTGATTCACGTGATTCGTGATCAAATATTATAACTAATCACGCGTGAGTGCGTGAGCATGACTAAAAAAAATTTACTCGTGCGTGATCGTGCGTGAGCTTTTTTTAATAATCACGCACGAATTCTTACGCTCTCACGAGATAACATTCCTGAATAGGCACATATGTAACTGTATTTATTATGTATTTATTATGTATGTATTATTTTATAATAATAAATGCATAGGTATATGTATAGTAATATGTATGGTAGTATGAACTTACAAACACAATGAATACCCCCAAACAAAATGTTTCGACTTTTTCTGAAGTCAGTCTTGTCGTACCGAATTCGTTAAGACATTTCGGTAGTTTCTGTGAACAATTTTTTTAAACATTAAAACTTTGATTTTTGAGTACATAAGTAAAAGTCTGTGCAAATATTTTTTTTAAATGAATATGTAAGTATATGTTGATAAAAAAAAAGGATTGTAACAAATATTAAAAAACGTGAGTATGTGCAAATTATTTCGACAATAGTAGAAACATAACGGTGAAGCGGTACTCTGCTATAAAAGCAAAAAGAAATCGTACCTACATGTTACGAATTCGTACCGACTTATCGTAACGAATTCGTACCGACATGTCGTTACGAAGTCGTGTCAACCATTTCATACAAAAATTGTTACGATTTCGGTAATATTTCGTGCCGAAATCGGAAGATTTTGTCGACCAATCGTTACGAATTCGGAGCATTTTGTTTGATGGGTACATATGTACACCTTTGTAAGTATGTATGTATGTTTCTTAGATACCCTTTAGGAAGTATCAATTCAGAAACACTACTGATTCAACACTGCCTTTGTCAACAATACTACTGACGAATTGTACCGAAGAAAATGTTTTTTGCTTTAGGGGCCGTCCATATATTACGTAAAGCTGTAGGGGGGAGGGGTGGGGTTCGAGTTTTGATATGATTTGTTATGGTGGGGGTGGGGGGAGTCTTTGTAAATGTTACGTAACAGAAAAAATTTTAGTAATTTGTATGTTTTCTCATTTAATATGCTTTTCTCATTTATTTAATTGATCATACGTCTTACCTTCACATTTATATTATGTATTTATACATACATACATGTGCGGAATGTCAATTTTTGATATACGAGAATTCGAATTCGAATATTTAAAATGATATCCGCGACTACGAATATTTAAAACTATATTAAATTAAGTTAATTTAATTTTGATAATTATTAATGAACAAATAACACAAAAGTTAGTTGTAAATATTCTGACAACAGATAGTTGAACGGAACAGCTAGCCGTTTTCGAAGGCCACTAAACCTTCATCATCAGCGTTCTTCTGTGTGTGGTCCACTGTGTGTGGTCCACTGTGTGTGGTGTCAGTTGATGTAGAATTCTGCTTTATATACGAAACATTTCTGCTTTATGGACTTGTCAGAATAGTTACAACTAACTTTGGTGTTATTTGTTCATTAATAATTATCACATGTAATTTGGCTTAAAAAGCGATACGAACCTTAGCCTGTTCAAATCATAAATATAGATATTAAATTAACTTTGCTTTATTTTAACTTACATTGTAAATTTTACAAAAACACGAGCATACATATATACATAGATATGTATGTATATGTGACAGCGCATAGAGAAAGGGACATAAGGGTAAAAAAATCAATTTCCACCTTTTTTTGATGTGGACAGCATCTGAGCATCGAATGAGACTGATCCCATGCCCCAAAAGTGTTCCCTCCCAGAGATATGCGCGTTTTATTCAGTGATGGTACACCAAAGATACACGTATTTAAATCTTTCTTTAAAATGGCTCTCCTGAACAAAACAGGTTTTTACCCTTAGGTCCCTTTCTATTTTGCGCGTCACATATACATATACATATATATATATATATATATATATATATATATATATATACATATATACATATATGTGTATATATATATATATATATATATGTATATGTATATATATATATATATGTATATGTATATATATATATATATGTATATGTATATATATATATGTATATGTATATATATATATATATGTAAGAACCTATTTTTCAACCCAAAAAACATGAAAATTATATAATACATATACTTTTTCGTGAGCGTGCGTGATCGTGATAAGTTGTAAACCACTCGTGCGTGATTAAAAATATTTTATTCGTGAGCGTGCGTGATCGTGAAAATTTTCAAAATCATTCGTGCGTGAAAGTGCGTGAGTAAAATATTTTTCTGCGTGAGCGTGCGCGTTGTGAGTCAGAGAACACTCACGTGCACATCTCTATTTTTAATAGAATTTTTCTATTGCTAAATTATATTTCCAGTACTCATTACTGTTTTGAATACGAAATAAAACAAAAAAATTTCTTTACAAAAAATTAATTTGATATTATCAATTTTGTCAATTCATTAATAATAAATGTTTCTTACCAAAATGGTAAATGATATCTTTGCTAATATGTAAGCATATAAAATCACAAGTTCAACCTCTTTGTAAATACTTTTTTTTTACATTCAGTACTAACTCAAACCAACAGCATTTAAGCGAAGGAACACAGCAAACCTCATCAAGATCAAATTATAAAACGTGTAAAAAATCGAGTAAAAACAAAAAATCTATGAATTGTTCCTACAACGTCGATGAAGCAGAACAATTGCCCGAAACATCCAATAAAAAGTGTATAACTTTGGGGAAGAGTTCTAAAACTCACAACAAAATCACAACACCTACAAAAGTTAAATCGGGGAGTTGGAAAAGATCGGATAAATCGATCGCTGCTTTTAATACTTTGTCGAATAAAAAACACAAAACTTTACGCAAAAAATCACCAAACTGGTTGAAATTCTCGAATAGCAAAATAAAAAAGTCAGAGAAGCTTGTTAATGACAGCGATTCAGCATCCGTCTGCAGACCAGGTACTTTATATTCCGATGTGTTGTTTGGTGCAGGATGTTCTAATTTAGTTAAAATTAAAAATTGTATACAACCGAGATTCTGTAACAATTCTCCGGCGAATACGTCTCAGGAAAAACTAACAAAAGCTTTATTTAAATTTAACGGAAATTATGAAAACGAAACCTCCGACGAAAGTGAAAATGAAGGAAAGCTAAATTTATTTCCAGCGTTAGAAAATGTCAAAAATAAGTTCCAATCATCTAGTCCTAAAAATTATATCAATTTCGAAAAAAATTTAGTTTTCGAGAGGAACGTTTCATGCAATGAATCAGTAAATAATCCCACATCTCCTAAGGAAAACGAAACAAATGAAGAGGCTGATGTTGTTATACTTTCCAATTTGAAAGGATTATCTTCAGTCGTAAACAATATATCCTATGGAAATTATTTGGAACAACATTTCCAACATTTAAATGACAATGTGGAAACCAAAGCTGCAGCTTCTACTAAAGACAGCCAATTTCTGATCTCTTCTATTTCGAAAATACCAAAGTGGAATTTTTTGAGTGTTGAAACGGGTTCATCCGATGCTTTTCCCAAATTCTTGTGCCAATTTGATGATGATAATTACTTAAAAGCGGAAAACATGGCTTTACTAGGTCTAAAATTAGCTTTGGGCAATTATGCCCCACAAAATAAATATAAAAAAAATTAATAATATTTACTTACCTAGAGGTGTTGTGATTTTACTGAGGAGTGTGTGGATTTCAAAGTCGTCTAAAATAGTTAAGAGTTATGTATTCAAATTTAAATAAGCCTTGTTTTTATTAGTTTTGAGGCAAAGTTTATTTTTCGTAGATGCATTTACATACATACATATGTACATATCTATATGGACATATCAAATTTTACATACTTTTCATTTTCGATCAATTCATTATACACTTGGATAAATAAAATGGACATAAATCTTTTCACTTGACTTGACTTTACGTTACTTTATTCACTTTTTCCCAAATTATTTTAGAATCATCCCTCCGAAGATGAAGCCCAAATTACACATTGCGCCTAATACTTGCATGTAGATGTGAGTATGTATATACTACGTGCGCATTTGCATATACACTAGGGATGCCAATAGGTATTGATTTTGGGAAATCCTGGGATTATTTCAGAATTTCGGGATCTAAATATTTGTTGGTATAATAAACTATTTTTTACAAGGTTGTTGATAATATATCGTTACACAAATGTCTTTAAAGTTAACAATTTTCTTTAAGTGCCACGTTTTATGCTCGAAAATTTATACTGAAAACAATAACTAAATATTAAAATTTGTTTTTGTTTTCTACATTAATTATTTCTATAATCTCAACCAAAATGAGCACACATTTATGTGGACTTTTGACACTAACACTTAAATTGACTTGCGAAAATTTTTAGATTCACTTTCATTGAAATAAATTGCAAATATACTATTATTGTTTTCTTAAATTTATTTATTAACAATTCTTTTTAATTGTCATTGATCGCCAGCAAGTGGCCTTTATTTTGCTACATACGCCAAGCATTATATCTTTTTTCATCGATTTCGTCACGACTACGACAACCTTAATAAGGCTGAACGTGTCGAAAAATTAAAACAAATGTATGTATACACAATTCTTATCAAATTCAATTAATTACGTCTAATTACAAAATTTGTATAGATACATACATGATACAAAGTTTGCCTGAGCACTTGACCAGTATTTTTGCTCAAGAGTTTGCGCTTTTCTTGTATTGTATTGCACTTGAATTGCAAGGAGCTGTCAATATTACTCAATTGTTACCGACAAGTAGAGAAGTGCACAATTTTATTGTATAGCATTGAGGAAAGTCGATCTATATGCAGTTATAAAATAGAATAAGATGAAATAAATTTTTCAAAATTATCAATTTCTAAATGATAATGTTCTTTCGAAGCTCATATACATATATAGTAGTTAATTCTCTTTGCTCTTCTTGTTAATTTATAAACAATTTGTCACGAATAACTATTAAATTAAATTACACGTATAAAATTGTAGTGGACTTTGAAATATTTAACGAAAATTTTAATATTTTATATACAAATTGCTAAGAAATCCCGAAAAAATTATACAAATTAATCCAATCCCCAAAAAATACTTGGGATTAGGAATTACCCGTTTGGCGTCCCTAATATACACATATTTCTCCTTTATTGCAATATAAACTTATCTCAAAAAATCCATTTTTGAAGTTAATAGAGAGAAAATATTTATATCATACCTATTTGATCTTGTGTAAAAATTTTATATTAAAGGCTTGAACGCGAACCTCTTGAGAAATGAAAGCAATTTTATATATTTATATTGAGTTGCTTGTAAATTGAAAACTATAAACTTAGTTTTTTGAAAAACCAGATTTTTAATTATGCCCGTGATGCAATAAATGGGCATTATGTATGAATAAAATACATATCTATTTATACTCATCTGTATGTTGAATATAACGATATGTATGTATGCACGCATGTGTGCACATGTGCAGTGAACATCTGTTTACTAATCAGCTTTTTATCAGCTCTAGTTTGGCGGCTAAATTATTAGTAAGCAAAATAGATACAAACCATAGAATACAAACTACATATTACATAGTTTTCTAAAACAGCATAATTCGGATATAAACGAAGAACCATCCGTAAAGATGTCCACACATAAATATGAAAATCTGTCGGATAAATTTTTGATAAGATCATTTGATTATCAAAAACAATTTTCCCATTTGTATGCCCGTCGTTTGGCCGAAATGTCTACACTGATGCAAAACCGGGCCATTGAGCATTGGGGCTCATCGATTCCCGTAAAAAAGCTGTGCGATTTGCGTGATGATGCTGAGGGGGAATGTATAATAATTGGTACCATCTACAAACAGCAGGCTCATAAACCCAGCATATTGAAAGAAATCTCTGAAGAAAATCAGTTGGCACCACAGCCGCCCCGGCAAAATTACTCTGATCCAGAGGATAAAGTGATATTGGAAGATGAATTGCAACGAGTTCGTTTGTATGGCAACGTAAGAAGTGATGGAATGGCAACAGGCGTTGTTTGTGCCGTCATGGGTATGATAGAAGAAGATGGACGTTTCAATGTGCAAGATCTAATATATTATGAAAGCGGTGTACAAAGACCACTAAGTCCTAAGGGCGAGTCAGAGGAACGATTGCTGATATTGGTATCTGGACTAGATTGTATGCAGTCGCACAACTATGTGGACTCTTTGAATCTCTTACAACATTGGTTAAGAAGGAATTTGCCTAGCCGTGAGAAGTCTTCAAACTTACGTTTGATTATTGCTGGCAATTCGGTGAGAAGTTGTGAAATGAAAAATTTACCTTCTTTACAAATAAAATGTTCCGATTCTAAAGATACTATAGATGCCATGAAAGCTTTAGATGATTGGTTAACGTCATGGTCAAGCTCGATAGCAATTGATATCATGCCCGGACCTTATGATCCTGCTAATTTCATGTTGCCACAACAACCCTTTCATAGTTGTATGTTTCCGAACGCTAGCAAAAATGAAAAGTTTCAGAGTGTTTCTAATCCCTATGCATGTAATATCGATGATGCTTTAGTTGTGGGCACTGCCGGTCAAAATGTTACCGATCTTATACGTTGTACTACAATAGAAAAACCTATTGATGCTTTACGTCACACACTTCAATGGGGTCATTTAGCTCCAACAGCTCCCGATACCTTGGCGTGTTATCCTTACATAGACTCTGACCCTTTTATAATCAAAGAATGTCCACATGTTTATTTTGCTGGCAACTGTGATGAATTTTCTTCATCGCAGTTTGAAGGTTCAAAGGGACAAAAAACACGTTTAGTGTGTGTACCTAGTTTTGCCAAAACACAGAGTATCGCTGTAATTAATTTAGATAACTTAGATTGTTATGAAATTTCCTTCAATTATGTCGAAGATGAATAATAAAGAAAACCCAAAAATTCGTGTTTATGCATTTTCATTTTTATTTTCAAACTTAACAAATACTTTGATATATTTAATGTACCACAGGTCCCAGTGGTTCGCCTCTTATATTGGGGAAATCCAGCCTCGAATCAATGGTCTCATCAATTTGTCCTATCACTGCTATGTTGTCTCCACGTATGATGTGTAAACCCAATACAATTTGTTCAATGCCGGCTGTTGTGGAGAAGACTCTTTCATGAGATTCATCTAGAATAACATTAATGGTTTGATCAAATCCTTTAAGTGTTCCAATGAAGTTCCGACCATCCGCTGTTATAATGGATACTGTGTGATTAATATACTGTTCCAGAGCTGATGCCATTTTTTATATTAAAATTTTAACAATGTGCTAAAAGCTTTATTTTATTTTGTTTTCTAAACAAAACTAGTTAGAAGTTATAAAAGTTGCTTACGCACTGTAGAACGAGGTGAAATCGAAACAATTTGTAAACAATTTCAATGTTACCAAATTAGTGTTTAGCATAAATTGGTGATAGCATTGGTGGTGCCAAGTTCTTTCTTAAATTTTGTAAGTTTGTCAAGTAAAATTATACCTCCACAACTTATTTATTAATAAAGAAATATTAAACATGTGTTTTTTAATTATTTACAAAATATCAAAGTCTATAAATAAATATAGCTACAAATTTTAATGCGTTTTTATGTACCAGCTGTGTTTATAAATAAATTTTGTTGAACTGGCATGCGCATACATACACAGATTTACTTACGTACATAGTAAATAAGTAAGTACATATATCTAACAATGCATAAATTCGTTAAGGAACTGTATTTGACAGCAATTTCAATCCAATTGTAATTATAAGTTTTTTCATGAGTACGTGGATATTTACGATGACGAACACGTCCCAATTCATTATATATGAATTAATGGTTTCAGAAGATAATGTTGTATTTATTGTATCTTCAAATATGAACTAACAATAAGTATGCAAATCTTAATCTAAAGTATAATTATTAGGCCCAGCCAATGTCGGACATAAACTAAGTGATAGTTATTAATAATACATAAGTATGTAGTGATAAGCACAAAAAAATATTTGTAAGCAGCTACATCTGGAGTGTTGTTTATTAGAGCCCTTGTATTTCTCTTTTTTAAGCGGATGTGCCCAGTAAAGTTCAATATATTACGAGCAAGCGGATTGGGATGCGACTCGAGTTTTGTTAGGTATTTGCCTGCGTATTTGCAATTTCAAAGCGGGACATGATCTATCAAAAAGCGAGATTTTGAAGAAAATACCGCCAAAAGCATGGTACCACAAAACTTCACTTCTGTGTATTCTGTGATGGTCCTCTGTTTAAATTTGCGAAAAATGTTTATCAACATTGATTAATTCGTACGAAAAGTTTGACATGTAAACCATATTAATTGGCGCCTGAAACTATGCTACAATTTTTTATGTTTGTAGAAACACCCCATGTGTTTGTTGTAAATTCCAGACGAAACTAGTGGCAATCTACTTATTTCGCATGAAAACTTAAAATGTTGAAGATACATTTCAAATGTTTTCCGAAATATAAACAGAGTACTATTTCTGCAACATTTTCTCATGAACAGATCTGTAAACTTAATATAGGGAGAATGTTGAAATTTTGCAGGGATAACTCTGTTATAATGTACATTGTCAAATTTTTGTTTGTCTTCAAAAATAATAAAATTGTGCCGATCTTGCTGATTTGCACACAGCGTATTAATAATGCTGGCCTAGAAGAAGCAAAAGTATTTAATTTTTTTAACGCCTAAAGTTGGCATGGCGCTCCCCACATACATATAAACAAAACTTATTTGAAGATATCTTGGAAGCCAAAACAGTGAAAATTTTAAAATTTTTTCGTACGCCCTAACGCTAATAACGAGAATAGTTAGTATTATAAAATGGAGTCAATAATGGAGCAAATCGAATTTGTCACCTCCCAAGTAAATTGAGTATTAATTTTTTAATATCTTGGTATCTCCTACAAACACAAACTTCAAATTCCGCTGATTCTGCCAATGATAGAAAATAAGCGGGATTGGACAAGTGGTCGTAGCTCCTCTCAAATAGAGAACATTTTTACTTAAAAACTAGTGCACTGATAATTTTTAAGCTCTTCGTGACTATTTATGTTAATAATGAGATATGTGTTCTATAAAATGCTTGAACGGTTGAACCTCAAAACATATTTGAGGCAAAGCGAATCACATAGGGTTTTGGGTAGCTGAGCAATAACTACACTTAACAAAATAGAAATTCGAAGTGGGGTCGAGCCTTAGAAAGCGGTATGTTCGGTCACGTTAGTATACTAAAGGCTTAATTATGGACACAGAAAAGAGTATGTTTTCAATTAAGAATTCAGTTGATTCAATTAAATTTTTAATTTTATTAATTAATTTGGGAAAAGCTTAATTAATATTATCAAATTGTTTATAAGTGAATATTTAATTAATTTTTTAATTGATATTACAAATATTTTAATTCATTTTCCTATTGCTTTTTTGTATGAAGTTGGATTATACACACTGTTCATACAGTCCAGTGCCTGGTTTCTGTAGAAATGTATAAGAAATAAAAAAAATTATATATATATGATTTTAACAGGCTAAAGTTCGTATCGCTTTTTAATCCAAATTACATCTGATCATTATTAATGAACAAATAACACCAAAGTTAGTTGTAAATATTCTGACAACACATAGTTGAACGGAACAGCCAGCCGTTTTCGAAGGCCACTAAACCTTCATCATCAGCGTTCTTTTGTGTTTGGTCCACTGTGTGTGGTGTCAGTTGATGTAGATTTCTGCTTTATATACTCAGCATTATTGCAAATGGAATATGTGAATTGTTTGATTCATCGTATTTCAATTTGCTGAAAGCTTTTTTGTATTGTAAGCTCAATTTTACCATCTCTATATTTACAACAGTCTTACCATTGTCGTTTTGTTCTTTTACTAATTATACACATGTTAGTTAATTTGCTTATTTTATTATATATATATTTACAACTAACTTTAGTGTTATTTGTTCATTAATAATTATCAGATGTAATTTGGATTAGAAAGCCATACGAACTTTAGCCTGTTAAAATCCTAAATATAGAAACATATGGAGTTCGAATAATAATTAAAATTAACTAAAATTAATAGCCATGGGCCTGTGGCAAAAATTAAATAAAAATATACTTAATAGTAACAAACCAAAAAAGATTGTCTTAAGTAGAACAAAAAATAAGCAAATTAACTAACATGTGTATAATTAGTAAAAGAACAAAACGACAATGGTAAGACTGTTGTAAATATAGAGATGGTAAAATTGAGCTTACAATACAAAAAAGCTTTCAGCAAATTGAAATACGATGAATCAAACAATTCACATATTCCATTTGCAATAATGCTGAGTATATAAAGCAGAAATCTACATCAACTGACACCACACACAGTGGACCAAACACAAAAGAACGCTGATGATGAAGGTTTAGTGGCCTTCGAAAACGGCTGGCTGTTCCGTTCAACTATGTGTTGTCAGAATATTTACGACTAACTTTGGTGTTATTTGTTCATTAATAATTATCAGATGTAATTTTTCTTAAAAAGCGATACGAACTTTAGCCTGTTAAAATCATAAATATAGAAACATATGGAGTTCGAATAATAATTAAAATTAAAAAAATTATATTTTATATATATTTTTAATTTATTGTAATGAACACTAGCGACTAATTTCTACAGGTTGAAAGATTTATTTAATTGCTGTTTTTTTTTATTAATTTTACGAATACTATCTGTTTTACTCAAGCAGATACATTTACCGGAAATGGGTTGTACATACATATGTATTTATGTAAATAGAGTAACATTTAGAACAAATTCAGAACATATTAACAGAGATGTTGTATTAACCGTTAAATAAAACAGACAATTATTCTACTACGAGTAGTATTACGTGTCAACAGTGACATTTTAAGAGCATGCGCATTACACAGATAAACCTAAAATTTTAACGCTGGTATCAAATTCATAAAAACCTATTGATTTTTATTTACACTTTCCGAACATCTGTCTGTCATAAAGTATTGGATACAATAGAAGAAAATTGTTACACACAACACAATTGGGATAAAGTGGGAAAAAGGCAAATCATTTTCCAAAAATTTTCAATAGTATGTATACATTTGTTGTGTGAAAATAAAAGCGTCAAAACGCAGAAAAAGGAATTGTGCTTGTGTTACGAGTATTTTTGCCGTAGGTGTAACTAAAGCAGAAAGAAGAAATCTGGTCAAACTACACAGTATAGAGTGAAAGACGACAAATGAAATGAAATGTATTACAATCTTGTGCTCTTAATTTTTCTTTAGTATCCTGACATAAAGTGAAAAATCAAGTAGAATCGTAAATACGCGTTAAAATTAAACTAATAAATAAAAATCATTCAAAAATATTTAATTAATATATATAAGAAATTAAAGTATAAGCATAACTAAAATAATTTACCTTAACCTTTTATAAAAGAAATTTTCAAGAAAATTAACGTATGCTTCAACGTTTTCAACAAATTTTGCAATCAATTTTTACAAAAAAAAAAAAAAAAAAAAAAACGGAGCGCACAAGGATGCAAAAAACTGAAATTTAATATTTACTACACTTATTCAAAATAAGCAGAAAAGTATTTTATTTATTTTAAATAAATATATGCACACAAATACGGGCATAGAAATTGATTGTCCCAATTATAATTTTCCCTTAATAATCACAATAAAACGTAATAGATAAAATTTCTTGAACCTTTTTCCTATTCCATTTTTATTGCGTTAGTTATCGATTTATGTATGTATATGTGTGAAAAGTAACAGTAAATAAATGGCAGAGATAGAGAATAAAGCAGCAGCAACAGAATAATTTTCAGCTGTCCTAATCTTCATATAAAAATATTTGTACAATAGATACGAGTCATTTTCAAAGAAAACAAACGTTTGTCCAATTAAAATTTAATTTAAAAATGTAATCTGTATAAATTGCTTGTTAAATTAATTATATTTAAAACATCATATTGGAAAGTTGTAGAAGTCATATAGAGAAAATGTTACAAATCATTTGATTAAGTGCTAAGAACTGCAAAATGGAAAACCACTGTAGTACTACACCAATTGGAATCATGATGGAAACTTAATGAAACGTTTTCCCTTTCAAAATCCATATAAATACGTATAACAATAATTCCTAAATATCTATAAATCTCCTCCTATATTAGAAATGTAAAAATTTCCAGGTTGCCTAGAAATGAGACGGCACCCTGACGATGAAAAAATAAAATGCATAGCAGATTGTAATGAAAGCTATTAAACCTTTTTTCACATTTATGTTTTTGTGAGAATCTGACTCCTTTTAAAACAAAATTGTTTTTAACAAAACTTTGTTGATTTAAAGTTTTTAGGGCCATTATTACAACTCAAAGTTAGTTAAAAGCAGGATTTTATCGGACGTATAAAAACTTTATCATTTGCAAAATTTTACTTTAACCTTAAGTGAGCGATAAATAACAGGCAAGTTTGACCTGCCTGGTAAGTTAAATCTAATTTACAATAATGGAAAACTTTTTATACGTCCAATAAAATCCTATTTTTAACTAACTTTAAGTTGTAATAATGGCCCTTAGTCTGTTAAGTTTCTATTTACGATGAATAAGTCAGTTGGAAAGGACAGAATACATAATAGATTAGAGCTTGTTGGGCGGAACCTAGCCCACATTGAAAAATTAACTAATGTATCATTACAAGAGCCCAAGGTTTGTAAGAATCGTATGGGCACGTGTAAAATATAACTTTACATTTTAATGAACGCGACCTCGTCCACTATTTTGAAACCAAGACTTTGTTGGGGTTAGTTCTTTTGATGTATGTAAAGTTTTTTAGGAAGCATTAAAGAAAAATACTTAAATAAATTGTTAGAATTAGCACAGTCGAAGTACTTAAAACAGAAGGTTAAAATTTTTGGGCGTGGTCACTAGACTTGTTGCAAAATTTTTTTCTTTAATTAATATATTTGCAGTATCTAAAATATGAGGTTTGCTGTCAGAAATGAAGTCTTCATTTTTAAGTTCGGTCCAACGGCCTAAAATACCCGATACACTTTGGGGGATTTTGTTTAAAAAATGGAAATAATTCTGCAGTTTCTAAGCAGTACGTTCGATTTTTATGAAACTTGTTCATTTTAAGTAGGTGTCACAAACCTTAGTATGCAATTTGGATTATATACATATATTTAAAGGGTGTGGAGCCGAAAAGCCCCAAAGTGGGCAAACTTCGTTTAATGAAAAATAAAAACCGATGCCAAGCTGATGTTTTTGATCTGATAAAAAAAATTCGCAAGTCCGCTACATATATGGGTTTTCGCCTACAGTCTAGGAAATATTCGAGAAAAATTAAAATTTTTTGCTTTTGTCCACTGTTCTGCTAATAGAGAAGTCAAATCTTGTTCGATTTAAAACAAATGTAACATTTGTATTTCCATCACTTTCCCATTGGTCCGTGAGGTCGCATTAAAAAATTAAGACCGCATTTATGACCGTAAACCTCATATTTTACACAGCGCGTATAATAAGAATAAAGGATAAATTTCATACAAGCTAGTGGTCATTTTTGAAAAGGCCAAATTATAGCTCTGTATTAGTGAAAACTTTTAATAAAATCGTTTGTGTTGAATCTAGAAATGGGCACGTGTCATGTTTTTTTTCGTGACATGAATTCATACGACTCAATGCAAAGTGTTCGTAACAAAAAAATCTGATTTCGAGCACGCTCGGGTCGTTAGTTTAAGTTTAATTTTTGGTTCATAGCTTTAAGGGCATGGTCCCGCCCTTCTGGTTAAAAATACCGGACTTTAAGGTTTTTTTAAACATTTGTTAACGCACTAGTAATTCCAATTAGATAATTAGTAATAATCCCAAATTAATATTTTACTTATTCAGTAAAATATTTTTATTAAAAGTACATTGAAATTTATTATTGAGGGGTTTAGCTGGGTCCTATGCGCATTTCACTCTTGCTAATCATCAGATCATCAGGGAACCTTTACCCAAAAATTTTTCTTATAACAACTAGAGATAATATGTTAAAGTTTTTTTTTAACAAATGAGAAGTTTAACCAATATCAAAGTTGAAAGAAGAATCAACATGTTTTTTTGGATAGTGTAAATAAAAAAGTATTTGCTTTTTACTTAAAAATTTGTTTTTAGTTTTTCTATTTCTTTTTCTATTCACACGACTAATTGGCTGACTTTTTTCAGCTCGCACTGTAGTTGTAAGAATTACATATGTAATGAAAATAAATGTAAAAAACAACAACAGTTATTCATTGATTTCGCAACAATAGAGTGTTACCACACAACTATTTTTTACGTCTATGCCTATAGTATAATTTTATGGTGCATTTTGATTTAATATATTGAGAGTACTTATTTCACCCATTTTTAAAAAAGAAGTAATAAGACCCATACGGAGAAGAGTTAGGGCGTTAAATGTTTCTCGTAGGATTTTACCTAATAATGTGTGGAGGCTAATTTCTGCAAAAAAGTATACATAACAAGTTATTAAATATTTCGTTTTTAGTCTATCGACAACATTTTCAAAAAAAAAAAAAAAATTAGTTACTAAATACACCTAGAAATTCCACTAGTATATTTTTTCTGTTGTTATTACAATGTTTTATACCAACCCCATTATTATTGGCAGCAGCATTTAACTAGCAACTAAGACAGAATCAGACGCACCGGCGGCAGCAGCAACAATAGTGTCAAATATCAGCACAGAATTCGTAGAACAAGAAAAGAAAAATACAGCACAACGTTAAATATTTTTACAAGAAAATAAAAAAACCGATTATTTAAAAAAGAAAAAAAAGGAAATTGACTGCAAGAGTCCTTTAAAATCATTAAGAAAAAATATACATAAAAATACCCACACTAACTAAAAAGAAATAAGTGTCTTGTTAAATAAATTGCTGAATTTTCTGTTCGTTGCCAATAAAGAATCGCAAAGACACATAAACTTTTCGCTTTTATTTTATAGTGCGTGCCTAAGTAAAATTAAATTATAAAAAAATATACATATAAAAAAATAAAAAATAAATAAAATCAGGCGTATGTGAATTGTGTCCATCTTAATAATTGTTCTACATACTTATTGCAAAAATATTGAGTAAAAACGTGCAAATCTTAAAGAGATAAAAAACAACGCCGAACAAAGTTGCCAAATTTCTTAACTATCAATACACAATTTGTACAAAGAAGTACAAATAAATACAACACATACAACTTTATTTCATCTTTAAAAGAAGTTTTTCAAACTAAGCGCTACACAAATGGTAAGTGTTTATTGAACAATTTTTTATTTTAAACTGGGTAACTAGACTAGGAAGTCATAGTTTTTCAAAATAAAGTACATATGTATATACATAAATTCAAAAGAAGTCAATGCACTTTTTGGTACCAGTCCTCTCAGTCTGATTGAATTTTGAAAAATTAATATTTTATTCATTAATTTTATATCCTCATTTCAAAGTAGATTTTTTAGATCTGGTCACACTACCCGCCGGTTGCTGTTAGTTTCAGAATTAACAGTCTGGATTTTTAACAGAGACAAGCAAATATTTGCTTTGAAGTGTCGACTTCACCAAACTTCTGATTTTGTACTAAAGAGAACGATTTTATAGACATCTGGCGATAGCATATGGTTCCATCCAACAATTAGAAATATCAAGGTATCGAAGAAAATTTTTTTTATTTATTCTTATCGTTCACCCAACACGTCTAAACTTACTTAAAACCTTACTGAAAAACTTATTTAAAAACCTGGTCGTATGAGTGCTTTAGATTTCAGACAAATTTCATATTACGTATACGTATTAACAAATGTTTGTTTATCAGTGATGCCAACTTTTTTGGCCCTAAAAGCACATCAACATATAAAAAAGCACTAAAAAACGTAATTTTGAGATCTAAAAAGGGTAAAAAGCACTAACGAGAAAAACGAGTGAAGATCCAAACGAGTGAAGTTTAATAATTTTTAATATTTTCTAAGCTTTTCTCTAGTTAATGAAATAGTATATCAGACGAAAAAATTATGCTTTAAACTGAAAAAAAAATAAATACACCAAATTTTTATTAAAGTAATTTTAAGAAATACGAAATTTTTTTTAAAATAGTGCTTTCAGTGCTTTTTCTTAGTTTGGCGTTTTGAGTCTTCAAAAAGCACTAAAAATAGTACCAAAAGCACCAAGTTGGCATCGCTGTTGCTTATAAATCGCGCCATAACCGCCAAAATAGCTTAAGCGACATTAATTTTCGAACTTTAATTTTTGACAAAAATTGTTTATTTGCGATCGTAAATACACGATTTTCGTCAAAAAAACGAAGTCCAAAAAATGTGTCGCTTAAGCTATTTTAGCGGTTATGGCTGCTCGATATATTTTATCTCTACTATATAGTCTCCTCCACAACATTTTTTATTTATACATATCGCCCACGAAATCATAAACAGTCACAATTCAAAATGATCAAAATGTTTTTTTTATAAACCTGTTTACTGAACAAATCTCCAACGACCAACGAACAATATAAAATACAGTTATGCTTCTTTTTATAGTACATATGTACATACTTGCGTCATTTGTACAATTTTCTGACAGTATTGAAGATCTGGGATTTTTTGTTATTTTTATAACAATATTCTTATTTATATTTTTTATTAAAAATACATTGAAATTGATTATTTAGAGTTTTAACTGGATTCTATGCGCATTTCACTGTTGCTAATCATCAGGGAACCTTTACCCGAAACTTTTTCTTAAAACAACTAGAGTAATTATGTTAAACTTTCATTTAAACAAATGAGAAGCTCAGCAAATAACAAAGTTGAAACAAGAACTCCCTAATTAATTTTATTTTTTTATTTTCTTACTTTACTACATTGGCTGACTTTTTTCCGCTCGAATTGTAGTTGTAAAAAGTATATAAGGAAAATAAATGTAAATAACAATAACAGCTCTTCAAGAATGGAGTGTTGCCACACAAGTATTTTTGAACGGGTGCAGTCAGTTAATAATTAGTGTTTTTTTTGGGAATTGTTACAATTTAATTGCTTTTTGTTAATGGTAATTTTTTCCAATTTAATGTATTTAAGTCTGTTTGATCACTTCCTCCACCAAAAACTTTGTTTCCTTTAAAGCTTATCAGTGATGCCAGAATTCTTTCACCGACAATAGCTTAATTCAGACCAAAAACTTGCTAAAAAAATGGCTAATTGACATCAAATACATAAATCATGAGTATTGAACATAAATTATATATTTTTGCAGCAAATCAGGAAGATTTTTTAAAGTAATTAACAATAAAAATACTAAATAAAAGTAATAAATTAAATAATTTTTCTTCAAGTATTCTGTCTTTCACTCAGCTGAATGAAGACTTTGCAAAGTAAACTTTGCGTGTCTAAAAGTGGTCTTGTCAATAACAATGCGAAAACAATTACAATCCTTTAAGACGCACAAAGTTTACTTTGCAAAGTCTTAATTCAGATGGGTGAAAGACAGAGAAAGTATTCCTTCCTCTGTCTTTCTCCTAACTGAATTAAGACTATTACCCCTTTTAGACACGCAAAGTTTACTTTGCAAAGTCTTAATTCAGCTGTGTGAAAGACAGAGAGAGGAATACTATCCCTTTCTGTCTTTCTCCCAGCTAAATTAATACTTTGCAAAGTAAACTTTCCGTGTCCAAAAGGGGTATATGCAAAGTAAACTTTACATGTATAAAAGGGATGCAATTACATCTTACAACGTTGTATGTTTTGATAGTTCCTTTTTTGCGAGTTAAAACTTTTTATGAAAAATCACAAAAAAAAATCATGCATGCAAAACTTGACAAAAAATAGCTAGATTAAAATAAAAATAGCTAAAAAATACTAATAGCTAAATTAACTTTTTTTCTGGTATAAAATGGTATACAAATTTGCTAAATTGACATTACTGAGCTATAAAGACCCATTAAGGCTCAGTTAACCGACTGTAGAAAAGAAAAATCAAGTACGACCTAGTTTAACTACGTTTTATTCTAGACTAAAGGTTCAGTTAGACGACTGTAACGTTATGTAACTGCAACGTAGGAAACAGCTGATCGATATTTTTATATGAAAAGTAGGTTATGTTACATTACATCTCTATAAACATTTTCATTACTTTTCACATAACAATATCGATCAGCTGTTTCCTACTGTTGCAGTTACATAACATTACAGTCGGCTAACTGAACCTTTAGTCTAGAATAAAACGTAGTTAAACTACGTTGTACTTGATTATCTCAATTTTTTGCCCTTTTTATAAGGCTTAATTTAATATTTGCACGAAAATTATTTTTCCATATTAAAATATAATCAAATATACTTTAAAAATACCTTGAAATTGGAGATCAAAACGATTTAGTTGCTATGCCCATTTCACAATTTAGATATAATTTGTTTCTAGATTGTTTGGTACAAAATGGATTTTCTGCAAAAACGAAAAATAAATAAAATTTATCATAATTTATTACAGAAATTTGTGTTTTTGTATCTTTTTCAAATGTAATTCAATAACAACTATTAAAATGTTTAATATATTTTTATTACCTTTAATATACACAAACAGGAGTATTAAGTTCTGTTTCATACATAGTTTGCATATTTAATTTGGCAAACGTAAATAGAGCCCCTTTAAATTTTACTTGAATATAAAAAATTTACATTAATCACATAACTAGTACATATAGGTACATACATATCGCTCATTTACTTCAAATCAAATTGTGGAGTTATGACGTTGTTGAAGTAAATGAGCGATATGTAGTTGTCCTATCAATAAGAAAAAAAAAAATAGTTGATATGATAAAACAACTTATTATTCTCTAACCTGCAAATATGTAGAATTAAATAATCATAACATTGCTATTAAAAATAAAGAAAGAAGAAAAATTGCCATTAATATTATTACACACAGGACAAAAATCATATCACGTACGTATGTACGATAATTATGTATGTAAAAGTATACATATGTACATATCTATGTATGTTACTACTCGTATATACATAGATAAAATATATTACTTTTTTATTAAACTTTTTTGATTTATTTATGTAGATAAAATGACATTACTTTTTACCCGACTGCGCGACGCAAAGAAGGGTTTATGAGTGTTTATCAGCTTATGTATGTATGTAAGTATGTAAATATGTATGTATGTATGTATGTATATGCGTTCCTTTGCGGCACTATATAAACCTAACGCGTGGACCGATTTTGATAACTCGCACATCAATCGATTTTTCTTAATGTCACTAAAGATATTACAATGGTCAAAACTTAATATGGCGGCCAACAGGCGCCAAAGTTGACAAACTATATGAAAATGGATATCATTCGACAGGTATTTTAAAATCATCTTTAGGTTTCTCTTATGATTTTTCAGTTCGAATGACCATTTATGATATTTAACGGTTCAACGTTGCTCGCAGTAGAGTTTTTTGATTTTTTTTGTTACTACTTCTTTTAATAAATAGTTTTTGATTTATGAAATAGCAATCACTTTTTTCTAAGCAATGAAATTTTTTTCGATTCCAAGTCATTATATTTTGAAATTACGAAATTCTTGACTGATTCGAAATATTTTTTTCACTTTTTAATATTTTCCACCATTCTCTAGGTCTTTTATGCATATTTGTTCAAAATGTTGAAATATTTATTCAACATTTTGACTTTTCTAATCTAGACTTTTTAACTCCCGACCAAAAAAAGAGGTGTTTTAAGTTTGTAGTGTGTGTCTGTGTATCTGTATGTCTGTACGAGTACACGTATAGACCAAACGGCTGGACCAATTTTGATTTAGTTTTTTCTGTTTGAAAGGTGACTTGATCGAGAAGGTTCTTAGCTATGATTTAATAAAAAAGGTCCAGCCGCTTAGTAGATATCACACCTTTTCTAGAAAATTCGGGGGTTTTTTAAAATTAAAAATTTTTGTTATTTCGACAACTTTTGGTATTCCAAGCGGCAACTGCATCATTAAGTCGCAACTCTATTAGAATATTGCTGAGCTTGTTTTATAATTTTATAATGACTGCCGCAACAACGTTTGCGAATTGTGAAAATTAATTTTAAAAACCTTTGGCTGACTTCATTAATATCAATCCACTTTGTTTAGTAAAGCATTCTATGTTGATAAAACTTGTTTTTATTTTTTAAGCATCGTTACACTTTACTGCTTTATTTATAAAAAAAAATGTTTTAGACCCGGCAGTTTTAGTTGCTCAACTTTTGATTTTGCATGAGAGAGTTGAGAAAGTAATATATGTATACCTTTTGTATACCTATCTTTTTCTTTCTCATTATAACATCAAGTGTTGAGCAAGAAAAACTGCCGAGCCTAAAACTAAAGAAATTTTGAACGGAAATTTGTTCTTACAGAAATTAAGGTTCCTATAAGAGCTGTATGTCTATCACTACAAGTGGAAACTTTTTTCAATCATCAGTATGGTCACGGAACTCTTGGCATTTCTTATTTTTCGCAAATTGTAATTAATTTTTAGTATTTTGGTGCATTATAAATTAAAAGTAAATAAATTTGTGGCTACACAATTATTTTTTCGTGTGGAAGTAAATGTAAATTTCCAAACTCGAAATTCAGAAAGCACGGGGCTATAACCAAAAGTGGGCGATGAATTAAACGAAAGTTTCCCCTACCTGCAACTTTTATTATGATATTTGGTCATTTGAAGTTACCACATTTTCACAAGTTGCCATACTTTCTGTTTTATAAACTACAGCCAAATTGAAGTCTATTTGAACAAAATATGACACAAAATAAAACAAAAATATAACACACAAAACACATAATAATACAAAAAAGTATAGACAAAAATGGTTTCATTTTGATTACAATTGAGAAAATAAGCAAAAGGAAGTTGCCATTAAGTATTTACAGTAACTACAGCAATTTTGCCACAATGTAAAATTGTATTATTTATTTTATCGGACAAGTATCGGTTCACACTACACAAGTCTTATTGCTAAACGTATCCCTTTTTCTTCTTGGAACTTTCATCAGCGTTCAAATAATGCAAGTCTTATTTTGAGCACATATTTTTTATGCACAGTTTTGTGTATTCATGTGTGCTTTTTAGGGTTCCGTACACCAAAGGTGAAAAGGAACCCTATTGTTTTCGCTACGCTGTCCGTCTGTCCGTCTGTCCGTCTGTCCGTCTGTCCATCACGTATTTTCTCAGGAACCGTAAGAGCTACGGACCTGAAATTTGGACAGAGTATGTAGAACCTTGGCCGCTACAACAACAAATACATAATAATTAAAAATTAAAGTGTGTTCCAAAACGAGCAACGAAAAATTTTAAAATCCCATGTAATATACATACAATTGTATGTACATATGTATATTGAAACTTGAATTTTGTAAAATTAGTGTATTTTTATACAGACTAAAACAAATAACACTAAAATTAAAAAAAAAAATTAAAATTAAAGGGTGGTCCATCAGTTAATGCAATTTTGACTATGTAATTTGAACAACTTGCTAATATCTTGGAAAAAGTAAGAGGCAAACACTCGAAATTTTCAAAAACGGTAAAAATAAAAAATCCGAAAATTATAAAATCGCCAAACCAAAAAAAAAAAAAATCGCCAAAAATTAAAAAAAATCGCCAAAACAAAAAAAGTCGCCAAAATTAAAAAAAATTCTAACACTAAGATAAATCGCCAAATTCGAAAAAATCGCCCGATTGAAAAAAATCGCCAAAATGAAAAAAACGCCAAAAATCGAAAAAAATCGCCAAAACGCGAAAAAGGCGACAAAACCAAAATAATTGTTTATATGAAAAAAAAATCGCCGAAATGAAAAAAAATCGCCAAATTGAAAAAACGCCAAAAACCGAAAAAAAATCGCCAAACGCGAAAAGGGTGCCAAAACTAAAAAAATCTCCCAAACGAAAAAAAACGCCAAAATTAAAAAAATCTCCAAAATGAAAAAAATCGCCAAATTCGAAAAAATCGCCCAAATGAAAAAAACCGCCAAAATGAAAAAAATCGCCAAAATGAAAAAAATCGCCAAATTGAAAAAACGCCAAAAACCGAAAAAAAATCGCCAAACGCGAAAAAGGTGCCAAAACTAAAAAAATCTCCCAAACGAAAAAAACGCCAAAATTAAAAAAATCTCCAAAATGAAAAAATCGCCAAATTGAAAAAACGCCAAAAACAAAAAAAAAAAAAATACCAAAACTATATATTATATAGTTTGTCAGAGTCAGAGTCGCACTTTACTGAATTTATTTCACATTACGAATGAGAAGGCAAAACGTATTGACAGTACATGAAGCTGAGTACTCGTTTCTTTTCCCCTCAGCTCTCTCTCCTACCAACTAATCAGCTTAGCAATAAGACTTGCATAGTGTAAACTAGGACTATGAAAGACGACTAATGTAAAATTTGTAAAAGTCCGTTTATAGTTCAATGGCCCTAAGTTGGTAATCCAGTAGGGAAAAGCTTCCATCAAAAATACTTAATTCCAATACCGATTACCGTTTTTGAAATTTTTTTCTGGGTAGTGTGCAATTGCACTTAACTGTCAAGCACTCATACGTCAAGTAGTTGGACTACAAAACACAAGACAATTTATTTTAATATCAAAAGGCAACAATTTAATATGTAAGTATGTATATATTTATATAAATATGTATGTATGTATGTGGTTTAACCTCATGTGTATATACATACATATTTATGTAAAATAGGATATACCAACAAAACAGAATAATAATAATAATAATAATAATAATAATAATAATAATAATAATAATAATAATAATAATAATAATAATAATAATAATAATAATAATAATAATAATAATAATAATAATAATAATAATAATAATAATAATAATAATAATAATAATAATAATAATAATAATAATAATAATAATAATAATAATAATAATAATAATAATAATAATAATAATAATAATAATAATAATAATAATAATAATAATAATAATAATAATAATAATAATAATAATAATAATAATAATAATAATAATAATAATAATAATAATAATAATAATAATAATAATAATAATAATAATAATAATAATAATAATAATAATAATAATAATAATAATAATAATAATAATAATAATAATAATAATAATAATAATAATAATAATAATAATAATAATAATAATAATAATAATAATAATAATAATAATAATAATAATAATAATAATAATAATAATAATAATAATAATAATAATAATAATAATAATAATAATAATAATAATAATAATAATAATAATAATAATAATAATAATAATAATAATAATAATAATAATAATAATAATAATAATAATAATAATAATAATAATAATAATAATAATAATAATAATAATAATAATAATAATAATAATAATAATAATAATAATAATAATAATAATAATAATAATAATAATAATAATAATAATAATAATAATAATAATAATAATAATAATAATAATAATAATAATAATAATAATAATAATAATAATAATAATAATAATAATAATAATAATAATAATAATAATAATAATAATAATAATAATAATAATAATAATAATAATAATAATAATAATAATAATAATAATAATAATAATAATAATAATAATAATAATAATAATAATAATAATAATAATAATAATAATAATAATAATAATAATAATAATAATAATAATAATAATAATAATAATAATAATAATAATAATAATAATAATAATAATAATAATAATAATAATAATAATAATAATAATAATAATAATAATAATAATAATAATAATAATAATAATAATAATAATAATAATAATAATAATAATAATAATAATAATAATAATAATAATAATAATAATAATAATAATAATAATAATAATAATAATAATAATAATAATAATAATAATAATAATAATAATAATAATAATAATAATAATAATAATAATAATAATAATAATAATAATAATAATAATAATAATAATAATAATAATAATAATAATAATAATAATAATAATAATAATAATAATAATAATAATAATAATAATAATAATAATAATAATAATAATAATAATAATAATAATAATAATAATAATAATAATAATAATAATAATAATAATAATAATAATAATAATAATAATAATAATAATAATAATAATAATAATAATAATAATAATAATAATAATAATAATAATAATAATAATAATAATAATAATAATAATAATAATAATAATAATAATAATAATAATAATAATAATAATAATAATAATAATAATAATAATAATAATAATAATAATAATAATAATAATAATAATAATAATAATAATAATAATAATAATAATAATAATAATAATAATAATAATAATAATAATAATAATAATAATAATAATAATAATAATAATAATAATAATAATAATAATAATAATAATAATAATAATAATAATAATAATAATAATAATAATAATAATAATAATAATAATAATAATAATAATAATAATAATAATAATAATAATAATAATAATAATAATAATAATAATAATAATAATAATAATAATAATAATAATAATAATAATAATAATAATAATAATAATAATAATAATAATAATAATAATAATAATAATAATAATAATAATAATAATAATAATAATAATAATAATAATAATAATAATAATAATAATAATAATAATAATAATAATAATAATAATAATAATAATAATAATAATAATAATAATAATAATAATAATAATAATAATAATAATAATAATAATAATAATAATAATAATAATAATAATAATAATAATAATAATAATAATAATAATAATAATAATAATAATAATAATAATAATAATAATAATAATAATAATAATAATAATAATAATAATAATAATAATAATAATAATAATAATAATAATAATAATAATAATAATAATAATAATAATAATAATAATAATAATAATAATAATAATAATAATAATAATAATAATAATAATAATAATAATAATAATAATAATAATAATAATAATAATAATAATAATAATAATAATAATAATAATAATAATAATAATAATAATAATAATAATAATAATAATAATAATAATAATAATAATAATAATAATAATAATAATAATAATAATAATAATAATAATAATAATAATAATAATAATAATAATAATAATAATAATAATAATAATAATAATAATAATAATAATAATAATAATAATAATAATAATAATAATAATAATAATAATAATAATAATAATAATAATAATAATAATAATAATAATAATAATAATAATAATAATAATAATAATAATAATAATAATAATAATAATAATAATAATAATAATAATAATAATAATAATAATAATAATAATAATAATAATAATAATAATAATAATAATAATAATAATAATAATAATAATAATAATAATAATAATAATAATAATAATAATAATAATAATAATAATAATAATAATAATAATAATAATAATAATAATAATAATAATAATAATAATAATAATAATAATAATAATAATAATAATAATAATAATAATAATAATAATAATAATAATAATAATAATAATAATAATAATAATAATAATAATAATAATAATAATAATAATAATAATAATAATAATAATAATAATAATAATAATAATAATAATAATAATAATAATAATAATAATAATAATAATAATAATAATAATAATAATAATAATAATAATAATAATAATAATAATAATAATAATAATAATAATAATAATAATAATAATAATAATAATAATAATAATAATAATAATAATAATAATAATAATAATAATAATAATAATAATAATAATAATAATAATAATAATAATAATAATAATAATAATAATAATAATAATAATAATAATAATAATAATAATAATAATAATAATAATAATAATAATAATAATAATAATAATAATAATAATAATAATAATAATAATAATAATAATAATAATAATAATAATAATAATAATAATAATAATAATAATAATAATAATAATAATAATAATAATAATAATAATAATAATAATAATAATAATAATAATAATAATAATAATAATAATAATAATAATAATAATAATAATAATAATAATAATAATAATAATAATAATAATAATAATAATAATAATAATAATAATAATAATAATAATAATAATAATAATAATAATAATAATAATAATAATAATAATAATAATAATAATAATAATAATAATAATAATAATAATAATAATAATAATAATAATAATAATAATAATAATAATAATAATAATAATAATAATAATAATAATAATAATAATAATAATAATAATAATAATAATAATAATAATAATAATAATAATAATAATAATAATAATAATAATAATAATAATAATAATAATAATAATAATAATAATAATAATAATAATAATAATAATAATAATAATAATAATAATAATAATAATAATAATAATAATAATAATAATAATAATAATAATAATAATAATAATAATAATAATAATAATAATAATAATAATAATAATAATAATAATAATAATAATAATAATAATAATAATAATAATAATAATAATAATAATAATAATAATAATAATAATAATAATAATAATAATAATAATAATAATAATAATAATAATAATAATAATAATAATAATAATAATAATAATAATAATAATAATAATAATAATAATAATAATAATAATAATAATAATAATAATAATAATAATAATAATAATAATAATAATAATAATAATAATAATAATAATAATAATAATAATAATAATAATAATAATAATAATAATAATAATAATAATAATAATAATAATAATAATAATAATAATAATAATAATAATAATAATAATAATAATAATAATAATAATAATAATAATAATAATAATAATAATAATAATAATAATAATAATAATAATAATAATAATAATAATAATAATAATAATAATAATAATAATAATAATAATAATAATAATAATAATAATAATAATAATAATAATAATAATAATAATAATAATAATAATAATAATAATAATAATAATAATAATAATAATAATAATAATAATAATAATAATAATAATAATAATAATAATAATAATAATAATAATAATAATAATAATAATAATAATAATAATAATAATAATAATAATAATAATAATAATAATAATAATAATAATAATAATAATAATAATAATAATAATAATAATAATAATAATAATAATAATAATAATAATAATAATAATAATAATAATAATAATAATAATAATAATAATAATAATAATAATAATAATAATAATAATAATAATAATAATAATAATAATAATAATAATAATAATAATAATAATAATAATAATAATAATAATAATAATAATAATAATAATAATAATAATAATAATAATAATAATAATAATAATAATAATAATAATAATAATAATAATAATAATAATAATAATAATAATAATAATAATAATAATAATAATAATAATAATAATAATAATAATAATAATAATAATAATAATAATAATAATAATAATAATAATAATAATAATAATAATAATAATAATAATAATAATAATAATAATAATAATAATAATAATAATAATAATAATAATAATAATAATAATAATAATAATAATAATAATAATAATAATAATAATAATAATAATAATAATAATAATAATAATAATAATAATAATAATAATAATAATAATAATAATAATAATAATAATAATAATAATAATAATAATAATAATAATAATAATAATAATAATAATAATAATAATAATAATAATAATAATAATAATAATAATAATAATAATAATAATAATAATAATAATAATAATAATAATAATAATAATAATAATAATAATAATAATAATAATAATAATAATAATAATAATAATAATAATAATAATAATAATAATAATAATAATAATAATAATAATAATAATAATAATAATAATAATAATAATAATAATAATAATAATAATAATAATAATAATAATAATAATAATAATAATAATAATAATAATAATAATAATAATAATAATAATAATAATAATAATAATAATAATAATAATAATAATAATAATAATAATAATAATAATAATAATAATAATAATAATAATAATAATAATAATAATAATAATAATAATAATAATAATAATAATAATAATAATAATAATAATAATAATAATAATAATAATAATAATAATAATAATAATAATAATAATAATAATAATAATAATAATAATAATAATAATAATAATAATAATAATAATAATAATAATAATAATAATAATAATAATAATAATAATAATAATAATAATAATAATAATAATAATAATAATAATAATAATAATAATAATAATAATAATAATAATAATAATAATAATAATAATAATAATAATAATAATAATAATAATAATAATAATAATAATAATAATAATAATAATAATAATAATAATAATAATAATAATAATAATAATAATAATAATAATAATAATAATAATAATAATAATAATAATAATAATAATAATAATAATAATAATAATAATAATAATAATAATAATAATAATAATAATAATAATAATAATAATAATAATAATAATAATAATAATAATAATAATAATAATAATAATAATAATAATAATAATAATAATAATAATAATAATAATAATAATAATAATAATAATAATAATAATAATAATAATAATAATAATAATAATAATAATAATAATAATAATAATAATAATAATAATAATAATAATAATAATAATAATAATAATAATAATAATAATAATAATAATAATAATAATAATAATAATAATAATAATAATAATAATAATAATAATAATAATAATAATAATAATAATAATAATAATAATAATAATAATAATAATAATAATAATAATAATAATAATAATAATAATAATAATAATAATAATAATAATAATAATAATAATAATAATAATAATAATAATAATAATAATAATAATAATAATAATAATAATAATAATAATAATAATAATAATAATAATAATAATAATAATAATAATAATAATAATAATAATAATAATAATAATAATAATAATAATAACACGTATCTGTATAAGTGGCAGCATCTACACTCGCATAAAAACATTCAATTTCCTTTGGAGTTTGAAAATATGATGTAACTTGAAATTTAGATTTTACATTATTGGACTGTGGAATAGTTTTAGGTCTGAAAACTTTCTTAGTGAATTTAGTCTTCATTTTGTCTTTGGAAAATTAAACAGTTTTGTATTATATAGATACTTATTTGGGTCACTCTACATATTAAAAAATAAATCGTATTTACACACACATTTAAATTTTCAACATATTAAAGTGTTTGTGTATTTGTAAAACGGAACTTAAACTTGTTCACTACTACTAATGCATGCATACATGTATGTATGTATGTATGTACTATATATCATCATATATAAATATGTATTTAGATTATGATTTCAATGTTGTCTTTTTATGGCTTACATATCTACTAATATTTATCAGATTATTTTCAGTTTATAAATAACAAATTCATTCAATTACGAGAAGATTATTGTGAGAAGAAAAAATCCTCATTGCTTTGTGCCTTTAAACTTAAAGTTTTCTTATCGTAAATCGAGAAACAAACAAACCCTGATTTTATTTTCGATTATTTTAATAAGAACTTTTAATAATTTGTGCTTTATTAGGAATTTCTTTTTATATTCATTTGAATATAAATTAATGTTTAACATAAAATGTCTACTTTTAATTAGTGTTTTTTTTTTTGAATTGTTACAATTTAATTTTAATATTTATTATTTATTATTTTACTTATTCAGTAAAGTATTTTTATATATATTTTTTATTAAAAATACATTGAAATTGATTATTTAGAGGTTTAGCTGGATTCTATGCGCATTTAACTGTTGCTAATGCAGATCATCAGGGAACCTTTACTCAAAAATTTCTTAGAACAACTAAATTTGCATTTAAACAAATGCAAACAAAAAAGTTGAAACAAGAACTCAATAGTCAACATGTTTTTTATTTTCTTACTTTACTACATTGGCTGCCTTTTTTCAGCTGATGATCTGCATTAGCAACATTTAAATGCGCATAGAATTCAGCTAACCCCTCAATAACAATTTGCAATGTATTTTTAAAAACAATATTTTTAATATTAATATTTTACTTTAAAATATATATTTATATTTTTATATATATTTATATTTTATTTTAAAATATCAGAACTGTTATTAAAAACAAAAAAGTTAATTTTGCAGGCGATATTTTTTTCGGCGAGTTTTTCTTTAATTTGGAACAATTTTCCGTTATCCCACGTCAAATAAACCAAACATGCGGGTTTCGGCTATGTGCAATCTTCAGTTGTATTTTATTAACTTAAAGTCGACGAATAGTTACAGAATAAAGGGGATTATCATATCATATGTGTTGCCTGCAGGGCATTTCGAAGCCGATGCCAAGCAGATAGATAGATAATACATATAATAATTGCCCGTGTATGAGGTCGATTAATTTTTTTAGAAAAGTTTTATTTTAAGAATTATTTCAACAATTAAAAGTTCTAAGACTTTCAAATGGACTGAATTGCGCTGCACTTTTCGAACCCATATACATATCGCTCATTTAGTCAAACAACGTCATAACTCAAAATTTGGAATTTTTGAGTTAGTCCTAATTTTACACTATGCAAGTCTTATTGGTAAGCTGATTATTTTGTTAGGGAAAAGAAATGCTTCTGTTCCCCTCGTCTCTCTCTCCTAACAAACTAATCAGCTTAGAAATAAGACTTGCATAGTGTAAATTAAGTGTCAATTAAGTGTCATTTAGCTAACTAATAGCCACTAAAATTTAGCACTGTGAAATGTTGATAGTTCTAAAAGAAAACAGATGTTTAATGTAAATAAGAAAGTTAGGTTATCAACATGTAGAAAATTAAAATTGCATAAAAACACATTTTATGTAACCAAAAGAGCATTAGAACGCATTTTTCTATTTATTTACTCCATGATATGAAACTATGTATTGTATATGTTATATATTTATGAAAATTAAACGAAATTCTTTTTAATACGACCACATGATGTTCATGTATGTACATGTTTTCAATAAACACACACAAGCACAATAAAAAGCTCGTAAAAGTTAAGTAGGATTTAAATACACAAGGTTGGGCATTTAAATGGCTCTCAATTTTGTACTGAAAAAATGAATTCGGTACTTAAGTGTCACTTAAAGATAAATGACATATTATTGAGAAGTCAATTATTGGGCCTTAATGATGCAAAATTAATGCTCATATCATTATTCATATAGTGCAAAAATTTCATATAAATATCTTGTGTAAATTGAAAACTTCAAATTCGTTTTCTGGCAAACTGCTTTTTTGAGTTATGACGTTGCTTGAGTAAATGAGCGATATGTACATATATTACTAACTCCAAATGTAAACAACCTGTTCGGTCCAAATACGTTGAGTAGTTTTTGTCTAATTGAGTAATAAAAATTAATACAATATATCACATTTATAGTATTAGTAGATCTTTAATTCTTTAAAAAATACACTTTTTGAAAAGATACTTATAAAAAATTACCAGCATCATTTGTCCTCAATATCTAGATCTTTTATGACCTATTATTTATGTCATTAACGTTAACTAAAAGATAATCTTAATTTCACTTATAAAAAATAAAATTTGTCCGGTACGGCAACAAAATTGATTATAAATTATATGTAGTATATGCATTACAAAATAACTTTTTTCTTTTTTACTGCCAACTTATTTACATGCATGAAAGAAATAATGTATGTGCATATGTATGTATGTATGTATGTGTATGTATATGTATGTGTATAACATTTATCTACTTATTTCTTATCTGTTTATTTTTTGAGAATTTTACCACTATTTTCGTTCTATACTATAAACCAGTGATGGTATTTTGGTGCCTTTCGGGTATTTTTTGGTGCTTTTTGCCTCTTCATAAACACGAAATTTTGGCTAATACCCTTTTTTAAAAAGCGGGTATTTACAGTGCTTTTAACAATTTCTTACAGTGCTTTTGGTGCTTTTTTGTTCAAAAAAAAAAAAAATACTATATTTAATTTACAAAACTAAAATGCTTTTAATCGCTAATAGCAGCATCTTTTAATTGCATAATAATTGATTGAAAGTAGCATGCAATAAGCATTTGTTAAAGCTTACACAAATATTTAATAATACTATAGGGTGGTTTAATTTTGAGGGCCGATTTCGGACTTTTCATAAGGCTGTTAATTTGTAAGTGCAAAGTAAATCAAAATGTTCACGTTTACAACAAAATGTAGGTAAATTTGTATTCAACGCACGAGAGTGGTTAAATTTTAAGGGCCGATTTCGATTGAAAGCATGAGGTTATCCATAGCAGTCAGTTGTTTTAGACAACGAGTAGCCAACCCCCAATTTTTTCATATCGATTATTTGACTCCTGGTTTTTTTATTATTTGTTTTTACATACTTATTTTTATTAAATTAATTAAGATTATTTTTTAATTAATATGTCAATAAATTCTGTTATTACATCTCAAAGACTTTGTTTATTTTGAAACAAAATTTGAAATTATATTTTGAGCTTTTACACTCTAAACTTTCCCCAAAATATTTTTTGGGGAATAGTACTTTAGTACAGAATAAGCATTAATAGAATCGTTATTTTTACCAAAGAGAATCTGTAATTATTTTGTAAGTTTTCTTTTATTTCCTTGCGCATTTCTGTTTTTACTTTTACGAATTGTTGTAGAATTAAATTTTGAAAGTCGCGTTCCGCTTTTGACAAATAAAGGCCTCTAAGTCTCAGAGCAAATGTGTACCACATGTATTAAAATTAAAAAAAATATTTTCGTGCTTTTTTACCCTCTTTTTCGTATTTTATTGCGCTTTTTACCCTTTTTGCAACAGCTTAATGTGCTTTTGCTCTTCGTAGAGATACCAACACTGCTATAAACATCAATTTTGACTCTCTTACAGCGTCATTTCATATCAACGTTTTTTTTTAATGCTGCAATCAATCAAAAATGTTGAAAATGGAAGAATAACTTGTACTCAGTGTTGCCAGTAGATTTATCGAAAAATACCTATATATGCTAAAAAAAAAAATCCGATTTTCCCCACACGTTGAACAAATTTCCCCTACAAAAATCCCTACGCATTGTTGTCATTAAAATAGAATAAAACCATTAGCTATAAAAAAATGTATATGTTTATTTTTAACCCTTGACAAAAAAATAAGTAAAAAACTAAAAAAATAATACATACATATGTACTTTTAATTAACTTTAATTAAAACATAAAGTTTTTTTAAAAATTAATATGAATAGTTCTTTTCAAATCAAATTTTAAAGGATAAATTCAATACAGGTACATTAAACAGGTTATTTTAAAATTAATATACATACATAGGTACATATATAATTTAAATATGAGCACTTTCATTTAATTAAAGTATAAAAACAATGTCATTTTTAAAAAATATTCACACCAATAGTATATGTCATTCGCAACGAAGTATTTGCTTCTTTACCTCTATACCTACAAATTGAAACAAATGTCTTGTAAGCAGTGTTGTTTTTGAAGATTATGCAACAGTAAAGTGTTTTAAAAAACCCCCATGTCTTGAAAGTTCTTTTAATTGATCTTATGCAGGGCTCTAATGTGTATATACATACATACAACATCACACTAACTAAATTGTAACTGTAACATTTCTGGGCGTGTGGGAGGCCGGTATACGTTAATTACATATATGCCATACCAAACGACCTGTTGCTGTATTCATATCAGATCAATAAGTAATGGACTGCTAAAGTATGTATTTACTTGTGACTGAATGAATGAATTACATGCATAAAGACATGTGTATTTGTAACAATAAAAATAAATGAACAGTGCAAGGCTGGTACCATATCACTTTTCACTTATTGTAAAATCCCGTACATGCTCGTGTAATAAAATTTAATCGCAATCTAGAATGTATAATTTCATGATATTATTTTTTATTAAGTTCAGATAAACTAAGTAAATATGTAAGTGGGTCGTGGGAGTGAGATGCTTATTGGGATTGTAGATAACTTTTGCTATGTACCCATGATTAGGAAATGTTTGAGTTTTGATCACACATGAAACATTGCACCGATATGTATGAAGGTGTAGAAAAATAAAATAGATTCATATCGAATATAAATTATTTGCTGGTATTAGTTTCTAAGCCTACTACGCTTATTTTTCTTTTGTGATTTTCAAAAATACTATTATTTGTGAATTCTCAAATAGTTCTTGAAAGTCTGTGCATAAGATAAGAGGTTTGTGACTATTCAGAATGTGTGGTTGAAGTCTACAATGAAATATGTATATAGACAACGCTGAACCACCAGCAAATAAATTTCAAGTAAAATATACATATGTACATGTACATCCCAAATACTCAAAATAAGCGGTTACATTTTTTAAATATGCACTTCACAACATGTATATTATTTAGGACGATTGATAGAATTTTTTTCAATACACTAACGATGAGTAAGCTATGATTGGTCGTAGCATCCTCGTGTAAGGCCAGAGTGTCATCTTGGGATTTATTTCAAAAAAATTTAGATAGCTCAATATAACATATAAAAGGTACACGATATAGCTTTATATAATCTTTGTTTAATTATTTAATAAAAATTAATATTTAATTGTTTGCTTTTAAATTTTAAGCATCGAGGGTTTTATTGTGGCATACACACACGCATACACACAACACACACTTTTGAGGTTATTGTTGGCTGTTGTTATTATCCTGTTTAAAACCATGAAACTTATGTAAATAAATGACATCCCTGATGTTAAATATATATATACATATATATATCTATCCTGCTCGTTCGTTTCTGTTTGCTTCGCTTGACTTCACTATACTTTTTGTACTGTTTGTGAAAGTATTCATGCGTTAATGACTGGAGGTTATTCTATTTTTATCAGCACGTATTTCATTTGTTGTAGTTTTTCAAGGACATCAATGCTTTACATATATACATGGATAGATAGCATACACATTGTATATATTACACAACCACAAATACAAACGCAATTATAAAGAGTGTAAGCTTTGTTTTATAAAATGCTGCTGCATATCTTTCCCATTTTTGGGAGTTATTACCGATGGAAGCAATTTCCAGTAGAATAAAAGATAAAAAGATGTGTGTGTATGTTTATGTGTGCTACTTTTGAAGCTCTGTTTGTGTAAATTTTTAACTTGTTATATCTTCAAGGCAGTTACTGAGCTGACAAGTTGTTATTTCAAATGATGAATAATTAAAAGTTAAATATTTTTCTAAGGCATTACACATATTATCTTTTGTATTTTTTTTTTTAATAAAAAAATAAACAAATTACGAACTTTAGCCTAGTGAAATCAAACAAATAAGCATATATAAGTTCAAATAGAAATCAAAAACTAAAGCCCACAGTACACGGCATGTAAAAAACCACATGCACATGTGGTTCTGACGTAATTTTGACGTCATCACGATGCTACATTTGCTACATGCAGTGTACTAGCAACATATGTACATATATATATATTAACATGCTTACAGACGAGCTGCCCCAGAAAATGTCTTCGATACGGCTACATGTGCCACATGTGTATTTTGGAACAAAAATACTATAAAAATTGTACGGCTACTAGTAATTTTAGAAAATGCAACGAACATGCTGAAAATTCTCGTGACATCATCGCTACATACGCATGTGGCTTTTTACATGCCGTGTACTGTAGGCTTAACTTAAATTAAAAGCTATTCATTCATTCGTATCAAGGCGTATTCATACCAGGTAGTCTCGGTAGCCCAGGTGACTGTTTTCTCCGCTTGTAATTTGAATCTGCCTCCGATGTCAACACTATTTTTCTGTACATTTTTGATTTTACATCCCAAGAACGCATTTTTTAAAGTTAATTTAGACCAGTCTACCTGATATGAACATGTGTACATGGAATGTCTGAGCGAGATTCGAATTACAAGCAGCGAAAACAGTTCTCTGGCCTGTCGAATCCACCAGATATAAAATAGCTTTGGTAAAGTGCTTCATTTGTAGGGTTCCGTACAGCAAAGGTGAAAAGGACCTCTATTGTTTTCGCTGCTCTGTTCGTCTGTTGTTCACAGGCAGTTTTTTCGAGAGCCGCAAGAGCTAGAGACCTGGAATTTTCACAGAATATGTAAAACTTTGAGCCGCTACAGCAACAAATATATAAGAGTTTAAAATTAAAGGGTGGTTTAAAGCAAGCAACGAAACATATTGAAATCCTAATGCAATATACGTGCAATTATATATAGACACTTGAAATTTTCAAAGTCAGTGTATTTTTATGCTGAAATTTAAAAAATCTAAATTAAAAGGTATTTATTCTACCCGTCAATGTAATTTTGAGTATGTATTGTTGACAAATGGGTAAATCTTGGAAACCGTAAGATGCAAACTCTTGAACTTTTCAAAAACACTAACACTAAAAAATCGACAAATTAAAAATATGCCAAACATACGAAACATAGCCAAAATGAAAAAGCGCTTAAATGAAAAATAACACCAAAAACAAAATAAATCGCTAAAATTCAAAAAAATCACCATAAAAAAATTGCCAAAAAACTAAAAAAATCGCCAAATCGAAAGAAATCGGCAAAATGGAAAAAGCGCCAAAACCAACAAAATTGCCAAAAACGAAAAATGTACCAAAACTAAAAACTCTAAAACTAAAAAATCGCCAGAAACAAAAAAAATCGTCAAAACAAAAAACAGCTAAAGAAAAGCCAACAAAAATTTTTTTTAAATGTCTACATCAAGTAAGATATTCGATTATATAGGCTAAAGTTCGTTTAGTATTACATACATACATATCGCTACCTTAATATAGAAAGGGCCTAAATCATTATTTTTTTGAAATCGAGATTTTTGTATAATTCGATAGAAGAACATTTAATGTTTTGAAAAATGCAAAAATTTCGATTTCAAAAAACTGATGAGTTAGGACCTTTCTATATTAAAGTATGTAGTATCCATACGGAACTCTTCGTGCGCACACACAGTCACAGTTTACTGAGTTTATTTATAATTTTCAAATATCAAATGTCATATTCTTATTTTTATTCACTCACAACTTCTTATTAAATTCGCATCTGAGGATGTCCCTTACAAAACAGTTTTATATTACAAAATTGTTATTATGAAAATCTTTAATTAGGAAAAAATGTCTTATCAAATCTGAAGTTAAATGAGGAAAAAATCAAAGTTAAATAATAAAAACCGGAACTTTTAGAAAAACATTTAATTCACATAATCTATTTTTGCTGGAGCAAAACCAGTGGCGTAACCATTTCAACCAACAGAAATGCTGGCGTACTCGTGTGTGTCCTATGAATGATAGTCGTCCTGAATGTGGGTGTTTGGTAGTTTTTATTTTGGTTTGTTTTAAACTTCAACTTGTCTCCATCAAGGCACTGGTTATGTACTGTCGCAAACAATAGCGTTATTTTTTTTTTTTGCTCTTTTTCCTTTTTAACTTTATTTTAAATTGAAATATCGATTATGCAAATTGCTTTTCTATTTTATATTATGTTATGTTGCTATAACAAAAAAAGTTTATAAAAAGATATAAACTGGCACACAAAAAATTAAATAAAAATATAAGAGGAATTATTGTCTATGAGTCAAAGTAACTAGCAAATATCATCAAATGAAGTTTTACTGCAGTGTTCATACAAATTGGTTTTGGTTTACAAAATAAATTTTCTACGGAAATTTATTTGTTAAACGTTCTCAAAACCAAAACTATATTTTACGGACAAGGCTTTAAAGAAAAGAAAGAATTTATTCGAATTATTCGCATTCGAAAGATAAATTTAATTTTTTTATATTATTCCGTTTTCTTTTCTAGAAAGAGTGTAACATTTTTTAACTTTTTATTAAGGAAAATGCAAGTTAGTGTTCGTTTGGAGGAAAAATGTTCGCTCGTAATGAAATGCTACAATAATTTCTAATAAACTCTCTATTTCAAAAAAACCATTTTATAGCCAATTTTCATTGAAAAGTGCAATAAATATAGCATTTTTCCTAAAAAAGAAAACACCATTATTAGATTTAAAGTTTTTCTGGAACGATTTCGGTCGAATATTCGAACATTCGAATAATATACCTACACAAATATGTATGTACATTAGACCGTCTTAGTTTTTACACTTTTTTCGAAAGTGTTATATACCAAAATTCTTGGTTTTTAGAGTAGATTAAAAAAATCGATGTTCATGAAGGAATTTCAAAAAAAAAAAATTAAAAGTGAGCCGGTCTACAGACATATGTTTATGTATATGTATATGCATGTGGCTAAAAATGTATGCTGTTAGGTATACACATCCATACATACATAAATATCCTCCAGTTGATGTCACGTTGAAAAGATTAATTAAAATTTTATGTCATTATGGTTCATGCAAAACTTTTTCATCTTTCTTCTTTGTGGTTTTAAAAGAAAAATTTATACTTTTCATGAAACCGCACAAAAAATAAACTTACATACATACTTATTTATTACATGCACACATACACACACACACTCACATTTACTAACATTAACTTGAGAAGTATGAAATAATACGTGCATAAACAGTTTTTTCTTCTTGCTCATTCATCTTCCCGTTATTTATTGTTTGCTTTTGATTGTTTGTGTAAGTAATATTGCATCATCGTGCATTGAAATGCAAGGAAAAATAACAAAATGAAACTAGTTTTTACTCTCTTAACAATACATCCATACATGCATGCATACATATGTGCATACCCTGAAGGAAATGTCGATGATGAAAATGTACTGAATCGCTTTTGACTTTGTCACCAGTACTACCTACAATTATTCCCCATACAATACTTTGTGCTATAGACATTTAGCATGTGCTTGTCATTGAAAATCTACTAGTGACACTTAAACAATTGACTATGTAGTGAATTCATAGTTCTTATGGGAACATGGAGACATACCAACCAGACATTTACTGGTACATTTCTATACCTTACGTAAATATATACAAATTTATGTATATTGACAAGTTGTTGCAAAATCCACCAGAAATACACCACCATCTGTTTTCTCTCTTTCTTTTATACTGACGAATAGAAGAGAAATTGTGGACAATGTCACTACTACTAGAATTTTAGTGTTGACATAGAGACACTTGGCCCCAGTCTGACTGCAGGGTACATACATACACACATACATACATATGTGTGTAAATGTTATTGTTTTGCTTTGTAGCAAAAACAAAGAAAACACACTGTCTTGCCTTATTTTATTTTCAACGAGCAGGTAATATTTTTTTAAACAACAAACATCCACACACACATACATACATACATACATGTGTATGTATGTGTGTATTTATTTTCCTACTTAGTATGTATGAACATTTACTTATAACTAAGTGCATCCATCCACTTATGACGGAAACACTTATGCGTGTTTTTGGTTATTGTTGTTGCTGTTGTACTTGCCCTTATTTGGAAGAAATGCTCCTGAATGACACTCATTCGCTTCCGGTTCATACATACATATATCTGTATGTATGCATGAATGTTTATGTGTGTATGCTTTGAAAAATAAAGAAATACTTGTATAAAAAAGTTAATACAGATGAAGTAGCTTCTTGCAAAAAGTCAGTCTGTCATTTAGAAATGAATTTGCTGACGCAATTGTATTTAATAATTTTGTTTAGAAACATGTTAAATGAAAATGGAATAAAGCAAAAATTGCATAGATACTTTAAGTTTGCAATACAACAAAATACATACATACAGAACCTAACTCATTACTTTTTCGAAATCGAGATTTTTGTATAATTCGATAGAAGAACATCTAATGTATCGAAAAATGCAAAAATCTCGATTTCAAAAAAATAATGAGTTAAGGCCATTCTATATTAAGATCTGTACAAATCGCTACCTTAATACAGAAACGTCCTATGTAGCTCATTATTTTTTTCAAATCGACTTTTTTTCATATTTCGATAGATACGCTTCTATTAAATCGAAATATGGAAAAAACTGGATTTGAAAAAAAATAATGAGTTAGGGCGTTTCTATATTAAGCTAACGAACTGTATAGCTAGAGAAAATGCAAACCGTCCTATCTAAATTACCATACCATGGAAACCAATTGAATTTTGGTTTGGTTATGGCTATGGCATTATGGCTATGGCACGTCTAATTGCACCTTAAATGTACAAAAAAAAAAACAAAAATTAACTTGACTCTATTGTTATGGTTATGGTTATGGCATATAATCAAATACAGTGTTGCCCATTATTTTGGTTCGAACAGCTGTTTTATATAGTTATGGTTATGGCACGTCTAATTTAAGCTTCAATCAGACGTGCCATGCCATATATATATATATATATATTTGCTTCAAGTATTAGTGCTGCCATAATTATAAACAGCTGTTAATGTTTTCATTTGTTTATTAATTTCAAAAGTGCAGCAACAAGTATTTCCAACCACTAAACAGCTGTTTATGGTTATGGCGAAAAACCAAAAATTCAGTTGGTTTTTATGGTTATGGTTATGGCTTTGGCGTTGTGGCGAGTCCCCTATAACCAAAAGCAGTGTTGCTCATAAGCTTACTTCGAACAGCTGTTTTGTATGGCTATGGCTATGGTACGTTTAATTGAACCTTAACATCAAAACTTAAGCGATACGACAACTTCAATAGTAAGGCGATACAATTACCCTAAAAAAGTCATTAAAGAAATTATAGTTTTATGTTTTTTAAAGACTAGTAAAGTTGATTTTCTCGGCTGATTTATATCTTTGGACTCAAAAAACTCGAGTTTTGAAATTGAGCTTAGCAGGAAGTTTCATAAATGGTCTGCAAAGTCCAACATTTTCCATATTTCTTCTGCTAAGACTAAATAAAAATTTAATTCTTTAAAAATATTTTTATTATTTGTTTAATTTTTTTTTTTTTTATATTTTTAATGACTCTACTGCAAACGACTATATGCTTTTTTATACCATTTATTTCATGCTACAAAAATTAGGCTAAAATTAAAGTGTAGAAAAACAATCATGTTTAGTTGTTCATTCAAGTATTTTTCTTTTTAAACAAAAAGCCAGCTTGGAAGCTTTTCTTTTTCTGAACAGATAAAAAAGACGCAGTAGAAAAGTTTTTTTTTTTTTTGTATTTTTTGGTATATAAAATAAAAAATAAAACATTTATTTGAATTTTTAATATTTTTTCTTTTTCAGATGACCAATTCAGGTGATCCTAAATGGCAAAAAGATGCTGCCGATCAGAATTTCGATTACATGTTCAAATTGCTCATAATTGGCAATTCGAGCGTGGGCAAAACGAGTTTCCTGTTCCGTTATGCCGATGACAGTTTCACATCTGCCTTTGTGTCAACGGTTGGCATCGATTTTAAAGTGAAAACAGTTTTTCGTCATGACAAACGCGTCAAACTACAAATATGGGTAAGTGTCTTTCAATGACTTTCGAATTCTCTGCTCTCGTTTCATTTTGTGGGTCAGTGGTGCCGATTGGGGGGGTGGAATAAAGTGTTTGTCTATTTTATATGACCGTATTGTTGTTTGTTTTCTTGTTGTTTAACATTTAGTGGCATTATTAAATGAAACCCGTTAAATAAATTGATTGTTAAATAACAAAATTTTAATGGATATACATACATACTTATATATGTATATGTACATATATATGTATGTACTCGTATATGTATGTACATTTAAAAATAAGTTTCTTTTTTGGGAGCTTTCCGTTTGTGGCCTCATTGTTGTTGATAAAATTATTTAATTTTTAAACGAAAAGTTGGTGTTTTTTTTAATTGCTGTTAAAGTCAGCAGAGCTTTCAAATCAAGTGTTTCCTATTTATTAAAGAAAAATACTTCACAAAAATCTCAGTTAGTAATTTATGAAATTATTGATCATATTTGAGGTGTTCATGACTCATCAGCGCCGTTAAAAACTATTATAATTTATTATAATTGAACTAAAGTCATAAATTATGACAGTTTATTTCTCACATCAGTTTTATAGTGCGTTCACAGTTAAGCAAATCTTGTATTTAATGTAAAATTTCCTGCTGTCAGAATATTTCCTAACGTTTTGTTTGATTTGACAGCAGAGAATTTATGTCAGCTGGAGAATTAAAATCACCTTAGGTGAATTCACCTTGGATAAAATCCTGATTTTATTTGGGAAACTACTTCAATGTAAAATTCTCTACAATTTCCAAGTCCTTTATGTATCGGAACATAATGAAAAGGGCCCATATTTGCAATTCCCTGGCGATGCACAAAAAACAAGAAAGGAATGGAAAGATCCAATATACTATACCGTAACTGTTTTAAAGCAATGAAGCAGTAGTCAATGTCAGCGAGAAACGGAGGCGAAAATAGTTCTACCAAAAAAAAAAAAAAAAACGATTTCAATGCAAAGATATGATAGAGCTTTTTCGAAAAAATTTTATGGGACATAGAATTGAATTTTAATGGACGTGCCCCCACCCATTTTTTGAATGCAAGATTTGGTGTTTGTTAAACTTTTTAAAAATCGGTACAGTAGAACCACTTAAAATAAAGTATTGAATATTGTGTATATTTCTGAGCTTAACATGTGTGAAAAATCGTTAAAATCGGTAGAAAACGCAAAGAAAAAATATGGTTGAGGTAACCATAATCAAACAGCAACATACTATGATTGAATTATATGGTTGCTGTCAAATCATATTATTGTTAATAGAAAAAAACTTGAACAATATTATTATCTAAGTTAATTATAATATTATCTGAGTTAATTATATTATAATCTTAGTATTGTAAATATGACAACACTATTGTTAGATGTGACTAAAATATAATTGAGACTCACCATACCATGTTCTAATATTATATTAATATTGTTAAATACGACCACAGTATTATTTAATATAATAATACTATTTTATTTTTTAATTATATACATATTTATTTTAGAAACAGCTGTGCGTTAAATTCGAAATAAAAATAAATTAATATTGTTGAAATAAATTGTGTATATAGAAATGTATACTTACACGACATACAGCAATGTCTGTATGAAAAGATACACAAATGTTTATATATTTTTATTGATCTACCCTTTTGCTTATACTTTATTTATTTATTAATTTATTTAACAGCACGCTTGCACTACCGATAGCTTACAAACGAAATACTGAACTGACAGATGTTTCTGAAAAAGATTTTTTTTTTAACTTAACATATTATGGTTTTGGAAAACATTATATTATTATTTACATCATATTATTTTTAAATAATAATACAAATTATGTTGTAGTCATAAATTTTTAACAAAACTATATTGTTAAACTCTAACCATATCACACTTTTATATGGATGTGATAATGTAATTATTAAATTCAAACATTACTATGTTTGTCGTAACGAAATAAATGTTTAAAATAACAACAACTAGTTTTCGACGACCACACATTTGTTTCAGAGAACATAATGTGGTTTTCTCAACCATTCTACAACCATATCCTTTCTTTGCGTGAACCACGTGGTACATAAAAATAACCTTTAATAGGCGTAGCCCCGCCAATTTTTTTTTAATTACAAGAACCAAAGGTGTTTTCTAGGTTTCGCAGCAATCAAACAAGTAGAATATCATAAAATCAAATAACAAAATTTGTGGGTGTGTCTCCGCCAAATTTTTTTTGAAATGGGACCAATAAAAATAATAATATGAACTGAGTTGCGAAGTAACACCGCTAAAAAAAAGAGACGAATTGATAACCTGCTCCTTTTTTAAATCGGTTAAAAATAGAAGTTATTTTTGTGCACTTATAGAAATACACATAATTCAGCGAAATTTTATGAAGATTTTTTTTTCTGTGAATTTGGAAATGAAGGTGAAAGAAGATCGTTTATGTGTAGATTTATGAAGTATGAAAATTTTGTTTTAATTTTTTTTTTAATGGGTAAAGTACAAATGCGGACGCCTCTTTTTCCAAAAGAACTAAACGCAGTAACTTTGCTAATATTGATTGAAATTTAATTCAAAAGAAATTAAACAATAACAAATGCTTACTTAATGCTGAAAAAAATTAATAAATATTGATTTTATGCGACGCATGCGATATTAAGGTATAACTGAAAGCAAACTCAAAAAACTTCCGTTATTAGGACTCCGTTCTCCTTCTTTTATGCTAATGCGTAAGGTTATTGTTAGTAGAAAATTTGTAAATTGCAACAACAACAAAAAAATACTTTAAATAATCGCTAAAAAAAAGGCTCATAAAAAATGTTTTTTTTTACAGTCGCATATTTCGATCAAAAACATTCAAAAACTAAAAATGCTTTTACATATATGTATAAAGTATAAACCTTTCAGCTTTATTATTAAAAACAACACAAAAATTGTTCAGCAAAAAAAAGTTTTTTTTTTGGTTGACCTTTTTCTGGAATTACCCATATGCACAAAGCCCAATATGTATGTATTTCATTTACGTTTAAAATTAAATTTACATCTGCATGATAAATTTTCAATAAACTGTGGGATTTTAAAACATTGTTTTCGAAATAATTTAAAGAAATGAATGAATGCTTCGCTGGACAGCATAAATATGAAAAATAAAAAAATTCTTAATTATAATTTAGGTAGAAAAAAACGATGGTGGTATGTATATTTTTATTTATTTGAGTATGTCATAGAATATCTTAACTTTTGAAAGACAAAAAGAAAATTAAAAATTAACAATGGAAGGATATTTTTTTAAAACGAAATAATTTTCAATAACACCTGATCTAAACCTAAAATAAATTATATCCGTTCTACCCACGACAGTAAAAATTACACCCAATTCAGGTAATTAATTACCCATGAAGTGGCAACACTGCATAATACTCGTACTAAGAGAGAAAAGAGAGTTCAATTAATTGAATTAGCTTAGTTGAAAGGATTTTGTTTTTGTATTTTACCGTTGCTTTTTAAATTCAGTATAGAAAAGCTGTTATGTATCATTAATTAATTATAGTTGAGTTATATGTATGTATGTCTATATGTATGTATGTACTATATGTAGTATGTTGGTATATGGTGTGCTTGTTTTTATAATTTTTCTATGAATCTTAATAAAATTACTTACATATGTACATCTATAGAAAACCGGCGATTATGTCGTCGTCCAATCGCTATACTAGTTTATTATTAAAATTTTGTTTTTGTAATAGAAATAAATAAACTTTCTTTTCACAGGACACTGCTGGCCAAGAGCGTTACAGAACAATAACAACAGCATATTATCGCGGTGCCATGGGTTTCATATTAATGTACGATGTTACGAATGAGGACAGCTTTAATTCTGTGCAAGATTGGTAATTTGAAATTGTGTTTATAAAAAATACATATAAAAGACAAAATTATAATATGTAATAATAATGTGAAATCTTTAGGGTAACTCAAATCAAAACTTATTCGTGGGATAACGCACAAGTTATATTGGTGGGCAATAAATGCGATATGGAAGATCAGCGAGTGATTTCATTTGAACGTGGTCGCCAATTGGCCGATCAATTGGGTGTGGAGTTCTTTGAAACCTCAGCCAAAGAAAATGTTAATGTTAAGGTGAGTTGCACTTGCACTGTCTTGCGAAATAAGAAAAATTTAAATTAAATAAAATTTTTAGATTTTAATTGAACTATAGTGAATTTTTAATCAGAAATAATTTTTTAGTCAGGCTCAAGTTCAGTACTTTCAATTCTTTATTGAATGATACTTACAATAATACTTACATGTATGTACCGACGGTACATCGAATAAGTAATAGTAATTAATGTGATGATAGTAAAAGATAAGCAAGAATAGTTCAACATACTTAGGTAGAGTGATATAACTTCGTGCTAACCAAATAGAAAGTAAAAAAATGGAAAAACAGAAAATGAATAGTGATACTTATAAATGTATTTACCAATGGTAAATCAATAATTGTATACACAATAAGCATTTCTCATATTCCATTTCATACTAAGTTTGCGTTAAATAGCTGATGTTAATAACAAAACTCTACCCCAGTAGATAGACGTGGGTGCTGACGAAGTGCGTGGCTGCCCAGAAAAATATCGGTATTTCCCCCAGCTATAAAGTCTAAGTTAAATTTTTCTTCTCTTCTTTAGAAACTCACATTAATTAATAAAAATATTTCATTCAATAAAGAATTGAAAGTACTGAACTTGAGCCTGACTAAAAAATTATTTCTGATTAACGTACCTTTTCACAATGTATGGTTAAAAGATAACAGAGACTTTAACGGCAAGTTTTGTATGGAGAACTTGCAGTTAAAGTTCACGTTAATTCTTAACCATACATTGTGAAAAGGGACATAAATAAAATTTTATGTGAAAAAGGTATAAGTTGTTCATTCTAAAGAGGAAGTATCTCTTCATTGCAAGAAAAACAATCTGGTTAATATCTTTTTACAAATCTTGAGATACTGTTTGAAAGATTTTTTTTCTAATTAAGTCCCGGTCTAGACTGGCAATTTTTGTTGAAGCAATTCTTGAATATGTGAGATAGTGTCGTATTCCTCTCTCTCTCTCTCTTTGACTAAAAAAATAAAAAGTTGCTGCAACAAAAATTGCAAGTCTGGAACGGCACTTACGATTTTTTTAATGTATATAAGTCGCTGGAATACAGAATTTCTACAGCCCTATAGGATACTGTAATAGTACAGCACAGCCGGAAAAGTAGAGTCACGCGAAATTTAGGGCATGTCTCGCTCACTTTTTTAAGCACAAAATTATATATTACTCCTAAAGCTTAAACTGTTTACCAAGTTTTGTGGGAATCGGATAAGCAGAAATACACATAGTTTAGTATTAAACTTTAATGGGCGTTGCCCCACCCACTTTTTTTAAACAAACAAACACAATCCCGCGAATAGATTAGCTTATCTGCGGAAAACACCAAGGATCTATGGCTGGAATTGAATCCACAACTTTTAGACTGGCATGCTAGTATCACTACCACTCAGACACAGAGGCACCAGCCCGTATCACTTCCACACTTCAGAGTATGTGCCAAATTTCGTAAGAGTCAGTTAAGTAGAAGCACGTGAAATTTAACATTAAATTTTAAGTTCGAAATTGTGTTCCTGCCCAATTTTTTGATAATTTGACCTTCTATGTCGTCTCAGACAAAAAAATAAATAAATTTTAAGTAAGGTCTAAGAATGACGCACACATTAAAAAATTGTAGAAGACAGTAATTTTTTATGCTTCGTGAGGTTATTTAAAATTTATCTTCTTGATTCCCTCTTAGAATGTATTGGTATGGTGCATATGTGCCCCGTTTCTGTAACGTTTGAATGACGCAAATGAAATTAAATGCCCAAAGATTATATAGAACAGAGAAAAGCAGAAATTTTTCGGAAAAAAAGCCGATTTGTTAATCAGTTTGTACAAACCAACAACAAAATTTTTTCTTTCTTACTCATTCAGTGATAATTTTGTTTGTCTCGAGAACTTCTAGAAGTCGACTCCGCTTTACTGGAAATAGCCAAAACCCAATTTTTTAAATTATCCGATTTTTCTCTAAAATGTAGTTCGGATTATTGAAATTTGTTACAGTTAAGCGTACTGCTTAAAATCAGTAAAACAATATTTTTTATATCAAATCTGTATATTTTTTTACGTCAATTTAACGTAAAGATTTTATTTAAAAAAAATTATTCATAGAAACATATTCATATTTTTAATTATTTTTAAAACAAAAAAATAAAAGTTTAAAATATAAATTAAAATAATTCAATTTCACAATGCTGTGCATTGAGTATTTACATTTGTATGCATGCAGTTAAAAAAACATAAATAAAGTACGGAAGAGCGAAAAGGACAAATACATTTTGCCATTTAATTTTTTAACGGACAAAACATGCACAATTTTTTTAGCCTTAAGTTATGCAATCGATTTCTAATATATAAATTTGTCATTGTTTATTATACCCTTCACCAAAAATGGTAAAGGGTATATATAGGTTTGTCCAGATTTTTTTTAATAAAGCGTAGTTGTTGGCTTGCTTTTGGTTTTCAGTATTACGATATTTTCAGTAAAGCGATGTTTCGCTAAAGCGAAGTGAATAAGACTAGCTTCGGGGACTCGTATCTTTTTCAGTAAAGCGTGTTGCGCTAAAGCGGATTCGAATGTATAGAAAACGTACCATGTCCATGGAAATATAACATAAGGGAATTTGTATCTATCGGAGTTATGAAGTCTTCGCATTTCAAAATTGTAAGCCAGTAAATTGAAAAGCCCACAAGAAAATGCTAGGAAGTGTAGGGTGTTTTTAAATTAGTTTGAAGAGATAAAAGAAGAGAGTTTATTACTTTCACAATGCACAAAATCGAATATATATTCTTTTTATTTACTCTTTTATATATTTTCAAGGCTGTTTTTGAACGTTTGGTTGATATAATTTGCGATAAAATGTCCGAAAGCCTAGACGCAGATCCAACGTTAGTAGGTGGCGGCCAAAAGGGCCAAAGACTGACCGATCAACCTCAAGGCACACCCAATGCTAATTGTAATTGTTAAATCATCAAATCACATTTGTTTACCTAATAGAAAGTTATTTAGTGAAAAAAAACAACAACAACAAAACAAAACATGGAAATAAAACAATACATTTTTTTGGTTATAAAAAAAACTAAAAATATATACATACATACATACCTACTTATATATAAAAGTATACACAAAAACACAAATTAAATGAAGACAAAAACTAATAAAATTAAATAATGATTTATAAAAAAAACAATTATACATATTTACAAATTATTAAATAATACTAAAATATTTATCATAAAATATATTTACTACAAATATATTTAAAAAAATAATAATTATTATTATTAATAAAAAAACTATACTATAAAATTAAGCTAAACTTAAAATGAAATGAAATAAAATAAAATAACATAAAATAAAATAAAATTAAATGAAATAAAAAAATAAAAAAATATTAAATAAAATACAATAAACGTTAATAGTAAAAATTTTCATATAAACATTATAACTAAATTATTATTATTATGTATTATTATCTTTATCAGTGTATGCCATGTATTTGCAGAAATTTAAAAATTAAAGCAAATATACATATATAAATAAATTGTTTCAAAAATATAAAAAAAGAAAAACTGAAATATTTCCACACAAAAAAAAAAGAGTAAAACAAAATTAAAATCATATTTAAATTATGTACTTTACAAATAACTTTGTATTACTGACAATTGTGGCCAAAATTATAGCATAGTTTTATGACCTTCTACACGTATAAATATCTGAATGAAAATTAAAATTGCTCCAATTCGACTTTGAATCAAAAGTTAATGTGAGAAAATGGAACATATTCTGTATTTCACGTGAAATCTAAGCGTTCGGAATTGTCAAAGTATTTTCTTAATATGAATATAAAATTTACATATCTGTGTCCAATATTTCAGTGAAATTTTGTAAAATATTTTTACGAATGCGTACATGATTATGTGATATTGTTGCACCCGCCATTAAACGCTATTAGAATATTTTTTGTGTCGTAAATGTAATGCGTTAATTTGAAGTATCAACATTCAGGCTGGACAATATTTGCCTGGTTCATATAGTTTTACATAAAATTTAATACATTACGTATGTAATGTATACATGAGGTACAAAAAGTTCAAAAATAGCTTTTCTTGAAAAAGTATATTCTTAAAATATAGATTATTTTCTTTTTCAACTTTGCAGCTTTGATATGCAGTAATAATAATACATTACATATATATGCATTAGGTACAAAAAGTTCAAAAATTATTTTTCTTGAAAAATATGTACTTATATGTGGCCTTCTCCGAGACAAGGGAACTTGGAAAAATCGATAAAAATGAGAAAAACATTGAAATTTTATTTTTTAAATCCTTTTTTCTCAAAACTTCATTTTCACACACTAGGTCCCTTTTCTCGGAGAAGGTCACATATAGATTATTTTCTTTTTTAATTGTGCAGCATTGATATGCAATAAAATAGCGAGATGGTATATTTAAAATTATGACTTTTATGGAATTTATACAAAAATTTTTTTTGTCATGTGGAGCCATCTGGCAAACAACGAAAATTACTAAACATTAAATGAACCTGGTTTTCATAAAAATTTGCTAGAATTGAAATTTAATGGGTATTTTCGTTTCCACCCGAGAGTTACTGAGTTAAATGCAAAAAAAAATCATAAAGAGTAAAAAATCTATTGTATGTTGCTATTTCAACTCTTTCCGAAAACGCTAATGAGATGTTATTTTTGTACAATTGTTGTCATTTTAGCATTTTTACTGCTAGATTTAGCATATTCTTTTTTAAAAAAGTATTCAAGTTTTTCCAAAAAAAAATATGTAAATTTAAAATCTACCATTTTATTTTTTCTTCTGTAGAACATTTTAGCACATATTTTACACTGGGCGCATTCATAAGACGTAGCAGTTGAGCACAACAGTTGTGAAACTGTTGGCAACTGTTGGCCTCAACAGTTACGTCTTAGAAACGGCTTGATGGATATAATTTAATTTTATATCTTTATTTTGTTACTTCATCGCATTTGTAATATAAAATTTAACAAATACTTGCTCCTTCCACCTAACAAAGCATATAACAGGCATAACTCTATTCGAGCAGCTGTTTAGGCTGAGCACAACACGTTGACTATAGGTAGCGAAAAAATTTTATGATGGAAAATTACTCAACTGTTGAGTGGAGCGGAATTACTCAACTATGCGTTTCTAAGACAAACGCTCAACGGTGTCGCAACAGCTACGTCTTATGAATGCACCCACTGATTTAGCATTACCACATTATAATTTTCTGGCAACACTGTTCTGTATATACGATACTTTAGGAAGACTCAGGACACATGCGGCCATTTAAAGAATTTTAACAAAAATATTTGACAATTTTTGAGATTATGAGATCGAAAGCAGGCATTTTTTTAATGTACTAGTTATACAAAAAAATTAAATTTACAAATATTCCATGACATCCATATGCACTTTTTATTTGCAAATAAACGCGGGAACTTTATTGTAAGTTAAATAGATGTGTTCATTTACTAAAATTTTGTGAATTTGTACCAATTGTTACTGGAAAGTGTTCATTAACCCAAGGAAAAGTGTCAAAAGAGATTAAAAAAATTGAGATTAATAAAAATTCTTGCAACTTCTTAATGGTAAAATAATACTTGCAAGTATTGTCCAAACAGAAGTTCTGTGCTATTGTTTACCAACAAATTTTTTGAAAAACTTCTGAAAATGGAAAACTCGAAATATTTGCACGTCCTTTAAAAAAATGTAAATAGAAAGCATTTTTTGTTAATTTTTTATTCTTCTTTTACTAAGCCACATAAAAACATTTTAATAGTCAGACTTGTTTATCGTATCTGATAAGGGATGGAAAAAAATTGTTTTTTTTTAAATAGTAAAAATAATGCATGCAACTATGTAGAAGTATTTCTTGTTAGATATCGATTTTTAAAAGTATTATAACTTAAAATATCAAAGAAATCGTTTCCAAGGAATGTCTAAAATGCATCAGAAAAAGTTCAATTGCATTTATCTGCTCGTATTTCTGATGTAAATAAAAGTATTTTAAAATTTTTGCTAGTAAAGCGTTAATTTACTTGTTCGTAGGAGAGTAATAATAAGGTGTAAAATGTTGCCAATTATTATTTTTGTTTTTGTAAGCAATGTAATACACATATGTATAACAATGTGTGCTATCTACGCATAAATAGTGAATTCTTTTTTCTTAATTTTACGATTTTGCGATCATATTTTGTTTGATAATAAAAAAAATCTAGCTGAAAAAATTGCTATATTTTTTTTAGAAACCCTTAGGTGCCTTACTGGCTTTTTCAATCTTTGCTTTAGAAAAGAAATGAAATTCGAGTCTTTCGAGTACTGTTTAAAAATATCATTGGCTTCCATATCAAAAATGTGCATTACTATTAATATAATTTTCATTCTACCCTCATTCATAGTCTATTAAATGATATCAGGAATCTCTATGAATTTCTTCCTTAAGAATTTATAAGAATTAAATTTTCGCTTTCCCACCGAATTTGTACAAATGCCTTATAATACGTTCCCCATAACATGCATAGTCGTACATACATATGTATATATTTAATATGTATAATATCAAATTAAACCAATGTTACTGGAAATTCTCTTTCAAAACACATTGTTTTCCTGCTTCAAATATTTATTTGCATAAAACCATCTAAATTTGTGATTTTTAAAAGTTAAGCCAAGTCTCTAACGTTTTCAAATCACTTTATTTTTGGGTCTTTTATAGAAGGTAATAAAAAAATCCTTAAACAAATTAACCAATGTGTTCCTTAGTAATTTGCTTGAACGATTAATTTTTTAACACTTAAATTAAGAAAAATTTAGACAGCTTTTTTCTGCTTTTGTTCGTTTTTTATAACAGTTAAAATAAATAAATCAGCTGTTTTGTTTTGTTTTCAAGCAGTTAAAATCACATCGAAATTTTAAAACGGCATATTATTCTAAATCACGTTATTTTCAGAAAATCAGGATGTAATAAACAATGTTAAACTGCCCCTAAAACGTTTACAGCTATAGCAACCCCAACAGGGCTGTCTGTCAGTGTTAACAATTTTTGTATGTCAAATCGTGTTAAAAAATTTTAATGTAAATAGGAAACAGAATGCAAGAAAGTTTTTATTGTTTCATGACTACAAGTATTATGATCTTTTTGGTAGGGTCTATGCAAGTGATCAGATGATTGATTTTTTTCATGTTATTTTTGTAAAATTTTTCATAATTCTTCTTAGCACAAAGTTTTCTTTATATTTTTATTGTCCGTTTTTTACAAGTCTAAGGTATTTTACACAAAAAAAACTTTTGCTTGTTTTTCATTGTTGTGCTTGATATAAACATACTTTGATGACTATAATACAAAATAAAATAATTTCAAGAAGGTTATGTACATTTCCTTAACCTGCCAACATGTTTTTCACATACGAATATGTCTATCCGATAGTTAATTTGAGGATATATAATGATGTAAAATACTAACAATTCTATTAAACATACATAATGAGAGTGTTCATAATATAACAAAACTCTAAATTGTTTTTATTGTTCCATAAGAATAATAAAAAATGTCAAAAAATAAGTTATAAATTATGCTATATTTTTAAGCCATAATGTATCTTAAAGAATGAAAATGTTGTTATATATATGTATGTATTATTATTGAAAATATATAATATTATATTTATATTTTATTAATTAATAAAAAATATTTACTAGTTTGTTTCAATACCAAAAAAACTAAGAAAATATAAGAAATCGTTATTATTATTATTTTATCAAAATAGTAAATAAATTTTTACTTTATACACCTTTTTTACTGCTTTTTTAAAGAAATCTTACAAAAAAAGTAAATATACTTAAATAAAATGAAACGAAAGTACTTCTTATGCTAACAGAACAGAAAAACAAACAAAATGTTATTAACCAAATTTACAGAATTTTTTCAGACAGCTTTTCCTTGCTCCATAGTCTTCAAGAATTTGTATTTTATATGTATGAAAAAGAAACCATAATATTAAACATAAAAAACTGCATATGTACATATCTACCTAGTATGCATGTACATACATACATATTTACATATACATATAAACTGTTTTTTAAACTTTTTTTGTTTCAATTTCACCATCGCTGTCTTTTTCTTTCATTAATTTTTAAAAAGTATTAAAAGAATTATATACCTAGTTAATAATATACATATATCATAAACATATTATGTACTTATAAAGAAAAAGAAAGCATAATACAATTAATTAAATGTATTTTTGTTCATATTCTCATGTTATTCTGAAATTGAAGAAAAACTGAAGTCGATAATAATTTAAAAAAAATAAATAGAACGAGTAAAAAAATTCAACACTCACATACACACACACACACTTACAGTAGGAACAAATTGGGAAACGGTAAAAAAATCACGTATTTCCGTTACAAACTAAACTACAGAGAATTGCAACACTTATACACATACACTAAAAGGCATATAAAGCAAAGAGACTGTTGCCATACTATTTTGCTGCAAAATATGTAAAATTGGGGAAAAGCCTCATAGTTTCAAACTGTTGTTGGTTGAGTAAAAAACTAACAGATTTCATATACACTAGATAATAAATGGTAAATAGTAATAGCCATAAAGACTTTTTTTATATACAAATCTGTTCTATTTGATGATTTTTACTTGGCACAATTTCTTCTCGTTTTTCCAGCTCTTAAGTGAAAATAAAAATCATGTTTTTATAACTTTTAACATTTTCGCTAATTTTAAGGTTAAGGCTGTGTAAAACTGGAATCTGATTCCGGTAACACGTTTTCATAACAACCAAACTTATGACATGAATATATATTTTTTTCAGAATTTGGTCTAATGGTTTAATCGGAATTTGGCTTAACGTTTCGTATTAAAAAAAAGTCTACTGTGTAATTCGAAACAAAACAGAAATATTTTCCAATTTTTATGGCGACAATATAACATGTTATAACACAATATGCATATGCCTATGTATATATATATATGTATGTATATATATATACATATATATATATATATATATATATATATATATATATATATATATATATATATACATATATATATATCATATCTACATATGTACATAAATATATGCACTATATGCAAACAATAGTGTATTGAATTTACTCACAACAATAATAAAATATGTAATAATTGAGTATAAACACGAAGGAAAACCTAAATAAAATTTCATATTTAGTCAAAATGGCGTTGTAGTATGAATTTAAATGAAAAAAATAAATAAAAACGAAAAAAACAAAACTAAGAAATAATAAATAAATTTTAATGTTGCATTGGATAAAATAAATAAATTGATGAACAATTAAAATAACTCTTACATCTATTTGTATTTCATTTTTAAATATGGACAATTCTACATTATTTGTTGTTCACTGCATTAAATCCATGCATATCATTAGAGAAAAAGCAACCCGCCCGACCCTATCTAGCAAAAAATTGTTTTTATTTTATTGATACCCGTATGTTAGGCTGAGTTTACATCTTGTGTGCGCAATGCCCAAAAAAGCGTAACCACTAATTACTAATGAAAAACTGTTTGGTCCAGACATGTATTTATTGATTTAAACTGTTTCCAATAATTTTAGATTCTATAAAATTGTCTATTAGTTATGTATGAAACTGTTTAACTTAATAAATACGTTCCTGAATCAAACTGTTTTTCAGTTTAAAATTTTTTAAACGCACTAATAATCCCAAATTAATATTTTACTTATTAAGTAAAATATTTTTTTTAATTAAAAATATATTGAAATTTGACTGTTTTTCATTAGTAATTAGTGGTTACGTTTTTTCCACTTGTGTGGTACATGGCACACAGATGTAAAGCTGGCCTTAGTGTGTTTATTTTTAAACAAGTTTTTTGCTCCTGCCAAAATATTGAGCTAACGGTACATGAACGTTTGTTTTAAAAACACATAGTTTTACATTTTCCACCAAATTTGTCATTAAACATTAATTTCAATTTTACAAGATTTTTATAAGACAATAAATAGGGAGGTATGTATACATATATAATCCTCCAAAGTTGCAGATGTATATGGTTTCAAGACCATAAATTTATTTTAAAACGCGTTCTTATTGTTCCATCCTAATATTACTGTGGAATTGTCCATATGTACGTCAATTCATAAATGGTAAGTTTGATAAATGTAAAAAACCGGCCCTAAAGCAATTACGACTCTCGTATTATGGGACATACATATACACCAGTACAAAATTTTGGAGATTTCAATTAAAATCTTTATCAAAATCTATACGGTTTGCAACAAGATTTTCTGGCAATTATCACGATTTCTCCATAACAAAAACCCATTAACTGCGAATTTTCCTCAACTACAACTAAACAACTGCAATATACATATGTAGCTTATTCACACAACTTTTTAAGTACAGAGGCTTACTTTTTAGCACAAATTCTATTTCAAATAGATTTCGAAGAAATCTGGTGACGATGTAGACTTTCAGCCTTATTCAAAAAAATATTTTACTTGAGCTTTAAAGTTCATAGTAGCTACCAAGCAATTTAAGGCTAACATTGGTTTGTTAAGAAATTGTATTCAAAAGACAACTTTAATTATTTTGTGATTTAATAACAAATTCTGGTAACACCACCATGTTCAACAACCATTTCACAGTTTATGATGTACAACATCGAATACAATTTCATTCGATTATTCAACTATTTTTTATTTGAAGGGCTTATTGTAAAAACACGATAAGGCCCACGATTTCAGAAAGTGGTTTTATCAGTTCATTCAATTACTTTACAGCATCGGAACGTCCTCTTAAAATATTGTACCTATATTCCGTTTAATTTCCGCCTCAGCCGCAAGTGTCACTTTTTACATTTTGATTTTATTCAGAATTATTTGTCCCAAAAACTCGATAAGCCACAGCAATAGAAATTATTTGATGTGATAAATAGAAAAAATTATAAATTTTAAACTGCAAAAACACGATATACCACTTTATTTCAACCAAAATAACAAAACTTTTGATATTCAAAAAAAAAAAAAAATATGAATAAATTTCATGCAATAACTGGATAAGCCACAACTTTTTGCGATTTCCGAAGATTTCTTGGTGTACAGCGACGGGTATGTGATAGTAGTCTTCCTTAAGCACTAAATAAAAGTATCATATCATGATTTCGTCAAATCCCTATTTTCTGCATTTATTTTAAACTTCAAAGGCGATTTTCTCAGTATTTTCATTTTGTGGCTTATCGAGTTTTTGCAATAAGCCCTTCATTTTATTAAATACATTTTTATTATCTTGAAGTTAAGCAACCTAATTTATAAAATATAAGGTTCTGACATGGAAGCAAAACAGATAAAAAATTTTATGAAGTAAAAGTAAAAAAAATATGATGAACATAGAAAAATTATCTCAATTTATTTTATTCGAACGAAATGAGCACTTGAATATCCAGCTTTTTTCGATTCGTTTTGTTTGAATGTACATCACTAAAACATTTTTTATAATTGTATTTATTTTAATATTTTTTTATGGATTTTGCTATGTATTTCGAATCAGTTGGATAATTTAGTGATATTTTCCATCACATGACAGAAATAATAAATTTAAGATAAGAGCTAGCAAGCACTTCTAGCTTCATTTTCAGATGTAACATGAATCAATATGTGCTATATTAACAAAAATATTTGAGGTAAAAAATACACATTTTGGAAATATCAACTTAAAGTAGCCTTAACAAACGTAGGTGCCTACTTTAGAATTTTGATATAATAATTTTTTTTTTTTAATACAACTTTACTTAACATTGCTTTTCAAAGCTTTGTTAAGTTTTTTTGAATACGACCCTTTGTTTTTTATGGGAAATCTACTAGGTTTTGCGTGAAATCTCGTAAGTATGTGCCAGATTTTGCTCAAATATAAACCCACTATAAGGAATAGCACATGCATAATATGCATCAATATATTTTCAGGGCAATCATGAACAAAATTTCTCGAGAAATTTCTCCCTTTTCCAATTACAATTTTTTTGTTTTCCCTATTACTTCTTTTATTTGAAATCATTCCCCGGGAAAAATTTCTGGCGGAATTTTATTCAAAGAAAATACTCAAATTTCATAAAAACCACAAAAGTATACAAAATTAAATTTATAGTAATCGCTGTAATAGATTGAAATACGACATAGACAAAACAAAACGACATAAACGTATAAACTAAACGACCGTTTGTTTACATTAATCCAAATATGCTATTGCAAAAATGTAATGCCTGTAAAAATTTTCTGCTAATAAAACCTTTATTAATTAATTAAACCTTGATATTTATACTCAATGTAATACAATATAAATAAATAAAACATCAATAATAGTAAAAAGTTACATGCAATTTAAAGTCTAATAAGTATCTAAATACATTTCTTTGTCACGTGTTTATGTATGTAATAATTTCTTCTATAATTTCTCACGTAGTGGATTTACTCTGTTAAAGCAAAGTTTTTTGGTAGTAATTCCAAGATTGTAGTGCATAATACGCGAAATGGTGGACTCAGCGGTCGGGTGGCATAAAGTGGGAAGTCTTTTTCGGCAGCAAATTCAGCTAAAAATTGACGACATACACCACAGGGTGTGGTAAAGGCGCCTTCTTGTTGAGCAACTACAGCGCAAGCAACAAAATCACGTTTGCCTTCGCTGGAAATTAGAGAAAATATAGATTAATTCAAAATAGTCTAGTCAATTTAAAAGTTTCTAATAAGTATGTATGTACATAAAAGGTCACTTAAAATCTAAAGATCTGTAACGACAAAGGGGTTTAATTTTATATACCCAACAAGTTTATTTTTTTTTATAAATACCACCTTCCAAATAATTACTATTAATTTGTATACCCATTTCCAAAAATTTAAAAGTCGACACGAAAATACAATTTGGCAACACTCCACAATAGCTGCTGGTACATTTTGTTTATTATTTACATACATACATATTTATATTTGTCTGGATGTATGTACACAACTATTTCTTGAATACCTTTCGATTAAAGTTTATAGAATTGTTAATGGTGTCGATTGTAGAGCTGCAAAACTATCGATAGTCGCTCCACTCGATAGTTTCGATAGTTTTATGTAAAACTATCGATACTATCGATAGTATCGAATAGTTTTATAAAAGTTGCCACATAAGCTACATTTGACTAGAAAAAAATCCAGAGTCCTCAACATTTTCATTAGTATGTATATAAAAATATATAAAGCCTTGTTTTCGATTTTATTGAAAGCGGCATATTATCGAAAATATACTTTTTTATTGAACTTAAAATTTTATGGTTTAGAATTATCAAAATGCGAAAATTGTTGATAGCTTTTAAGACACTAACTGTAAAGTTTTATAGTAAGAGACGATTGGCGACCGTCGCGATATCAGTACCACCAAAATTTATCTTTGTGTCGACGATGTTGAATTTATTAAGATACTTGTGACTACTATTTGTCGAATAACACTTGGATTTATAAATAAATTCATATACATACATATGTATTTAAGTACTTATGTATACAGAAGCAGGGATGCGAAAAAAAATTTTAATGTTTTCAGTACGATTGTACCTAATTCTTTATTTATATTTTTTTAATACTTGTACTGTTTAATTAACTAAAAATCAATTAACAAAACGCCAGAAGGTGCACAAAGGGCTAATTTTTTACTAATTAGTTAAACCTAGTTTAACATACGTTTGAGTTAACCAAGAAACAAAGTTAAACGGGTTTTAACCGCCCATTCTGTTTTCAGTGAAGGTTTAAATTTGTCAATTTAGCTAGAAATGCCATACTTTGCTTTCAATATAGATATGGCATTCTTGAAAATATTTTATATAAATAGGGCAACACTTAAAAAGCGATATTAAAAAACTTTTATAAGTTTTTTGAAATTGTTAAGAATTTAAAAATAAATAATATGGACTTAAAATAGTGTAGCTCCAAAAATAAACTACAAAAGAACATAAAATTTTAAATCCAACGAAATATTTGAAAGAATTCCAATTCATTACACACATAAAAATCATTTTGGCGTGTTCGTATCTCCTTTATATTTCTCACAATTGTCCTATCCAAGTTATTATAGGTTTAATAATCGCTAAAATCTTCGTCGTCATAAGAAGCATCCATTTTATTTATTTATTGAACTTTTCAGTAAAAGTGTTTTTTTTTTCAATTGCGTAGTATTTATTTAATACATGTCTATATATGTATGTATATATATTTATCATTTGATAGTTCTAACTTGAGTTTAACTGCGCAATGCTGCCCGGTTAAACCTAGATTTTTAACTAGATAATCTTTATCTGAAAAACAAAGTTTTAAGTTTAAACTGCAGTTAACTGACAAGTAGAGTTTATCTTTATGTGAAAAACTAGCTCAAAGAATATTAGTTGCTGGGATCTGAATATAAAAGTAACATTTACGATATACTACGTTTATAACCTTTTTTTTATTCGATTGTTCACAGTCGATGCAAATAGTCGGCTTCTCTCCTTGGTAGGAAAATAAAATTTCCACATTTGCAGATGAATTTGGAATAAATAACATTCCTCCAGCAATTCTTTAAGTACCGGAAAACATCGTTTGATTTACTTAATTTTCTAATACCTTCGAGCTAAAGATTAACCCCCTTGTGCAAAAAAATAAGTGAACGTTAAAACCGGTTTTTCTATGGAATTTTTTTTTGATGTTCACTTCAAGCACGCATTATTTTTTGCATAAGGGGGTTAATATATTTTAATGCTATTTTTGGCATGTAATATAATATAAAGAGATTCCAGTAGTGCTAAATGGGTCATTGCGGTGCTACGGTACTTTTGGCATTCAAATAGCGCTAAAAATATACAATTGTACCAACTTTTCCATCGCTGTACAAAAGCATAAATCAACTACGGACAATTTGCTTCAAAGCTGCCGGCTACTGTTTAATGACTTCGATTATTTTTACTCTCTTAATTACTTGTTTTTTTTTGCCGATAGTATCGATAGTGGAAAAAACTATCGTATTTCATTTACAACAAAACTATCGATACTATCGATAGTACTATCGATAGTTTTGCAGCTCTAGTCGATTGCTGAATCTCTAATTAAGTAAATCCCTTTTTGTGTGAACGCTTTTGGACTAGGAACTTTTTTAAATATGATTTATTTCACTTGTTCGGGTACACTAACACAACTTATATGTACATTGATGTTTCTATAACCCTTCTTCATAAATTACCTTATTGCTTTGGCAGCAGCAGTACGTTCAGCACATAATCCTGCCGTATATGCTCCATTTTCTATATTGCATCCAGTATAAATGCTGCCATCAGCCGTGCGTAAAGCAGCTCCCACGGCGAAGTTACTATATGGACAGTAGGCATTTTTGCGTGCCTCTACTGCAGCCATTATAAGCTCTTGGATATGCGCATCTTTACGACAGATTAATTAGAATACATAAGATCAATAGCTGCTTTTATTATATCAATTTACATATGTATCACTTACCCAAATTCTCAAATTCTTTAACATTTGATTCTTCCCGTGAGCCATTTATATAATATTGGGAAGACATTTCACTTACAAATATATTTAGCACCTTTTAGTATTAGCCTTTAACAATTAACTAATAAAAAAGCTGTATGATTTCACACTTTTATTAAACTTATTGCAATGTTAATGGCAGTATATACATACATTCATACATACATAAATATGTATAAAAAATGTTTTGACATCTGATTTAAATAACAACAACAAAAGTAAGCAAAACATATGTTTAGTACGAATTGTTAATATCGACAATGTTACCGTTGAGATTTTTGTAAAGCGCGCATAAAAATTAGTTTGTATTCAATCATACAACCTTGTAACGGTTTTGATTAAGATCTAGTATGTATTTTCAAAAACTCAAAATAAGGTTTAAACTTTAACAAAAACATTCAACTCAAAAAATACATTTAATGAAAAAAAAATTATATTTAAATATATATTTTTTTGTATGAGATAAAGTTAGAATTTTCAAGCACTCCTATTGATGCAATTTCCAAAATTATACTTTTGGTCTTATCATTATCTCTACAAATTTCAGGGAATACCACAGGCCACGGAAAGTTTTCCAATGAATACCACAGGCCACAGCACTTTTGGGATCTCTTAAATTAGCATCAGTATAACATCCATTTAAATTGCTGGAAATATTTACACAGAAGTATTTAACAAGATTCATTCAAAATATATGACAATGTTTTAATTTGATTTCACCTTTCAAAACATGCCTTGAACCACCATCCACTTTGAAACTTCTTGGCACAGTTAAAACTCAAATGTTCATCATTATCGCGATCTCTGGTAGAGAACTTTGAACCTTTGTGGTACATTAAAGAGTCACCAGCATTGCCATTATAGGTTCCTAAGGTTTTCAAAACATATTCCTCTTCTTCACTGCCTATTTCAAATTGATCATATTTTGCGTAGCGCTTCGAATTTTCATAATCGTGCATTAGTATCAGTAATTCATGAGGATTTGTACTTGTCAGGTTATGGATTTTTTCAAGACCTAGAAAAAATTCATTGGATTTGCTGCCAAAACCATGTTTATAATCATTCCAGTCGCGATAAAAATTTTCTGTACCATCAACACGTCTTTGAATGACAATCCAATTTTTGCCGAAACAATAATTGTCAAGAGATTCTTTTGACGATATACTAGATCTGGGACTATTGCATGTTAAAAGATTATCATTCTTTAAGTCGTTGATTTTTGATGTATAAGGGATTTGTTTAAGATTTTCTTCCAAATTTTGAATCCTATTTTAAGAAAAAGTTATATGTATGTACTATATGTATGTATGTACTATGTAATCACTTACAAACATAAATATGTATATATGTATGTATGTATGTAGATATAAATTTTACAGCGCTGTCGCGAAAAGAAATACACATGTATGTACATATGTATTGACTTACAAACGGAATAAACAGACTCTCAGGCGAATGTAACGGTATGACAATTGATAGAATCTGTTCACACACAGCAATTTTTGTTGAGCAACTTTTTTAGTGATGTTTCCATATACATATGTATGTACATACATATGTACATACGTTTTAATGTGAGCTGTAATTTATGTACTTATGTAAATATGTTTTTGCTTTCATCTATGTACATGCACGCATATGTATAATATTTATACACATAATTACATACTTATATACTTGTATAATTTACCTTGTTGTTAATCTATTCAAATCTCTTTGCACTGATTCATTTCCATCTAAGAGTGTATTTAGTTTGGCAAATAGGTGTTTATAAATTTCTATTTCATCTGAGTTCTAGAAAGATTTTAATTCACATATCAATGTATGTATCTATTGAAAGAAAAAGAAATTATGTACTTACTTCATTTAAATCCAAAGAGACAACACTAGTTAAAAAATAATTTAACAAAAATATATATAAACTAATTTTTATTTCCATCTTTATTTTTCTGGTTTAAAATACTGTCTAATCTTTTGAAATACACTTTTAGTTATTGCAAGTATAAAAATTCATAAATATGTACTACATACATATTTACATATTTATGTATGTGTGCATGTTTGGGAATTTTAAAAATTCACCGATTTATAATGAAATGATAACAATTAAGCTGACCAGCCCCCGTATTCTGTAAGTCGCTAAAGCTAAATCTCTGATAGTGTTTTCACACTGAAAGTTAAAACCTGGTTTTAAAGTTAAAACCATAAACAGCTGATTTTGCTTTCACACTGCAAGTTTGTTAAATTCAGTTTTTAACTCACAGGCAGACAGCCTAATTTTGCTAAAAATAAAATAAATCTCCTGCCAAAATGCGTGTATTTGTTGTTGCATTTTTCTGCTTTTTAATAACACTTGTTGGACATACTGTTCAACTGTTTTTGTTTGTATGAAAAAGTGAGATATTTAACAATGCGCTCTAAAATGGAAATTATTTTATATATTGTAAATAAAACTTTTTTAAATTATGGAACTTCTTATACAGAATGAAGAAGTGCTTGGAAATATTGTTAACAATATAAAAATGCACAAATACATTATAAGATAAACCTTTTTTATAGGCAGATGAATGTCAGTCATATTGTCTATTTTCAATTTCCACAGTTCAATTTAAAATATTTTCGTTGTTTTCCTTCCAAAAAACTCTTTTTTCCATAATTTTTTGATTATTGTTACTGCTACATTAATTTTTAAGTTGAAAATTTTTGAGGCGCCATCTATTGTTAATCACTGGCATACCATTACCAGCTGCTGTCGGTCATTTCTACTTAGCAGCACTGAATTTATCACAGCGAAAACAAGGTTGCATTTCATAAAACCAACTTAAAACCAATTCAAAAATGGTTTTAATTTGGTTTTAACAAAAACAATTTGTATGGTAAAACCAGGTTTTAACAGTTGGTTTTAACGTTAAAATCAACTTTTATTAAAACCATGTCAGTGCGAAAACACTATGAGACGCTAAAAATCTATAAAGTCGATTTATCGAGTTTTGGATACGAATACAATTTTCAAATGTGTATTGCTAGATCTGGCAATGCCTAAGAAATCCATTCGGGCCGAAATTTTTTTGTTTTATGTCATCGCGAAATATGTTTAATTTCGTATTTGTTCAGCATTTTAGCGATCGAATTAAGCTTTAGCTTTGGCGAGTTACAGAATACGGGGGCAGATTATATTTATTATGATTTTTTGTATTTGAAGGAGAATTAGTTAATTAAAATAGCAAGAAATACTCTCAAACATATTTATATCAATCGCTTTTTTTTTTTGTTGCAACAGAACGAACAGAACATGTTTCTAATCTTCGCTTTAGATAATGAGCTGGTTGGATCACATTTTTCGACGATTAGACCCCAGAATTAACAAATAATATTTTCAGTCGTAATTTAACTCTGGGTGGGAGAACACCTTTTCGCGTCGTCGTAGTTATTTTTAAATACGGCCAGGCATTTTGTTGTTGTCTTGCTTTCAAGAATTTTGCGGCTGTCGCATTGTTTAATGGTTTTTCCTCGAATAACCGTAATTATTTGCGGTTCTTTTTGGAATTTTTCTTTGCATATGCAATCGTTTTGTTTGTTATATATAAATAAATACATATTTATATGTATAACTGTTCGTGACTTGTTACATGTTCAAAGATTTGTTTAAACGCTTTTATTGTATGAATCTACTGCATATAACCACACTTTTTGGTGCTTGCTTGACATATTGTTACGTAAAAATATTCCTACAGGGTTAAAGCAAAGAACTATCTGGAAGTATTTAACTAAAGCACTAAACGTACACACATATTTACGTGCAAACACTATAGCAACAACAATAATTGTGTACATAGCTACAGACATACACACATACAAATAAAAATGCGAGCACTTATGGTAACCACCCTGTACTAACAGTAGCACACCGCATTGCCAACATAAGAGTCGTTACTTTAAAATTCAAAAATAACGGCCAATCGAATTATCTACAAACGCCTAGAATCAGCAACATGAATTTTCCCGATTCTGCTAGAGGACTGTTTGAACATCTGGCTACCAATAGTAAATGACAAGTAAGTACAGACATATTATTACGCCACCTATCGGGTGAACATTCGAGAACCGGTTGCTGTACTATAAAAAGTGGCAGCATGTGCGAGAATAGATCAGTGCTAATCAGAAAGTATTCAAGTTAAGACCTCGTTGAAAGTGGACAATAACGATAAGAAGTAGTTAAGTAAAGACAAGTTGTAATTTGCTTCGTTAAGAATAAAAGGAAAAACAGTAGCAAATAAAAATTGTGTGTTATTTATTTTTATTTTTGAGCAATCAAAAGAACTCACACGTTTAATAAAAATTTAAACGTAACAATATGAAGAAATTTGATGGGAATTTTTAATACATGGATACGACTTATTAAATACTGGAGCAGTGAACTGGTGGAGACCAAATTGAATACTCTAATAAGGAATAAACGCTACTTAGCAAATTGTTGAAGACCCTGGTGGAGTACCATATATAACTCAAGTGATTGGTGAAATTTTTTAGTATTGGACACTGACGTATTAGATATTGGAGCAATAGTGGAGACGAAATTGAAAACAATCTGTTGAAGAACCTGGTGGAGTACCATATATAACTCAGTTTTAGAGCAGTGGACTGAATGGAATTGGCAATTTGTTGAAGAACCTGGTGGAGAACCAAATATAACTCAAATTTGAAGAAGATTTTGACTGGTGGAGACCATTTATACTCTAGGAGTGGACTCTAGGATTCTCTACTTCCTATGTGAAGGCGTGGGTCGAATGAGGCCTTGAGAAAACTTCTATTTGTTGAAGAACCTGGCACTTTGCTCCTGGTAGCTAGCCAAATTATACCAAACCCCCCCCCCCCCAAAAAAAAAAAAAATATTTTTTTAAATCAGAAAAGGAAAATATAATTATTTATTTGTGAATTTTCAAATAGTCTTTGAAATTCTGTGCATAAGAGAAGAGGTTTATGAACGTTCAAAATGTGTGGTTGAAGTCTTCTGACGATTTATTAAATCAACAAATAAATGCATATAGACAATGCTTAACCACCAGCAAATAATAGAATTTACCTTATAATAGAATTATGACAACATGTCGAATAATAAATTTCTTGAATAATTTACAATGATAAATAGTTCAATATACCACCCACAACCCTATGAACTTTTTTAAAAATCGGGCATGCAATTTCGAAAATTTTTATTGCATGTTGAATGCAGAACATAACCATTGGCTTAGCTTAAAAATATTTTTGGGGGGCATGGAAAGATTTTATTTGGACTAGTGATTTTCATGAGTAATTTTAAAATAAATAAATACAAGAAATTTTCAATAATACTGAAGAGGCAACAGCAACTCTTAAAGACAATGCTCCCTCCCCACTAATTGGGCTTTCTACGCCTATGAGCATACCCGAATATGTGACAGCGCATAGAGAAATGGACCTAAGGGTAAAAAATCAATTTTCCCTTTTTTTTGATGTGGACAACATCTAAGCATCGAATGAGACCGATTCCATGCCCCAAAAGTGTTCCCTCCCAGAGATATGCGCTTTTTATGATGTGATGGTACACCAAAGATACACGTATTTAAATCTTTAAAATGGCTCTCCTGAACAAAACCGGTTTTACCCTTAGGTCCCTTTCTATTTTGCGCGTCACATATACATATACATATAAATAAAAGGAAAATAATTGTTACACTTCAATATTTTTTAACTTCTCTGTTGTCGTTACAAATTATTAAAAATTAACATTTAACTATGAATAATCATTGTTATTGCTCGTTTGATCATAAAAATCACATTAAAGCCGAAAGTACTGGTTGGCGACAGGCGTTTTATTACCCTGCTGGGGGCACATATCATGGATGTTGGTTAAATTCTCAGCATCATCTTTTCGGGGTAAAGGAATCGAAAAATAATTTAATTTATGATGGTCAATGGCATAACGGTAAACGACATGGTTATGGTACGATGAGACGTCGTCTCAGCGATGGCACCATGTTGCGCATCTACATTGGGGAGTGGCGTGATGATCTAAAATCGGGCGAAGGTAAAAAATTTTATGAAGATGGCGTTTATTATGGATGGTGGAAGTATAATAGACGTCATGGTTTGGGTATCAAATGGTATAAAAATGGTGACCTCTACATTGGCGAATGGCAAGCTGATGATTTTCATGGCCTGGGTGTACTGTTTTATGGTGAATTAAGTTAACTTGAATAGCATAAACAGAATTGTGAATAAGTGTATATATCCATACATATGCATGTATGTATGTAATTTTGTATTTAAGATAATGGTAACCGTTATGAGGGTCACTTTTGTGGAGGCTTGAAAAGCGGAGAAGGTATTTTTTATCATTTAATGACTGGTCAAGTGCAGAAGGGAATGTGGGAAAATGGTGTATGCAGAGCTTCCATCCTACAAGATAAACAAACCGAAGTGACATCATCTTATCGAATACCGAAGGTGAGTTATGTTAAATTAAATAAAAATATTAACATGGTTGCGCCCAACTTTGCAAACATTAGTTTCCGCTCATTTTACAAAATTCAACATCGCGTCACTTTCAGAGCTCAAGGTGTCTACCAAATTTCATAACAATCGGTCAAGTAGCAGTACGTGAAAAATAATATTAAGCTTTAAGGGGCAAGGCGACACCTTTAGGCACAAAATTATGTCATTCTAAGAGCTAAAACTGTTTGCCAAATTTCGTGAAAATCGCTTCGGTAGAAGTACATATAATTTAACCAGCGTTGTCAACTCGGTGCTTTTCGCGCCGTTTTTAGTGCTTTTTAAATTTTCGAAGCGAAAAATTTTGAAGTTAGTGCTCGGTGCTTTTTTAAACTAAATTTTGGTGCTTCTTATTTCTTGGCAGTGGCACTAAACCCAAAATTGAAAAAGAATTTTCCTTACCTTGCGGCTACACGTTCAATAAATGGCTTTCAATTTTTTCACACGTATGGTTTGTCAAAATTTGCTAAAATTGAAGTTGTGACGTAGGCTGCAAGCAATTTGATTACCAATTTTATGTTCAAAATGCCGTCGTCGAGGAAACAATTAAAAATTTTCGCCTACATATTTTATTTCAGCAAAGAAAATTACTTCTGTCTTAAATTTTTTACAAACACAAAAATTATTTTAAAACAGTTGTTAAATTGAAAGACAAATTGAATGAAGCGTTGAAAGAAAAATTGAAGTCCACCTGGTATTCAATTCCCAAATGTATGAGTGTGGTAGTAAAAAAGTGTGAATGTATTGAACTTTGAAATAAAAATTGAAGAAAAAATTTATCGTGTAGCCTCCAAGTTATATAGTATATAAATTTTTTTTGAAGAAGTCTTACATTTAAAAAAAAACATAAGCAGTGAAGTTAAATGGAACATTTCAAAATATTCTAATAAGATTGTACAAAACTTGGTTAAAGAAATACGTTCATTTTATTCTCAAACTTTCAAATTTTAAGCACAATTAATGGGAACAGTGTTTTGCCACACGACAAAGAAGACATAATACAAGTATAGTCTAATAGCGAAATATTTTCTAGTCAAACTTAAATGTTTAAATGCAGAAGTTGATCACGTTTTTAATTTATTTAAGTCTAAAGCTGGGGTCACACGATTGGCACAATGTCAATCAAAACAATTCACATATGCCATTTGCAAAAAAGTTTCGTATATAAAAGCAGTAATCTACATCAACTGACACCACACACAGTGGACCAAACACAGAAGAACGCTGATGATGAAGGTTTAGTGGCCTTCGAAAACGGCTAGCTGTTCCGTTCAACTATGTGTTGTGAGAATATTTACAACTAACTTTGGTGTTATTTGTTCATTAATAATTATCACATGTAATTTGGCTTAAAAAGCGATACGAACTTTAGCCTGTTCAAATCATAAATATAGAAACAAATGGAGTTCGAATAATAATTAAAATTAACTAAAATTAATAGCCATGGGCCTGTGGCAAAAATTAAATAAAAAATATACTTAAAGTAACAAACCAAAAAAGTTTGTCTTAAGTAGAACAAAAATAAGCAAATTAATTAACATGTGTATAATTAGTAAGGAACAAACAACAATGGTAAGACTGTTGTAAATTTAGAGATGGTAAGGTGAGCTTTCATTACAAAACATCTTTCAGCAAATTGAAATACGATGAATCAAAACAATTCACATATTCCATTTGCAAAAAAGTTTCGTATATAAAAGCAGCAATCTACATCAACTAACACCACACACAGTGGACCAAACACAGAAGAACGCTGATGATGAAGGTTTAGTGGCCTTCGAAAAGGGCTAGCTGTTCCGTTCAACTATGTGTTGTCAGAATATTTACAACTAACTTTGGTGTTATTTGTTCATTAATAATTATGACATGTAATTTGGCTTAAAAAGCGATATGAACTTTAGCCTGTTCAAATCATAAATATAGAAACAAACGGAGTTCGAATAATAATTAAAATTAACTAAAAAAATTTTATTTAGTGCTTTTTTACTTAAATTACGCGTTTTTTCCTGGTTTCAGTGCTTTTTGAAGTTTAAAACTTGACAACGCGGAATTTAACCATAACTTTTCATGTGGGCATGTGCTCGCCCACTTTTTTAAATGCAAAATGAGTGCCTGTTTCACAATATCGAAACAAAGCTTTCGATTTACAATTTATATTAAAAATAAAAACAAGTTGTGCCAAGTTTCGTAAACATCGTGAAATATAATATTGAATTTTAGATCATAAAATCAAAGAGAACAATTTTGTGGGTGTATTCCCGCCCACTTTAACGACAATACTTTTAAAATTTTCTATTAAGCCTTGCGTTAATTTCTTTCAGCTAACAGTTGCAAATCCTACCGACTTCATACGAGATTTATTTGCAAAATATCATATGCAGGCCAATAAGCCTTCAAAATCTTTAGAGGTATGTAACAATAATAGTTTCGAAGTACTATTACCAATATTATATTTATAAAATTGCATTTACAGGAATTGCTTTGTTTAAATTTTTGTCGCAAAGTTAAATACCTCGCTGAATTTGAATCAAAGCTCGCAACAAATGTAAAACTTCCTGAAGATTGTTGACTCACATATGTTACTTCTTTACTTGTAAAAAGCCTAATAAATTTTACTTGGGAAATATACTAATTATGCGGTATAAAAAACTTAGGGAATTTCGTTATATTTAATAACACTATTTTGTTAGCAATAATGGTTGTGGTCTTTACTATTAAATATTTTAGATAGTGAAGGTAATTGTACGATTTTTTTAACAAAAACAAAACACTGATATCTGCTTTTATCTAACAGCTGTTGGAATGTATAGAAAAGCATAAAGAAGAAATACAAATAGTCAACATCAAGGCGAATTCACATAAGGTGATCTTAATTCGCCAGCTGACATAAATTTCCTGCTGTCAAATGAACCAAAACGTTAAGAAATATTTTGACAGCAGGAAATTTTACACTAACAAATATACAAGGGGAATACGCAGAGTTGCAAATGAAGACCAACTTATATCAATTCGCCTTGAGTCAACATCATCAAAAATCTTTGGGCAAATTTCATACTTAAGGCCGGGGCACAATGAATCCGTCATACGTTATACTTCGCCTTTTTCCACTGACATTATCGCAACGACGGAGAAGGTTGGCACAATGAGTACTTTATTGACGGAAGCATTTGAACAGCTTCAATAGGTTGATTCTCCATTTTATTTATTAAATTCAAATTATTTTATTTATTTCGTTTATTTCTTTTGTTTAATTTTATTTTTGCTGCCTCAAAAAATACAAAAACCTAATTCAAAACATACCAAAAAAAAAACCAACCAATACCTGTCAAACTACTCAACGTACGCAAAAAGTTAAAAGTTGACCAGTTTTTGTACTTTGAGTTGACGAACACGTACTGAATGTAACAGCCCTCATAAGAAACCATGTATTTCAACTTAGCTGTCAGTTGAAAAAGGCGAAGTTTAACGTATGACGGATTCATTGTGCCCCGGCCTTTAGTGTGCATACTTATTTAAAATCACTTTAAAATGATTTGATTTTTCTTCTACAATAGCAAAAATGGATATTTCTGCATTATCTGAAGACAATTTCGATCCGGTTAATTGGATTAATGACAATTTTAAGAAACACTGTGAGGAAACTAAATCCGTTAAACCGGATGCAAACGGAGACTCTGAAGTGGCTGTGGAATTTATCAATAACTACGTATCCAAACTACAATTGTATGTGCAGCAAGTTAATTATGCGGTAGAAGAGAGTAGTCAACAGCTGGTGGCCAGTATGCCCAGAATTGTCAAAGAAACTAAAAATTTGCACAATGATGTCAAAGAATTACACCAGCGTATGCTGATTATGCATCAAGAGGTGGCAGCTGTACAAGAAGAGACAGGAGAATGTATGGCCACTTTGGAACGATTAAATACGATGCAAACTAAATTACAAACAGCTAAGGAATCATTACAAGAATCAGACGGTTGGGGTAATTTAATAGTGGAATTAGAAGATAGTTTTGAGAGGAAAGATTTGAAGGTAAGAATTATTGAAATCTGTACAAAATGTATACATATGCATTTGTTCCTAAACTGTAAACTAAAAAGTAAAAAAAATGCAACTCTCAAGTCTCAATAATTTACATTTCAGTGTGTTTGTGACAAGATAGCTGGTTTGCAAAAAAGCCTACAAGCCCAAGAGCAATTGCCTGGACATTCCGAGCGCCAGTCGCAAGTAGAAGATTTTAAAAATCGTCTGGAAGCCTTAGCTTCACCAAACATTGTTCAATGTTTTTCTGAAGGCAACATAGAACAAGCCCGACGTTTTGTTGATATATTTGAAACAATTAAGAGAAATCCCCAACTTCTGCAATACTATCGAGCTGTACAAAAAACAGCAATGCATCAGCAATGGAAACAAATCTTGGAATTGCAAGCTGCGGAAATAACAGGGCAACAGCAGCATTTTCTCACTCTATTCTACGACCAATTATTGGAGACCTGTCAACGTCAATTAAAATGGTGCTTACAAGTATTTGATGACGAAGTAGTGGCCCAACAGCAACCATTTATTTTAATGGCTGAACTTTTGCCTGCTCTACAGCCTTCTCGGGACAACCATATATTACAATTGCTTAAAACCTCCAATGAACGGTTAGATTTATTGCAGCAATTTGCCCAGGCTAATCATAATTTTGTGTTACAATTAAATGTCTACACGGAAGAGTCGTCAATAATATTACCTAAAGACTTAAAACAGCAGTTAGGATTGTCCATATATGAATACTTTCATAAGTTCATACAACAATATCCAAGGCTGGAAGAAACCCATTTATCAACTCAGGTCGATCGAGTTTTAACTACCCAGACCCATGCTAGTGATGCCGTTCGTCATTTGAGGGATATAACCAGTAAACTCTTTAGTTGGTTGCATGAATCTTTAACCAGATGTTTAAGTATTACCAGCGATTTGGCCCTTTGTAAATTTATACATTTACTGGGTGGAATATTTAAGCGTTTAATGGAACAATTTTCAAAAATTAAACGACAACTTTCGCTTAACTTGGGCAATTCTGCAAATAGTACGAATGTAGACAGTAATTGGTCCATGTTGCAATATACGCTAGCCCTTTTAGAATGTCTGGCTGATTTCCAGCAAAAATTACAAAAATTCGAGCAAACTTTGCAGGACCGTCTGGCGGCATTGGAAAGCAAACTTAAAGAAAATCTATTTAAAAATATTAATATCTACCAAACGTTTGAAATATCGGAAAAACAACGTTTGTTAAATTCCATTGCAGAATTTCAACAAAAACGACTAGAAGTTAATCAAGATGCAAGCAATGCAACGATGGGAATATTTGCAAATATATATGATACTTTGAAAAGCCATTTCGTTGAAACCCATGATATAACTCTCAATATACTTTTGCAACCTTTGGACTCGCATCTCTCAGAAATACAACCATCGTCAGAGCTGTTGCAAGGACATATGCAAGATATGCCGGCATTTAGTTTTGCCCCACAAGAAAGTATTACGCAGATCGGTCAGTATTTATTAACGTTACCGCAACACTTGGAACCCTTATTGTTGGCGCCATCTACTCTTCTAAAGCAAGCTTTGGAAATGTGTCATATTAAATATTCCCAACCTATACCAAGTGCTGATGTTTTATTATCTTTGGTAGTGGCTCAATGTTGTGTTTTATATCAATCACAAATTTTGCAAATAAAATCCCTTTCAAGTTCAGCCTCAAAGCAATTATCTGTGGACATTGAATATTTGGCAAGTGTCGTAGAGGAACTTGGTTTAACTCTGAACACATCATTGACGCAAATATTGAATTTGCTTAAAGCATCGCCTGAAAACTACCTAACGCAAAGTTCGGGCTGTGAGCCACGTTTAGTAACGGCTGTTAGACAAATGCGTAATATTATATCAACGCAGTAATTTAAGTATACATAAATACTTAAATAAACATTACATACATATACAGTGTTTGGCCTTGGCGTGATTATGTTACTCGAAACTAAATAATCCTAATTAAAAATAATACAAAATATACATATGTACATATGTTTTAAAATTCGAGCGATTGTATTATTTTTATTCCGCCAAATGTTTTTTATTTCTTGTTTATTTTCTTTGTGGTAAAGTATTTTAACGCTATATTATAACGGATGTGTATAGCCATTACGTAGACGTATACATATATGTATGTAACTTCCACTAGAAATTAATAAAAGTGTGCTTAATATGTGATTATGTAGCACATAAGACAAAACATTTATTATTGTTATTTAATTTGTAATTGATCATCTTTTAAAATTATGATCTCTATCATGAAAATATTTTGGTTTTATTAATTAATATGATTTACTTAGACAAGTAGACTTGTGCATTTAGACAGCATTTTCTGTGCACTACGCACTTCATCATCAAGTACCATGAACATAGGTATACACGTTTTTAAATACATATAACTAAAGCCTACAGTACACGGCATGTAAAAAGCCACATGCGCATGTGGTTCCGACGTAATTTTGACGTCATCACGATGCTACATTTGCTACATGCCGTGTACTAGCAACATATGTACATGCAGAGTGAGTTGACACACGGCAATTTAAGTTCAGCAACTTTCGAGCAGATGAATGAGAGAGGAGAATACAATGAAGAGGGGAAGCCATCACATTTTCCTCTGACGCCCAGGAACTAAAACGATGATCACCTAACATTGCCGTGTGTGACTTTTTAATTTTTTATAAAAAAGTTTTATATCAATAAACTTACTTGTTTTTGTTTGTGAAGAGCCCAAATAATCAAAAATATCATAATTTTTTATAGATTTTTAAGTTCTGGTCAGCGCGAATATTTGATTTATTTTTTGCATTCACTAAAACAAATTGCTGCAGTGCCCGCTTAATTATATCATTAAAATTCACAAGATTTTTGTGTAAGTGGCTGGAAATAATTTAATTGCACACGTTTGATCACTTTACCGAGTTAGTTAGGCGAAAATTCTTATTACATTTAAAAAGGGAATTATCCGAACTTACATAGGTATGAAATTAAAAATAAATAAAAACTCCAAACGGTTATTATATTCACTTTTATATTGCATTAAGAAACACTAGTTTATATAACGCACAAAAAAGGAAACACAAGCGCATAAAAACGCGCCTTCTCGAACTTGGTTGTATACAATTACATAGTTGCACCCAATATGCAGTTTGTAAAGTTAAACGACGCATCTTTTATGGACAGTACATTTTTAAGTTTACTACCGGAATTAGGTAATTAAACGAAATTTATTTAACAGAATGTTTTTTTTATATTCTTTCGTTTGCTACTAAAGATAATCACTGATGGCTTAAAAATAACGTTCATGTTCTTGCTTTCTTCTTACATCCGTAAATAGGCGATTTCTTCCTGATTTTATCTGGCAGCTCTAACCAGCTGTTGCGTAAAGTGTTGCCGCTTGAGTAGTCTTTAACCTAAAAATATCTATTGTGATGTGAACTTATTGCAAAACTGCTTCGACATTTTAAATTTTGTGCTGATTAAAAAAATTATTAAAAATTATGCATTACAATTAATAAGAACGTTTGAAACTAGTTAAAAATTCAGAAAATATTATATTATTATTATTAAAATTGTTCAATTATTTGTTGTGTCAGCGCTGGTTGTGTACGAAAAAGTAGATGAAACAAAACAAACAAATGCAAATAGCACGAATGCCCCCACAAGGTTTTTTAGTGACTCAAAAACTATACGACTGTGGAAACCGTGTGCTAATCATCTGGTTAGAAAAAAAAAATAGCGCCAGAATTGTTCGCGTAAATTCCTCGATTAGTAGATACATTTGATTCTTATAAGTAAAGTTTTTGACTTAATTTTCTTTAAAAATAAAAAGAAGTGGATTAAATTATAAAAGGCAAGTGCAGTTGTAATTAAAGAATGAAATTGTTATCCTCCTTTATTGCCACTTTTTGTGTATGCATATGTATGTATATAAATTTATGCAAGTGAACATATGTACATACACACATATGGATGTATGTATGTATGTGGATTATGTGATCTGTAATAAAACCAAGTGAAAGTTTAATATTTATAAAAATAATAAATAAATTTATCAAAGAAAAGAAAAAAATTAATAAATTTCATTTAATTTACATTCTATGCACGTTTAAACTTGCTTCACTCCTACAAACAACCAAATTATCAATAACAAAATAATATGAACAGTGTGGCTTTTAAATATGTATTTACTTACACAGTAAGCAATTAATTATACTTGATTTTTGTATTAAATTTTTACACAATAGGAGGATTTATTCTGTAGCATTAACTCAAAAATCCCACTTTTAAAGTTATGACGTTGTTTGAGTAAATGAGCAATATGTATGTATATATGTACATACATATGTTGCAGAATACTTTCGTTCTGCTCTTGATTTATTTTTAAATAGGTATATAGTTATGCACCAACGCCAGTATTCATAAACGATTGTTAAAGTTAGAGTTGGTTCAACGTAGGAATTTTATGTGATGAAGCCTGCTTAATTAACAATTTAACTTCAAAACCAATAAATATTTTGTATGGCAATACTGGTTTTTAAATGTTTAAAGTATACTGTATTTTTACTATGAATATGCGCCATTGTTTTTATTTAACAAGTTATTTAAAGTAGTTTTCAAATGATTGTTCAATGCTACCCAATAAACATACATATGTGAATTTTCATACAATTATTACACTTTAAGTGAAAATTTAGTTTAAAAAAAGAATTGTTATATATTTTTATGCAAGTAGCCTCAGTGTGAATTAAGATAAAAAAGTGTTCATAATTTTATAATGGGAACTTACACAATGCGCATGTAGAGCGCAAGATACAATATTATTAAGGTAGGCGCTCCAACAAGTATCGACGAAGCGTGTACATTTAGTACAATTTTTGGTACGTATTAATACATTTGGGTTTGACCAAAGAATCTGCTTTGGTAAGACGCTAAATCAAATTGTTGAACTTGTTAAATAAAAATTTTATATTTCCTGAACTTTTCTTTTTGAAACAGGCTACAATAATACACGAGAATGTGTAGAAGTAAAAAAATATTATAGACATTTACACACATACGAGTATCGCTGTTTTATTGCAACAGAGGCATAACTCAAAAAAGGCTAGTTTTACAGAAAATAAGTTTTAAGTTTTCAATTTACACACAACTCACTGAAGATATAAAAATATTTTATGTATATTCTCTGCATTTACAAGCCTTTCATGTATGTACATGAAATTTTTATACAAGATTAAATACAATATAACGATTTTTCTGGATTATTAACTTCAGAAGGATTATTATTTTAGTTAGTATAAAACTTTTATGAACCCTTTGAGGTCAAAGTTCAAATATTAATATATACTAAATATAAAAATCTGCATATTTATTGCATATATTTGAAAATTGGACAAAGGGCCTTTTGGAATATGCTAAATTGTATTCAAAATTTTTTGTTGGAAAAATTAACCGTTAGCTGTCATGTGGGTCAAATATACACAGCAAAAAAAATAGCAAAATTATTTGTTTGAAAAGTCCTAAAAATATTTGGCAAACATATTGCAATGATACTTAATGAACTAAAATATTATTTTTGATGACGGAAATCCGTTCCAAATTAAAGAAAACCCCTTCCAAGCTCTAGATCAAAAATGACCCAAGAAAAAACTTCACGGCTTAAAGGTTTTCGAAATACTTTTGATTGTTTTAAATTCGTCCAAAGTGTGGAAAGGTTAGGGCCAATCCCACGATGTCGAAAACGTTCGACTTGTTGCACACTTACATTTGAAACAACAAGAAAATATTAAAATTTGTTTTTGTTTTGAATGTAAGTGGGCGACAAGTCGAACGTTGTCGACATCGTGGGATTGGCCCTTAATGGTTTTGATCATAAAGTACTTTTAATTTTTTTTTGGTAAGGATTTTCCAAATTTCTGGAAAAAAATAACTTTAAAAAATATCTGTGATAAAAAGACTTCTAGTAGAATTTCATGGTGCAATATTTCTTGAAATTATTTACATAAATCTAATGAACAAATCCATTCATAAACTTTATATTTTTTTTCCTCTGAAAGAATCATTCTTTAGAGCTTTTTAATTTTGTTCCTGTTTTGCAGTGTAATTTATAAGAAATATTGGGGATAATAGTTTTTATTGGGTAGTCGTCGGGTGGTTACTGGTTTCCCGCAGTAGTGATGTATTCTTAATATACTGTTGACTAAATCAGCTTTTTCAAAAATTATTATGGTATAATAACCCCTAAACTTTTTTTTTTAAACCACCGACTAAAAAAAGGGGTGTTATAAGTTTGTAGTGTGTGTCTGTGTATCTGTGTGTCTGTCCGTGTCCACGTACAGGCCAAACGGCTGGACCGATTTTCATTTAGTTTTTTCTGTTTGAAAGATGACTTGATCGAGAGGGTTCTTAGCTATGTTTGAAGAAAATCGGTCCAGCCGTTTAGAAGATATAACATCTTTTCTGAGGTTTTTTAAATTTTTAGTTTTTGTTATTATTATTTATAAAAATAATATATTGGTTCCATAAAGAAAACTTTGTGTAGCAGTTTTTATTGATTATAGCTCATATCTTAAAAGACATTTTGATTTATTTTAAACAATTTAAAGCATAAAACTAGAAGTGTTAAGTTATATTTATTTTATGTAAGCAAAAATAAAAAAATTAATGTACTCGCACTTAAAGATTAACTGAACATAAAACATATTATGTCCCTTTCATCTCTGACTAAAAACAAAACTTATCTTCATTCTATCCGCTACAACTCAATTTAACATGAAAATGTTAATTCAGTTCGGTTTTAACATTGAAAGCGTTAAAGTGACTTGATTTCCCGTAGAAATTAAATTTTTATAGTACGGATGTTAGACTCAAATGCATATTTAAGTATTTAGGAAAGCAAAAGTACTAATTTGGAAGGGTATGCGGTAAATATTTCTAATAATTGTTCAAGTCAGTCAAATTTTCTTTGGACTTAAGTATATACGGATCCGTTGGATACTTTTTCGTGTTTATTGTTTTAAACATAACAGTTAGTATATGATTTATTGTTATAACTTTGTGTGTATTTGGTAAAAAAAATACATAGATAAAGAAAATGTACAAGTTGCAAAAAAAAATTCATACATATTTCTAAAGGACAATATATACATACATACATACATACATATTTATGTGAATAGGTGTATTTGAATGTGAAAAACGTAATGCGAGTTCATATGTATGTATGTATTTATATGAAAAAAAGTAATTGATTATGTTAACAAAACACATATAAAAGTGTTATACAAAGTTAAAAATACATATATTTTTATCATTGCTAATTAAAATTAAAATTTGTGTTATTCCTTCCACTCCATTTAGTTAATTGATTGTTTTTAATTTTCAATCGTTGAAAGTTATAATTAACCTGTTTAATCAATTTAAAGGATACATTACTTACTATATTTGTAAATTGTTCATACAAAATTGTCGCGTTTAAGAGAAGGTAAGTAGAGAATATTTCTTTCTCTTCTCTGTCCTTTATTAAGTTATCTGTTCAATTTATGTTATTTATTATTATTTTTTTGTAAAACTTCTCTTTTAACCTGAACAAGTATTCGCACCTTTTCTCTTATCATTACCTTCTATTGCAGTGATGGGAATTGGAAATCTTGATTTCGTGTCAAATTTGTTTCTAAATAGTGCCAAAATCACTTTAATAGTGCCAAACCACTTTTTATATAATTTAAATGTTGGCACTTGATGTTCGTTTAGTATACTATGGTCCTTTAATGATATATTATTGTGTACAGCTAGAAAATTCCTGAATATAACTAAAACCACGTTCCAAAATTAGTGGTTTACACACATACATATGTACATTGTATATGTATCTATAATTTATTAATACTTTCTTCTTATTTACAAGAAATACAACTAACTGATCTGAACAGGTAAAAGTTCCTATGTTTGCATGTTTATATATATGTTTGTAAAAGCTAATCGCCGAAACTGCCGGCTCGATTTTAAATTTTTTTTCAACAAAATGAAGAATGGAACTTCCTTACAGATAAAGGCTAAGTAAACTTCAACTACTTAGTCAGGGTCCACGGGAGCTAAACCTCCTATACTTAGAAAATATGAGTTATCATTTTAGAAGAGATCTATTAAAGCAATAGCTTACGTACTGAAAAGAAAAATAAAATCATTTTAACCTAAATACGCTGTTCACCCTACATTCCGCCTCCAGTCTATCTTTCCACTCGACTGTCACCTAACCGAATTCTAAAGTGACTGCTGAACTGATTTTTATGAAAATGGAAACAAAGACTTTTTTATACATATAAAACAAACATATGACGGAAATAAAATTGTTGATCGCAAGGCAACGTTTAGGTCTTTTAAACATAAAACCGAAAACCAGTTTCTTCACCCAATTTGCCTACAAGGGGCTATGTTATGCCAGCATATTGAAATTATTTTTCACGTCTCCGATATCTTTCCAAAATTCACTCTCACTTAAGATAAGGAATTTTATGAATCTTCAAAGTGTGATATAGATCTGCATTCACTTTTAACTTTTCAGTGTGTTTTCTTTAATTTGGAAACATTTCTGTAACAAAAGGAATAGTAATGAAAACATTTTCCAGAAGCTATATTGAAGATATACATATTTAGTTTTCCAATATGACAAAAAAAGAATAAAATACTATATTGTTTTTGAATTCTTCAACTTAATGCTTGAAATTTTCGGTTTAAAAATGGTGAGAATTTAGAAATACATACATACGTATGTATATTATCAATATAGGGATCATCAATATATTTTTTATTCAAAAAATATCGACAAAAATGACGAAATAGAAAAGAAAGTCTCCTAAAACTTAAATGTACTCTTACATATTCAGATAGTTTCGAATTTAATACCATTTATTATTTTAAGAACATAAGTTTTATCATTGCATTTTGACTAAGCATTTAACAATGAGAAGAAATATTATGAGGACTTCCACTGTTCCAGGACTCTATATAAAATAGTTTGACGAAACAATCAACATTTTGGGGATATTTATAAAAAGTTTACGACATCAGCTGTTATTTCTTTTAAGAATTCGTATCAGAGTCTAAACACAATGTTTGCGGTGCGGTGCGATTTATCGTTGCGGGAGAGAAAAATAAACATAATACAACGGAAGATGGCAACGGCAATACTTGTCATTGTTTGTTTAAATTTTTATTAATTTTTTTGTGCATACATTTTTATGAAAAATTTACTCTTTCTGTTAAATATTTTGTAATGGCAGTAACTAAAAACAAAAACTGATTAAAATTTTATACATTCGCAGATATATTTGATAAATTTTTTAAGCTTTTATATTTTATGACAAACATTTTTAAACTTCAAAATCATGTTTTATGTTGTGAACACCGCCAATTATTCAAAAACTATGGCAACATCAGAAAGAGAAATAGAGTCAAAAATTGAGAGAATAAGAAAGTCCGCAATGAAAATAAAATAGATTTTAAATGTATGCCGTTCCGCACTGCGGGTTTTTACTTCAAAATCGTATGAAAAACCGCACCGCAATGAATTCTCGTTACATTGTGTTCAGACTCTCAAACATTCATTGAACACCGTTACTTTTCCCGTAAGTTTTCAAACGTAAATATAAAAGAATACTTTTTATTGGGATAAAAAAAAATGCCAATTTAATTCCAGCAAAAAAGTTTAAACAAATGACTTTCGGGCTTCATTTTTTGACAAAAATCGATTAGTTACGATCGCAAATAATCGATTTTCGTAAAAATGAAGTTTTAAAAAATATATCGCTTACGCGAAAAAAGGAGCCAGAAAAGGAGCCAGAGTGCCACAGTGCCAGCTAACATCCAATAGTGCCAAAAATGGCACAATTGTGCCACATTTCCCATCACTGTTCTATTGTATTTTTATCTTTGGTGGCAGTCGCAAGCAGTGTTACCATTTTGGCAATATTTTTCAAGACTAAACAAATGGAGTTAACTTGCTTTGAGATTCAATTCTGAAAAACTATTTCTTTCAAATAATAAAGTGAATAATGTAAACTAAAGAAAATAATATTAATGTTTAACGATATACATACTATTATTATACTTGAACTCGAATTGATATTAAAAACATCTCAAATGTTTAAGGAAACAGGTGATACACTGAAATAAAAATCATTCATTCCGTCAGTAAACGTTTTGAAAAATTATATTATATAAATGAAATGTTTCATTCTATGCTCTTGATTGGTTTTTCATAGTTCATTGCTTAATTTGTTAAAAACAAAACCCGTTGGAGGAAAATTTCACTCATTTCATTTCAAATCAGTAACTTCCTATAACACGAAGTTAGAAATATCAAAAATTTGGTTAGGTTTTGAGAAATTTTAAATTCATTAACTAAATATGTACATTAGAGTGGGTCAATTTTTTTCTCGACCAAGCGGTTGTCAAAATCGCAATCTATACCGAATTCTAAGAAGGTTTGGCAAAGAAACCATGGGTCTAAAATCAAAACCGAGCTTCCCATTTTTAACGAGAAAGTTTTCTTTTCGTTTTTTATATATTTTTTTAATATGCTAAAATTTTATTGAGTCTTATAAGAAATTTGACAAAAAAGGTTATATTTGAGCTTGATCGAAAGGAATTTTCATGAGCTTTCGAAAGGTCTTTAGACTAATTTAAAAAAATATGGTACTCGAAAAATTTAAAGAACGTTGTGATCTTTAAAAAAAATAATTTAGATGTTTGTAAAATGTACATTCTTAAATAGAGTTTTAAAATTTGAAAATGGAGAAAAAAATTAGTTTAAAAAATTGTATCAGCAAAAATTAACATAGTGACCTTAAACTATTTAAAAAACGCCTACTATGATTTTAATTTGATTGTTATTTATTTGCTATGATTATATCGACTTGTCAGTGAAAGGCAATCAAAAAAGAGTGCATTTTATTGATATACAGTTATTGTGCGGTTGTTCTTTCTTTTTGCGATTCTAAATTTTTAATTTTTTTATATTATCGTGAAAAACTTTACGAACAAAAAAAATAAGAGCTTGCAAAAATCCTACTATAAATTTTAACTGCAGTAATTATGTCAACATGATAGACTTAGATAACGATAGAATTTTTTCGGAGCCGCCATTTACTGCAAACATACCCTATGACCATTTGCTCCAATGCATCGAATTTGACGATCCACCGCTTTCCGGATCCACAAATTCCTCCACACATTCAAGGAACCGAGCGATTTGTGCAATTACTGACTAGCATTTCACGTCGAACTATTGGAAAAAATTGCGATGGTGTTATGGCAGTCACGATTGAAAGTCGAAACGCCACACCAAGGATGGATAGCAAACAAGACCTTAAAAATAAGTGATTCTCAAATAAAAAATTTACTAATATTTTATCTTTTGTCCTTAACAACCAAGTTTTTCTTTTGCAATTAGATATGAAGTAATTTTGTTTACTACAATATGGTTTGGCGGAAGATGAAAGTAATAAAAGTTTGATATTTTGAAAACATCACAAAATTGTCAGTTTTAATTTTTATAACGGACTTAAGTTCAGACTAAGCATAAAAGCATTCAAATTTTTGGATCATTTCGAATATATTTGCTTAAACGTATTTCTTTTTTATCTTAATTTTAGCATATTAAAAAACGAAGAGAAAACTTTCTCGTTAAAAATGGGAAGCTCGGTTTTGATGTTAGACACATGGTTTCTTTGGCAAACCTTCTTAGAATTCAATATATGTAGATTACGATTTTGACAACCGCTTCGTGAACTTTTTTTACTTATACAAATTGACCCACTCTAATGTACATACATATGTGTGCCAGTCATTCAAAATAATTTTTAATATAAAGTGTATTAGAATAACGGCAACACCGACACCATATGAGAGGAGAGTAAAATAATGTTTACATTTAACCTACTGCTTATACTTTCAAGGACATCGCTGCGTATGATTGTTATGGAAATGAACAAACTGTTATTAAAAAAAACTTTCTTAAGCGCAACTTAAATACATATGTACATATATATGTACATACATACATGCATACATTCTTAGATGTATGCAAAATGTTTATATTTTATGAATTATTGCACATGACTAAGAGAGGATTATTTAACAAAAATATTTTTAAGTGGAGTATTTTTTTATTGTGCAAAAAATATTTATAGGTATGTATATACATATGTATGTATATTGTTACGAAAATAGCCGTCGACAGGTTTAAACAGCATTACACAAAAATATTCCAACAGGGTTAATGTAAGTGCTACGCGAAAATATTCCTACAGGGTCAAAGCAAAGAATAGTCTAGAATAGTAGCCAACAACTAAATAAGCATGCCTAGCTTGATTAAACGTAAACAAGCAAAAGCAACAACAAAAAGCGTCTGCTTATTAAGAAGATTCACATATTTACACACATACATACATGCTAATTCAAACGAAAAGCAAAAGATAAAGAACCACCGTGTATTGCTTAGTTAATGATGTGCACACGTATGCATATACACATGTATGTACATAGTTACCACATGAACTTAATTAGGCAGCATATAATATGATAATGATCGTCTAGACATTGCTTGAAACTTCTAGTGGTATTTGTGTGAAATATAAAAAGAGGTGACGCATCCAGTCAGTTAGTTAGTGCTAATCAGAAAGTAGTCAAGTTAGGACCTCGTTAGTGAGTTGATAATTAAGTTGTGAATTAATAATAGTCTGCAATACAGTGGTGAGTTTATAGTTAAGAGCAGTCTGTGCTTTACACGTGAGTTGGAAAAAGGAGAAACTATAGGACAGTCTATAGTGACAGCAAAGTCTGTCGAGGAGTCTATCGTGTCGACTGGAGTAAAGGGAACAGCGCAGCGAATAGACGTGTGTAAGTAAAGCCAGTGAGTCTTTATTGGTGTATCAACTGTGAGTGTCGGCAGAGTGAGTGCCGTGTGTGACAAGCAAGAGGCAAAGAGGTATTGGTGTATCAACTGTGAGTGACGGCAGAGTGAGTCTCGTAACGACGAGCAGCAGACAAAGAGGTGTCACGTGAATACTTGTGCAGCCAGCTAAGAGACGTGTGTAAACGATAGCGAGGAAGGCGTAGTGGTAACCAGTTGTGAATATTTGTGTGTAATTTATTAGTTTAATTTGTATTAGTGTATTTAAGCTCTTGATTAATTTAGTATAAGTGTGTTTGTAAATAAAACTTGTATCATTCTTAACCCTATCTGCAACACTCGGCTCTTGTATTCATTTGCAAATCTTCGGGTCCACGGAAAAGCGTTCTTTAGAGAGAAAAACGTAACAATATAAAAAAATAACTCACTATTTATGTAAGTAAAATTTAAATTTCCGATAGGGACTTTGAATTGAAAACAAAAAAAACTTTTTTGTTTTTTATTAGGTGTGTTCATTTACTTTCCTAGCAGAAACTTGCAACGAGAGAGCAAGGCAGAAATTTATAAATTTACTCTCCAAGAAAAAATTTATTCCTTTCAGAACCATGGATGGAAATCATGATACAATTGTACTTTTTCTAATGCATTTTGGATTATCTTAGGTCTGTTCATTTACTTTCCCAGCAGAAACCTGCAACGAGAGAGTAAGGCAGAAATTTACAAAATTACTCTCCCAAATATGAAAAAGTAAATGAACGCTTTACTTGTAAAAACTTGCAAGGAAATTTTATTCATATCACAACCATAGAAGGAAATCGTGATACAATTGTACTTTTTCTGAATATATTTTGTTTGATAATATTTGAAATTGCAAATTTTTTTAGAAATTACATTTTATATGAAATTGTTTACGCAGTCTCATGTATTATTACTATTTTACTGTATTTTTCATAATTTTCTAATTTTATTCATTAACAAATACAAAAATGACATTTTCCACCTCTGATCAGATATAAAAGCAAACAAAATTCTGTGACAATAAAATTTAATTTATGTGGCTTAATGAAAGAAAAGCACGTATACATATTTTTCCTTTTTCAGATATTTTTGAAATTATTAATTTGACAACAAAACACACAACAGGTGGTTGGATAATTCTTGCAAGTAAAAATTTTACTAGCAATAATTTGTAAGAATTTTTTAGTCTCGATTTTTTTTCTCTTTTGACGCTCTCTCCTTGCAAACCTTTTTAGTTAATGAACACTTTCCCGTAACAATTTTTAGTAAACGAACAAACCTATTATGACAATATGACATAGACATAGAACGCCTTGTGCATTAGCCAAATATGTTTATTTAATTTATTATGAGTCTGAAGTTTCGCAACGATTAAATATATTTTGCCCTGCTGGACTAGAATTAGCTAAAATGCTTTTTGCCCATTTTTTGTTTTATAACTGGTTGCGTTATGGGTGACAATATTTATGTACATACCTACATATGTCTATGTTTAAAAAGCTCCTGAATATTATAGATTTCCTCTGTCCACAAGTGTTTCATTATAATGTACTACATATTACAATAATGTCCATTGGTTTGAATTTAATTGAATTGAAATTAATAGAGTTATTATTTATTTTGTTTATTTATTCTTCAACATACCAATTGAGTCTGCACACACAATATAATTGCGAATGAGCTCGATAAATTAATGAGCTATGGCATGATTAAATGAAGAGTATTAAGCGAATAAACTAATAATATAAAATGTGTTTGTTTAAAATCAAAGGCTGCTGATCAAGCACATTTTGAATTTAAATTTTCTAATTTTATTTTTTCTAGGAATACTTTAATAATTCGAAGTCCCGTTTTAAATGAAATGAAAAATTAGTCAACCTATTTTTGTTCACAACTCAACTCAGTTGGGTCGTTTCACACACTACGTTTATACGGGCGACTTATTTGCAAATAAAAATATTGCAAATAGAAAATTTTGCCTCATAAGTGGCGAATTATTTTTTTATTTGCAAATAGCTAAAGAATGAATCCGTCATACGTTATACTTCGCTTTTACAACTGACATTAACGCAACGACGTAGAAGGTTGGCACAATGAGTACTTTATTGACGGAAACATTTGAACAGCTTCAATAGGTTGATTCTCCATTTTATTTATTAAATTCAAATTTTTTTATTTATTTCGTTTATTTCTTTTGCTTAATTTTATTTTTGCTGTCACAAAACACAAAGCCTAATTCAGAACATACCAAAAAAACCAACCAATATCTGTCAAACTACACAACGTACCCAAAAAGTTAAAAGTTTACCAGTTTTTGTACTTCGCGTTGACGGACACGTACTGAATGTAACAGCCCTCATAAGAAACCATGTATTTCAACTTAGCTGTCAGTTCAAAAAGACAAAGTTTAACGTATGACGGAGTCATTGTGCCCCGGCCTTAGCTCACAAAAATAATTCCTGATTAACGCACTATTCGCAAACAAAATGTTTGAGGTTTCCACGCTTACAAATTCTTGATAACAAAAAACAATAAATGGATAAATATTGCACAAAAAACATTAATAGAACCAAATAATAATAATATAAGTAAGTTTTCTATAGAAGTTATACCAAGTTTGTGTACTTTTGCTATGCCGTATAAACAGCGTGTTAATTTATTTGCAAATAGTGGGCGTATAAACGTAGTAACAGTCACATTGGTATTGCCCCAGGCACATCAAATAGGTACCCGCGATTCTACAACAAATATTACAACAGCAACAACCACATGTACTTTGTTGGTATAAATTACCTTCTTACTTTTCAAAACAGGGTAGCATCGTCAGATTGCATGTTTCTTATAGGAAATGTCAAACACCATACAAAACTGAATATTCGAAAGGTGTTTATGTATACCCAAATAAAAGCATGCTTTTAGGCTTAAACCTAGACAATCCAAATTTGACATTTAGATTGGTATAATGACATTAGTCACCTGGTGTAGTGCTGCCACCTAATAAATGCGCCTTGGTATTGCCACTTCACAACTTAAAGAACGGCAAATTTTGTAAATGCTCTCTTTATTACTACGAGGGTTTTGTGCCTGCTACGTTTATGAAAGCTTTATGTTTAGAAAAGCTTGAGTTTTCGACTTTGTAGTACGAATTGGAAATCGATGTTACAAATTGTTTTTTCGTTTAAATATTCCTACCTTTCGTATACTTCACATATTATGCAGAAGTTTGTGACACACACTATACAGGTAAACTGTGGAGTTTTTATTTCAATGCGCCGTAATGCAGGCGATTATTTGTATAATTCTAGGAAATCTGTCCAGAATATTTTTTCTGCGCTCAATTCTGGTTTTGAACTCTTAAAAAATCACGACGCAACTGAGCGTTTGCAACATACACTACACAAGTTTAATCTACAGTTTTACAAACTTGAGCAAATATCAAAATGGTTTTGATGTTTACTCAGTTTGCTGCATAAATAGAGCAAGCACCCCTATGAGCTACACAAACGCACTGCACAGTGGCAGACTTGTGCAGTGAACTTGTGTAATGTATGGGCGGCATAAGCAATTTAAAATTCCAACATCAAAAATAGTGCTACTGCAAATGTGTAAATGTGCGAGGCTTTTTGAAGGGGCATTAAATTTCCTCAACTATATTGTTTCAAAGGCAAACAGTGTAATTATACGAGTACATGAGCAACCAAAGTACGCACGTACTTACGTTTAAAGACTGTCTTTGTTACTTGCATGAAATGCACAGTGGGGTATTTCGTAGAAAAGCATCAAAAGTTGAAAATAACGGTTTACAAAATTTAGAGGAGTTTGTCTATCTAGCGTGTTCCAATACTAAGCATTTGTTTACTGGTCAGATGTTCCTCCCCACCGAGTAATCAGCCGTATTTTACGCTATTTTCTAACTGCACGTAAGTTAATTAAATTATCATACTAAATTAATATCAGTACGAGCACATATGTACAGTCGAAGCTCGATATAACGAAAGATGTAATGTTAGACCCATATAGTGAAAAATTCGTTATATAGCGAAGTTTTTTCATAAGCATAATTTCATTAATTTTAGTTGATTTAAAAAAAATCTTTCCCCCATATTCATAAAATTTTAAACGAATTTGAAATGTATTTTATTTCAAATTTTCCATACAAAATTTTCCTAAAATGAATTTAGTTGATTTAAAAAAAAATTATTTATATAAAACGCAGAATTTTGTTAATTGTTATAGCGAGCCTTGACTGTATATACATACATACATACATACATATTTAAAGGAGTTTTTTGTATTGTCCACTATTTTTATTTAACTTCAGGGGTTAATTTGTTTGCATATTTGTATGCAACTACAAATAAAAAATACTGTATTCTATACACTACAGTATGCAAAAATACTTGTAGTCTTTGCTCACTGAACAATGCAGAACAAACCCTTTAAATACTTGCACATTGAAGTAATTTAGGATGACAATTTAGTTACGAGCTTTCAGCAAAGATAGTAAGAGACGACTGACTGGGAGCAACTCGTGACCAAAAAAATTTATGTTACCCGGTCTCAGCGAGTACGTTATATACGAGGACACTTCGAGACTTTTATAATTTCGTTAAAAAAACTCGTTTAAAAAACTTATTGACCTGCCCCCGTATATATGAACAAGAAATAAAAATGCAAGATTGCAGTGAATCGGTATTTTTTAATTTTTATTATGTTTTTAAAAGAAATGTCCCTCTGTGTATTGGTTTGTTTATGAATACAAATTTCCTTTTGAACTCTCGATTAGATTTTCTTATAAGTATTTATTTTCCTTACTAATTTTAATCAAATCCATATATCTTTCAGAAAAGAGCTGATTGTTGCAGATTATTTATGAAAACATAAGCTAAGCCGATTTCTTTTCTTATTCTTAAATTTTACAATTATCAAACGTTCATGTTGATTTGAAAGTGTTGTTCATCATTGCATCACTTGCAGTGTTCAGTTTCATGAGTAACATTCAAGTGTTGTACTCGCATTCGATAACTGCTTAGTTAGTTAACATCGTTTTCATAAATAAAAAAAAATCAAAGTGTGTGCAAAAAAATTAATAAAAAAATAAGCTATAATAAATAATTAGTACGAACATGGTATAAACATAGAAGGTACTTCCCAAGGCACATTCATTTCCAGATAATATCAAGATTACAAAAACAATAGCCCTATTCACAATCTTGCGCAAATGATCTTGCATCGTAGCATGTACACGATGATACTTACTCACCACGTAATAATTCGTAGTGGTGAGTATCAATATACTATACCATTTTGCACATGCTACTATGCAAGATCTTTTTCACAAGATTGTGAATTGGGCTAATGAAAAACTACAACAATGGAAAAATCAACATGGCTTTTAGTTTATCTGTCAAAAATAGAATTTGATTAACAAAATAAAAATAAAAATTATTCACATTAAGTTGAAAAAAATTCTCCAACGCACTAACAAAATTTGCAACGTTTAATTGTGCTAAACGTTGCAAATTTCACTATTTCACTATTTTTCGATAGTTTTTTTTCATATTTTTAAATTTTGTATACAATGAATTTTTTTTAATAAAATAGTTTTCATGTTGAAATTTCTTTAATTTTTCAGTTGCGTTTTCGCTACTACCTGTTGAATGTGCCTTGATTTATACAATGAGTACGAGTATATAAATAATAGCCCAATTCACAATCTTGTGCAAATGGCCTTGCATCGTAGTATTTGCAAAATGGTATAGTATATTGATACTCACCACTAAGAATTGTTAAGCGGTGAGTATAAATATACTATCCATTTTGCACATGCTACGATGCAAGACCATTTGCACAAGTTTGTGAATTGGGCTAATGTAATATACAGTGGGATACAATATAATATAATGATAAAAAAAAACACAATTAATTATATATTCCATCCAATTCCAAATATTCCCCGGGAATTATTTTTTTCCGAGAACAGAGTTCTATTCTGAAAAGATTGCGAGAAAAATAAAAAGTTAGAGATAATTTCGAAAGCTGAAAGCTCACAATTGATAAAATAAATAATAATAATAAATGAATTTTTAAAATATTGGAACAGTGAACAGGGAAAAAGCTACCGAGAATAACTCTGGAAAGCTCAAAAAGTATAACCTAAGAGCTCTCTAAACTAATTTATCTCTAAAATTATTCCATGCAATTACTTTTTCTTTATTGCCACAGATTTTACACGGTGCTTGGCATTTTCTCTCTCTAATACTTACCAATTATGTTAAGTAATAGTTAAATATCGTTACCTTAATATAGAATGGCCCTAACTCATTATTTCTTTTTGAAATCAATATTTTGGCATTTTTCGATACATTAGATCTTCTTCTATCGAAATATACAGAAAACACGATTTCATAAATAATAATAATACATAATAATAATAATAATAGAGCCTTTCTATGAAACTCATTAAAAAGAATTAGTGCTTTTCATATAATTGTGTTTTAGAAACAGGGAGATAAATATGTATGTATATTAAAATATACACATATGTACATAATGAAAAATATTAAGATGATCACAAAATATTATTATTCATTAAGTTTATGCTCATTCTCACGGTTATGCCAAGAAAATTTAAAACAAAACAATTCGACGCATTCATATCTCTAAATCCAATAAAGTGAACATAAGCGGTTGTTTATACAAAGTGTATAATAAATGCATTTAATCTTCAAATCATAATCTTTGTTTCTCTTATCTGACCAGAGATGGAATCGTGCCTACTATTTCATTCATGTCGTGGGTGAATAAAGAACTTTCTTCGTTCATGTACATTACAAGCTTAGTAACTGCTCTTGAAGTTAAGCGAATTTTAAAAACAAGTTTTAAATATAAAATTTTATTGAAAACATAATACTATACTGATTTTCCTTTTGGCAAGAGAATGGCAGCTCTTTTACCTTCTCTCCTATAAACTCAAGACTTTGCAAAGTAAACTTTGCGTGTGAGAAAGGTGTCTATATAATATAAACATTTATGTATTACATAATTACTTTTATTTAAATATTTTAATCAGGCTTATAGGCATCATTGTGCTTTTCTTTCTGTTGCTGCTATTTTACTTGTATTATAATAATTAAAACAATTGTAACTTTTGAGAAACAGGCTCCAGGGTTTCATTTTCTCAAAAGTTGTATACTGTTAAGACGAGTCGTAAATACCAGGGTTACGCGTATTAAAAAATCTGGAAAAAGTTTCAAATCTTATTTTTATTAGGGTTCCGTACAACAAAGGTGAAAAGGAACCCTATTGTTTTCGCTATGCTGTCCGTCTGTCTGTCTGTCCGTCACATTCTGTTTTGAACCGTAAGAGCTATGAACCCGAAATTTTGACAGAGTATGACAGAGTATATATGACAGTTAAAAACAAAAGGGTGTTCCAAAACGAGCAACGAAAAATTTTAAAATCTCATGTAATATACATACAATTATTTGTGTATTGAAACTTGAAATTTGCAAAGTTGTATATTTTTATACACTCTATTAAAAGAAAATTTAAATTAAAGGGTGTTCTATCAGTTAATGTAATTTTGACAACTTGATATATCTTGGAAACCGTAAGAGACAAAAATTCTTGAAATTTTCAAAAACGCTAAAAGTAAAAAATCCCAAAATTATAAAATCGCCCAACCGAAAAAACGCCAAAAACCGAAAAAAATCGCCAAAACGAAAAAAGCGCCAAACTAAAAAAAAATTTAAACTGAAATAAATCGCCAAAAACCAAAAAATCGCAAAATTAAAAAATCGCCAAAATGAAAAATAACGCGAAAAACAAAACAAAAATACCAAAACGAAATAAACTCGAAAACTAAAATAAGTCGCCTAATTGCCAAAACCGAAAAAAATGCAAAAGCTAAAAAACTTCAAAAACCGAAATTTCGTATAGTATTACACATCTGGTGTCCGTATGGAACCCTTCGTGTGCGCGTCAAGTCGCACTTTACTGAATTTATTTCTGCATATCTTGGTATTCAAAGTAAAAACTTTATAACGTCCGATTCGGGATACTAACGTGAGCTATGCTCATCACAAGAGAATATAACCAAGTTTTTTTTAATATAAACAAATAAATTTGATTGCATTTTGTCCATTGTTTTGATTGAGGCCAAAAAATATAAAATATTTGTATACCTCAATATAGAAAGGCCCTAACTCATTATTTTTCTGAAATCGACCTTTTTGCATATTTCGATAGAAGAAAATCTAATGTATCGAAAAATGCAAAAATCTCGATTTCAAAAAAATCATGAGTTCGGGCCTTTCTATATTAAGGTAACGATTTCTACATGGCCATAAACGCCAAACAATCTTAACAGACACATTTTTGGACCTCGTTTTTTTTTTTTTTTTTATGAAAATCGATTACTTACGATCGCAAATAATCGATTTTGGTCAAAAAGTTAAGTTCGAAAATTATGTCACTTAAGATTTTTTGGCGATTATTGCACGATATGTATGTATGTATGTGAACTTGTTTGCTACAATAAAAAAATTCTCTTTTTCATAAAATTTTTCTCTAGAGCTGTTTTGCTTTTTCATTTTGTTACAAAATGCATGAATTTTCAATGTTAGAAAAAAAGTCACAAACATTTAAATTAAAATTTGGTAGAGTGTGGTGGTTGGCTGGCCCATTAAAATAAAATTTAAAATAAAAGGCCAACAAACTTATAAATTTTTATAACTTAATCAACTTATTGCTATTATTATAATTGTTATTGTTATTTGGAAGAATAAAAAAAATTGAACGCGAGGTTATCGGTTAAGAAAACAAGTCTACGCATAAATCGTTTTAATTATAGAAAATAAAAAACTATTATCGTTTATTTTGCATTAATAAATCACTACTCATCTGTATAATTTGTCTTAAAGGTTTTTGCTCTTTTCAATGAAAAAAAAAAGAATCAATTAAAATAACTTAAAAAAATCGCGGAAAATGTGAAAAATGCTAGTACGAAGAACTTTTTTTACAAAGGCAAAAATTAGTCTTCATGAAAAATTTTTAAAAATTCAATGTCAGTGTGTACATTTTATATTGAAATACATAATATAAAGGTTTTGTTGATTTTCTTGTTTTTTTTTTAAGAGATGCCCGTTTATTTTAAGCAAAAATGTTTATTTTTAAGAAAACTTGTTTTGTGAATTAAATATATGATTTCATATTAAAAATATTTCACATAAAATTTTATGAACATTTTTTTTGTCCTTAATTGTACATTAAAAATGAGAAAGCGTTTGTTGTAAGTTATAAATAATAGTTTTAGTTTTATCAACTAACAAATATTTATCAATTTTACTTTTCATTGAACATTTAATAAATATATATATATAAATATTTATAATTGCGCGAATCTAAATACTTATCGTTTACTGTGGCTAGACAATGCTTTGTTCCACAAGCAAAGTTTAGAAATAAGATGTTTTTATATCAAGTTGCATATTCCGATTAAACTGTTATTTAGTTGTCAGATGTGGATACTCTTGTTCTTTTATAATAAATTGCCGCTCTGCTCGTTTCTCTTTTGTAGACATGTTTGACGTCTTTTAGACACGCAAAGCTTACTTTTATCCCTTTTAGACACACAAAATTTACTCTGCAAAGTCTTAATTCAGTTGTGTGAAAGACAGAGAGAGGAATATTATCTCTTTCTGTCTTTCTCCCAGCTGAATTAAGACTTTGAACGAGAGGTTGAAAACTAAAAGGGGTATTTGCACAACCTGAAGTCAGCTGGAAGAAAGACGAAGAAATAATTTCTCTTTCTCCCAGCTGAATTCAGACTTTGCAAAGTAAACTTTGCGTGTCTAAAAGGGGTCTTACTATAAATGTTTTATTGTCACTGAAGACTTTTGAAAAAAAATCACCCTTATTCCAGTTGTCAACATCGACGTCAAATAGACAGGGAAAGTTTACTTTACAAAGTCTTAATTCAGGTGAGAGAAAGACAGAAATATATAATTATTCCTCCCTCTACCTTTCACGCAGCTGAATTAAGATTTTCCAAAGTAAACTTTGCGTGTCTAAAAGAGATGAAAGTAAACTTTGCGGGTGTAGAAGGGATCTATGTATATAAATATTTTATTAACAAAATTTTAGTTCTTAAGTCCCGATTTATATATGGCAATTTGAGTTGATCAATTTTTAGTTAAAGGGCGAGTGAGGAAAATATCAATCGAGGATCCCTTCTTCATTATCTGCTCCTCTCTCTTTCATAACCTCAAAAACTTATTATTCACACACATACATGCATACATAATTCTGTATGTTAAATATCAGCTGTTGTTCCCTGTTTTGGTTTGGAAATCATTATTTTACAATTTTGTCAACATATTACAAAATATTATTTCCTTTTTTTTTGCGCAATATAAGTAAATCAAAAGACATTTGATTTTATCCAATATACATACATATGTATGTATATTGTGCCGTCTACTAATATAACAAACACAACGGCAATTTTATTGTACAATATCAATAATTGCACAATAATAATATTGCAAATATATGAATAACTTAATAGCCCAATTTACAATCTTGTGCAAATGGTCTGGCATCGTTGCATGTGCAAAATGGTATAATATATTGAAACCCACCACTTAACAATTCTTAGTGGTGAGTATCAATATACTATACCATTTTGCACATGCAACGATGCAAGACCATTTGCACAAGATTGTGAATTGGGCTAATGTATCCATATTGAGATCATATTATAATGAAGTGCTTCTTAACTATGCAAGATTTTGTTTAATTTTTTCCCTTCGTTTCCTTTTGTATGTTACTATTTTAAAGGTTTTCATTATTTATTTTCAATTCGCACATACAATTTTGATTTTCATTTTGCAAAATTTTTTATAAATAAATCTGAATCGAAAAAAAAATCATTGACAAAATTCACATATAGCAGTTTTATCATGGCCGATATTTCATCACAATCTGGACAATTGAGAACAAAATTGGGTGATATCGTTGAAAATAGTTCAACGGCTCTAAATGACGCAACAGAAGTCACCAAAGGGCTGCGTAATGTGGTTGGCTGGTTGAAACAGGTTCAAACAAAATTTCTTAATTCTTTTTGATTGTTTTTATTTGTGTTTTATTGCTGCTTAACATTAATTTAAATGTTGTAATTATTTATGTGTAATTTTTAATTTCTATATTAATAAAGGTATTGATTTCAGTTTTCTTTAATTTAAAAATTCAACTTTTGGAGGAATTTTTTTCCTGTGTTTGTTGTAAAAAAAATTAAATTTTTCCAACAAAAAGAACCTGAAATGAATACCTTTAATAATTAATTCTTAGTAGCTAAAATGGAATAAATTAATTTTAAATCACATTTTTTAATATTTAAATGTTCAAGAGTCAATGTCTTACAAGGGTTTCAATGGAATATCGGGGCTAAAACTGGATATGAAAAACTACTTATCTGGCTAATTATATAAAAAAAATTAAAATAATCTTTGTTATTGGTGTTTTTTTTTTGGGAAGTGTTACAATTAAGTTTAACATTTGTTAATGCACTATTTAATATGCCCAAAGAATTATTTTACTTATTCAGTAAAATATTTTTTTTATTAAAAATACATTCATATTAATTGTTGAGGGTTTAGCTGGATCCAATGCGCATTTCGCTGTTGCTAATGCAGATCATCAGAGAAGCTTTACCCAAAAATTTTGTAGAAGAACTAGAGATACGAGTATTATGCCAAAGTTTCTACCAATATCATGGTGGAAACAAGAACTCAATAATCAACATGTTTTTATTTTCTTACTTTATAGGGCATTTACACCTGCACAAAATCTAGCAGATTTTAATTAAAACCTTTATGAAAATCTATACCGTTTACACCAAGTTTTTATGACATTTACCAAGACCTTTCTATCCAAAACAAAACCCATTAACTGAAAAATTTTCAAAACTACAACCAAACAACTGCAATATAGCCAATTCACACACCGTTTTAAGCAAGCCATAGCTAATTCAATCATCTTTTAAATAAATATATTGTTCAGGGTAGTAAATATAAAATAAAAATATTGGATTTTGTGTGGATTTCCTACAAATGTACTTACAGACTAGATTTTGTTTTATATGAGAAATCTAGTACAAAGCAGCTAAATTTAGCTTGAAATCTCATAAGTACTAGATTTCGAGATAATGTAAATGCCCTATTACCATCAATTTCAATTTATTTTCAATAAAAAATACTTTATTTAATAATTAAAATAATTATTTGGAAATATTAGTTCGCTAACAATTTAATTAATTAATGTTAATTTGCAGGACAATTTTAAGATCCCAAAACAATTACAAATTTCAGGTTGTGAAGTCAATTAAAAACAAAATCGATCGAATACTTGAGAATGTAAGACAAAATCGATCGAAATGTAAATTCGTAATCAAAGCAATTTCAATGGATTTCTGTGATGGATTCGGAAGTTTTTTTATTAGATTAGAAAAATAAAGTGCTGTACGGCGGCCATTTTGTGCTTCGCACATGAGTGCTCGTTTTAACATATTTTCCACAACTTTTCGGGTGAAATGGCCACGATTTCATTTCGGATGTAGGTTTTTAGTTGGAAAGAACTTAATAAACATGTGTCTGAATCTAAAGGTATTTTAATAAATACTCGTACTTGGTTTACGTGGCTGCCTTCTTCACGCAGGTATTCAAGTAGAATCTAGATGATCCCTTTTTGAAATTCAGTAGTACTTGCCAAGTGTGAACGTATATTTAGATTAAATTTATCCCCCTTTATGAAAATCGCTCAACCAAATTAGTGCTTCTTATATAAATTTTATATTCAAGTCGAACGTCTGGATTGTCGAAACAGGGTGTATATTAATTGTTCATCAAATACGACGACTCGACTAGAAAATTTGTATTAAAATCACTCTAAGTACCAAATATAACTAAAATTTAAAGAAGATTTATACTGGTGGAGATCATTTATATTCTAGGAGTGGACTCTAGAAGGCGTGAGTCGAATGAGGCCTTGAGAAAGCTTCTATTTGTTTAAGAACCTGGCACTTTGCTCCTGGTAGCTAGCCAAATTATACGAAATTCCAAAAAAAAAATTGTGCTTTTCATATATAATTTTCTACTCAAGTCGACCGTCCGTGTTGTGGAAACAGGAACTTAGTTTTCATATTACAAACATTCAACTCGTCTAGGAAATATGTATGGAAGTTACTCAAAAAATTTCGAGATTTTCACATACATAAATTTTCTAAGCAACGTGACATAATTCCATGAAACTTTCTTTATATGCCAATAGAAGGTGCGTAGAAGCAAATTATATACCAAGTACATACATATATAGTTTAAAAAAAGTTGCAAAAAATGCTTCAGAGATTCATGCTACGCGAATTTCTCTGTCACTCTATTTTTTTAGATAGAAAAATTTTCGTGCAAAAAAAATTTTACAAAATTTCATTAAAAAAAATTAGTAAAATGAAATTGATACCAAACATTTTATATAAGTATGTTGTATTCGGCGCACTCACTTGTTACATATATGCATGTATACATACATACATATGTACATACAAATGTATATTATTACATCCATATCGTTACCTTAATATAGAAAGGCCCTGACTCATTATTTTTTTGAAATCGAGATATTTGCTTTTTTCGATACATTAGATTTTCTTCTGTCGAAATTATTATGAGTTAGGGCCTTTGTCGTTAACCCTCCTCTATGGCATGTGTATCTACTGGACCCTCTCCTTACCCACTTCTCTTTTCTGTAATTCTAAAGAAACTTTCCATCTATATCCTCCCCTTTATTCCCTATCCGCCCCTATTCTACTACTTTCAACTTACAGGTAGCACAAAGGGATCATCGTATTGAACCCAAGTGAGCTGGACCCCTAGATTTTTCATTTCTTCACCAGCAGCTTGCTAACCTAAACTAACCTAACCTAGGGCATTTCTATATTAAGGTAACGATATGTATGTACATACATACATACATATATCAGCTCCGAAAAATATCGCAACAAAAACCGATATTTTGATATTCACATTGATTCCAGATTAAGATAATTATGTAAATTTGAAAGAAGAAAAAAAATATTTTTAATTGATTTATGATAGAGATACACACTTTGCAACATGTTTATGCAACCCCAGACATGTTTCTTTGTTGGTCGCATAGTCTCTAGTCCTAGGTTCAAATCGTCACATACGTGATCGTACCGACAATCGTACGAAAACAAATTAACTGAGCTGAATGGAATTTCTGTACGTTCACGTATGTTATAATCCGAAAATGGTGTTTTTACGTGACGAGTTGTATTTACGTTCACGGATGTGACGATTCGACCTCTGTTTATGGTTTCATTTTTTGTTATTGCATTTGAGGTTTCAAAAATATCACTGATGTTACGTTTACGTGTTGCGTAAACACGTTGCAAAGTGTGTACCTACCATTACAATTAAATTAAATTTTGAAATTTAACACAATGTTTGCATTTCTAATTTGTTGTTGGTATTATAGCGTGCACCTTGAAAAATTACTGTAATTTTTTTTCTAATAAAAAAAAAGAAAAAATCACAATTATGTTTTCTTTTTAATTAAAAATTAGCTTTTTGACTCATTTGAAGAAAAACATTTCTTGGAAATAATATCCGTAAAATTATGATTTTTAATTTTTTTTTAATTTTATTAACAAAATTGTATAAGCTTATTTTTCATTTCCTATGTAATAGATTTACATACATACATACATACGTGCATACATATGTCAATGTTGTAAAGAGCTTAAATAATTTCATTAAATCTTCATAATTTCATGACCCTAGAAAATATCAACTAAAATATTTTTTTCCATTAAAGGCCTCTATAGAAGTACGCGAAGCTGGCAAACGAGCAGTCACACAAATACAAACCTCAAATCCCAACTTCCTCTCGCACGAACTTGATTTGGACGAACCGGTACCAATATCGCCAACAGCTACAAATCCGGAAGATTCTATGTACGACACGAAATCGTTATCGCATCAGGATCTAGCACCATATACTACACGTCATTCTCTCAGTCAGCCTCAAAGTCCGCGGGCTCGTGGTCGTGTTGATAATTTTACTGCCGGTTATCATCGTTCCACCTCTATAATAACACAATTGGAGAAATCGAAAGTTTTGTTGAAAATGTCCGACAAGAATGATAATAAGCCTTTGTGTATATTACACTTTAATGACGTTTACAATGTTGATGCGACTACAGGAGTTGAGCCAATAGGTGGTGCGGCTCGATTTTGTACGGCCGTTAAAACATTTCAGGATGAAGATCCTTTGGTGCTATTCAGTGGTGATATATTTTCGCCCAGCATGTGTCAGTTTGTTATTTAAAAAAAAGATATATAAATGTTATTCACGAATTTATTTTGTATTACAGTAAGTACCTTCACACAGGGAGAACAAATGGTACCAGTCCTAAATACAGTGGGCACACATTGTGCGGTATTTGGTAATCATGACTTTGGTGAGTTAAAGTGATAACAAGTAGTAATTAAAAATAACCTTTTTTAAAAACAAGCTTTTAACGTATTATAGTAAACAGTTTAATAATATGTAATAATTTTACTATTTATTTATTTGTTACAGATCATGGTCTTGATGTCCTAGTGGAACTAATAAAAAAGACACCCTTCCCTTGGCTTATGTCAAATGTTGTGGATAATGAAACTGGCCGGCCACTTGGTGGCGGCAAGATCTCACATTTTATTTTTCACAATCAAATATCAATTGGTCTCATCGGTCTGGTGGAACGGGAATGGCTTGAAACCTTACCGACTATAGATCCCAAAGAAGTCACTTATATAGACTATGTCGAGGCAGGCAACAAATTAGCCGCTGAACTAAGAAACGAAGGCTGTGAATTAATTATAGCACTCACCCACATGCGTACACCGAACGATATAATTTTGGCTGAAAATTGTCCGGGTATTGATCTTATTTTGGGTGGTCATGATCATGTTTATGAAATAAAAAACGTAAACGGTATAAATATAATAAAATCGGGTACAGATTTTCGACAGTTTTCAAAAGTACTCGTACACAAAGAGCGAGATGAAAATGGTCGCATTAAAATCGATGTAGAGCCCATTGACGTGACTGCAAAATATGACGAAGATGCAGAACTTAAGCAAGAACTGTCAAAATATTCTGAAGTCATAGAGGCTAAAATGACAGAAGTTTTGGGTAATTTTAGTGTGGAACTAGATGGCCGATTTTCGGCCATAAGAACCCAAGAAACAAATTTGGGCGACTGGGTGTGTGATGTAGTGCTGGCTGCTACTGGGGCCGATGTAGTTATAATCAATTCGGGTACATTTAGATCGGATCAAATACATCCGCCCGGTCCGTTTATCATGAAAGATTTGGTAAACATAATACCCATGAGAGATCCTTTAGTATTAATAGAGGTAACCGGTAAATGCTTATATGAAGCGCTGGAGAATTCCGTTTCAAGTTATCCCAAACTTGAAGGCAGATTTCCACAGGTAAGAGTTGATTAATAATTTTGTAAACTTGATTCGTTGCATTTTTGTTATTTAGGTATCAGGTGTTATATTTGCTTTTGATCCTGCAAAATTACCCGGACAAAGAGTCGATCCTCAATTGGTGCAAGTGGGCGACGAATATTTAAATATGGAACAGTTGTATAAAATTTGCATCAAAAGTTATATTTACAATGGCTGTGATGGTTTTACTATGTTTAAGGATGCTAAAGTATTGGTAGGTGTTTTCTTAAATATAAACTTATGTAATATAAAAAAGATACATTTACAATTATTTACTCGTGCACTTACATACATATATTTGCCTCCTTAGATGGATGATGATTCCTGTCCTGAGCTCGGTTTAACAGTGCAAAATCATTTTAAAGCAATTAATTTGCGCACGGGTAAAGGTGGTCATCATACCAAACATCGACAATCCCTGGTGACACTTTCCCGCCGCCACAGTATGGTACAGATGTTAGACAATTTGGAGCTAGATGGACCCTCGCCTATACGTAAACTATCTGCCGCCCATCAAACAAAATCAATAGATTTATCGAATACTAATTGCTCAAAAGTAGGAGGCTATATTTAATTTTTGCTTTTCTAATTATTTATTTGAACAACATTCTTTTTTTTATAATTTAGATGCTACGCCGTGCTTCCCTAGATGATCTAGAACAAGCCAGTTGTCAATTGGCGCCAAAAATACAGCACAGAATAATACGCATACAAAATCAAGATGTAAGTTTTTAGCATTTTGCGCAAACTAATAAGAACTTCGGAATTCAGTTTCGAAGTTCTAATTTCCTACTGTAAATGAAGATAAACTTGTCTATATAAATGAAAAATATTTAAACTAGAGAAATTTGAAGGAAATAAATCATATTCAAAATTTCGAACTTAACTTCTAATTTTCGAAATAACCAAAAAAATCTATTTTAAGATACAAACCTCACAAAAATCTTTATAAAAATAATATTTTGTGAATTCTTAAAAAATCATGTTTTATTTCCAGTTTTCGAACGTAAAATGCAACTTATCCTGCGTTTAGATAGTCTCGGTCCAGACTTGCAATTTTTGTTGCAGCAAATTCTTGAATGTGTGGGAGAGTTTTGAAATAGAAATATATTTGTATTCCTCTCTCGTTCTTTCTCACTAAAAAATAAAAAGTTGCTGCAACAAAAATTGCAAGTCTGGACCGGGACATATATAATTTAGCAATGTACAATTAAGCTTTGAAATACAATCAAGCATTTTAAGTTCTGTGTACGTATTATCAACTAAATTTTCGAAAAAGAACGCACGATTGAATGCAAGTTCCGAAAGTCTAATACGGGATTTACACTATGACTTTTTACCGCGACTTTCCTAGAGACAAAAGGGGTACAAAGGTGATCAAAGGGGTAGCAACATAAAAGAGAACTCAAGAAAAATGCATTGGAAAAAGTCATCGTGTAAATCCCGTATAAGTGTTTTAGTAAAAATGTTTGAGTGTGTTCAGTTTTTCGAACTTGCACGTGTAAACACTAAGTTAGAAGCTAAAATTAATAACATACAAAAGCTTCATAAGGAAAGAAAAATCTACAGTTAGAGACAATTCTATTTAAATATAAATTCATATTTAAATAGAATTTTGTGAAACAGCCTCTTACTGAAACATTCTTATATTTTCAAACTTTCGAAATTAAATTTCTTAAAAAAATAATATATAGTTTTACATTATTTTTCTTAACAACTTGTGCTCCAATACAATAAATCATTGAACAATTTCCAAATAATGGATTTCCCATTAAGGGATATTAAACTTTTTCATTTCCATGCTTTTTTTCTGAAAACAAAAATATTTATTTCTTATTTTCAGCATTACAACCAACTGCTTATGAAAAAAGAGACCTCAATTAAAAACTCTACAATCACCGAAGCCGAAGATGAATAAATTTTATTTAAATTATTGCTTAGAATAAACGGGAATTCCTCCACTAACATTAAATTACTTACAACTACTACTTCTCGCCTAACTCAAGCATCTTAAACCACTAACGAAATTAAATCTAGAATTAAAAAGAAACGCGCAGAATGAATGTTTTTAAGTGGCATTTTTATTTAATGCTTAAGAGTTTTTGTTAATTATTTAATTATTGTTATAGAAAAAAGAATTTATTTCCAATTTAAAATTATAAATTATTTATAATTTAAATTGAAAAAAAGAAATTGTGTCTTCTTTTATTACAAACATTAATAACGTTAATTTAGTTTAGAAAAAATCTATTAAGGAAAACAAATCAAATAAGCAATAGGTTTGCATAGAATGAAATAATAAATAAAAGCGATAAATAATAATAAATATGTTTACGAAGCAGGCAAGGAATTAAGGTACCTAAAAAATCATCAGTAGACTTCAACCACACATTTTGAGTAGTCACAAAAAAAAAGTGTAACCACTAATTATTAGTGAAAAACCTTTTAATTCTTACCTAATTTTATTGAGTGATAGATATTGGTTTTAGCCTCTAACTTTTTTTAGTTTAAGCAGTTTTAAACTTTACAATTTTACTTTTATAGTGTGTAAACCTGATACATTTATAACATGATGATTGTCAAAACTCATATTTAATAAAAAAAACACTTTATAAAAACTTATATTCAGTTTTTCATACTGAATTTGACATTCATTATAATTTAAACTTTCAGATGAAGACACTATGATATAGGAATGTTATAACAATAATTGGAGACTTGAAGACTGTTAACTTGAACTTAAAATAATGTTAAAATAATTTTATGGTCGTATTCATAGCTGTTAAGTAATGATTAGTAATCGTAATGATTACTAATTTGATTACTTTTTTTTAAAGGTGAAGTAATGATTAAATTACGATTATATTCAGTTTCGCACTTAGTAATCGTGATTACGATTACTAATAATTGAAAAGTAATCTAAATTACTTGAAATTACTACAAAATAATCAAAAAGAATCAAATTACTTCTAATGATTACTTTTAATTCTTTCTGATTATTTATTAAGTTTATTGCATTTTACTTATATTAAAATATTTAATAATTTGACAAATGAGCAAAATTTTGAGTATAGATGGAAAGATATCTGTTGATACATTTTTATAGTATTTCAAAAAATTGACGTTTATATGTTTTTTTCTTTTGTGATTTTCAAAAATATTTTTTGTGAATTCTCAAATCATTTTTTAAAAGTCTGTGAATAAGATAAGAAGTTTGTGGCTGTTCAAATTGTGTGGTTTGAAGTCTACTGACGTTTTGTCGAAGCGACTATGAAATGCATACAGTCAATGCTTAACCACCAGCAAAAAATTTCACTTTATGTTTTTCTTTATATTTTTTTCTCATATTGATATTATTAATGTTTTTATACATATAAACGGATATGTTAAGAATTTCTTAAACAAAAAACATCTAATTATATAAATTTCTTTAGAACTTTTTCAAAATAAAGTAATCTTAATTCAGAATGTTTGAAAATAATAAAAAAGAATCAAAATTAATCGGATTACTTTTTGATTAATTTTGATTCTTTTACATTATTATGTAGTAATTTCAAGTAATGCAGATTATTTTGCGATTATGTATTAGTAATCGTAATCAATTATTTATCAGAAATTCTTTTAATCAGCAAAATTATTTTTAAAATGTAATCTAATTGATTACTAATCGTAATCGTAATTTAACAGCTCTGGTCGTATTATTGTGCTTTTTGAATAATTTGTTTGAAATCAATTATTTTGTTTTCAAGTGTTCTGCAAATATCCAGACCTGAATATATGTATGAATATTTTTTATAAGTTCTATACGAATCCTTTGCTTAGAAAAATGATATTAAAAACTCCAAAATAAAATATAAGTATCCGTATATGCATACATGTATGTATATTCACTTACAGTATATAGAAAGGCACAAATTCATCTATTTATTGAAATCGAGTTTTTTGTATATTGCGATAGAAGAACATCTAATGTATTAAAAAATGCAAAAATGTAGATATAAAAAAAATAATGAGTTAGGTAGGGCCTTTCTATATTAAAGTAACGATATATAATTACGTATGTAAGTTTTAAAACACAAAAAGCTTTAATCCAAAATTATTTATAAAAAAAACTGCAAGAAATTGTAAAAAAAAATTTCAATTATATAAAAATTATTTTAAGTATTCGCAATGCACATTTTGAAAATAATTTTTAAGCACTGATATATTTTTTGATTTACTATTAGAGAAACTTAAATTATATAGTACATAAGTGCATACATATTCATTCATATGTATGTGCATATGTATACATAAATGAACTAAACATAAAAGCATACATAACATACTCATTCGTATTTAAATCTACTAGATAAAAAACACAACTGTGACAGTCGTATATTTCATAAAGTAATATAAGACGTTATTAAAGACACGTGAACAACCATATAAAAAACATAAAATATTCGAATAAATAAAAAACAAAGTTATACCCGCAAAACGTAATTTTTATTTAAAATCATCAAGACTTCTTATTTATTATTTCTCTTTTCTTTTAATTTATCAAGAATTGGCCCAACGACTTTTAATTCAATCTATGTGGGAAGTAATTATAAATATTTTTAAAATTGATTTATTTTACTTATTTATGTATCTCTATCTATTGTAAAACGTTGTTATCACTGCTCTGCATCATGCGAGCAAACTTTAATTTCAAATGCAATACAAGTTCACTGATAACCTTTTTTAGTAGGAGCCATGTTTGTACCTCATATTTGACATTTAGTCGTGTGTTATTTACTTCAGCGGAGCACTTTAGGGCATTTAAATTTTAATTTGCATTTACGAGCAGATCCACTCTTTCATTACTACATTAGATATATTATGCACCAGCTCAATACACATTCCACCAGTTCAATCCGAAAATCACCCTTAAATTTCGACTTAACCGAATTTTCATATTTTTCGAGTTTGGGCTTTAAAAGTTTTGTGATTTTTCTTGCAACACAGCTGAAGCATGAGCTTCAAAGTACTTAAGACACATACATACATGAAAATGAGGAAATCCGAGTAAAAGTTTAATTTTTTCAATCTTTTTAGATTCCGGCAAGTAAAACTATTAATAGCAGTATATTTGTACTATGGTATTTACTTAATATCTTCATTAAAAAAAATTATTTTCGTAAGAAAATTCTTAATTAATATTGGTAGTATGCAATTAAATTTCAATTTAAAAATTGCATATTGATACTGAACGTGAAAATAACCAAACAGATTCAACTTGAGGCTGATTTTCTTTGAATTCTCCCATTTTCATGTATGTGTCTTAAGTCTTTGGATGTTCATGCTGTAGAAGAAAAATCTAAAAGACTTAAGACCCAAACTCGGAAAGTGTGAAAATTCGCTCGAATCAAAATATAATGTCGATTTTCGGATTGAGCGTGTGGAGTTCGTAAGTATAGTGCCAAACGGCCATTTTCGGAAACGCTTTTCCGAGATAAATGCAAAAAACTTAAAAATTCACTAATTTTGTGTTGCTGTCTTAAGTCTTTCATATTTCGTTATACATTTTGTCGTGTAGCTGGCAAGAAAGACTTAAGAGACATGCCGCCAATTGAAGTTTTAATGAATATTTTTGCAAACTTGAAAAGCTGAGAAAGTAAAAGCCTTAAAGTATGCAACCATATTTTCAATGTAATTAATAATGAGGGTAATTATGAATAAAAATCAGCAGGAAATTTTTCCCGGGGAAGAATTTCAAACAAACAATAGCAAGTAATAGAGAAAACAAAAAAATTCTAATTGGAAACGGCGCCCAATAGACGCCATTTTGTAAATCAAAATGGGTATCATTCGACAGGTATTTTAAAATCATCCTCAGGTTTCTCTTATGATATTAACGGTTCGAAATTGGTTGCAGTTGGTTTTTTGATTTATTTTTTTTTTGTATAAACACTTTGTAGTTTTCTTCAACACTTTGTATTTGATATGATTTTAAGAGGTAGTTTCTTACTTATTAATTAAATTTACTTAAATTGCGTTCGCGTACTCAAAAGTTTTTAAAAAATTTTACTGAACTTTACTGCATTTTACTAAATTGCGTTCGTTTACCCAAAATACAGTAAATGAGAACATAAATTGAGAGAGTAAAGTGACAGTTCTTGACTGAGTGTTTTGGAAATTTTTACTGCAGAAATTTGTCGCAGTAAAGTTTAGTAAGATAAAAACATAAGCAAACGAAAAGTGTAAAAATTTGAGAAAAGGTCAAATAAAAATATTGAGTCATTAAAAAATAATTCAGTGCTATCATGAATAAAATTCCGAGTGAAATTTTTCACGGGAAACAATTCCAACTAATAGCAAATAATAGGGAAAACAAAAGATTCTAATTGGAAAAGGGAGAAATTTCACGCGGAATTTTATTCAAGATAGCACTGATTAATTTATAAAGCATAATAATAAAAGCTGTTAATATACATATTTTGTTATTTATTTTATCAATCCTTTTGTTTTGCAAATTATTTCAATTACTCAGAGTTGTAAAACTTTAAGTTACTGGGTACTTAGTATCGCACTTGCTTTTAAAGTAATCAGTAACACTAACAAATATTCATGTAATTTTTATTAATTTAACAAACAACAAAACAAGGAAATCAAAAAGAAATTAATTACAAATATTACATGAGACAAATTACAAAATTTATTCTTAGATTTTTCGTGTTGTAAAAATATTGTATCGAATACCAATAACTACAAGAGTTGAATAGTCAAAAGTTTTTATATTTTTCAACACTATGTGGAACTGGAGTCAGCTGTTACTATAATCTTACTAATTTTTACTATTTTTCCGTTCGCGTACTTTTTTCGGCAACAACTCTTTTTGAGAGTAAATTTTAAATAGTAACTACTCATTTACTGCATTTTACTGCAAAAGTAAAAAAAGCAAACCTATTGTTTGAGTTAACCAAGAAACAAATTTAAAATGACTTTAGCCGCTTTGATTTCGAACATACAGCTGTTTGTGCCTATTGCATATTTAACTGAATAAATGAGAGCGAAATAAAAATGTAAGAAATGAAGGCCATTTGTATTTTTATTATATAAATAATTTCATTTATTTAAGACATATTAAAATTGTTATAGTTGGAAGAACATGTTAATGTTTTGTTTTTAAATTAGTTGTATATCGCTTTTTAAGACTCCATACAGAAAGGGTCGGGCGAGACATTTAAATTTTTCATTTTGTATGTACTATTATAAACGTTAAACAATTCTTTACGGAATTCCATACGAAATATAAATGGAAAAAATTATTTTTTATTGATCTTTGTCTGGTAAGTCAAAGCGCATTTCTTTACATAATTTCTACATTTTTAGGAATAAATTAGGATTTTATTAATATACAGGTGTCTTCTGACATTTCCATTGTGGTACTTGAAATCGTAAGAGTTGATAGCAATCACCAGAAGTTTGTATTTAGTAAAAACATGATACAATTGGGCCTCGGTTATCCGTAATGGTAATGACATGGAGCATTCTGGATAATCGATTTTTCCGATCAATGGAGTAACAGCTTTTAGTGGATTTTATTATTTTTTATTCATATTTTTGTATTTGCTTACATAGAAAAATTCATGGATTTTATTATTGTGTTTTAATCAAAACAAACATAAATATGTACTATTTATAAGGAAACGAATTGTGATTGTGCAAAAGCAATCGAAAATAGATATGATTTCAAGCAAAAAAAAAAAAAAAAAGAAAAGAAATCAATGGACAAAAAAAACAATTACAGTTTTTCTTTCTCGGATAATCGATGCTGCCGGTTAATCGGATCACGGATAATCGAGGACTTACTTGTATCTAAAAATGTTCTTTGGTTTATCAATATTAGCAATTTTGGTTAATTAAAACGCTTTGCGTTTTATATATGTACATAAGTATGTATTTATGTATTGCACAGTGGCCCGGAACCCTTCATGTATGAATCCAATTCGCATTTGGTCCGTTTTTCTTTTTCTTTCTATTTATGAACTTATATCTATACTGGTTTTTTACTCTATTTTCTTACATACATATTATAAAACTGATACATGATTGTTTGCTTTTATTAATACAGATTGACGAAAATAAAAGTTCAAGGTCAATTTTAAAAATAATTGTTAGGTTATAAATAAATTTAAAAAAAAATTTATATGTGTGTATGCAAATAAATGATTGTGTTTTCAAAAGTCTAATGTAAATACTCGCACATAAAGGAAAGCTTTACATACTTACTACTATTTACAATTCATTCCAATTGTAAAACTAAAGTTTTTGTGGCACTGGCAATATAATAGACACATTCGCGTACATCTTTTGTATATTTTTCAATGGCGGCTTTATCATTCGTATCGAATGAATTGCGTAAATTTTCACAACTATGTTGTATCAGAATATTGTTACGCGTCAATTGCATTAAAGTTTCACGTATCGTTTCATTACAATTGTTCTGCAAAGAAGAAAGTGACTTGATAATTTTTATAACAATTATGTTTGTACATAAAATAATTTCAGTTTACTGGTGTAGTGAAGACATTAATTAATTCCAAAACTGCGGCACGTATGCGTTCGGCGCTTGGTACTAAAGTTTCACGATTATTTGGATCTTGCATTGAGTGTATTAATTCCTTTAGGCGATGCGTTACAATGTCCGTTTTTTGATTAACTTCTTCGGTAAAAGATTTATCGGCAGCCATTTGATACATGGAGGTGGTGTTGCGTGTGTCCGAAGTAGTTTTCGCTAGAGTGGGCTGCATACGTCTTTCGTACATACTGGCTGGTCGTTTTATTGTCGATTGTTGTGAATTTGTAGCCGATGAAGAGGATGAAGCCGATGATGCTGCCCCACCAGCATGTGTTTGACCTGTATTTGCATTGCTACCTAAACTTGAATTTAAACCTTCAGGCAAAGAATGAGGTTCATGATCATTTTCCGTATTCTCAATACGCCTTAACAGTATTTTGAAATAAAAAAAAAAAGTTAAAAGAAAACAGGAAAAACAAAATCAAATTAAAAGAAACAAAAATAAAATTATACAAAACTGATTTAAATAAAATAGTAATACCCCTTTTCCACACGCAAAGTTTACTTTGAAAAGTCTTAATTCAGCTGTGTGAAGTTAGTAGTGTAGTCTCTTTCTGTCTTTCTCCCAGCTGAATTAAGACCTTGCAAAGTAAACTTTCCGTGTGGAAAAGGGGTGAAACAAAAGTATAAAATTCCTCACAGTGGTTCATCGTAAACGCTATTATTTGATGCGGATTTCGAGGTCTGTTGCACAGTGGAAAATTTTGATTTCAGTTCAGTATTTTCAGTGGATAACTTTTGTACAACAGTCTTTAGTTGATTGATTTCGGTAACGTAGTCATTGATTTGTTTACGTAAAGTCTCCATTTCGAAATTTGTCATTTCATCATTAGGTTTAGCTGATTGATGCACAATGGCCTTAAAATACAAAAACAAATAATCACAAAAATAAAAAAATTATAAAAAAACGTAAACAAAAAATTAATCAAAAATTATAATCAATTAATTTAACGAAATAAGCTGTGACCAGACATTTACAAAACAATTATCAAACGAACTCTACGCTGCTCTATAAGAAATACAAATTTAGTACATATTGATTCTTTTTCTAAAGGTGTAAAAGTTTTTATTATTTTTAATTAACTTAAAACTAGTTTTCTAAGGGCCATTTTCACAACTTGCCTTTAGTAAAAGCTAGGATTTTGTCCGCCCGATAAATGGATTTGCATTAAAAAACCTTCATCCATTATTTTTTTATCCTTTAAATATTATTATTATTGATAAAAATACCAATAAAAAATTTAAGTTGTAATAATGCAAAGATATTTATCGGGCAGACAAAATCCTACCTTTTACTAAAGGCAAGTTGTGAAAATGGCCCTAAGAGTATACTTAACGCTTTATAAAAATACTTATTTTTGTTTTTAGTTTCTAAAAAATTGTTTGCATATTTTTTTATATCATCTACTTTAAATCTAGTTAATTATTGTAATAAATTATTTTAATAATGAATGATTTGAGATGAATATCTATGAAATAAATAAATTTGTATGGAGCAGTAAATAAATAAAAAAAAAATACAATTTATCATCAAACCCCACTAAAACATAAAAAATAGTTTTTAACTGAATATTTTGTTCAAGGGAGCTAAATAAAATGTTTACAAAGTAGTTGAGAAAAATTATGTTAGACCCAATTTAGATGATGAGAATTTGCTTGCAGCTATTTTTCATTTTATTTTCATTGCTCTTTCACACACGGGACTAATTGTTAACCCGCACAATTTTTGTTCTTTCAAGAACACACGAGACTAATTCATCTGGCATAAAAATCTATACGTATACATAACTTTGTGTGGATAAGTGTTTTTTTTTTTTGCATTTGACGTTTTCACCTTCATTCCATTTGTCAACATCAACGTCACGTCAACAGAATACTAAAAAATTGAGGCATTTCTACCCGTTGTCGAAAACAACTGATATGATATTGTGAATATCATAAAATTCTTCTCGAGAGCGAGTACACAAGCCCCAATTATTGGGTATTGTATTGGTGTGACTTCTATGTTAACAACTGGAATAAGAATAAGTTCTTCAACGATACGGAAGAGTAGGCTCCCTTTTAAAAAAAACGATGCAGTTTTTTTTTAATAAAATGGCTACAATTTGTACGTTTTTTCCCAATGCCAATGTACCAAAAAAATGTATACGTTTTGTTTTAACAAACCTTTACTCGTCTATCATCCACTACCCATTTGAGCACTAAGCGATTGTGATGAGGAGTTTTTTTGATTTCACACACACATAAATTAATCATAATTTACAAGTTCGTGGTATTAAATAAGTATATATAAATTTAAGAAAACTTCACTTATTCTTTCATAATTTTGGGATCTTTCTTATAACGACAAATTGTATAAACAATTCTTAAATAGCAGCGCCATATTTTTGATTTTCTGTTGACGGCTAAAACATTTCTTTTTGACAATTCGACCATTACGGAATAACAAGTTTATTGTTACTAAATTACCATTAATTTGTTTTCTCAAGTTTATGCACAAAATCACTTCTAATATTTGGTTTTGTATGCAAGTGAATGATTATAAAAAATTCTATTGTTTTAAATTACTAAATTGAATTGTATAAAAATGTTCTTTAGATGTGTGTATGTATTTAATTAATATCAAAAGCTAAAATGAAAAAAAACAACAAAGAAACACATTGCTTGTTTTCGTTTTCGAAACGGCTCTCAGTACTAAATTAAATATGGATAATACATTATTCTTCTAATTTAAAATATCTATGTATGTATGTTCTTATAATTTATAAATCATTTTAATAATTGAAAAAAAGTAGTTGAGAATTAACTACATTAGAGTGTTAAGTTTTTAACCAAAACTATTATTTAGTTTTAAGATCTTTTGACGCATTAAATTTACCTGCTGTGCCATAGGTGGCATTGGTTCGTAATCATCGTCGGCTACTGGATCGTAAATTGGTTCATCATCCGATAAATTCGGATCATGATAATCACAGTTACCAGCAATGCCAGTCGCATAAAAACCAGAAGCATTATTATTATTTGTCAAAGTTGATGATGTTTGAGGGCCATCCAGCGGTCTCAAGTTTGCCATATTTTGACGTCGTCGCGCATCAATTAAAACATCCGTTAACAAGCCATTAAATTCTGCACGAGTAAAACGTGCAAGCTTTTGACGACCCTAAATTAAATAAAATATTGTATGCATTGTAGTTGGTTGATTATCATTAATTTTTATATGGATGCATGCACTTGCAGTCTTATTTATACATACACACATATCGTCAGCTGAAATGCAAAACCAAGTATTTAACAAAAAACAAATTCAAAAACACATTTTTAATTAATTTCAAATTATAGGATTTTGCATCGAAGCACTTGTCTTTAAAAAATTGCAAACGTTTATCATAACAATTAGCAGAATTTAAAATAAAAATAAAGGAACTTTACTTCAGTCATTTGAATATTTTAGTTTGTTTTCTTCTCTCTCCTATATATGTATGTCTGAATCAAACAGTTTTACATTAGTAATTAGTGGTTACGCTTTTTGGGGCATATGGCACACAGATGTAAAGTTGGCAAAATTTTCAAAAATTTTCTAAAACACAGCTGGAAAAGTGGGCATTAATTACATAAATAATGGGAGAAATAATGTATTATGCAAGAAACAAGAGGGTAATTTTATCAAAACACAATAATTACACATTGATTACCACGTTCATTACCACATCTGCTGAAAAATAATGTATATTTTTTACTTGTGACGAGTGTTATGAATTATAGAATTCATTCCTCTGACGTATTAAAATAACTCATTACTTTTCTAGGATATGTTCTGTGTTAACAGTAATGAATTCTGGAATGAAAAATTATACATGCTGTGCATTACCTTCTCATTCTGTCTCTCTTTTAAAAACGGTGAATTTTGTATGATTAACAAAAGCAGATTTTTAACATTTATACAGTTTTGTTTTTGTTTTCCATTTAATTTTCACCAAGTCGACGCATATTCTAGAATAGGCACCATTCATTTTAGAAAGAAGTGCGATAAAAATTTTAAAACTTAAAAAGTGTAGTTACATTTCAGCTTACGATATGTATATACTACAAACAGTTCAAAAATAAGGCATGTATTAAATTTTACCTGATTACGTGTGGCACTTAAAAATGGATTGGCTGGTAAAAATGGCACTGCCACATTTTCACCACTTAAAGTTGTTGTTGCCCAAACTGAAATGGAATTTATTTAGAGAAATATTTTTTAAACCAAATTTAATAGTGAAAAGTTAACATTACTTTAGGGAAGTTGTTAAAAGCAAGTTGGACTTATTTTCAAAATTAATCAGGCAGAAAAAGACAATAAGCATATCTAAGCTTCGACAAAGTTTTAAAAATGAGAATGGCAATTAGACTTAAAAATTGACAATAACGACAATAACGTCACATGTTGAAATTAACAAGTGAAGGAACCATTCTACGAATACCGGTTTTAGTGTGACCACAACACCATATCGCCCCTTTATTGAAACATAGACATATCTCAACAAAAGGCATTTTTGCAGTTATAAATAATGAAGAAAAATTTGTTATATCATATTTACTGTTGTGTAAAAAATTTCACGCACCTCCTGAGGAAAGAAAATATTTTTATATCTTCATTCAGTTGTAAGAAAATTAAAAACTTCAAAATTGTTTTCTGCAAAACAAGTTTTTTGAGTTATGCGTCTTTTGCAATAAAAGAGCGATATACATACATAAATACATATAAGTTCATTTTTCATAAGTTTCCATCATGAGAAAATATTTAACATTTCGGTAGGTTAGTTTAACAGGCTGACAGCTTCACTTGGATTCTAAATGATCCCGTTGTGCTGCCTCGGCGTTGAGAAGGGCATGAGAAAAATTATTTCATTTCCATTTGTTTGGCAATAAACCATGCTACAGAATCATTGTTATATTTTTTATGTAAAGTGTTGTTATATTTTTATCTACAGCTACATATGTGCTGGCACAAAATATTTAAAAGGTTCGCAATTTCTGCCTGAGTAGTGTTAAAACTCTATAGAATTATTGTTATATTTTTTATCTAAATGTTTCGAAATTTCTGCCCGAGTAGTTTTAAGTTTAGGCATCCTCTCATTATAATTACAAATTAACGCATAATTGAGGATGCCGGCTATAAGTGTTTAATATTTCTTACTGGCTTCGTTTTCTCTACGGTCCACTTCATCGTATAAATCCATTACCAACTCTTCAAACATTTTATTGGGCACTAATTGCAAACGTCCTCGGGCTATTTTCAATTGTTCGCTTATTTCAGCAGCGCCTGAATCTGGTATATTTAAATGGCGTCCAGTCTAGAATATGAAATGTAAAGGATTTTAAAAAACTTAAGAGATTTCGGGTAATACATATGTGACAGCGCATAGACAAGGGACCTAAGGGTAAAAAAATCAATTTTCACTTTTTAGTTTTTTTTGATGTGGACAACATCTGAGCATCGAATGAGACCGATCCCATGCCCCAAAAGTGTTCCCTCCCAGAGATATTCTCGTTTTATGATGTGATGGTACACCAAAGATACACGTATTTAAATCTTTAAAATGGCTCTCCTGAACAAAACCGGTTTCTACCCTTAGGTCCCTTTCTATTTTGCGCGTCACATATATGCGATTTCAAGTTATAAAATAAAATCACATAGTCATATATGATTATTATATACTTATATTTAACTATATATGTAACTTACCGTATGATCTGGCTTCTTGCCACCTAAAAACATGATTATACGATCGCTGACTTCATACATGGCGTCCAATAAACGTTCAGCAATTAAAGTATGATTATTGGCCTTGGCAACCTCGAGTGGTGCTAGTCCATTGCCATCTATAGCATTTATATCGGCTCCATAAACAATCAACAGCTCAATTTGTGATGCCTGTCCAAATTTTGCAGCCACATGTAAAGGGGTCGAACGTTTTTCTTCATGAAAAAAATTGGGGTCAGCACCTTGAACCAAAAGACGCAGAGATGTCTCTAAATTACTAGTGCGTACACTGGCGTGTAATTGCTTGCTTAATTCGTGTTCTAGATTAGCACCGGTGATGTCATCGTCAGTATCTTGCAAATTTGGTTTTAATACATATGATAATTGAACATGTTTGGCTTTAATGAAGTCTGACTTGTTGGGATGCAAAGGATCTTTAGGTGAGGGTTTGCGTATACGCTGGGAGCCTTTAGGGCCTGATGAAGGGGTGCCATCTAATAAATGGTGCTCCCAAACACTGTTGGCACCATGAGCATTTAAAGAATTGACAAAATTCAAAACAGAGGGCTCCCAAGTGCCCTGCCGTAAGGATTTCACTATCGATATGTGCCTACCCAGACTTCTGTGCACTGAACAGCAGTCCGAGCATAGCAAAATTCCACGATTTATCGATGCCCAAGACGGATCTAAGCATAACAAATGCATTAAATGTTAATAATATTTATGTAAGTGTTCATTAATTAATTAACCTGAAGCTCCGCAATCTCCACAGACCTCTGTTTGTATGCGTGTTTTGCTACGAGACATTTTAGAATTCTTCAAACTATTGCTATTACTGCCGCTACTACCAGTAAAACTGCCACGTATATCACCGCGTAAGCCCTTAATACCACTTAAGGAGTCCCGTTTTTCATTGGCTGCTGCACTGTTCGCACTGCCGCTGTTATTATTGCCACCACCCGCGTTTGCTATAAATAGCTTTTTGTGCGCTTCAACAACACTACTGGCGAAACACATTCATGCCCTTTTACACAACACAATTAAAACCATAAATTTATTTACTACACAACTATATATGTTGTAACAATATCAATTTTTCTTTTAATATCATGTACACAAAACTCCCACTATTATTTCAGCACGGCGAACACTAATGCGGGGGAGTAATTAGTTTGTAAAAAAATATGTTGTCTGGCTTTTTCGGTGATCGCTGTCTTCTATTTTTTTTTTTTAATTTATCTGACTAAACCCGTTTGCACCCGTAGTTCATATTTATAATTGTATGTTGCGTTAATTATTGGTTGGGGGCTTTTAATAATTAATTTATAAAAAAATTATAATTTTTTGGAGAGAAATACACTCCCGTTTATATTTTCTTCTTCTTTCTCTGCCATTAAGTCACTAGAAAATGTTAGCACGTAAATAGCAGATTGTCAGGGTCCAGAAAATGATAAGCTGTTGACTGAGGAAGTTTACACGAGAACAGTTTTTAAGCCGCAAAATTTTTGTTCTTTTCCATATTATACCCCTTTTAGACAAGGAAAGTTTACTTTGCAAAGTCTTAATTCAGCTGTGTGAAAGACAGAGGAAGGAATAATTTCTCTTTCTGACTTACTCCCAGCTGAATTAAGGCTTTGCAAAGTAGTTTCTTTGAAATCGTACGATTTCCAAAATTAATAATGGTCCTGCATACGTGTTTAAAACCATATACGATCATTTTGCTTCAGATGATATTTACATAAATACATATAATAGAAAAATTAAACAGTCTGAAAAAATATTTCTGCTATCGGTGTTAGTTTTCTAAATTTATGCGATTTCAAATCTATTCGGTTTACCGAACAGGGCCGTATGTCTTCGGAAAATGACTCAAGGATATTCTCGTTTAAAAACGATGCATTGAAAACTTGACTTACATGGACGGAGCTTAGTACGAAATCTGGAAACGCTTTTACTCAGTATTACATTAAAATGGTAGTACTGTGCTAGGGCAGCACGATATATAGTTTTCTATGTGACGCTTTAAAACGATACTCAATCGAGCATAGGTCCGATAACCTCGCGCTTAGCAACCACACCACTGAGATACTTATTTAACTTTTCAATTTCCATTTGAAAGTTTTATCAAATTTTCGATCCAACACAATGGACTGTATTCGTAAACGCAATTTTCATTGATAGATAAAAAAATTTGTTTTTATTTCATACGTCAATATTCTTCATAGTTTTCAAAAAATAATGAACATTTCTCCTAATTATTACAAAAAGAATAATGTTAAACACAGATAAACCATAACAATGATACATACAAAATTGTTTGCCAATTTCATTTTGTTAAATACATTCAACTTAACGTGTTACTAAAACTGTAACAATTATACAAACAAAAAATACAAACTATAAAAACTTATAATATCTTGACTAAAATAGTTTTATGATGAAAATCAAATAGTTTTATAATGTAAATCTTACACAAGACACTGCATTAAAAATATCTGTATTAAAGTCTTTTAATATGCTATATCGAAAGGAAATCAATAGCTGCGACAGTTCAATTAATTACAAAGTAGATAAATTCACATAGTAGCAAAGTCACTTAGATTACGTTCTGGTTGTACCATATTGGCAGGCATTAACTGAACAAGTTTATTGAATAGAAAAGAACGACGAGCACGTAAATCAGAAATGAAATCAATACGCGATCGTTTACCGCCTGATTTGCGATAAGCTGTATAAGAAGATGCAACATCTGAAATTCCAGAAGATGTCGAACTTTCACAAGACTCCATTGATAAATCCTCAGTTGCAGCGCCTGTAAATTTCGTGTAAACGTCTAAATATTTAATAGTTTTCTTAGAATATTTCCAATTAAACATGTACCAAGAATTTAATTTTACCTTCTTCATTTATGTAATTAATATCCGAAATAGATTCGCCTAAAGATTTATCAACGCCTAAAGGAGCTGATGTTAAATTTTGATGTTCCATTTCAACATCATCCTCAGTTTTAAATAGAAGAGAAGCTAATTTATGAAACTAAAATAAATAAAAGTATTTTTTATTACGAAAATAATTCTAAAAAAATATTGTATGTTATTTACTTACATTTTGCAGTTGTTCCTTATTATTATGATCAATAACTTCAGCTATATGCTTGCGTAAGTATTGCATGGCTTTATATGGATCCGATTTGGTCATTTCTTCATAGTGTAATTTACGCAGCAAGAAACGGCAGTGTCTTAGAATTTCCTCACGTCTAGGTCTAAATAATTTTTTCATTGATTAATATGTATATATGTATATTAATGCTGAAGTGAAAAACGGACTAACTAACATTTTAATAATCTTACAGGACTAGGGAAAATATTTCAAATGGAAAATATTGAGGTTCAATGACAATTTTTGCAATGTATCTAATAAAATAAACAAAATCGCTATTTTTGGGGGATTATTTTAATGAAATATGTGCTACGGAATTTGTAACAAAAAGTCGGATTTTGAACTTTTTGTTAGATAGGGCGTTTTGCGTTTTAACTGACAATATACATATGTATGTGATATAAATTTCTTTAGTATTGAGTTTTTACTTTTCTAATTCCAAAATCCAAAAATCATCCAAACGCAATTGCGGAGTCGCTGATCTACCCGGATTCCCACCGAATAAATAGTGCAGTTTAGCAACATCATCATAAACCAGCTGATGGGCAAACCGAGGGCAAGGCTCTAATGTAATACCTTTGCTGTCGGCATTACGTATTTCCTTTAAATATGAGTAATTATAACGGCAGTAGTAGATACGAGACCATGTATGAGTATCAAGCGAATAAACCCAAAACGAATTTGATGCATCTGCGGTGGGCTGTACATCACGTCGGTCTTTGATTTTGCTTAAACTCTAATATTAAATATTTATGTTAAAATTTAACTCTTTAAATCGAACATAAGAACATACTGAGAATATATAAATTTCGTTGCGCTCACAATCAATTGTAGCTCTTAAAGCTACCGGAGATGGTTCACTCTTACTATCAGAATTTGCAGCATTATAGTTACAAGGTGCGGTAGATTTTGACCTCGCTGTTGTTCCAGCTACTTGACCACCATTTGAATTTCTATTTAAGAATTCTAAAATTTGATTATCGACATCGTAAGTAATGAAGTCATGTATGTCTTCTTTGCCACGCTGACCACCATATATGTAAAGCTTCCGTTTTTTCTGTGAAAATAATTAAATAAATAAATATATTAAAATATTTTAATTTTAGCATTTTAACTTTTGGAGAAATTATTTTTCAGTTGATTTTTTGCGCGATAGACGTCTACTTAAAATATAACTTCCCATGTCGAATTTAAAGAAATATTAGAATAGAATTTTTTGTTTTCCCTATTACTTGCTATTAGTTGGAATTGTTCCCCGGGAAAAATTCACGCGGAATTTTATTCATGATAGCCCTCAATGTCTTCTGCAACACAATATAAGATACCGTTACGCCAATTTTTAAGTTACATACTTGCGTCATTTGTACAGTATAAACAGTTTCTTGACTCTCCTAAGTTTCTGGGATCATTTTGAGTTGTGACCGTTCATGATTTAGTGAGCGATATGTGCATATGTATATGTAATTCATTGAATATAATATAAGTATTTGGTTGTTCGACCTTTATTGTTTAAAAACAATTAATAACAATTTCTTTTTTTTTAAGCTTGACCTCAAGCTTAAAAAAATAGTTATTAATTGTTTCATTGAATATATTTAAAAAAAATACTTTTACTCCTGAAAAGTGAGCTTAGAAGTCATTTTTATACAAGATAAAACACAATAAATGTGACTTCAAAATTTAAATTGTTGAGATATAGCAATGTTGGAATACAGCAGCGATATGTGACATACGAATAGCGCCAAGGCGCATTTATTAGGTGGCAGCACTACATCAGGTGACTAATGTCATTATACCAATCTAAATGTCAAATTTGGATTGTCTAGGTTTAAGCCTAAAAGCATGCTTTTATTTGGGTATACATAAACACCTTTCGAATATTCAGTTTTGTATGGTGTTTGACATTTCCCATAAGAAACATGCAATCTGACGATGCTACCCTGTTTTGAAAAGTAAGAAGGTAATTTATACCAACAAAGTACATGTGGTTGTTGCTGTTGTAATATTTGTTGTAGAATCGCGGGTACCTGATTGATGTGCCTTGAATAGCGCGAATATACATAGATTTTCTTAAATGTTGCTCTTTTGGGTTTCTTTTATTGAAAAATAATGCAGAGGTTAGCATTTAGAACCTGTACGGAAATGCAACACTGCTCTGCATCATACCAGCACTTTAATTTCAAATGCAATACAAGTTCTATTTTAGTAGTCGCAATGTTTGACATTTATTTGTGTGTTATCTACTTCAGAGAAGAACTTTGGGATATTTAAATTTCCATTTCCAGCGCAGTGATGTATTTCCGGACAGATGCTTATTCAAATGCTGGCATTACTAGCAGCAAGCAATATTTTTTTTTAGAAACACCCTTAATTTTTATATGTTTATATTAGTACATGCATATCTTCACTAACTGAACTTACGTTATGAAATACCATACAATGCGTTACACGCGACTTTATGGACAGAACTTCAGGTTGTGAGGCAGTTGGATGATGACAATCCACCAATATTTGGTTCCATGTATTGGTAGCTATATGATAAGAAAAAAGACCGGAATACTCTGGTTCACTTGAAGCTGAAGCATTTACACTGCGAGGTGTTAATATCTTTCCACCAAACACATAAATGGTACGTTTTTCCACATCAATACACATTTGATGGTCATACATTAGCTGCGGTCCTCCTACTTGGCTAGTGTCATCACAAATTTGCATCCAAGTGCGTGCTCGTGTATCGTACAAAAAGAAATCACTTTTTATATATTCCGTAGTACGTATGGAATTATCCAGATATCGGCCCAACATAAATATATTTTTTCTGATGGGATCGAAAACCATTTTATGACATGATCTTGGTGTGGGACCATTATGTCGTTCCGTTTTTTCAAACAGCAGAGTCCAACAATTATTGCGTATATCAAAAACCCATAAGTCGCTAAGGTCTCGAAAGCCGTTCCATCCACCATACAAGTAAATAAGACGTTTGCGAGAATCCATAACCAATTGATGACCGCCACGATTTCCTACACACCAAATGTAAATGTAAAAATTATGATAAATATTTTAATTATGTAAACAAATTTAATCATAAATTACCTGGTTGCTTCTCGCCCTCAGCTTGTTGCAAGCGCCAAGCATGCTTATAATCCTGACGATTTAAATAATCGTCCACCAAACCTTCATCAATGCAATCGCTCATAAATTTTTCGGCCTTTTCAAAGTCGCCATTAACAACCAAACATTTGTGTAGTTCTGTAATAAGCGGGTGTTCGAGACATACACCGGTTTGTTCTTGCAAAGCTTTGAAGGCATTTTCATAACCTTGTTGCCGAAAATGTTTCAAACATAAGCGTGTTATTTCTATTTCTCTCAACTGTCGCAAATATGCAAAATATCAATACAAAAAAAAAAAAAACAACGATTATACAGCATGCATTTATTAAGTCAACAATAATAAATATATGTTCTACCTTATTATAATCCCTTAAGCAAATACTTGTGTACATGGGGTCATCTTGTCCCAATAGCTCAATATACCAAATACTATAGTTGAACGTTGGACCCCAAGATAGAAGTGGAACAATTTTTAAATACAGTATGGGTAAATTTTTAGTATCACTGCGTAAACTAAATATTTCTGGTATATGATCGTTACGCAGGCCTCTGTGTAAAAGTAAGATAATTAATAGAAAAATAGTAATTTTTACTATTAGTACATAAGTATGAATTAATGCGTATGTTTTAATTCTCACCCTTCTAATACTAGATTCATATTTTCTTCATCTAAACCGCCATAGATGCGAAATTTTTTTATATTACAAACGTGGGATTTTTCAAATTTACCAAATTTTATCTTACGAACAATTGCAGGTCTTCGTAATTTTAATGTCAAATATTGTGGAGGATTATTATTAAAGGCTGACCAGCGGGATGATTGATCAGTGGGACAGTCTACTAATATATTTCTAAAAAAAGAAAAAAAATAAGCAAATATGTATGTTATCGGCACATAAATTTTTTTTTGTAATATATTTTATTAGGTCTGTTTATTTACTTTCCTAGAAATTTCAATATTTACGCTTCCCGATAGCTCGTAAGTAAATGAACGAACGCTTTACTACCAAAAACTTTTAGTGGGTTTTTATTGTATTTTAAGTTTTTGTCATGTATAAAAGAATATTTTATTCCAACTTACATCGCTTTAAATCGTGAAATTTATAAAAGCAATGATTTAGCTTTTATTAATTTTTTTGAAATTACCGTGATTCCACAAGTCGTGATTTGCAGTACAGGCCCGATTATTTACTATTTTTATGAATTTTTCATGATTGTTTTTAGTTCTATTCTATTAAATCATACAAAAAAACCATTTTCCATCCCTGATCATATCGATAAACAAGTCTTCAGCTATTGTACTTCCATTGCCATAAAATTGCATTTTTGCGGCTTAATCGAAAAAAAAGAATAAATTAAGAAAATATTATTTCTTTTTGACCATTTTTCGAGTTTTCTTTTTAACCCCCGACTAAAAAAAGGGATGTTATAAGTTTGTAGTGTGAGTCTGTGTGTCTGTCCGTGTCGAAGAAAATCTGTCCAGCCGTTTAGAAGATATAACATCTTTTCTGAAAAAAGTCGGGGCTTTTTAAAATTTTTAATTTTTGTTATTTTTAGATATTTTTCAAAACTTAATTTGTAAACAAAACAGTGAATAACTGTTTGGATAATTCTTGCGAGCAAAAATTTATCAGTAAGAATTTGCAAGAATTGTCTCTCAATTTTATACTCTCTCTTGATGCTCTCTCACTGCAAACTATTTGGGTTAATGACAGTGATGGTATTTTGGTGGGTTTCGGGTATTTTTTGGTGCTTTTTGCCTCTTCATAATCGCGAAATTTTGGCTAATACCCTTTTTTTAAAAAGCGGGTATTTACAGTGCTTTTAACAATTTCTTACAGTGCTTTTGGTGCTTTTTTGTTAAATAAAAATATTTTTAATTTACAAAACTAAAACACTTTTAAGCACTAATATCAGCATCTGTTAACTGAGGCTTCTTAAATTGATTTTAATGACAATAACGGAAACTATGTTAAACACAATGTAGAAAACTTTTCATAATTGGGATTAAAAATTTAATTTTTTTTGCAAAATAAATAACGGAAGTAACTGGAAAGTACCACATAATTCTCTGCATAATAATTGATTGAAAGTAGTATGCAATAAGCATTTGTTAAAGCTTACACAAATATTAAATAATACTATAGGGTGGTTTAATTTTAAGGGCCGATTTCGGACTTTTCATAAGGTAAGTGCAAAGTAATTCAAAATGTTCTCGTTTACAACAAAATGTAGGTAAATTTGTATTCAACGCCAAGAGTGGTTAAATTTTAAGGGCCGATTTCGATTGAAAGCATGAGGTTATCAATAGCAGTCAGTTGTTTTAGACAACGGGTACCCAACCCCCAATTTTTTCATATCGTATTTACGTGCTGTGAATTTTGACAACTGGAATAAGGGTGAATATCGCAAAAACAAAAACTTTTAAGTTAAGAGTACTCAAGAAAAGAGTGACACTTTTAATGCATTCTTTATGTGTAAATGATTTTTCAGTAACATACATATCTTAATCTAAGCCTAAGCATCACCTACTATTGTATGTATGTGTATATGCTAATATGTTATTTGTTCCTGGTTTTTTATTATTTGTTTTTACATACTTATTTTTATTAAATTAATCAAGATTTTGTTTTAATTAATATGTTAATAAATTCTGTTATTACATCTCAAATACTTTGTTTATTTTTAAGCAAAAATTTTAAATTATATTTTGAGCTTTTACACTATAAACTCTCCTTTTTAAATGGCTTAATGTATTAAAATTAAAAAATAATATTTTCGTGCTTTTTTACCCTCTTTTTCGTATTTTTTTTGCGTTTTTTACCCTTTTTGCAACAGCTTAATGTGCTTTTGATCTTCGTAGAGATACCAACAATGATTATGGGTAAACGAACACAATTTAGTAAAATGCAGTAAAGTTCAGTAAAAAATTTTAAAAACTTTAAAACAAGTAAATCAAAAAGAAATTAATTACAAATATTACATGAAACAAATTACAGAATTTATTCTTAAATTGTCCGTGTTACAAAAATATTGTATCGAGTACCAATAATTAAAAGTGTTGAATAGTCAAAAGGTTATATATTTTTCAACACTATGTGGAGTTAGAGTCAGCTGTTTCTTTAATCTTAATAATTTTTACTATTTTTCCGTTCGCGTACTTTTTTTGGCTACCGATCTTTTTGAGAGTAAATTTTAAAATTTTTGCAGTTACTACTCATTTACTGCATTTTACTGCAAAAGTAAACGAACACACTTATTATCATAACAATTACGGTCCCTGGTTAAATATCAAACACAAATTGATATAGTACATTCTTTATTATATTTATATTATTTTTGCTTTAAAATAAAATAATAATATACATATAACCTTTAATACCAAGTCCCATTAAGTACCAATCTGCAGAGTTGAAAACACTGATAAGTAATACATACATATATGTAAGCTTTGGCCGATAAAGAAACAAATTTTAATATACTTTAAAATTTGTTTACGGATTTTTTCGCTGATTAAAATTTTTTTCTTACATACATATTTCTACTCATATTTTTTATAATGTACATACATACGTACATGTACATAATTTTACTTTTTTTAACCGACTTCAAAAAAGTAAGAGGTTATCAATTCGTCTGTATTTTTTATGTTTGTTACTTTATAACAAGCTATCAATACATGTATTATTGGCCGAACAGAATGTACATACATATGTATGTATTATGTATTGAAACAACTGAAATAAATAAAATAACTCAGTAGTACCTTTAAGCAGATTTTCAATACTATTCGTTCGCCTGAAAGGGTTCCATTTGGTCTCATTATCTAAAAAGTGGGCAGGAACACCCCCCCCCTAATTTTATGATCTTTTGCTGATCGGATTCTTGAAAAAACTAACACACACCTTGGGTTTTTGGAATGACAAAATTTCGATGTTGACCAAATTGGCAGAGCAACGCCATTAAATTTAATATTGTATTTCACTTGGTTCTAATTAACCATTTTTTTTTATCAAACTTGGCACACACCCGAGCTCTGAAAAAGACTCAATCATGCATTTAAAAAAGTGGGCGGATACACGCCCGTTAAAACTAAATATTATAGTTCATATATCTTCTACTTAACCGATTTTTACGAAAAGTTCATTTGTGGTAAATGTTAATATATATATATATATGTATATATATATATATATATGTATATATATATATATATATATATATATATATATATATATATATATATATATATATATATACACATACATACATATATATATACATACATATGTACATATATGTATGTATGTATGTCGATATATGTACATATATGTATATATGTATGTATGTACATACATGTATGTATGTACATACATATATGTATGTGTATATTTATCAATAACCTGTAGGAAGTGTCACTAGTAAAAAAAGTACTTGGTGGACTACATAACATAAACAAGAATAATTAAAAAAAAGTTCATGAAAAATATAAGAGTTATAAAATTATTAGATGAGACTATTGAAAATTGAAAGTTATATTGCGCATGATTTCAACTATATGTATTCAGAATCTAGATCAGTTCAATTGTGACAAATGTTCAACAAGCTTATCTTTGAAAGAATTAGGTGTAAAGCAGCCCATACACGATTCAATTCAATTTTCAATTGAGTCCGTTGTTGTCCAAATCAAAGCGTGTATGGCTTTGTCAATTGATTAGTTTGGCAGTTGTCGAGTTGGTTGAAGAAAAATCAAAAGATTTTGATTTTTCATGTTGACTAGCAAATCTTTCAATTCGATTGTGCTGTGTGTGCTCGAGTCTCTTGATTAGCTGTCAAAATTTATGTTTGTAGCTTTATTTTGTATAGAAAAACTTATGTATTTTTAAAATTGTATTTAATTTGATAGAATTCTAAATATAAAATATAAAAATAAATGAATAAATACAATAGAAGTTTTAAATTTTTAAATCTCTATTTATAAAAAAAATATAAATTTGACAGTTGAATGAGAATCTTTCAATTCAGTTTATGAAGTGTGTGGCCCAGAATCAATTCAATTGAAAGACTCAATTCAGAACTGAATTGAAACGTGTATGGGGTGCTTAAGACTTTGTCAGCAGTATTACTGAAAAATTATACCCAAGATAATGCTTTTTGCTATAGAAATTTAACATGTACGTGTCATTGAAAATCTAACACTGACGTTAAGGTACGGTCACACTTGTCAAACATTTGCCCAAAAAAGCGTAACCACTAAATGCTAATGAAAAATCTTTCAATTCAGAGAAAAGTTTGTCAAGTTAAAGAGTAGCCAATAGTGTAGTATTCTATGACATTATCTACTAGTTGTGTTCGAAACTGTTTAATTTGATAAACAAGAGGGCTGGGATTCACTATCCTACACAATTGTGCAAGTGCTGAGGAAATTCAACTCTAGCATGGTGCTGTTTATGAGAATATACAAAACACAATAACAATTCATTAGATCAAGGTTGTATTTTTTTGTAAGTCGTACCATTGTTTAGGATAGTGAGTCCTACCCTTTACAGAGTTGACCCTCAAGTCTACATAAGTGACGAATTGCAGACAATTAACCCAAACTTCCTACAGGGTATTTGTGTTACATGTGTACATGTTAAAATGCTGCCTACAATCCAATTAACACTGATGCATTTGTTTCTAATCTATGAAAAACATAAACAATACAATAAGAAAAACAACTACATACATACATACATGTACACAAATGCAAAAGTTTGCTGTATCGATGCATTTTTACTTATAATTTGGTTTATTTTGTTAAATAATTTTTATGCTTGCTTTTCTTTAAAAACAAGACGACAGGAGAGCGGCAGAAGACAACAGAATAGCTGTAAATCAAGGCTGCATAACATTTTTACTACACATGCTACAAAATAACGCCAAAGTTATGCAAATCTCACAGAGATTATTAAAATTTTCCATGTTTATATTTTTATATTCTTGATGCACTTACTCTGGCACGTAATTTGTTGAAAATGAGGAATAACGATGGATTTCATAGGACAACTTTTCAATTTCCTCCAAATTCAAATTCTTTTTTAAAGGATGCTTTTTTGGTGATATATCTTCTGTTGAGGCGTTATTACCTAAAGCTATCCAAGAAGTGGTGACACAGGGTTCGTCCCTTAAGGCGTCGTTCGCTACCGGAGATATCGAATTCCTGCTGTCACCGGTCTGGGAGCTCGGAGAGTTCATTGTTCTTTCTTATATGTTAAATGTTAAGAAAAATTATTGTCTGTGGTACTTTAACAGAATTTAGGTTGAGTATAAAGTCTGAATTTTTTCAAAAATTCCTTGGACAGAAATTTTACGCAAATTATCTGTTTGACGCTTCTTCTTTTTTTAGCAAAGCACTGCTGAAATATTATCTCACAAGAATGTAGGTTCAACTCACAATATGCAGTATGATTATTGTGAATGCAAATGGTATTGTACTACCAGCGCTGTCAACTTTGAACTCTCAAAACGCACCGCAATGAACAAAAAACGCGAAATGGAGATCGCACTGACTTTAAAGGGCTTAGACACGGTCAAAATGCTTGCTGAGATTGGTTATAGAATGAGTGAAAATTGGTTAGTATGTGTGACACCAACGATGCTTGATGGAAAATCAAAAAATTTTGATTTTCGGCATGCTTGCTGTCAGTTGTTAATGCGTGTATATTGTTACGCCATCAAGCGCGTACAAATTTTCATTATAATTATATTTCCATTGTGAACGGTTGCCCAAAATATCGGAATTAAAAGAAAAAAAACATAAATTTGACTGGCGAAGAAAAAAGAAGTGTTAGAACTTTCTTATTTTGCTTTGTTCTTTTTTTTTTGTAGGCAATGCTACCATTGTTGTTATTGAATTTCTTTATTTAGACCTTTTTATATATTTTTTTCAACCAAACTAACACTGCAGCCACACGTTCAATAAATCACTTTCAATTCCATCACACATATTGTGTGTCAAAATTCTTTGAAATTGATAGCTGTGAAACAAATTGCTAATCAATTTAATTTTTTAAATACCACCGACGAAGAAACAACTCAAATTTGTAGCTTCAATCAATGTGTGCTGTGACCAGCCGTTCAAATTGAAAACTAAATTGCCATATAAATGGATAGGTGAATTTGATATCAATCTAGTTTTCAATTCAAAAAGTTTGATTGTGTTAGTGAAAAAAGTGTGAGTGTATTGAAAATTGAATGGAATTGAAAGTCAAAAATTGAACGTGTGGCTCCCAAGTAACAGCACAAAATCAAAATAAAAATGAATGCTTGGTGGGGCATCAAGCATGGTAACATCAAGCCGACAAGCACACGTACACGAACTTGACAGCAAGCAGTTTGATCGTGTCCAAAACCCTTTAGAATTTCTTTTTTACTTCAAATGTTTATTGAATTAATCTTACATAAGAAGTAAAATATTTTTGTATTAAAAATTTAACAATGAAACAGGTTTTTACAGGATTCTGGGTTTTTAGAAAAAAATAAAATTTAAATCATAAAACAACTAAGGGCCAATATTACAACTCAAAGTTAGTTAAAAGTAGGATTTTATCGGACGCATAAAAAGCTTTCAATTATTGCAAATTGGATTTAACTTACCAGGTAGGTTAAACTTGCCTGTTATTTATCGCCACACCTTCAATTTTTGACTTTCAATTCCATTCAATTTTCAATACACACACTTTTTTCACAAACACAATCAAACATTTTAAATTGAAAACTAGATTGATTTCAAATTCACCTATCCATTTAAATGGCAATTTAGTTTTCAATTTGAACGGCTGGTCACAGCACACATTGACTGAAGCTACAAATTTGAGTTGTTTCTTCGTCGGTGGCATTTAAAAAATAAAATTGATCATCAATTTGAGTCACAGCTATCAATTGCAAGGAATTTTGACAGACAATATGTGTAATAAAATTGAAAGTCATTTATTGAACGTTTGGCTGCAGCGTTAGGTTAAAGTAAAAGTTTGCAAATCATAAAGTTTTTATACTTCCGATAAAATCCTACTTTCAACTAACTTTGAGATGTAATAATGGGCCTAAATAAATTAGTAAGGTAAGGATTCATATAATGAAATTTTTATTTTTCTTTTCATAATCCAAATTATCTACAACAACAACACAGCTTTCCTTTGTGGATATGACTTGATACATCTTCAGCATCATTACTTGTTTTTCTTATTGTACAAACATTTTTTCTCACACTGACACAAAAAGTTGAGTTCAACATGATTTGGTGCCACCAAAAATTAAAAAACGCACCGAAATTTAAGGAACTAAGTGCTAATTCAAACGGTGAAATTTAGGACGTATATTTTTCTTAATTCTCTTTTGAAGTTGCTACCAAAAATTCCTTACATTCATACGACGTTTTTTGACGTCTAATTTTACTTCTCTTCACCCATATAGCCAATAAGTTAGAAGAGCAAGAATAAAAAAATACAATAAGATAGAAGAGTAACATTAAAACGTAACAACAATAACAACAAGAGCAATGTAATGAGAAATATGAAAAAAACCATGGAAAACAGAAACCGAGTCATTTTTTCTACCCCTCTTTCTTCTCTACACCGCTCGCTAGCAAACAAAAAGTGACGTCGAAAAATAGACTTCATAAAAGTCTTCGTGTGAATTAGGTGTAACAGTATATTTATCGCAGTCTATTTATCGCACCGAGTTGACAACGCTGTGTATCAGCGACGTTGTAAATTACTTACCGACTCTGACATTTTATCGCCATTTTTGTGTATATCGAACAACGGAATAGCAAAAGACATATAAAAAGTAAATTTGTGTGCATTATAAGGAAATTTTAATTCAAATATTAAAAATTCTGTATAAAATAAAGTAATATTAAATTATGAACAACTTCTGTATTTGTTTTTAAATATAAGTTAAAGAAATATATATTTTTTTATAAAATAGCTTAAAGCGTTGAAAAGAGAATATAAATTTAAGAAGTAAAGCAAGAAAAAAGTTCTCTTTCAGTGGCTGTTTCTGCTGCTGCTTTAAAAAAAAGTGACACACTAAAGTGAAATTAGCGCTGATTTTTGCGTATATTTTGTAAAAATAATATAAAAAAAATTGTAAAATCCCTGGTGGTTTTACGGAAATTTATTATCGGGATTGTACTTAAGAACAAATCGAAATGGTAAGAATAATTTATTTCTAATAAGATGTTATAATTTTTTATTGGTTCCCATATGATTCGTTACGTATAGAAATTTCTTGGCTACAAAAATTTGGGCCACGAAAATCATTGGAAATAATACAACCACTATTGCCACCTGTATAATTTCATACCAAGATTTTAGACTTCTTTCATTGCCTTCCCTACGCATGAACCAAAAAAATAAATATTGCATATACACACGTGCATACATATGTATGTATACATATATACATACATATGAACTCGTAATATGTATTAGAGACCTGCGTAAATTTATTTTAATTTTAATTGTATTCACGTCGCATGTATTATACTAAACCAATAATAAATGCTGCCGTACTACAAGCGAAGCACGATGGATGTACTGGTGTACGTGTATATCAGTGTCAACAAGCGATGTTCCCAAGAAAGCTTGTTTCCCTGAAGGAAATGTCGATGGTGAATATGTACTGAGTCGCTTTTGACTTTGTCACCAGTACTACTCTACAATTATTCCCCATACAATACTTTATGCTATAGACATTTAGCATGTGCTTGTCATTGAAAATCTACTAGTAACACTAAAACAATTGACTAGATAGTGAATTCATAGTTCTTATGGGAACATGGAGACATACCAACCAGAAATTTACTGGTACATTTCTATACCTTAATTTATGTATATTGACAAGTTGTTTCAAAATCTACCAGAAATACACCACATCTGTTTTCCCTCTTTATTTTATACTGACGAATAAAAGAGAAATTGTAGACAATGTAACTACTACTAGAGTTTTAGTGTTGACTTAGAGACACTTGGCCACAGTCTTACTGAAGGGTTGTAACAAACACTCAAAAGAAGTACTGTTGATTAGTGTATGCTTGTTATTTATCATATTGTACGTTTGAGTGTGTTTGTAATGTGTAGATGGTAAGCTATTATGTGATTAACCGCATACAACTAATGTTAATGCATGTGGGCTTTTTGCATGAGCGCAGAAAAATAAAAGATCATACACACATACATGCATGACGTTTGTACACGCGCTCATGCGTTGAAAGAAGCAAATATTACAAATTCTTCCGTCACGAAGTGTTTTCTTCTTTACTCTTTCTTATACCTACAATACTCAAAAAAATTTCTTGCAAACAGTGTTAACGTTTGTTTTATAAGATTTCGCTGTAGTAAAGCATTTGAAAAATCCCTCGTCTTGAAAGTTCTTATAAGATGTCTTGTGCAGGAGACTAATATGTATGCCCATATGTATTTTCATATCCAGATGTTTGTGCACTTGTCCACATTTTAATCCAAAAATCACACTTATCGGGAATAAAAGGGGAACAATTTGCAATTAGCAAACGATTAACTCTTTCCGTGGCACTATATGAAATTTAAGAAAATTTTTATTTGTAGAAGTAATGATATAGTATGAAGTGGTATGAAGGATGTAGTAGGATTTTTATACCACCACGCTTATTTATGAAAGTCATTAAAGCAGAATTTCGTTTTACTTAAAAAAAGTGGAACATCGCAAGTAGAGCATATCCACGGAGTCCTTTTCTGTTATCCCATGTTGCTGCATCTTCGTAGTGTGATTAGACAACGAGGCTAGTATGCTTGATTTACAAAAGATTTATTATTTTTATAGTCGAATAGTGCTTTTTATTTGGCTTTCCAGAGATAACTGATGAACAAGAGTCTGTGGGGAACAGACTTCCTAGGTTTCCATCTTCATCAAAGGGATTATTTTTGTTGTCGACTGCAACGATGTGGTCAAAAAGTTCCAAGATGTGGTTCTGATCATCGAGTTCCTTATCATCATCGAAAATTGAATCAGTGTCAGATAGAATCTCTTTCAAAACAGTTTCATCCCTGATAGTTTCTAATATATAGAAAATATCACTGACCTTGAGTTTGTTACTTTTAGCCATAGATGAAATGCGAAGTGGTATAATTTTTATACCATCGACTTTAAACCTCCACTACTTCAACGTTTTTTTTTATCTATTATTTTGTGTTACTGCTTGCAAGCACGTTTTTTACTATCTTATTATTTAAAAATTGTTGAACTATGAAGTCTAACGCAGGTGTTTATAAGAAATTTACTAAATAATGGATAACACTTCCAACACTCGACTAGTGGCACTCTATTTTAGTTCAAAAAATAATAGGTAGGTATATCTATCTATTTCAAACATTTGGTATATCTTTCTTTGTTAAATAGGTAGGTATAAGCTTGAATCTACATACTAAAGTGGTATTTTGAATACAGGAAGTCAAAAAATAATTAAATAAATTGTATAGGGACAGGGACAAATAACCGAATTACAGCGACAAAAATGGAATTTTTGATTTTGTCAAATTTAACCTGTATTGCATTTAATATGTTCTATATATCAGTAAGCAAGCAAGTTATAAGTATTTATTTCTTTTAACGCATCACATTAGTCTGTAAGTGCGTGCAAAGTATTATTATATGTTACATGCACTTATACCTTTCAACACCATATGTGACAGCGCATACAGAAAGGGACCTAAGGGTAAAAAAAATCAATTTTCACTTTTTTTTTTAAATCTTTAAAATGGCTCTCCTGAACAAAACCGGTTTTTACCCTTAGGTCCCTTTCTATTTTGCGCGTCACATATATAGCATTTATTGTTGCTACAATCAACAATTTTTTTTTTATAAATTTACAGTTTAGAGTTTTTTAAATATATTTTCAAGCATCAGGTATCTAATTTAATTTGCAGTTATTATTAAAACAGCAATTATATGTAGTGTAGATATATACCTGATTTACATTAAGCATTTTTTCATGAAATTTCATGAATTTTGTTGCACGCAACTTTTTCTATTTGCTTATTGCAGCGCTATAAAAGAGAATGTTATATAAAAATAGCGTAGAATGAATCTCTGATGTATGTATTTTTGACAACTTTTTTGATATAAGTTGCTCCTCCAGGCCTCCTATTGATAAATAAAAAATTTTCATGCAACTAATTTCATGAAAAAAATGCTTAATGTAAACCAGGTAATAGTATACTGTTTATTATGAAATATATTGGAAAATTTACTTTATCTAGAGCTATAAAAAAAGTTACAACCAGTTCCATAACTTTTCCTTATAAGTTACAAAACACAACTACTAATCAGTGTAAAAAAGTCAAGTGGTGGTCCCCGTTTCACCTCTCAACAAATATAGTATACTAGCTACACCCGGTGTGCTTCGCTACCCCATTCGTTTTATCGAATGATGTAAATATTTTGTAAATAAACCGAAAACGCGGATTTTTTAATGCAACATTTCGAAAGTTTTTAAATTTTGATATTGGATCATTATTAACATAAGTTTTTTGTAAATATCTTCGGAACTACATAACCGATTTAAGAGTTTGATATCTCGTTTTGAAAAACATGACAACAGCTTTCAAAATAAAATAAAATAAAATTAAAAAAGCAACAAAAAAAAAATATATATATATATATATATATATCTATATATATAAAAATAAGTTGCATTGTGTTAGTAATTGATGTTCTCTGGAATGCGTGAACCGATTTTGTTTCTGCAAAGTTTATATGAAAGGTGACGTCAATACCAAGGTTTTTATGTACAAACAGTCTCTGTATGTGTATTGGTTCATGAGTTACATTTTAGTGAACACTGCATGCATTTCGAAATATTTGAGTTAATATTTTGAAAAACTGAAATACAATTCGTTTTTAAATTAATTACAATTCAATTTTAGTCAAACCATTTATATACTTAGCTATTGTAAATCACAACTTCGGGGATCTATGAAATAAATTGCATATAAACACACCACTAAAAACTTAAATATTTAAATACATTATGCACAAATTGAATGATTTTTTTTCAAATAACTAATTTGTTCTCTTTTTGATGATGTCTTGCTGTCATTAATGATACCCGGAAATTGTTGTTTTTTTTTTAAATAAATTTTGAAAAATTTTAATATATTTATTAATACGGCTGGGGAGCCACCAAATGTAAATAAATGTAATCTTTGTAAATAATTATAATTAATGGTAACATGAATATATATGATCTAATTTTTTTTTTTTTTTTAGTTAGTTTAAGTGAATTTTATGAACATTGTTTATTATTATATTTGAAATATTTAATTAATCTTTATTGAATATATTATATTAATATGTTATATATTAATAATGTTTATTATTCACTCAGTATTGAACTATGTAGTACGTTTTTTTTGGCCTCTGGGCATTTGTATTACAATATGAACAAATAAATAAATAAATAAATAAATAAATACCTTGAGGTACATACTTTTATTAAAATTTATTGAATCCATATGAAGAAATGAAAGATTTAGGAAAATATTTTTGAAAACTTGACTTACATTTCTTATTTAATTTTTTTTTTATAACAATACCAACAGACCCCATAGGGCCATGCATAGTTATTGGACTACAAGTATAACATAAGAATAAAATAAATTGAAAAAATGGAAAAAATAATAATAGTTACAAAATTATTAATGAGACTACTATAGAACTAGAGCTGTGTCCAACAGCTCTTTTTGAACTAGTTCGATCTCAAACTATATAGTTCGAAAAAAGCTGTTGGACACAACTCTATATAGAACCATTTAAATACCCTGAAGGAAATGTCGATGGTGAAAATGTACTGAGTCGCTTTTGACTTTGTCACCAGTACTACTCTACAATTATTCCCCATACAATACTTTATGCTATAGACATTTAGCATGTGCTTGTCATTGAAAATCTACTAGTAACACTAAAACAAGTGACTAGGTAGTGAATTCATAGTTCTTATGGGAACATGGAGACATACCAACCAGATATTTACCGGTACATTTCTATACCTTACGTATTTATATTGACAAGTTGTTGCAAAATCCACCAGAAATACACCACATCTGTTTTCTCTATTTCTTTTATACTGACGAATAGAAGAGAAATTGTAGACAATGTAACTATTACTAGAATTTTAGTGTTGACATAGAGACACTTGGCCCCAGTCTGACTGCAGGGTATTATTGGTTCATTGCGTTTACATATGTATATCATGTATGTATACATATACATATGTACACATATATATATGTGTACACATATACATATGTACACATATACATATGTACACATATATATATATGTGTACATATGTATGAATGTATTTATGCGAAAATCAAAAATTTGCTTACTAAGAAATTTAGTAACGTCTATACTCGGCATTATATCGCTAAAACTGCTACGTTTACTTATTTTTTATTTTGCATACTTCAATGAATTATGCGTTCTCTTCATTTTTTGCTAATTTTATAATCTAGGTCACTTAAAATTTTTGGGTACACGTTTTAATTGCAAAATTAATAACATCCGCATTGGGGTTAATATTAGAATTTGAAATATACGATGAATAACTTGTCAAGTCAACAATGTTTATATCCTCCGTTGGAAAATTCCATTTTTAATTAACCCGCAAGAAGATTCATATGGACAATTCAACAGAATTTCACGTAGGATGTCACGTACTATCAATTAAGCTTGTATTTCAGATCAATGCGGTTAGATTTTTTCTTGTGTTTTAACAAATTTATAGCTATTTACGCTCCTCAAAAGTACATAAGCAAAAAAAGAAAAAAATGTATTTTCTTTGAAATATAAGTTAATTGATTGGCAATCCTACATGATATTTTGTGAAATTGCCCATATGTATGTTCATATTTTATTTTTTAGTAAATTATTATTCAACAATTATAAGGCTAAGTTTACATCTGGCATTTCATGTGTGCCAGATGGCAAAAAAAAAACGCGTAACCACTAATTACTAATGAAAATACATAACTAATAGAAAATTTTATAGAATCCAACATGATTGGAAACTGCTTAAATCAATAAATACATGTCTGAATCAAAAAGTTTTTTATTAGTAATTAGTGGTTACGCTTTTTTGGGTACATGGTACACAGATGTAAACCCGGCCTAATGTGTGAACTAAAAGTAATGATTCTTAAAAAAAACTTGTAGCACAGGACAATTATTTTTTTAAATGTTATTTGAATTATTAAAAATATTTGGAATAATTACACACACAAAAATATTAGCTTTTAAAAAAAATGCGTGGATTTCGCAAAAATGGTGGGGGAATTGAATGGTTTAAAAAATCCTAAAATTTGTTTTAAAAATAAAAATAAATAAATCACAAATGCATAAAAAAAATTTATTTTTATTTATAAAAGATTTATAAATCGAATTTCTATAAAAAGTCTTATAAATTTTCTATAAACCAAAAATAATTTTTATGCATACAGCAGTGAATATTTAATAGCATATAAATATTGTGATGTATTCAAAACTAAATTAATATTAAATTTATCTCTTTCAGGGAAATGAAAGCTCTCTGCCAATGGAGATGTGCTCCAACTGTAAGTAATTTTTTTATATATTTATTTACTTCATCGATAATAATTCTAATGCCCATTTTTTCAGTTGGTAATCAAACCGTAATTATTTTTAAGTTCTAATTAAATACGAAATTGTGTTTTTGAGTGCTTATTTAAATAATAATTAAATGCCCAACCTTGCGAAATTAAACATTACTTAAGTTTTATGATTGTACAATATGTTTTTATGCGTGTGTGTGTTTACTGAAACATGCACATGACCATCATGCGGTCGTATTAAAAAGAATTTCGTTTAAATTTCATAAATATATAACATATACAGTACAAAGTTTCATATCATGGAATAAAGTAATATAAAAAGGTATTAAGATGTTCTTTTGGTCTCATAAAATGAGTTTTTATGCAATTTAATTTTCTACATGTTGATAACCTAACTTTTTTGCTTACGTTAAACAGCTGCTGTTTGAAAAGCCTTCAATAATACTGGGAAATTTTGCAGTGCTACCGTACTTTCAACGTAATTTAATAAGAACTTTAAATAATCACTGAAAAAATGAAATCGTATTTAATTACAACTTAATTTTAAATAAAAATTAGCTAATTACGTACTTAATTTTTAAGTTAAAAACTGGGGGTAAGGCTGTTAGGCAAAAAATATACGGCAAGGTTCTGAAAACCATTTCCTTTTGAAACTGATAAAATTCAAGATAAAAATCAACTAGAAAGCTCACTTATTGCGGTTTTTTATTTGGTTTCAACGTTTTATATTATTGAGATATTTTATCTGAACTTAATTTCAAATACATTAAGTTATGTGAAAAAAAGAACACTGTTTTCCGATTTTTTAAATTTTGCAATTTAAAAACAAAAGGTTTTCAGAAAATGGCCGATATTTTAATACAATATAAGACAAACATTTCGTATGCGTAAAATTTTCCGTTAAGATTTCGTTAGCTTAAACAAAAATTCTTGTATCTATTTTTAACATTACAGGAGATTCAATTTTTGTTTATAGTATTGCTGTTTTTTTTTAAGAAAATTTAAGCTAGCATAAGTGGCAAAATTTAACATGGTCTTAACGAATTTCGCTCAGGGACAGTAACGGTTATTATTTTTTTTTGGGAATTGTTACAATTTTTAAGTTTAACAGTAAAATAATTTTTGATTAAAAATACATTTAAATTGATTATTGAGGGGTTTAGCTGGATCCTATGTGCATTTCACTGTTGCTAATATAACCAGTTTCCCAACAATTTCTTACAATAACTAGAGTTGTTATGTTATAAACTTTAATTTAAACAAATGAGAATCTCAACAAATAACAAAACTTGAAACAATAATTATTAACTTGACTGCACCAGGTCAAAACTACTTTTGTGAGGAACACTATATTCTTCAAATAGTGGGCGTAACCCCGCCCATTTTTTTAACTTTAAAATAGTGTAATTACAAGAACCAAAGATGTTTTATAGGTTTAGCAGCAAGCAATCAAGAATATCATAAAATCAAATAAAAAAAACTGTAGGCGTGTCCCCACCCAATTTTTTTACACACAAAACAAAAATTTTTACAACCGGCCTAAAATTTACCGAGTTATGAAATAACACCAAAAAAAGACGCATTTTTAACCTCCTCCTTTTTTGAAGTTGGTAAAAAAAATACAACAATTTCTTATGAGTTTAGAAAATTCACAATCGCATTGTTTACCACATTAGCATTTGATGACATGTCTATAAATATATACAATTGATTAAATTCTTAACAAATTCTTCTTTTATTAACTTTTACCGATAGAGGAATAAAATTACGGGATGTACGTTGAGTAACATTAAATGAAATTTCGTCGATCTAAAATCCAGAACAGTTATCACATTTAATAATATTAAAGACAAATGATAAGTTCAGCATAGTTCTACGGCTTTAAGCTGAAGGTCCATACCATCCGTTCAATGCGTAGTTGCGTTTTATGCATGTGCCAAAAAGTAGAATCAAGGTAATTGTATGTGGCAAGTTACAGAACAAAACGCAAAGAACGTGTAGACGCATAGGATGGATAAAGTAGGTTTACTTTCTCTCTTTTTCCATTAAAACAACAAAAATACTTGCGCATAAGACGTATTGCATGTAACTTGAATTTAGAATCGGAGAGAACGTACAGAAACGCATACAACGCATATGCAAAGAACGGATGGTATGGACTTTCAGCTTTATAGAGTAGGCAGATTAATAATGATTAAACAGAATACCGGCTTCAACACATTTTCCATAAAAATTGACACAAAAAAACAGCCGCAGAAACCGGTCGTGAGATAGAATCTATTTTATTTTGAGAGCGTTTTTTTTTATACTCTCACATCAATGTTCATTCTCACAAAAATGTTACCATACTTTCAATAAATTTCATACATTTTATAAACAAAACTACAAAGAAAAATAAGCACAAAAGAAAATAAAACAAAAATTAGAGAGCATTTGAAGTTACTGCCGTCGATGTTATTATGGGCTTGATTAATTTGTCAGCGATTTTCCTGAAGTTGCAGACTTTATTATGTTTCTACATATAAGGGCAAATTGTTCTATGACTAAATTGCAAATATTTCGCGTGGTGATAGGGCCGAAATTTTGTTATAGACCTAGTACACATTATAGCATTGCACAGATACATCTGTTTGCACTAGTTTTTGCGTGTTTTTGGTTCTGGTATGAACAAATATGTTATTTAGCGTTTTCTTTTACTAGTTGTAAATTTTGATTTTTAAAGCAATTATTGTATGGTTGGGCAATGAGCAAATGAAAACAACACATTTATTTTTTTTTGTTATTTTAAAACAAATAAGATACATAAAACTGCTTTTACCGTAAAGGCTCAGTTAGCCGACAAAATCGATCAGCTGTTTCTTACTGTTGCAGTTACATTACATTACAGTCGGCTAACTGAGCCTTAACTGAGCCTTAAGTGCCTTATGTTGTGTTGAGAAAAAAATACATGGCTGATGATGAATGAATAAAAGCAAAATTTCACATACATATGTAAGTAGATGATACATGTACATGAAACACATGAGCTGCAAATAGAAAAAAATGACACACGATATGCAAGTGTAATTACTCTCAGAGCAAAATTCTCTCTCTCTCTCTCTCTATACTTGGCTGCGCCACAAAATAACATAACGAACGTCCGCGCATACATCTGTCCATCATGTACTTGTTTCAACAATGGTTTTTTTTCATATAATTGTATTACAATATGTATTTTTAAGCAAAAACAGATCAAACAGTTGCTCAGCAGCAATACAATAAGCAATTGTTATTTGTTTTTAATTGTATTGTAATTTGGAAAAGCACGCACGCACAATAACTGTTATACTAGTTCTGTCGCTCACACTACAATTACATGGTACATACCATTTGTTTTGGCTATACAAACAATGTATACAAATGAACCCTATAGTACACATATTGTAAATGTTAAAGAATTTACAGTCGCTGATTGCTTGTTTTGTTTCTACCTTATGCAGCATTATATTAAGTTTTCGATATTAGGTTTTCTTTTTTTTTATAAAACAATATTCCTATATACTATTAATAATTAATATTACATTCCTTTATATTCACCATATTGCCGTATAAATTATATGTCTACAGTGTCTAATACCTTGGCAATGATTTTGATATTATTTTTTTGCAAAAATATTTTTATTGTCTGTTTAGAATATGTTGTTCAACTAAATACATATTTAATTTGTGGGTTTCACAAGTATGTACATATGTATGTATGTATGCATTTAGGCAATGAAAATTTTGTTTTATTTTTTAATACTTTTTTATTTGTGCTAGATATGTGCATACATACATACATAATTATGTATTTAATTCACTCATATTTTACACAAAACAGAAAAATTTATAATTTCTTAATAACATTCCTAAATGGTAATTTTGTTTTTACAGCAAATATTTGAGGGATTTAAACGGTGCTCATAAAATTTATATTGCTCATAGGCGCCCTATGCTCCAGTGGGATTTAAAGGAACATATATATATATATATACAAAAATACGGCAACCGCTGTGTAAAGAATCGAAAAACGTGAAAAGCACAAAAATAATTGTACCAAAAGAAAATGAAATTTTTAACATTCGTTAGCTACAAAACACATCCATGAAATTGGTTAATTTCTTTTTTTTTCAATTGTTTCGATTTTTTTTTTATTTTTTACGTAATTGTTCAAACTCAACAATTTTATTTTAATTTTCTTCTATGAAGGCTTATTTTCTTTTGCCCATAACTTTTGTAAGCCATTTCACATAAATGCTAGTAACAGTCCTCTGCTTTATGGAATATTTGATGATGCCAAATCATAGAGAAAGATAATGGTAATGAGTGTCTTATAAACTCTTCAGAGTTAATTTTCTTAAGTACACTGGAACAGCTTGTGCAAGTACTTTCGGGTTCATACCATTTGCTAGAACTATATGAGCAGTCAAAATCTGTGTTCCAGTAGAATTGAAAGTCAGAAAATAATCCGTAAACATAAAAAAAAATTATTATGCTTATCACACACTGCATGATGATTACAAAATCTACAAACTTACTTATTTTAATTAAAATAAATATTAATAGCACTTCACTTGTCAACAATTTTCATCTAATTACAATTTTTTACTATTTTCTAAAAAGAATAACCTTCACCACAGTTTGGAATTGTGTTGGTATTACATCCGATTATTTTATGTGTTTATCCAAATATATATATAACTAAAAATTGCATATAAAAACTTTCTAAACTTTTTTACTGATTTAAAAAATAGGACATAATAGTCCCCATTCATCTGTATCATCTTCCAGTTTATTTTTTTCAAATTAAGACAAATTGACGATAAAGAAGATTGTATTTATTTCTGCATTAACGAATATAATAACTTTTAGTTAATTTTAAGTATTATTATTCGAACACCAAAGTTAATTGTAAATATTCTGCAAACTAGCAGAACGGAACACCTAGCTGTTTTCGAAGATTGGCGACCATCTTCATCATCAGCGTTCTTTGTGTTCGGTCTACTGTGCATGACGGTGTAATTGATGGTATGGGGATCAATGAATAAAATGGATTATTTAAAAATACTATTAAATGGAAATGATTGATCAGTTCAAGATAAATACCCGAAGCAGTTGTTCTGAATAGTAAGAGAATGGATCTCTACAATGTAAAAAATTGCATTTGTATTGTAGATTCTGTGGGCGTATATAGAGAAGAAATTGCGCGATTGGTAGATTAGGAGCAAAAATAACCCCCTGTTTGTGTAAGACGTTTGAGTTAGAAATCTTGGCGTTTTTGTAATAGATTAAAGGAAACTTGTACAACTTTTCTTTAATCTATTACAGAAACGCCAAGATTTCTAACTCAAACGTCTTACACAAACAGGGTGTAACTCGAAAGTGTTATCCAGGGTATGTGGGAAAATATACCTTTCAATATTAGCAAAAACTGAGTTGTAATTTCCGATATTTTTCGTTCTGTGGCATTGCATCCCAAATGGGAACGGCGTTGCACACATTTTGAAAATGACAACACAAGAAATGCCAGATGTGTATAACGGTATTTTATATTGTTCAAGAAGACTGTATTTTTTCGGTTGTTAGAGATTTGACCAGTGAACTGGTTATGAAAAAACAAAACCATATTTATTTATTATTATATATATTTATTATATATTATAGAGTTGCATGAACAATTCCATCCATGAAACTTCTGAAATGTTTGTTTACTAACGCCCAACTTCGAATAAATATGTTAATACTCAACAAACTGTTGCTTTTATCATACTGTCAGTGAAAACGTTTCGTTTCATACTGTTAACACAAAGAGATTGTTCATTGAAACGATTTTTGTTCATGCTGATTTCTCTCATCTCATCTTTTGTTATTAATTCGCAATAGCAATGTTGCCAATATAGTGAAATCATGGAATTTTTTGTATGGGTCGCACATGTGTAATAGGTTTCACTTTTAAATTAAAGTTTTAACTTTTACACATGCATACATAACTAAGGAATTGGTTTATGAGAAATGAATATATTCTTAAGCAAATTTGATTATTAGTTGTGTAGGTGTATAACGGTTTTGGTCACGTGCTCGTTTTTTTTAATTTCATATGATATAAAAAAATTGAAATTGACAAAAATTAAACAAAACACAACAAAAGTACTCGTTTCCAAGCGAAAATAACTATTTATATTCTTCCAAGCAAAAATATAACTAACAATTATTTTTGAAATTAATATTTGTAATAAAACTCAAAAAATTTGATTATCATCACCTTATGTAAAAATACGAAATTTTAAACAAAAGAAAAATAATTATGTGTAATTTTTTAACTTCCTTTTCGGCGATTATTCTTATATTTTCCCTTTTCCTACAACTGGCAACACTGATCTTTAAAAGCATATTGGTTTTGCATGAACTTAATCGAGATTTACTCAACACATGTTCTGTTTCACATTTGTAAATGTTAGTATGCTCTTGTATAAGTAAACAAACCAACATCATTTTACTGCGTTCTTAACTATTGAGTATTCATTGCTCTTGTTTCATAGTTATTCATCTGTATGAAATAGAAATGAAACGAATAAAAAATTACAGCGAAAGTTTCATAAACATCATTATTTAGTTTCATGCAGATGTCTATTATATATTATGAGTTATTAACCAAGTTATTAACTATAAATTTTATTTTTTTTCTAGTCGATGCCGATGAAATACGTCGATTGGGTAAGCGTTTTCGTAAACTCGATTTAGATAATTCTGGTGCCTTGAGTGTCGACGAATTTATGTCGCTGCCAGAATTGCAACAGAATCCCTTGGTGCAGCGTGTTATCGATATATTCGATGCAGATGGTAATGGCGAAGTAGACTTTAAGGAATTCATACAAGGTGTATCACAATTTAGCGTTAAAGGTGATAAACTTTCAAAGTTACGCTTTGCATTTCGTATTTATGATATGGATAATGATGGTTATATATCGAATGGCGAACTATTCCAAGTAAGTTTATTGGTGTTGTTGTGGTACCATAAAATTGCAGAAATTTAATTTATATTTCCTGAAGTATAAATTTGTTTCAACTTGAGTAATATTTGAATATTACTTCTATTTTCTAGGTGTTGAAAATGATGGTAGGCAATAATCTTAAAGATACACAATTACAGCAAATTGTAGATAAAACAATTTGTTTTGCCGACAAAGATGAAGATGGTAAAATTTCATTTGATGAATTTTGTTCGGTAGTAGGTAATACAGATATTCATAAAAAAATGGTTGTTGACGTTTAAAAACGTGCATATATGTCGTCTCCCTTTATATTGCCCTCTCCCCTCCCCGTTCACCACTAACTTAAATCACAATGTTAAATCCATCAATACACCCTTTTTCTTTCTCAGTCTCAATCCTTCTCTTCCCCTTAAATTAATATACTTAACTAATATTTATATATTTTTAATTGTAAATTTTTTGCTAAGAAAAAGGTTTATACATACATATATAAAAAAAAATATTTAAAGTTGAAAAAAAAAGAAAACGAAAACAAACATAAGAATTTTACAAATCTCCATCCTCGTTATTAAAAACAAAAGCTTATTTATTAACTAATACTTTTGTTTCTCTTTAACTTAACAAATGTTTTAATTTTGTTATACCGTTCTACTGAAAATTAGGTTCTTGAATTTTGTTAAAAAAATATTGCGTTCAAAATAATTGTTTAATTTTTTTAATTTTTACATGTATATTATTAAGTTTGTTAAAGTTTTTATAAATAATTTCCTTAAAAAAATATACAAAGCAAATGTTTATTAAATAAAAAACAAAAAAAAGCTTAAAAAAGATATTGCAGTAATTTACTTTAAATAAAAAACACAAACAAAAAGCAGAATATACAAAAAGAAAACTAATTAATTTAAAAAATAGAAATTAAACAAACATTCAAATACGTTATAAACCAATTCTAACTATCAGCAATGAACGAACTAATTCATTATAACAGTAAACAAAGTAATGTAAACGTTAAAAAAATAAAAACAAAAGCGGTTTCACTATTTGAGTTAAGTTTACTACTATGCAGCAGTGTCTAAGCTTTTTCACCACAAAGCGCTAGTGTCTTTCTTTATCGTTTAAAGTTCGCAGTTTGAACATTTTAAAATTAAAAAAACGAAGCAAAAAAGTGTTTAAATCTATAAAAGCTGCTAATTGATTAAGTGGAAATTTGAAATTTTGTTTTCCACGCAAATTTCACATTAAAGTACATTTGCATATTGTTAATATTGAAAGGCCCTAACTCATTATATTTTTGCAATCGATATTTTTGCTTTTTCGATACATTAGATGTTCTTCTATCGAAATTTACAAAACCCTCGATTTCAAAAAAAAATAATGAGTTAGGGCATTTCTATATTGAGGTAACGGCGATATGTATATCAGGTTCATAGAAGTTCGCCGGTGGCTGCTTTTTTGTTTCATATACAGCAAAACAAAAAGTCTTATAATCAAGAAGAAAGAATTTCATTTTAAAAACGAACCAAGTTTATGCTGTGTTACTTTAAAAAATTTATTTTTGTTTTAAAACTACTTCGTTATAAAAATGCAGCATTTTTAAAATGAAAATCCCTGCTTTCAGAATTCTTTCTTGATTCAGTGTACGTATATTTTCACGAAACTTAACTTTTTCATAGTTTTTTCTTTCCGTAGCTTTTTTTTTAATGATATAGTTATTGACAAACGATTACTATATTTGCATAATCAAAATGACTGTGTACTTTTTTCGTTGCACTTAAATGCACTTGAGACAAATATAAAATAAAATCAAACCAAATATGTACATATGGGCAATTCCACAGAATGTCACGTACGATGTCACGTGCATTGACCAATCAATTAAGCTTGTATTTCCTTATATTTTACCAAAGGTAGAGCTACTTACGCTCCTCAAAAGTACATAAGAAAATAAAGAAATACGAGCTTAATTGATTGGTCAAAGTACGCCCATATGTAGTTTTGCCCGAAAAGTGATCAGATGTTTAAAACTAGCAAAATTTGACAAAGGGCTGTAGTAAAAACCTTTTTTTTTATACGCAATGCCTTTCAGTACATTTCGTGGTTGGGTTTTTTGTAATATCAGTACATTAACTACATCTACCGCAATAAAAAGGTCTAAAATAACTTACTATAAATAGTGAAACCTGCTAATGAAATGAAATAAATGATAAATTAATAGTATCTACGAGTAACTCCAATATTTGCCTAACAAAAAAATAATAATTAGTTTATAAAAGGAAAACAACCAGAATTCAAAGAATGAAAGAACAGATGTGCAAGATCTTATTTGCAAAACTTTTCGATAAATATTAGTCGAATAATTTTTGCGGTGTAATGAAGAGTAATTTCGATTAATTAAAAAAATGCGATTTGAAATAGAAAATGGTGGCCAATCATATCGCACACTAAATCAAAAATAGTTACAACTCCAAAAAAATGTTCCGTATAACAAAACAAAAAAAACAAAAAACGGACAATAGTAATATAACATAACAAAAAGGCATAACGAGACATTTTTAGATTTAGTTTAACTAAAATAATAACAACAATATCTTTCCAGTTAAAGAAGACTGTGATAAAAAAATAAAATTTTGTTGTCGTTAGAGCTTGTTGTGTTATAAAAACAAATTTATTAAATTTAAGCTCCGATTGTTTTTTATTTAGGGTGCGATATAAATTCGTTTATAGAGTAGACGGATTGGTGAAATATTTTAAGGTTTATTACAGGTTTATTTGACAAATTTCCCATAGAAATATGTATGTCGAATAAGACCTTAATAAACCTTAAATATTTGTTATGAATACGGCATCATAAATATAAGAATAATTGAAACATTTAAGCGATCGATAAATTTAAGATATTTTTCTGTCAAGTCACAAAACCGAAATGGTAAGTAAACGTTTAGACGACAAGCCGTTTAATAAGCATTATTGAATTTTTCATAATTTTTAAAAACTCTTTAGAGAATAATTGATATATTCTTGACTATACCTTTCCTCGTTATTAAAAATAACATTTACTTTTCTAACTCAAAAAGGTAATAAAGAGAAGAAAAATCGTTTTACTAGTACATATTTAGTTAACAAACAAAATATTTCCCATTACACGTATGTGTTAAAAAGTGACTTCTACATAAATAGATATTAGGAAACAAAAAGATTAATATATAAAGAAAAAACCCAGTGTTAAAAAATTAGTTAAACATATATTTAATACTTATAAGAATTTAATTTGTGTAACAATAACCTAATAGTGCAATAATTTGTTATTAAAAGATTAAGTTATACGGGAGTTTTGCAAATGGGTGATTTTTACAGGTGTCGGCTCTTTTCGAATTTCAACTTCGCCACATTGTATCTTTGACGCTCGCCAGCTTTTCCATATTGGAAAAAGAGCGAATAAGAAATGTCTTTTTTTAATAACTCCGATATGTTTTACGATAAAAGGTTTATATAAGAAATTAACTAAGAAAAAATTTCCTACAAAACTCGCTTTCGCAAAGTGTTCCTTTTGCAATAGAATTCGGCTTTGGAATAGGTTATCAATTCATTTGTGTTTCATTTATTTTTATATGACTTACTTCACAACTCCGTAATTTTTAGACCGACTTTAAAAACACTTGTCTTAAATTTTGGTCATATTGGTAAAATAGTGGGCTGAAACATGCGCATTTAATTTTTTACTTTCATTTTATATACTTAACGGATTGCTACGAAACTTAGCACACAGTAGAGATGGTCGCGTGTCGTGGGTTTTTTCCGTGACACGAACACGCACGACTCAACACGAAGAGTTCATGATCGAAATCTTATTTCGTGCGTGTTCGGTTCGTTTCGTGTTGAGCAAAATTGACACGAAAAACACGAAACGATTTTAGATGTAAAATATGTGCGAATGAATTGTCAGTAGAGAAAAAATTTAATATTTTGTATCGTCAAACATACAACGCCAGCATATTTGTTGATATTGTATGAGCCTCTGAAGCTTAAAGTTCTGTACGTAAACCGATAGTATCAGCTGGCAGTGCCAACTACGTGCCATATTTAAAAAAGCGACTCTTGAAAAACATCAATAAAATTTTCTAATCCTCAATACCATACCAATAATATTTCGTGCGTGTTGAGCGTGTTCGTGTCGTGTCGTTTCGTGTTGAAAAAATTCGACACGCGCCAATCTCACACACACCTTGAGCTCTCGTAATGAGACAATCTCAAACTTGAAAAAAGTGGCGTTAACTATACTGCTATTCGAAGTCGGTGACAAAAATGATGATAAGTAAACGCATAAATACATACATAGATATACATATGTATGTATATGTAAATTAAGAATTTGCTAACCTTATTGGATTGAAGCCTTATTTTGCTAATTTTTTTTTTTTTTTTGATAACTGCGCTTTAAATAAAATATCTTTCTCCTAAAAAAATGCAATTACCTTGATAGAAATTTTAATGAAATCTTACTCCAACATTTTCGTAAATTGGAACAATCATTTAAGTTACAGAGACATACGTGTATTAAGTTGAAGTATTAATTTGAAGTCGAACTTAAAGAAATTCTAAATTTTAAAAATAAAGAAGCAAAGCCTCCAATCTCTGGTGAATAACATTATTATTGAACAGTCGATAAAAAACCACTTTGAATGCAAATTGTTCTCTTGAACTTAGACAAAAATAAAAATGATTAAACTTTGATCGGTTTTTGACATTGGTGTAGAGAAAGTAAAATTAATTATATTTGATATTTGGCCTGGAGTTTGATTTTACATTAGATTATACATATTACAAAAATTGTAAATTATAATTTGCATTGGTATAAATAAATTTAAAAAAAAATACTAATTTCCTCATACAATATTATGGCAGATGGTTCAGAAAATCGGAAGTTTCCAAATATAATAATTTAGATTTCATAATATTTAAACTCCTTAAGATAAAAAAAACCTGAAAAAGTAAAATAATTTTTCATACAAACAAAAAATAATTACGACAAACAAATTTAAAATCTCTAGCATGATAATATTAACAAATAAAATAATTGCACTTCGTAGAATTTATTAATAATTTAAATTGATAAGTATATAAATAACTCTTACAAATTTTCTAAGTTAAAAAATTAAAACAAAAATAATAAACTAAGCACTTCTTAAAACGAACCGAATAAAAATAAAAATATAATTCAAAATATTAAAATTTAACTTAAACATATTTTTCAAAAACTATTTACTTAAACACTAACAAACTTGCATAAAATTAAAATACATATATTAAAAAAAATATTCGATTTTCTTTAATTATTGTTTAAGCTGCAATAATAACTATTAAACTACGACTACATCTTACATATTAATTTTAAATAATTGTTTTTTGCCATACTTTCCGTCTTTATTTCATTAATAACACTTAAACAAAAAATAATAATGAAATATTTATTTTTTACTTTCCCAAAGTTTATAAATTATAATAAATACAAATTATATACAATTAAGCATTTTAATAAGAATTTCAAATTAACAAATTATTCAAATTACAAATTCATAAAAAAGCATTTGAAATCGATTGAAGTGTTAAGAAAACGAAAAAATCAATAAAAAAAACACAAAATTTAAAACATTCGTTTTACAGCGTTTGAATTTTCAAAATATAGAATTCTTACTACTAAGGGAGATAATTTTCGTTATTTAACACTAAAAATCGGAAATCACGGTTGGCCTCGTGGATCTTTAACATCTTGTAGCTTTGGTAAATCGTTGCTTTGTTTTAAATTTAACAAAATTTAACAAAGCTACAAAATTTAAAAATCTACAAGGCCAACCGTGAATTCCGCTAATTAAAAATCTTAACAAAATTGGAAAATCATAACATACACATTATAGGGTTGCATTTGTATACTCGTTTGTATAGCTAAAACAAATATACCATGGTATGTACCATATAATTGTAGTGTGAGCGACAGAACTAGTATATGAGTTATTGTGTGTGCGTGCTTTTCCAAATTAAAATACAATTAAAACAAATAACAATTGCTTATTGTATTGCTGCTGAGCAACTGTTTGATCTGTTTTTGCCCAAAAATACATATTGTAATACAAATATATGAAAAAACCACTATTGAAACAAATACATGATGTGGAGATGTATGTGCGGACGTTCGTTATGTTATTTTGTGGCGCAGCCAAAGTATAGAGAGAGAAAGAGACAATTTTGCTCTGAGAGTAATTAAAAATGCATGTGTTTCATGTACATGTATCATTTACTTACATGTGTGGTTGAAGTCTACTGATGATTTGTTACAGCAACAATGAAATATATAGACAACGCTGAACCACCAGCAAATAAATTTTCAAATTAAAATAAACTTCTGACAATATGTCGAATAATAAATTCCTTAAATGTTAAATTTAGATTTTATTTTTCATTTTGCCTTATAATTACTTTTATTGTTATCCAATGGATTTCTAATTGTATAAAGGTGTAGAAAAATAAAACAGATTGAAATCGAATATAAATTATTTGCTGGGTTTTTTTGTATTAGTTTCAAAGCCTACCTACTACGCTTATTTTTCTTTTGTGATTTTCAAAAATATTATTATTTGTGAATTCTCAAATAGTTCTTGAAAGTCTGTGCATAAGTTAAGAGGTTTGTGACTATTCAAAATGTGTGGTTGAAGTCTACTGATGATTTGTTACAGCAACAATGAAATATATAGACAACGCTGAACCACCAGCAAATAAATTTTCAAATTAAAATTTACTTACATGTGTATGTGAAATTTTACCCTGCACCACCACTAGTTCCCAATTGTAAACCTTCCTATACTATCTTAATGCTCAAATTAGCATTGAGTGTGTTTAGAAAACTACTAGTACCATTGTTACTAGTTTAAGACTAGTTTATTACCAGTTCGCTTGTAAAGAAAAATTCAATAAAATTTGTGGTTTTATTCCTTTGTTACCCAGTGACAACGCTAGTTAAAATTTGCAATTATTTATCAAAATTAGAAATACAAAAGGGTAATTATAATTATTTAATTATAATTATTTTTAGATCAAGCTAAAATTTTAGTAATTATATGATACCAATTTTCATACAGTGCAAGATCTCTGTTAGACAGTTAAAATTTATTTTGCAATGTGGTGCCTTGGAACTACTTCATATACTAGTACTCATCAGCACTAGTAATTTTACACAACAACTTTAACACATTTTGCACTAGTTATTGCTATTCTAGTAATTATACTAGTAGCTTTTAGACAATTGTCGCCTATTCTCCTGCAGTGTACGTTCATTCATTCATTCATCAACCATGGATTTTTTTTCAACACACCATGTGGTACTTATGTTAAAACCAGTTTTATGTATCTTATTTGTTATAGAAAAACAAATACATACAAACGTGTTTTTCTCATTTGGTCATTGCACAACCATACAATAACTGCTTTAAAAATCAACATTTACAACTAGTAAAAGAAACGCTAAATAACATATTTTTTCATACAAGAACCAAAAAACGCAAAACTGGTGCAAACAGATGCATGCATCTGTGAAATGATATAATACACATATGTGCATACATATGTATTAGAGACCTGCGTAAACAGTCTTTAAATGTAAATACGTCATGATTTTTAAATGTATTCACGTCGCATGTATTATACTAAACCAATAATAAATGCTGTCGTACGATAAGCGAAGCACGATGGATGTATTGGTGTACGTGTATATCAGTGTTAACAAGCGATGTCGCAAGACAGCTTGTTTGTAACAAACACTTAAAAGTACTGTTGATTAGCGTATGCTTGTTATTTTTCATATTGTACGTTTGAGTGTGTGTGTAATATGTAGATGGTAAGCTATTTGTAATTAACCGCATACAACTAATTTTAATGCATGTGTGTGCCTTTGCATGTGCGCAGAAAAATAAAGGATCATACACACATACATTCATGACGTTTGTACACGCGCTCATGCGTTGAAAGAAGCAAGTATCACAAATTCTTCCGTCACGAAGTGTTTTCTTTTTTACTCTTATACCTACAATACTGAAACAAATTTCTTGCAAACAGTGTTTTAACGTTTGTTTTATAAGATTTCGCTGTAGTAAAGCATTTGAAAAATCCCTCGTCTTGAAAGTTCTTAAAAGATATCTTGTGCAGGACACTAATATGTATGTATGTATATTTATGCATAGTATATGAGATATAACTTTGGTTTGCAAAACAAATTTTGTATTTAGATTTGTTTTATTAAAAACTAGTTTTATTTTTGTTATGAGGCCTTAAGTTTATTGTTTAATCAGAAATAATTTCTTATTCGGGCTTAAGTTCAGTAATTTCATTTCTTATTGAATGAAATATTTTTATTAATTAATGCGAGTTTCTAAAGAAGAGAAGAAAAATTAAATTAGACTTTTTAAGCTGGGGGAAATACCGATATTTTTCTGTGCAGCAACGCACTTCATCAGCACCCTAGTCTATCTACTTGAGTAGAGATTGTTATTAACATCAGCTAATGAAGTGCGTTGCTGCACAGAAAAATGTCGGTATTTCCCCCAGCTTAAAAAGTCTAATTTAATTTTTCACCTCTTTAGAAACTCTCATTAATTAATAAAAATATTTCATTCAATAAGAAATGAAATTACTGAACTTAAGCCCGAATAAGAAATTATTTCTGATTAAAATTCACTACAGTTCAACTAAATCTAAAAATGTCTCATGTATTGTTTAATTTAAAAATTCTGATCAGACAAAAATTAAAGAAGCAAGTCCAATAAAATTGATATGTCCACAGAGCATAATTTGGCTCATATGTCTCCTTGCGGTTAGCTCGGTATCTATCTATATAATTAATAGGCAAACATGTTTTTTGTAATCCCTTTTACGCTGGTACCACTGCACCGATTTTAAAAAGATTTATATTGTTTTAAAGGATTTTTTATACAGATGTGCAGAATCTATATTTTATTGAAATCGGTTTAGTATTTTGGGAGCTATAAGCGTTTAAAGTTACTACTACTACATGCACACATATTACACACGCATTTATTAGCTTACAAGTAAAAAAGAAACAAAACATGATTGTGTGTGTGTGTGTGTGTTTGTAGTATTTCTCTTGATCTAACAATTTTTTTCTTCTCTTATTTGTTGTTGTATGAATGCCATAATACTTAAAGGAAGAGAGTTGAATAAATTGAATTAACTTGGTTAAATGGATTTTGTTTATGTTTTTTTAATTTCATGTATTATTTAATTATGCTTGCATATGTATGTAAGTTTGTGTGTGGCTGTGTTTTAATGAATTTTTTATGAAGTTTTGATACATTTTCTTTGAATCTTAAATTATTTACATTTTGATTCTAGAATACGGAGAGTGTGTCGTCCGTTTGGTATATCTAGTGATTTGTTAAAAGGTAAGTACATATCGCTCATTTGCTTCAATAGTGGCATAACTCAAAAAATGAGTTTTTTGAGTTAATAATGCAGAAAGATGCGGCATTTTGTATTTTATCTTGTGTAAAAATATCATATATATAGCTTGTACCATCGCCTCCTGAGAGAAGAATTTTTTTTCATTTCTCCATTGAGTTGTATGCAAAATAAAAACTTAAAACGCGTTTTCTGCAAAACTGGTTTTTTTTTAGTTGTGCCACTATTGAAGTAAATGAGCGATATGTATGTATATATCGTTGGTCTCAAGTAGGAAGGTCCTAACTCAAAAATTAGCCGATGGCCTTAGTAGAAAATATGTACATATGTATGCATGTATATGGCGTACAAAGAACAGAAATATATGTAAGTATACAAATTAGTTGCAAGCGATTGGTCGGAAGTGTGTGTGCCTTTAAAGGCTCAGTTAGCCGACTGTAATGTATAGTAACTGCAACGTAGGAAACAGCTGATTGACATTTTTGTATGAAAAGTAGGTTACGTTACATTACATATCCATAAAGACAAGGCTCAGTTAACCGACTGTAATGTAAAGTAACTGTAACGTAGAAAACAGCTGATCGATATTTTTATATGAAAAGTAGGTGACGTTACATTACATCTCTATAACCATTTTCATTACTTTTCATATAACAAAATCGATCAGCTGTTTCTTACTGTTGCAGTTACATTACATTACAGTCGGCTAACTGAGCCTTCAGCCGACTGTAATGTAAAGTAACTGCAACGTAGAAAACAGCTGATCGAGATTTTTATATGAAAAGTAGGTTACGTTACATTACATCTCTATAACCATTTTCATCACTTTTCACATAACAATATCGATCAGCTGTTTCCTACTGTTGCAGTTACTTTACATTAAAGTCGGCTAACTGAGCCTTAACCATTTTCATTACATAACAATATCGATCAGCTGTTTCCTACTGTTGCAGTTACATTACATTACAGTCGGCTATCTGAGCGGTAAGGATCAGGAAACAGATGATCGATATGTTTATGTGAATAGTAGTCTACGTCAGTGAGAAACAGAGCCGGTTTCATACGACACGTATTTTTTATCAGCTATGCGACACGTGGCATTAGATGTCTTTCAAAATAACCAATTTACAGGTAACTTGTAATTTTTGCTTTCACACGTACATATTTAGTTACGTCTGACATGCTCCTTAAGGCTCAGTTAGCCGACTGTAATGTAATGTAACTGTAACGTAGAAAACAGCTGATCGACATTTTTATATGAAAATTAGGTTACGTTACATTACATCTCTGTAACCATTTTCATTACTTTTCACATAACAAAATCGATCAGCTGTTTCTTACTGTTGCAGTTACTTTACATTACAGTCGGCTAACTGAGCCTTTAGCTCAACAGTAAGAAACAGCTGATCGATTTTGTTATGTGAAAAGTAATGAAAATGGTTATAGAGATGTAATGTAACGTAACCTAATTTTCATATAAAATTATCAATCAGCTGTTTTCTACGTTACAGTTACATTACATTACAGTCGGCTAACTGAGCCTTTATTCTTTTGCCTACACACACACTTGTCATACCAAAACAGCTGATGCTTTATCGAAACATCGAAAACATTACATCTCTTGCGATTCTGTTTGCTTACATTTAACAAACAGCTGCTGCTTAATAGTTTTTGTTTTGTGGCGCAATTAACAATTAGAAAAGACATTAATGTAATTTCACAATATGTATATTTAAAATAGCAGAATGTCTGGAAAAGAAGGAATATTTTCTTTGCGAATAGTTATAGCAGACTTTTATATGGAAAAGCCAGTGCCAGGATTGGATGCATGTTATTCAGAATTTCGTAGTAAGGAAATAAAAAGAGTAAGTTCAATTTTATGTACATACCACAGCCTCTGTGGTACATACATATATACATACATGAATGTACTTTCCATACAAAAGAAAACTTCTATTTAGTATAATTAATTAATCGCACCCAATGCAATTTAAATTATATTGACTTTTTTATAGGTTCCAGTTATACGGATATTTGGCCCAAATGTTCAAGGCCAAAAAACTTGTATGCATGTTCATGGCGTGTTTCCCTATTTTTATATACCTTATGATCAAAAGGATTTTGAGTCGTTAAATCAAGCAATATATCAAATAGCATTGAATATAGATAAGGCTATTAACATATCACTCAGCCAAGGCAGTTCGTCAGCGCAGCATGTTTTTAAAGTACAATTGGTTAAAGGAATGTAAGTGTCTCTCTATTCCATCTTTCCTCTTCTAAATTTATCATTTATTATTATGATTTTTACTCTCTTAAGACCATTCTATGGCTATCATCGTTCCGATCATCAGTTCCTTAAAATTTATATGTTTAATCCTCGCTTTGTTAGACGAGCCGCAAATTTGTTGCAAAATGGAGCAATTTTAAATAAAAGCTTTCATCCTCATGAATCTCATGTTCCTTATGTTCTGCAATTTATGATCGATTACAATTTGTATGGCATGAGTTTTCTACACGTTCCGTTAGAAATTTTAAAATTTCGTCGTTCTGAGAATTCTGATGTCATACCATTCAATAATCTTCAAGAAATTCAGATTTTGGATTTTAAATTAGCTAAGAAAATATCTTGCAGTTCTCTAGAAGTTGATATTGGATCAAATTTCATCCTTAATCGTTTTCAATTGATTGCCAAATCAAAGACAACAAATGCAAATCCGGGTATTGAATCAATTTGGAATGATGAACATTTAAGGAGACAGAATTTGGTTCAATCCGTTCAAGATGATGAAGAACAATTAAATGCGGTAAGTTTTTTAAATATGTAATTCTTTAAGCCGTATTTCGGAAAGCACACAGTTACAAATCGTTAGTAAACTGATTAAGACTAACATGAAATTTAAGGAAAAAAATGGGTGGTTGTATCAACCATCTATACACAAATATTTAAATATGCATATGCAAAATTATAAACATAGTAGATGTTTATGTATTTACTTCAAAATTCTTTACTTAAATTTGTTTTACGACAATTTAATTCACTAAAATAATAATCGGAGGAGTTCGCGTGCACTATTTTCCATTTTACTCGTTGGTGAGACATTCTGTGAGTCTTCCCATTGCGATATTGTTTTTATTGTACAACTTACAAATGTGCAATATGAAACAATAATATGTCTCTTTTTTGTGCAAATTTTTAAGGAATACCTACTATTTGGAAATTGCAGTTGTATATATTTTGCTAATATTTTGCAGATACCACCCCTTGAAATACCATCTACTCAGGAAAGACCTGATGTTCAAACGACGGAAAGTGAAATTTTCTATCGCACGAGTTTATTAAGTAAACTTTTAGCGATGGAAACCTCAATATTGGAGCCAACACAAAGCTCCAATCAAACTCTCAATTCAAGCAATGTTTCAAATAATACACTTCACGCCACCAACAATACAAGTCTCAATAAACAGCAGAAAAGAACATTCAATTTGACAAAAATTCTACAAAACTTTGTATATCCCGAAGAATGTACACAAAATGATAATATAATAAATGCCTCATTTATACCAAATCATTTAAGCAACAATAGTATATTTGAACAAAGCCTTTTGGCTAGTTCTAACGAAAAACCATGTTCGGAACAACAGGATGTCATTGAAGATGAAAGTATTTTTATGGAGGATACAATAGTGGATGAAAATTTAGTGTTAAGCTTAACACAAAATCAGCAACAGCATGTGCCATTAAATGCTACATGTAAGTTGGAAGATATGACATGACGAGCCTTTGCTGCAAGACAGCAACAACAATGAAAAATCGATTTTTTTTACAGAAATATTTAAAATTTCTTAGAAAACATTTTGTATTCTCACCTCTTAAGATTGAAATAACACATACATACATATCGTGTCATAACCACCAAAGAAAAAGCTTAAGCGACATAGTTTTCGAACTTAATTTCTTTTACCAAAAACGATTATTTACGACCGTAAGTAAATAATCGAGTTTTGGAAAAAAACCGATTCCTAAAAAAGCTTTTTTAGTGGTTATGGCTCGATATATTTATTTATGTATATTATCTTACAAATAAGTTGTAGTAAATTGAAGAACTTTAAACTTGCTTTTTGAAAAGCGATATTTATTCGCGAGAAATTTCTCCCTTTTCCAATTAGAATTTTTTTGTATTCCCTATTACTATTGCTTGAAATTATTGTGTGGGAAAAAATTTCTCTAGAAATTTTATTCATGAGTACCCTCAATATAAACATATATATCGTCACCTAAATTATAAAAGGCCGTAAAAGCACTTTATTTTATTTTTTTTTTACCGGAGAAGCGAAAATTAAGAATATTTATTTCTTATTAGCCAAATTTTAGAATCACTTTATCTGAAATCAAAACCATTGATTTTTTAATAAAAATTAAAACAAAGATGCATGTTTAGTCAAACTATGTTTCTTACTTTATATTGCTTTGTTTTAAATATGTAATACACAAAATTCCTTAGAGAAAAATTAATTTTAAGTTCAGAAAACAATTGGGGGGAATTAAACGTCATTAAGGTCGTATTATCATCATGTTTTAAATAATTTAAATGCCATTGTTTTTGGTTTTGTTTTTGCTTTCAAACAAAAGTTTTAAAACATTATGACACTATAATCTTTATGTCTACCGTTTGAATCCCCTAATATATATTTGAAAGTAACACGGATGCCGCCTTTATAAAAATTTGTTTATATAAAAGCTTACGTATTTGATGGCAATGTAGTTACGGCCTTTTGAATGCCGTTAATAAACTTGGTTATTTTTTAACATATCAGATTAAAATTCTAAGAAATGATTATATTCGTTATTTACATCATTATCAATCAAAAAGTCTATTGCGGTTTTTTTGTCAGTTACGACCATTTTGTATTTTAGGTGACGACATATTTGTATGTATGCACATATCGCTCATTTACTAAAACAACGTCACAACTCAAAAAATTAAAATTTTTAGTTAGGGGATGCAGAATCCCCATATATGGTTCTTCATATTTAAAATAAATTTCGAAAAATAAAATTTTCTTTTTCCATTAAGTTGTGTGTAAATTCAAATTCGAACTTGTTTTCTCTCGAAACTGTTTTTTTTTTTGAGTTATGACGTTGTTTGAGGAAACGAGCGACACATTTCGTCGCTGTTTCAATTAACTGACCTAACATTTTAAAAATTTAACAGGAGAGCTGCTTTTATGGTTGTTTTATACATTCATTATTATGGCTGCGTTAGAAATCTTTTTAATTATATAGGCATAAAAGTAATGCTTACAGTCGTCAAAATTGTAGAAAATTTGTATTATGACTTATAATAAAGTCTAGTAGAGGACTTAACTCATTTTTCAAACCAAATGTCAGTTAGGTCAGTTAGTTAAAACAGCGAGGATTTATGTATGTATGAATATTTTTTCACCTACTTTACTTTACGTTCTAATAAGTGCGAGCGGAAGATATGGAGTTGCTGGACATTTTACAACAATTGGAAGAGAATAATGAGGACAAAATAGATTTGGATAGTAGTTTAGCTCCTATGTCCCAAAACCATACAAATTGTAAGTGAATAAAAAAAATATATAGTCCCAAATCACACTATGCAAGTCTTATTGCTAAGCTGATTCGTTTCAGGGAGAGAGAGACGAGGGGAACACCAACGTTTCTTTTCCCCCCGTCTCTCTCCCCTAACAAACTAATCAGCTTAGCAATAAGACTTGAATAGTGTAAATTGGGACATATATGTATAAAAATACTACATACATAGACTGAAGATACACTAGAAAAATTTAATGAAATTAATTGCATGAGAATTTTTTTATTTGTGAATGTGAGGCGTGAAGAAACGAATCAGTTGGAAAAATGTTCCAAAAATGCTTCAGAGATTCATGTTACGCTATTTTGAATGTCACTTGCGCTTCTATTAAAACCAGAATTATTTATTTATTTATTATACATATTATACAAATTATACAAAGTAAATTTGCATATGGTGTTGCACAAATATGGACGGAGTAACTAGACCATATGCCCAAGATGGTATTAACAGTATTTTTAAAGGTTTTGTGACTGACTGTACACGACCTATGCCTTCACATAGGAAGTAGCAACGTGGTTGTTAAAGAAATTCCACAAAAAACCGCAAGATTATACGGTTATCCGTGGCAGATCAGTCAACCAGTGCAAGCGAGACGTAAAACTCTCGAAGGCCAAACAACATACACAAGCCTGACCGCATTTAAACTTAAATTAGACGTGACATAGCCATAACGCCATAACGATAACCAAACCAAAATTCAATTGGTTTTTATGGTGAGAGTTATGGCGTTATGGCGAGTCACGTATAATCGAATACAGTGTTGCCCATTAGTTTGGTTCGAACGGCTGCTCTCTATGGCTATGGTTATGTCACGTCTGATTGAGCCTTTAAGAAATAATTACGATGACGCGAGAGATGTTCCTCAACCCAGAGCTGCTTAACGACTGAAAGCCAGAATTAAAGGCTCAGTTAGCCGACTGTAATGTAAAGTAACTGTAACGTAGGAAACAGCTGATTGAAATTTTTGTATGAAAAGTAGGTTACGTTACATTACATCCCTATAACTTTTTTCATTACTTTTCATATAACAATATCGATCAGCTGTTTCCTACTGTTGCAGTTACATTACATTAAGGCTCAGTTAGCCGACTGTAATGTAATGTAACTGCAACAGTAAGAAACAGCTGATCGATTTTGTTATGTGAAAAGTAATGAAAATGGTTATAGAGATGTAATGTAACGTAACCTAATTTTCATATAAAAATATCGATCAGCTGTTTTCTACGTTACAGTTACATTACATTACAGTCGGCTAACTGAGCCTTTAGTTTTTGCTTTCTGTTCTGTTACGAATCATCTGACTCTTTTTTGTTCATAGAAATCTAATACAAGTCGTTAGTTTTTCTGTTTCGTTCTGTTCTGTTTCGGTTCAACCTGTGAAAATCAAAAAAATGCTAAGTAATTGTAAGTGACAGCATAAATTAAATAAAAATATTTTGAAACAAATTAGGTGCGTTTGAGTACTTTTCCAGTAAAATCCAGTAACTGAGTAAATACTGAGTAATTTAAAGAAATTACTCTCAATAAAAAAATTTGCATCTAAAAGTACGCGAACGGAAAAATTGTAAAATCCAGTAAAATATATACACACAACAGCTGATTACCAATTTTGCGCTAAAAAAATTATACATATGAAATACACGATAGAACATTTTGTTTAATAATAAAAGTAATAGAAATGGACATATGTTTTTGTTTAAACTTATTTGGCTGGTCCACGATGTCGACAAGAAACTTTCTATAGCTTACTTATGTATATTTAAAACAAAAATAAACTTTCTTATTTTGATTTTGGTTTAAATATAAGTAAGCGATAGAAATTTTCTTGTCGACATCGCGGGTCAGGCCATTAAAATTTCTAAGTTTTTTACCCTGAACGTGAGAAGTTATTAGGATGATATACCTATTCAGACAACGAACAACTGGGAAAGAATTTAAAAAAAGTACACAAAGTAAATTATTTTTTTTTGTTTCATACGGCAAACCAGGAAGCGTCGACCCTACGATATGTATAAACAAAAATTTCAATATAATAATCTATTAACTTTATTCACGTTTAAAGACAATCGGTTATGTTCTGAATTCCATGTGAAATTAAATCGTTCGGAAATGCAATATCATTGTTATTATAAAAGGTCTGTTCCAGATGCATAACAAAACAGTCCGAACTTGTACAAAGTTATCCAAAAGCGTTCCAGATAGCAAAATTCGTGCAGTTTTGAGAGCGAATGAGAGAGTAATTTTTTTCATTTCCTGTACAAACTAGCACGAACTCTTTCTTCTGGGTAAGTTCGGACAAGAATTAAATAATAGCTGTTTTTTTGTTACATATCGTTTGTTACATATTTTTTTACATATCGAACTGAAAAACTAACCAGAATGTTTGCAAATATAGGAAAAAAAAGTATTTGCATACAAATTTATTAAAAATCAATATGGAAGGTTTTTTGAACAAAGTTGAAGTTGTGAGTACTTTGTACACATTTCCCTATTTATTTAATAAAAAAATGCTGTTTTTAAATAATTTACTTTTTAGAACTCATTTTCATTTGCTTTTTAAAGCTGTTGCCAATGATGCAAAACTTTTGTTTTTATAATGTTATGCGTTTTAAGCGACTAAAATCACTTAAATTAAATTTAATTTAAAAAGTAAGCAGCACTAGTATTTTAAGATGGGCAATTATGGTTTTTTGCGTTCCAGCAATTTTGGATAACTTTTGCATATTCAGAGAGTAATTTTCTTTTTACTCTCATTAGTCCGAACTTGTACGAAATCTTGTGGAACACACCTAAAATTTCTAATATAAATGCGTACATACTAGGGATGCCAATCGGGATCGATTTTTGGAAATCCCGGGATTCGGGATTTTGTAATCCCGGGATTTTTCGGGATCACGGGATTTTCGAGATTTCGGGATCTAAATATTTTTCGTAAAATAAATATTTTTTTAAATAAATATTACTTTAATAACAATTTAATGCATTTTAAAAGGTTTTATGTTCATAATTTATCATTGCACGATTGTCTTTAAAGTGAACAATTTTCTAATACGAATATGAAATAAAAATCAAAAGAATTTTTCTCATCTATTTTTAAGTTGATTAATCGCATTTGATGTTAGAGAATTCATAGTGAAAACAATAACTAAATATGAAAACTTGTTTTTGTTTTCAATATAAATGTTTTTCTATTATCTAAACCAAAACGAATATACATATCGGTGGACTTTTAGCACTACCGCTTAAGTTGACTTACGAAAATTTTTAGATTCACTTTCATACAAATAAGTTGCACAAACAATATTGTTTTGTTAAAAATATATCTACTATAACGGTTGTTACATATGTATGTATACCAAGCATTATCTAATTTTTTATCGATTTCGTTACGACTGACAACGGTAATAAGGCTGAACATGTCAAAAAATTAAAAGAAATGTATACACTATTCTAATCAAATTCGATTAATTACGTCTAAAGATCACATTTTTATAGGCACATACATTAAAAGTTTGCCTGAGCACTTGAACAGTATTTTTGCTCTACTGAAAAATTTTAAATTCATACATAAGTTTTTTTCTACAAGTTCAACAGATACATATGTATGTATTCATACGTTCGCTAAGAGGAGTATGGTTTATTAGTGTCCTGGCCTTCTACTCTGCAACTCGAATACAACTATAATTGAGTCGGTCGTTTTTGACTAAAACTATTTATCAAATCCATGTAATTTAAATGGGTTTGATCTTAGGTTTGTATCAAAAACTACCTAAAGGGTCTAAATAAAAAACAAAATAATTTTGAACTGCAATATAAAAAACATACACACTCGAGCAGTTTTTTAGACAAAATACTCCGTACTCTGTAAATATTTCTCGCTTTTACGCCAACCCGACGGAAAAAAGTTTTCACTTGCCTTGTATTGTATTCTACTCCAATTGTAAGGAGGTGTCGATAGTACTCAATTGTTACCGACAAGTAGATAAGCGCTAATTTTTTTTAGCGTTGAGGAGTCGACAATTGTGAATAAATTTCCGCAGGAAATTTCTCCCTTTTCCAATTAGATTTTTTTGTTTTCCCTATTATTTGCTACTGTTTGAAATTATTCCCCGAGAAAAATTTCTCGTGGAATTTCAATTATAATTGCCCTCATAATATAGAATAAGACGAAATAAATTTGTCAAACTTATGAATTTTTCAAATGTTATTTTCCTTCCAAAGGTAATATGATTCTTTTGTTTTCAAAATAATTCCAAAATGTAAATATATTGAAGCACCTTTGATGAAAATAACCTTAAGAAAGTAGTTTATTTATTTTGCTCTTGTTGTTAATTTATAAGAAATATGTCACGAATAGTCATTAAATTGTTAAAACTGTACGTATAAAATTGTATGGGACTTTGAAATAATAATAATAATAAGAAATACCTTAAAATCAACGAAAATTTGAATTTATAAAGTATTTATATAAAAAAAAATCCCGGGATTTCCGGGTTCGGGATTTCCTGTTTGGCTCCCTAATACATACATATATGCATACATACATATATATTAGTGTCCTGCACAAGAGTATTTATAAGACTTTTCAAGACATGAGAGATTTTTTCCAATGCTTTACTACAGCGAAATATTCTAAAACAATCGCTAAACAACACTGTTGGCAAGACAAACCACCGAAAAAAATTACTTGCCAACAGTGTTGCTTAGCGATTCTTTTAGAATATTTCGCTGTAATAAAGCATTTGAAAAAATCTCTCATGTCTTGAAAGGTCTTATAAATAGTCTTGTGCAGGACACTAATACATATTTCCAACAATTCTATGGAAATTCCGCACGTTGTAATTTCACGTGGAATACATAAGATACCCGAATATTTTTCTAGCATCAAACTTAAATAAATGTTATAACTTAATACATTTATTTTTTGTTATTTTAAAAATTTCATCAAAACCTAAAAATTTTTGTTTACCTTTACTTTTGTTTGTTTATATTTATGTAAAAACATATGGTTTCGTTTTACTGGATTTTACTGGCAAAAATTTGTCCAGTAAAAACTTGCATTTACTCAGTAAATGAACTGTTATTTTTCTCTCTCAATTCGACCTCTCATTTAATGGATTTTGTGTACTCGAATGCAATCCAGTAAAAAATAGTAAAAATTTGTACAAATTTTTGAGTACTCGAACGGACCTTATTGTGATTGTGATTTTAGAGTTAAAAAATAATAATTTTTGAAATAAAAACATAAATTTATATTGAAACTTAACAATGGAGGTTGCAAAACTAATCGCTTTAGTCGAAAACTGCGACCCTTCTGGTCCGAAAGAGCTGATAAGTTACTACAGAAAAAGTAAGTACTCAAATTTAGAAGCAGAACGGCACAGCACAGAACAGCAACAGAAAGTTAAGACTAATGAACCCTTAAGAAATAGAAAAAGTTTTCGGCAACACATTGCAAGAAATTTTATAATGTAAATTCGGTAATACTCCGTATTAGAGATGAACACGTGTCGTGTTTTTTCGTGACACGAACATGCTCAACTCAACACTAACTGTTCGTGACCGTAAATCTGATCTCGTTTGTTGCCTGGTCGTGTCGCGTTGAGCAAAATTGACACGAAAAAACACGAAACGATTTTAGGTATAAATATATGTATATAAATATACATATGCATCGCCAAACACGCAACACCAGCAAACTTGTTGATTTCAAAGCTTAAACTTCAGAATATAATCAAAATAAATTTTTGCTATTCCATTTGATGATTTTGTTCGTGCTGTGTTGTGTCTTGCGTGTTTCGGGCGTGTTGGACATCTTGGCATTCGTGTTGGGATCGTGTCTTGTTGGAAATATTTAACAAGCGCCTATCTCTACTCCGTATATTGAAATTTGAAATTTCATTAAAAGTTGCTGCAACACCCCAAGAACTGGATAAGAAAATTACTGCCACTGCTATGCAACAATCTACAGTTGATTCATTGTCCGATAGTGATGCTGAAAGTGATGATAATTTGCATGACTTTTCCATAGCTTTAGAAAATTTAGATGATTTAATATTAAAACTAACACAATCGCCAAAGGAAAAACTTTCACCCCACCATCAGAGTGATGGAAATGTGCCTCAAGTTGATGGAGCAGATGATTTGGAAAGAACCCCAACAAAATCTGCAAAAACAGTAACAAACAAATTGTCTCCACGTACTCCAACCACATCTAAAAGTAGACACTTGAACATGGGTTCACCCCGCCAATCTCCAAAGACACCGAAAACTGGCCATAAATATGCCCCATTACCTTTGGTATCCATAAATCGGTCAACGAATAAAAGTAATTTTATTTTTGCTTTAATATCTAATAAATAAATATAAAAATATTAAACATAAAAATATTTTCAGCCACAGTTACCAGCACTTCAAATAAAACTACACCTCTTAAGGGAAACGACTTGGAACGTTACAGTTTGTACGTCTTTTTTTGTGAATAAAAAAACAAAATTTTTAACATTTCCATTTTAATAGGCCAATGTTTTCGCTACACAAAAACTTAGCTTTATCGGAATTACGTCGTAAAAGCATATCACTAGATACAGACGTAGAAGCGCATTTAACGGCATCAGCAGAAAGTACAAGGTAAAACCTGTTATAAATTTTGATTTCACAAACCGAACGAATTGCATATTTTAGACTAAAAGTCGATGTCTTAAAAGTTTTGTTAGAGTGAATTGATAAATATTTCCCTCACCACTACCGATCAAATGACCAGTCACTCAACTGACACTGTTGAATTCAATATCAAATTGTTGCAAATGTGCTGGTGAAAAAATTTCGTTTAGGTTAGTTTCGGCCACTCGTTTCTTGCAGGGTACCCAGCAAAAATATTATTCTACCTGGAAGCAGGTTGGTAAGGGAGAGAAAGCACAACTCTCACTTAGCAACCTGCTTAGGTATCCCATGATTTTTGTCCGTGATGTCCTACTTGGTAGCTCTCCAAGTAACAGCTAATGAATGCATATAGGATATGCAGAAAGAAGCTCATACTTCATACCTTTTTCATATGTATGTATGTATATTATTAAAAAATTTACTCTTTACATCAGAATTTTATGTCTACTCTTATGCCCAATTCATACGATGATTTAAAAATCTTGCTTTATTTTTGATTCTCCTTAAAAGTTGCTTCCAAAAACATTTTACATTCATACGATGATTTTTTCCAAGGCACATCAATCAGGTACCCGCGATTCTACAACAAATATTACAACAGCAACAACCACATGCACTTTGTTGGTATAAATTACCTTCTTACTTTTCAAAACAGGGTAGTATCGCCATTGCGTGTTTCTTAATAGGAAATGTCAAACACCATACAAAACTGAATATTCGAAAGGTGTTTATGGATACCCAAACAAAAGCATGCTTTTAGGCTTATACCTACACAATCCAAATTTGACATTTAGATTGGTATAATGACATTAGTCACCTGGTGTAGTGCTGCCACCTAATAAATGCGCCTTGATTTTTTCCATGTTTCTAGTTTTTACTGTTTTTCTTCCAAAAATTGTATCAGTGTTGCCAGTAGATTTTTAAAAAATCCGTTTTTTTCTTTCCCTACATGTTAAAAAATTTACCCCATACGAAAATCTACAAATTTTAGCAATTTAATTTAAAGAGAGATAAATTAAAAACATTTAAGGCCTCAATGATCAAACAGAATTGCGGCATAAACACATTTTCCATACAAATTGACACAGAAAGCAGTCGAGAGATAGAATCTATTTTATTTTGACAGCGTTTTTTCTTATCCACTCACATATAAATAAATATTCTATCAACAATGCTACCAAAGACAGGCACTGTGACACCAAAATAATTAGATAAAAGTCTATGTAATTTCGAGCAAAAACAAATTTTGAAACGGGGTATGAGCAAAAATATATTTTTAATATCCCTTTCAGACCTGACGCTAAACTACTGAAATTTTTTTCATAATTTTTGGAGTATATGGTCTATATGTTGTATGAAAATATAATGAGTGTTTAGGTTTTAACATTTTCATATCCTTCAAGGATTTTCAGGACACGCACAATTGACGCATCTCGGTCAAATTTTATTTAGAAATAAGCAAAGCGCCATATGATATCTTTTTTCAAACTTTATTTTTTCGTATGATACAGCATAAAAAAATACTTTTTTTGCTGAAACATAAAACTACATCCCATTTGGTGCATTGTGCGCGTGTGCGCGACTTGCAGTCCTTGCGACGGCACATACGGTCTGATTTCAAATGGAGTTCTTCCGCGAAGTGTTTGAAGCTATCCAGCTGTTTTTCGGAACATGACTGGTCTGCTGTGCGATATCGTTTTGATTGTTGAGTAGTTTCAACCTTATGCGTTTCAGATTCGGAGCTCCACTCCACGGTGTTAGTTTTTTGTGTGGCCACCAATGCTTCAGCTAATGCAAGTCGAAAACATAGCAAATCGCGCGTATCTTTTGGTATTTTTCTGACTTCCCGACAAGCCTTTTGGTACTCCATCCAAGCGTTGCAGCATGCCAAATCTATAAAATGTACGATTACTTTCAATGGCCATTTTCTGGTTTTGAAAAAGGTCCGGTGTGCTTGCTTGGTCGCAAATGTCCACATCACCCATTGACTCATTGTACTACTGGACTATAAATGGACGTTGGACTTTAATAAATTTCCTCTTTTTTTGCACCAATGGGGAACATCATCAACGGGACTGCAGATAAATGCAGATGACGCCAATAAAACCGACTTTGAGTCTTTCCATTGTACAATGACAACTGTATCATCAGGCGAACAGAATTCCACCATATCCCCTCTTTTCATCGTTTTATCCTCAGTTAATTAACGCCCTTTATACGATTTTTCCTTATCGTTTCCGTCTCATAAATTCCTTTTGTTAGAAGCCTATGCAATGTGGTAGGCAATGTTGTAAAGTACCTGTCAAAAAATACTTTGGACGCTTTAGGTAATGTTTGTGCTAGGCGTAGAACGAAATCGGCACCAAGTGCCGTGGCCTGCTTTGACATATTTCGAAATCGCGAACTTTATATATTGCACTTACGACAATAAAAATTAAAGCTCCGTAGGCGCTAACTCTAAATTGTGATTGGTACCTAGCTCAGCAAAAACTGTACCTATATTTCGATTAATATCTCCTTCCTTAACTTTACTATCAGTACTTTCCCAAGGGATATAGTTTTTGTCCTCTTCTTCATTATCGCTGCTAAAATCCAACGCATCCAAATCTTCCAGCGCTGCCAAAATGGCATCATCGGTAAGCACTTCTAATACTAAAAATTAAAAAAAAAACATAGAGACATAAGACCCGATACGCACAATTAATGCACTCGTTAAAACTTTTAGATAAAACTCATATTTGTTGCATCAAATATCTTCAATTGGTTTGAAACATTAAAATTTATAACTTTTTTTTATTCAAATATGCCCACTTCGCTATTTGTTAACGATTAGTACTTTTGTAATTGAAAACACAACTTACTTCTGTGGCTCATTTTGACAAAACTGGAATGTGACGCAAGACTTTCGCAATAATTCAAATAAAGGTAAAACGAACAGCGGAATAATGTGAGAAACAAACATAAAGAACAATGAGCGCAATCGATTCATGCCGGTCTATTTGACATTGTCCAAATAGAAACAAAAATATTAAGATCGAAACCTACCCGCACAATCGATGCATCAGGGTCTGAAAGGGCTAAAGTTATTTTTACATTTATGCACAAAAAATGCAATATGAGAACAAAAAATACCTACATTTTGTCCAAAATAAAATATTTTTCCGATATTCCCTATACTCATTTATTAGTGACAAAAATACCTACAGGTAACACTGCTTTGTATTAAAAAAAAGCTGTTGTCGCATTCAATGAAAAAATATAATAAAGCAACATAAAAAAATTAAAATATGTGTAAAGAAAATTTAAAAAAAACTCGTAGAACGGAAAATGTGATTTTTTTTCTTCCCCTTTTACTTTTCTATACCGTTCGCCTACAAACTCCAAAAATCGTGTTTCAAAAAATCATTGAAAAATCAACGTGTGAATTACGTGTTAGAACGGAAAATGTGATTTTTTTCTTCCCCTTTTGTTTTTCTATACCCTTCGCCAACAAACTCTAAAAATCGTGTTTCAAAAAAAAAAATCAACGTGTGAATTACGTGTTAGATTAACTTCCAATACTTTATTTTATATACATATATAATAATATTAAATACAATATAAAACCAAATAATTTTTGTTCGCGGGTTGAATCAGGAGTCGATCTTAGGATCTCCGTATGTTAAGCTAGAAAACTACCCACTGAACTACCGAAGCACATATTTATTTTAAAAAATTCAATTAAAAAAAATAAAAACTCGAAGTAAAAATTTCATTCGCATCCAAATTTGTATCCAGGTAAGCGAGAGAGGATGCATTATAAAAAAAACTTTGAGAATTTGATTATAAATAGAAGATCAACTTCGTAGTGTTTGTGTTTAGTTTCGTCATTCGCTTACGTTATTACATCCTCGTAATGCACATGACATGCACTGTGTGCTTTTCCGCGCTACCGAAGCGCTTGTTTTTGTCTTAGTGCTTACTTGTACCAAATCTATTTTTTCTGGGTAGTTAATGGCTGTGGGAGAGCCCTCAACTTGTTGCTGGATAAATAGTATCATAGTATCATAGATGTTGTGGGAAATGAAATTTCACCAGAGCTGGCAAGAATAGGGTCGGCGTTAGATTAGGAAATGTGTGACATATGTATACCGATGTGTCATTACTATAGAGAACTCAATAATTGGGTATTGAACAAAACCAACCGTTTAAGGCGGAACAAGAGAGGATTGTAGAGTGTTGAGGGCTGTGTAACCAGAACTTTAATTGGGAAGATTCAAACTGCTACTGGATATGAAAAGAAAGGTTCTTGGTCAGAGCGAGGATAAACAGTTGGCACTCCAAATTTCTATAGGATGTGCGAGGATGAAGAGTAATCAGAACATAAACATCATAATCATCTTTAAACACTAACAAAAATAACTTTTTATTTTAATTAATACATTTTTGAGTTATGTAATCCCAGCATTATTTTAATTCAAAGTTATAAATTTAAGAAAAAAAAAACAGTTCCAAAAGCATTTAAATTATTTCTAAAAAAATTTAAATATTCCATTTCCATCCCAAGACGTTCCAAAAGATTTGTGGATTTAGATAAAACTCGAATTACTTGCGCTTTAACACCACGCAAAACTAGAAAAAAGATGCTCAAAGTATACAGTGTGGAAAACCAGGGTAAGGAGATGAACGAAAGCAATAGTCAAAATCACAATCTTGTGCAAATGGTCTTGCATCGTATCATGTGCAAAATAATATAATATATTAATATTCACCACTTAACAATTCTTAGTGGTGAGTATCAATATACTATACCATTTTGCAGAAGATTGTGAATTAGACTAATGTGTAAATAAAATAAAATAATTAAATTGTTGCTATTGAAGCTTCACTAAATAGCAATCCGGAAAGCCAAGAAAGTTCTACGCAGAAAAAGCATGTTTATCAACGCAATGAAAGAGGAAACTTAAAGGCGGATTTAAAAAATAAACATAAAGCTAATTTAAAAAAAGTGGCAGAAGTAAACCCGAAAAATTCGTCCAACTCTGAAACAGACGAAGAAGCTATAGAATCAGATAATGATGCTCCTACATTATCTTTGAAACACACAAGAACTGCAAATTTGAAAAGACTTCGACATAGCTTTGTAGGCAAAAATTCGGCAAAACGAAGAAAAACTGGCATTAATACCGACTCCACTATAAATTCCATAGTTAATTCTTCTAAATTCGATTGCAGAATCGAAGATGAAGAATGTAATAAGAATAATAATTTTAAGTTAAAAAAACTTAAAATAAAACTTAAAAGAATAGAAAGAGTAGTTAAAAATGAATGCAATAACATTAAAAATGGTGATAAGGGCGAAGAGGAAAAAGTCAATGACATTTTAAAAAACCTGGAAGATGAACATTTTTCAGACAAGTTGCAACCAGGGAATAAAATAACTACAGAACAAGAACATTTAAACAACTCAATATCAACGATTTACACTGAAGAACAACAAAATATGTCACAAGACTTACTGAAAAGTTTTTCATTTGATATTTCACCCGATTTGCCTGGCAGAGAAAGTTCTGATGAAGAAATTAAGGAAACCCCGCCACAGGATAATGACAGATCTCTTAAATATGCTTGTCTTTATAATAAATCGTTAAGTACACAAAGTCCTTCATTATTTAGTCAAAATTCTAGTCCAGCATTATTATTGCCAAATGTGGAAGTGCAAACATCTAAAACTCCATCTGGCTCTAATTCCCTAAAGTCGGAATCATGTGTTACTTTATTATCTTCTAGTAATCATTCTATCATTTCACCAGCAACAAAAATTGTTTTAACTCCGCTAGATTTACCTCCTAGTCGCGAGGAGGTATTAAAAGAGTGTTGCAAACTCAAATTGCCGCAATACGAATTTCAGCAGCCTTTCTACAGTAATCCCGGCGATATAACCAAGCACAAAGAGTTGGGTTTTACTATACTGCGAATACCCGGCAATAAACTCAATGACTTGGAAGAATTTCAAAGTGTTTTGGGTACCGATATCAAGGGTCTAACAGTTTGGAGACATGAACAGCTAATGCGTCTTGGCGGAGTGGAGATGCTAAATAAATATCGCAATCCGCAACGTATACGGGAATATTTCAGTAACCAGAAATCGGTTACTATTACTCCCCAATTCAGTGCTCCCACTAAAAAAGAAATCAAATTGTGGTTAAAGGCTAGAGATTTTTTGAAAAATAAGGAAGATTTAGAGGAGCGGAAAATTAAAAATCTCGATGAAGACAGTCCAATTAAGGTAAGGCGACAAAAAGTAACTATGATGTTAAATGCTGCAGAAGGTGAGAATGACAGTGATGATACTGGCAAGAGTTTAGATTGTTCTTCGAAAAGTTTCCTCACTCTTACGCCGCTAACACCGACAACATCTGACACAAAACAGCCAAAAACAAAAGAACAAAGTTTCACTCCTGTAACCAGAAATTTAGAGAAGACATATTTAAAGAGCAATATGTCGCTCAAGAATCGAAACAATTGCAGGGTTTTGAGGCGTGTTTTTCTCAATAAACAACTTAAAGAAACCTTAAAAAAAGAAAATGAAGAAACATCAGTTACAAAAGGTAGTCAGGAGAGTGCTATAGCTGAAACTCAGCGCTCGGAGTCAGCAAAGATCAGCCAAGAGAGTGTGACTCAGAATAGTCAGACAAGTGTGACTAGTGAAATGGTTTTAGCTGAATTGGATAAGTCTTCGTTTGTGCGCAACTTAAAGGAATCTGATGTTAATATGAATACTTTCTCCGAAAATTGTTCTGTAAATAGCAGTTTTGGCTTTAAAGTGGCTTTGGAGAACTTGCAACAAGCCAAGGCGGATGTAGAGGTAAACTTTTTGTACATATCTTTTCATTTAGTCACTTCATTATATTTTTCCAAAATTTTTAGTTTAACTACCTAACTATTGTCACTTTGGAGGTATTTGTGATAACTCGTGGAGATTTATATCCCAATCCGGAGCTAGACGAAATTCGTTGTTTATTTTATGCTATTGAAAACAGCGTATCCAGCGATTGTATTGATGGGGGTGAAAAATTGCCCCGAAAAGCCTGTGGTTATATAATGGTACATGATAATCGAGATATTGTGGCGAAAGAAGGGCGTATTCATGGCATTGATATGGACGTTGATGTTTCTATAGTTCAAACTGAAATTGAGGCGTTAGAAGCTCTTTTGGGCATGTGTACGCGCTGGGATCCTGACATATATGCAGGATATGAAATAGAAATGTCTTCATGGGGTTTTGTTATTGAACGAGCAAATCATTTATGCTTAAACATTGCTCCACTTTTGTCCAGAGTTCCTACGCAGAAAGTAAGAGACTTTGTTGACGAAGAACGAGAGTCTTTTACCGATTTAGACGTAGAGGTAAGTAAAAAAAAACTAAATTTTATCTATATTTATGATTTGATTAGGCTAAAGTTCGTATCGCTTTGTAAGCCAAATTACATGTGATAATTATTAATGAACAAATAACACCAAAGTTAATTGTAAATATTCTGAAAAGCACATAGTAGAACGGAACAACTAGGAGTTTTCGGAGGCCACTACACTATTATCATCAGCATTCTTTTTTGTATGGTCCACAGTGTATGGTGTCAATTGATGTAAATTTCTGCTTTATATGCTCAGCCGTTATTGCAAATGGAATATGTGAATTGCTTTGATTCATCGTATTACAATTTTCTGAAAGCTTTTTTGTAATGAAAGCTCAATTTTACCATCTCTAAATTTACAACAGTCTTGTCATTGTCGCTTGTTCAATTTCAATACCATACACATGCAATTATATACTCATACATATATAAATACCTAATTTACAATGGGCTATAGTACAGCACACCAGAGATTCCCAGAATTCTACTGTTGGAAGATTGACCAACATTTTCTGTGGAAACCCAAATAGTGAAAAGACGATAGGGATTCTAACTTTAAAAAGGCCAACACTTCGGAAATTGGTTAGCATACTAACAAAACATGCAAAGTTAAGAAATCATCTGGCTCGCGTGGGTGTTGTTGACGATACGACATGTCGAGCTTGCCAAGAGGACGATGATGAAACTCTTGAATACTACTTTTGTCACTGTCCAGCATTCAGTCAAATTAGAAGACAAATCTTCCATCTGGAAAATATACCAGATAAAGAACATTTTAGGGGCTCAGAAAATCTGAGAAAGTATATCGTTAACTTAATACGAAAAGGCCCTAACTCATTTTTTAATATTTTACAGGAGGAGGAAAAAACTAAATAAAAAAAGATGCAATATTGATACAAAATTTTTTTAACGCAATTTTTATTTAAAACACTTTACATAAGCACATAATATTGCGTTTAAAAAAATTTTGTATCAATATTGCATTTTTTTTTATTTAGTTTTTTCCTCCTCCTGTAAACTATTAAAAAATGAGTTAGGGCCTTTTCGTATTAAGTTAACGATATTGAGGAGACTAGGTTCCTAATCTGATTAACGTAAATAGGTTTTCATGGTTTTGTTGTGTATCTCCCCAATATTTTTTTCATCAAGAGCGCACAACATGCTATAAAAGCATAACTGTAGTCCAAAACGGATTGGGTCAATTATTAATACCCCTCTTTCAACCTAACCTAGGTTAGGTTAGGAAGTGTGGTGCTATACCACAAATCCTAACTCGGAGACCCAATTGGATCCATTGTGATTCCTTGCTGTTGTCCAAAAAAAAAAGGAATATTTACCCTCCCATTTTTAGTCAGAAGTGACCATATTATCCATCATTGAGCCACCGAATTCCCATGATGAAGCCCCTGATGTCGTCTAGTTTACACTTCCCGATATCAGTAATGCGTTCATGAAAACGTCTGCTCAGCCATCTAAGCCTATGACGTTGCAGCTTCGGGCAGTGACAGATAATATGTTCAATGGTTTCTGATTCCCGCACATCGTACAAAAATTTGGAGTGCCAGTTTCCGAAATGCTGGTTCTTGCTTTGACCGAGCAGTGACCTGTCAACGCGCCTATCATGATTTGCATCGCCTTCCTTTTCATGTCCAGTAGCAGTTTGGATCTTCTTGAGTCAACCTAACCTAACCTAATTTACATTAAGCCATTTTTTCATGAAATTCTCGGATGAAATTTATTATTCGTCAATAAAAAGCCTGGAAAAGCAAAAAAGTTGTCAAAAATATTTTATAAACTCATGCTACTTAATTTTTTACATGTATATCCCTCTCTTCTACAGCGCTGCTGCTGTTTTAAGATTTATCTCAGTATATTTGGCATTGGATTTGCTAACTTCTCTATTTCTTCAGAGGTAATATTCTCTCATTCTGCCGGTATAATACATCACAAAGGTTTCTTACTTGCTATTGCATGCTGAAGAATTCTTTTCTCCAATAGATCTCAAAGATACTCAATCTCTCATATTGTGAATGACGTCGTCGATGTCACATCTAGACGATAGTAAATATTGTCACTTGTCTACTCTTTATCGGCAACAATTGGTTTATATTGACAATCCCTTACTAATCTCTAAGGCTTTGTTAATTAATGTAACATGTTAATAGAAGTCAGTTGTTGTCGACAAAGAGTGAAGTGACAATATTTAATATCGTCTTGATGTGACGTCAACGACGCCATTCGCAATAAGGGGGAATATGATTGTGATCGGGTGATTGAGGGAGTGTTTAAAACTGTCTAAGAACATTGAACAAAAGACAAAGACGAACTAGCTCCGCTGTGTGCTTTGGATCGTTGTCTTGCTGGAACCAAAATGTTGTTGAAAGGCTAAAGTTTGCTGCACTTTGTTTTAAATTAACTTTTAAAGTTAGAAATAAACCCATTTATCCATGGTCGATTCAATACATTGAAGGTAACCCACTTGTTTGTAATACCGGAGAAAAGAATCCGTAGGTGCTAAATCGGAGCGATGTCTATATCACGTGAATGATCCAAAATACGTTTTCAAAATGTTTCTTTTAACAGTGGTTTGAGGTGCTATCTGACATACATATGATTATGGCCTACTGAGAAAATATATTTTTTCAGCGAACATTACACCCAAGTTAGCCCCAAATAATAGATACAGCTCCATGTTGAAGATGACATTATTTGCGGTCTTATTTGAAAAGAAGTATCGTAGGTTAGGTTGAGAGAACTTTCGCGCAGATATCCTTAGGGACATTGTAAATGTGACAATACGTTCCACCTTTCCCCGAAAAAAAAAAATATCTTGGAATCTGCTACTCAAGCAAAATATGTTAAAATATCCTAAAATATCGCACATGCCAGCTTCCCATCTGGCAACGGTTGCCTATTACTCCTGTCGTAGGATGTTTGACTTGCGGCTCTGTAGTATTATAGACTGCCATAGTGATCCGCTTCGGTATAACAGAATGTTTACGTACACGCTCTGAATGCCATACTTAACTTTATTCCGATTGACCTTCATGTATTAGAGTATCCTCAAGTAAGTGGGTCAAGATTATCGACATTTGGGTGCTGGATATCAACAATCCAGGGGTCTACTCTGCAATTCGAAACGATAGGAAATACTATCGAATTTGCGTAAGTCGAATCGAAAGCATTTTCTTTTGTTTCGAATTACAGAGTAGACCTCCTAGAACAATTACTACCTACGCTTAGGAGATCTTCTGATTGCATGGTACCCCACCTAGACTTTGTTAAAGTGTTTAAAGTTTTAATTTCATAAACGCGGCAATGGAAGGAAGACAAAATAGTAAAAGAATACGACGTCAAAGTGTACACTGATAGATCAAGAATAATCTGCGGACACCGCTCTGACTCGGGAGTATTCTCAGATGATCTTGGCATAGAATGCGCCTTCCGTATCCCTAACGAAGCCACCGTATATCAGGATGAAATTTCGGCTGTAAGGGATGCGGCTTCGGGATGTTTGGACTCGGGATTAATGTGCAGTTTCTACAAGTCAGGCAAACGACTCGTCTAGAAAATTTGTATGAAAATCACTCAAAAATATGAGTGCTTTCCATATAAATTTTATACTCATGTCGGCCGTCTGGGTTGTAGAAACATGACGTAATTATTTTATTCACATTTTTATACTAAATTTTATTTAGTATTTCGCGTAAAGCTTTCCGTTTCGCGCGATTTGAAAATATAGATATTTCGGAATACTCTTTTTAAAAAGCTTCTTAATTGTTAAAATTTTATAGTTTTTTGTGTCTCGAATATCTAAAATAATTTCGCCAAACTTAACTTCCACTAGACATAATCAAGCATTTTCAAATCGCGCGTTTTCTAGCACAGCATCGTTTAAAAATATATTACTGTTTTTTTTAATTCGATATTTAAAATGACTAAAATGTTGTTTGCGATTACATTTAAGATGAAGCTTTGTGGCCGCATTTTACTAGATGTCTGGCGTTTAATGCGTTCCGAAATTGCCTTAACTTCATACACCTTTGAAAATGTTATGTATCACATTATGTATAAACGTTGCCCGTGGCACAGTTATCGCAATTTAACCGAATGGTTTGCTGAACCCTGTTCTCGATGGATTGTTATTGAATATTATTTGGAGAGAGTACGTGGCACACTGGCATTGCTAGATCAATTAGATTTGATAGGACGAACAAGTGAAATGGCAAAACTGATTGGTATACAATTTTACGAGGTTCTATCCAGGGGCTCGCAATTTCGTGTGGAAAGTATGATGCTAAGGTAACAAACATTTTTACTTTGGGCGCAAAATTAGCGACTGATATGTGTTAAGTGTGTAATTGTTTTTCATAGAATTGCCAAACCAAAAAACTTAGTGCCCTTATCACCCAGCGTCCAGCAGAGAGCACATATGAGGGCGCCTGAGTATTTGCCCTTAATTATGGAACCCCAGTCGCGTTTTTATGCAGATCCTCTAATAGTTTTGGATTTCCAAAGCTTATATCCCAGTATGATTATTGCGTACAACTATTGTTTTTCCACTTGTCTCGGAAGAGTTGAGCATTTGGGACAGTGAGTAATTCTTATACTGGGTCATGTAGAAAGTAACTTTGATTTTACATTTTAAATATCAGATCAATTCCATTTGAGTTTGGTGCTTCCCAACTGCGTGTATCGCCTGCTATGTTGCGTAAATTAATCGATCGCGATCTTATCACTACTTCCCCCTGTGGTGTAGTTTTTGTCAAATCTGCTGTACGTGAAGGAATTTTGCCACGCATGCTTACGGAAATCCTAGATACTCGGCAAATGGTTAAACAATCAATGAAACTGCACAAATCCAACTCTGCCTTGCAACGCATTTTACATTCTCGCCAGTTGGGCTTAAAACTTATGGCCAATGTCACGTATGGCTATACGGCAGCCAATTTTAGCGGTCGCATGCCGGCTGTAGAAGTTGGTGACTCCGTGGTATCCAAAGGCCGTGAAACTTTAGAGCGTGCTATTAAATTGGTGGAAGCTAATGATAAATGGAATGTTAGAGTTGTTTATGGTGATACAGATTCGATGTTTGTTTTAGTGCCCGGTCGCAGTCGCGATAAGGCATTTAAAATTGGCGAGGAAATTGCCGAGGCGGTAACGAAAGAAAATCCACACCCGGTTAAGCTAAAATTGGAGAAAGTCTATCAGCCTTGTATATTGCAGGTGAGTAAAGGGGTTTAGACACGGTCAAAATGCTTGCTGAGAGTGATTATAGTATGAGTGAAAATTTGTTAGTATGTGTGACACCAACGATGCTTGATGGAAAATCAAAAAATTTTGATTTTTGGCATGCTTGCTGTCAATTGTTATATATGTGTATGTGTTAACCCGTCAAGCACGAACAAATTTACATTATAATTATATTTTCATTGTGAACGGTTGCCCAAAACATCGGAATTAAAAGAAGAAAAACATAAATTTCACTGGTGAAGAAAAAAGAAGAGTTATTTTGCTTTTCTCTTTTTTTTTGTAAACAGTGCTGCCATTATTGCTATTGAATTTCTTTATTTAAAAATTTTATATATTTTTTTCAACCAAACGAACAGCACAAAATCAAAATAAAAATGAATGCTTGGTGGGTCATCAAGCATGGTAACATCAAGCCGACAAGCACACGTACACGAACTTGACAGCAAGCATTTTGATCGTGTCCAAAGCCCTTAAGAAATCAGTGGATTTTTTTTAATATAAAAAAAATTATCTCAATGCTTATTTTGTAGACAAAAAAACGTTATGTCGGCTATATGTATGAAACGGCGGATCAAAAGGAACCCGTTTATGAAGCAAAAGGCATTGAAACTGTTAGAAGAGATGGCTGTCCTATTGTAGCAAAAGTAAGTATGGAAAGACCCATGAGTTTTTCTTTACAGAATATTCCGATTTATATTGAATATATAGGCGCATACTCATAGTCAAAACAAAGTATACTTTTATGTATTTAAAACCAGTATTACCATACAAAATACTGGTTTTAAATTCTTAAAGTATACTTTGTTTTGACTATGAGTATGCCCCATAGAGTATGCTTTTCACCCACAAGTTTGTATTTAAAATTACCCCCCGTTTGTGTAAAACGTTTGAGTTAAAAATCTTGGCGTTTTTGTAATAGACTAAAGGAAACTTGTACAACTTTTCTTTAACCTATTACAGAAACGCTAGGATTTCTAACTCAAACGTCTTACACAAACAGGGGTTAGTTTTTGACTCAAAAATTAGTGAGGGGATCCCCACATATGAGGAAAAATTACGTATAGAAAATTTCTGTTTAATTTCTATTGAGACATATTGAAATTTTTATTGATGTCGAATTACGTAACTTATCCCAGATAATCGTATCCTTGTTGTATAACTCTCTAAACCAGTACTGGCCAACGAGAGTAATGTATTGGTGTATATGCATCCATTTGTGTAAGAAGCCGATTAAAGTTCGGCACTCTGGTGCCACTGCGAAGGTCTAAACCTATTTAATTCGCCGTAATTTTAGCATTTGATATCATTGCAAAAATGTTTTCAATTTTGATCGACTTCAAAAAAGGAAGAGGTTCTCAATTCGCTTGCATTTGTTTTTGTATTTTCTGAAACATTTTAGCGATCGAACATACATAAATTATTAATAATTCAAGGGCCAAATTTTGTAAAACTAAAACGTTAAGCGCTGACAAGTTTTATAAAAAATATAACTTACACAAAGAAAACATTCAAAATTTGTCAACGCTTAACGTTTTCGCTTTGCAAAATTTGGTCCTTATTTTCAGTAAATTTTTATGACATCCAAATTATGAATTTTTAAAGCGAGTTGAGGTGAGTAGGTATACATTTTTCAAAGCGAATTGAGCTGAGTATACCTTATATTAATTTGCCTTGTTTGTGGTCTCATTCGACTTGATTCGTTGTTTTTTAAAAAGTTACTTGTCCTACTATGCTTGTAGTCTCGTAGTTCTTCATAATTTATTGAAAGTTTTTTTTTCAAAAGCATTGAGATTACGCCTTGCGCATGATTTACCGTTTGATGACGTAGTAGTCCCCTCGCAAAGGCTACCAAGTCTGTATCATATGTGAAATTTATAATTTCTTGCAAAAAATTTATTTATTTTGTTGTAGTTGGCAGCCCTGTGATTAATTTTCTCAGAGAGATCTCCAAGAAAAAAAATTAAATGTTGTTGCTTAAAAGCTGCAAAACTAAGAAAAATAAAAAACAAAATAAAAGTAAAGAGATAAGAAAGAGATCAAATATGAAATGTGAGTTTGTGTGTGTGTAATAGTTCTATAGTTGAATTTTACTAACCAATGAGAACACAGGCTGAGTGACGTCAGAATTCCATCATGGGCAGAAATGTATTTTTATTCTTGCGCGCTGGCGTAATCTTTATTTTATCATTCGTGTGTATGTATTTCGAAATTAATGATGATTTCCTTTAAGTATACATATGTATGTATGTAATATAGCATTGCACAGATACATCTGTTTGCACCGGTTATGTTATTTAGCGTTTCTTTTACTAGTAGTAAATGTGATTTTTTCAAGCAGTTATTGTATGGTTGGGCAATGACCAAATGAGAAAACACGTTTGTATGTATTTGTTTTTCTATAACAAATAAGATACATAAAACTGGTTTTAACATAAGTACCACATGGTGTGTTGAAAAAAAATCCATGGTTGATGAATGAATGAATGAAAGCAAAATTTCACATACACATTATAGCATTGCACAGATACATCTGTTTGCACTAGTTTTGCGTGTTTTTTGGTTCTGGTATGAACAAATATGTTATATATCGTTTTCTGTTACTAGTTATAAATGTTGATTTTTTAAGCAATTATTGTATGGTTGAGCAAATGAAAACAACACATTTATTTTTTCTTTTTTGTTTTTCTAAGGCAAATAAGATACATAAAACTGCTTTTACCATAAGTGCCTTATGATGTGTTGAGAAAAAATATAATTGGCTGATGAATGAATGAATGAAAGCAAAATTGCACATACATATGTAAGTAAATGATACATGTACATGAAACACATGCATTTGTAATTACTCTCAGAGCAAAATTGTCTCTTTCTCTCTCTATACTTTGGCTGCGCTACAAAATAACATAACGAACGTCCGCACATACATCTGCACATCATGTATTTGTTTCAATAGTGGTTTTTTCATATATTTGTATTACAATATGTATTTTTTGAGCAAAAACAGATCAAACAGTTGCTCAGCAGCAATACAATAAGCAATTGTTATTTGTTTTCAATTGTATTTTAATTTGGAAAAGCACACACACACAATAACTCTTATACTAGTTCTGTCGCTCACAATACAATTATATGGTACACACCATGGTATATTTGTTTTGGCTATACAAATGAGTATACAAATGCAACCCTTTAATACACATGTAAGTAAATGATATATGTACATGAAACACATGCATGTGTAATTACTCTCAGAGCAAAATTGTCTCTCTCTCTCTCTCTGTATACTTGGCTGCGCCACAAAATAACATAACGAACGTCCGCACATACATCTGTCCATCATGTATTTGTTTCAACAATGGGTTTTTTTTCATATGTTTGTATTACAATATGTATTTTTGGGCAGAAAGAGATCAAACAGTTGCTCAGCAGCAATACAATCAGGGTGACCGATGACATTTTTCAAAAAGTGCCACCAAATAGGGGATTTATCAAAAAAAAGGGGCAAAATTAAAAAAAAAACGAGAAAACTGCACTAAACTTTTTATTTTTAATGTATTTTCATATAACTCACCCTAAATAAAGGGAGTCAAAAAGTGGCAAGGCAGTCGAAAAAGGGGAAACGCAGTCGAAAAAGTGGCAAATTGCCAATTTAGTCGGTCAAACGGTCACGCTGAATACAATAAGCAATTGTTATTTCTTTTAACCCTAGAATATCATACTTATTTTTATATCGCAAACGTCATACTTCGTCGAATCGACTACGACCTATTTCAAGAGCCAATAAAAAACGTCTTGAGCATAAATAAGTACGAAAATAGATTTATTATTGATATTTAGCTAGTTTTTAATTATCATATAACGAAATTCATATATTTCTTTTAATCGTTTAACGTAAAATTAACATTTCACAGACTTCTATCAATTGGCATTTTTTCTTAAAACATAGCATTTATAGCATCAATTGTATGAAATATTACACATTTTTTTCCATTAAGTCTGGTAGTTTCTTATAATAAATTTATTAAACTAAAAAAGCAACATTAGTTTCGAGTAACTGATATTAGCGGCTAACGCATTACGAAAAACGAAACAAAAACAATCACAAAAAATATGTTTTAAATCGAAAATAAAATCGCGCGTCGTCATTTCGACGAAGTATGATAGTGCAGGGTTAATTGTATTTTAATTTGGAAAACCACGCACACACAATAACTCTTATACTAGTTCTGTCGCTCACACTACAATTATATGGTACATACCATGATACAATAATACAGGTAGCAGCAAATCTACAACAAATGTACAACAAATAAAACAACAGTGATTTTTATTGCTGTTTTGTGATTGACAAGAGAGACAACCAAGAGAAAACAATATACATGTATTTGCGTTTTCTCTTGGCTTTCCAAAGCATGTTTGTATTAGTACAGTTTTAATAGGCACTGTGCGCGTGTGTTGGTAAAACATAAACGCCATTTGGCAGATCAAATCACGAAACAAGCAAAACAGCTTGCTCTTCGCGGTTACCTGTATAATTGTATCATGGTACATACCATGGTATATTTGTTTTGGCTATACAAACGAGTATACAAATGCAACCCTTTAGTATGTATGTACATTATATTTTAGATGCTGGAAAAAGTACTGCGTATACTTTTTGAAACTGCTGATGTAAGTCAAGTGAAACATTATGTGTGTCGACAATTTACAAAACTTTCATCCGGACGTGCGAATCTGCAGGATTTAATATTTGCTAAAGAATTTAGAGGTCTACATGGATATCGACCCAGCGCGTGTGTTCCGGCATTGGAATTGACAAGGTAATATAATCTACAATACAAACATTTACATAATATTTATAGAATTTCCTTTTTAGAAAATGGATACAAACTGATCCACGCCGAATACCACGTCGAGGTGAACGTGTGCCATTTATCATAGCAAATGGACCACCTGGAGTGCCTTTAATACGCTTAGTGCATCATCCTCACGAAGTCTTAGCCAATGAAGGATTAAAAATCAATGCCGTATATTATATAACAAAAGCTATAATACCACCTTTAAATCGTTGCCTTCTACTCATAGGAGCTGATGTCAATGAATGGTGGGCAGTTTTCATTATAAATATTATTATTTGTTTATGTACATGCATACATGCATACATAGGTATTTACATGTGTATATTTTTTATTCAATTTCAATTTCTTTTTTCTTAGGTTTGCCAATCTACCTCGCAAAATGTTTCTTACGCCCGCCCTGTCCAATGCCAATGAAATTATTTCTTGTCCAAAAACTACGTCTAAAAAAAGTACCATATCCCAATTCTTCTCCACAACAAATTGTATTACAGATTGTGGACGCCAAACTAAGCAAGGCATTTGCTCGGAATGCACTCACAATTCAACACGTTCAGTTATTATATTGCAATCGAAAATTTCTAAAATTGAACGTTCCTATCTTACAACTCAGCACATATGTCAGGCATGTTGTGGTCGTGTGGGTGACTTAAAATGTGGCTCCCTAGATTGCCCCGTTGTATATGTATTGGAAGTGAAAAGGCGCGACTTGCAACAAATTATTCATTATAGAAATTTAGTAGAAGAACGGTTTTGACATTGCAGAAATCGACCTCACATGAACGTAACGACGAAAATACATAGTATATTAAAATTTTTTTTTTGGCAATGTCACTGCAATTTTCGTATGAAAAAATTTAAGTAGTTTTTGCTCATACACATACTTATGGTGTCTTGTCACTTTAGCCAAATTCAGACGATAGTAAATACAAATATATAAAAATGTATGTACATATCGATTGTCACAAGTACTAAGGCCGTAACTCGTATTTTCACGAAACTGAGTTTTTCAGTGATTCCAATACATTTTACCATGTAAAATTACAGATATTTGAGTTAGGACCTCTCTAGTTGTGGCCAACGATGTGTATGTATGCATTTATCTTCTTTAAAGAACGAATAACTTAATAACGGGTCGCTGTAAATTCTGTTATAAAATAATAAAAAAGTGTAATAGGCCCTGGGGACGATCAAATAAACCCGTCAATCAACATATATGTGTGATTTTCATATACTTGTCGCTTAAAAGGAGACGTACAAAATACTCGTCAATTACCATTTGTTTTTCCATAAAACCTGACATCTTCTCTTGAAAACATATGAAACATGAACATTTCGAATTGGTGAATGTGTTTTCGTACAAATTCTATGGCATAACTGACAACTAAAAAAAATTAATCAATATTTGATGCTTTAATTTTGAGTATAAAAAGCTCAAACACGTCGTTATGATAACATGCACAATAGAGAGCAAAACTAACGGCCTGTCCCATGATGTCACCAGAAATCGTTCGATCGACAACTTGTATTGCAAACAACAATATTAGAAAATTTGTTGTTGTTTTCAGTACAAGCATTCGATCGAACGATTTCTAGTGACATCGTAAAAGTTTTAAAGTACAATTTGTTTAAGCATGTATTAAGAGCATAAGTTAAGAATTTGTATGTATACATATTAAGCTATAGTTAAAAATGTGTAAGTTTAAAATATAATGCACTTTCTGTTTAATTTGATCCATACTTTTCGATATCGCTTTCTTTTTATTCCTTCTGATCGTAACTATTCTGCCTTATCGTGATTGGTGTATTTCAAATACGACTACGACTGTTTGTTAATAGATTAAAGAAGACTTTATCAGTTTTTCTTTAATATATTACCAAACAGTCGTAATGGCCGATTGTTTCAATACGGTCATATCGGTGTTTGTTTTTTCGTTTACGACGTTTTTTGTGTCTCTCTCAAACTGGTTATTGGTTAACCTCAACTATCTGTTCTCTAACGGGTTTTTGTGGAAGTTTTCATTATCGCATATAAACTGATTTACCTGATGGAGATGAAGAAAAATACTCTAGGAGTGGAAGATGCGGTTTACCAGGCGATAATGGATGAATTGGACTTGGTTTACATGTGATTTCAACAAGACCGTACCGTCTCAAATTTTGCAGCAGTACAGTGGCCGCCAAGATCATGCTATTTTATCCCATTATACAATTTTTTATGAGGATAGTTGAAGTTTTTCGTTGTAAGGACACGTCAGCTCTCAAATACGTCATTACAGCTGTCATTAGTGATATACCAGCCGAAGCGCTGGAAAAAGTATGCCAAACTTGGAGGTCATGGATGGACCACCTATGGCGTAGACGCGGGCTGTAATTCGAAACGAAAGCAAATGCTTCCCAATTGTAATATTAATAACACAAATTCAAAAACATTTTCGTTTGTTTCGAAATACACAGTAAGCCCCCTTTTATATTTTTATTTTCTAAAACCCAAACTTCAGAAAAATCACCAACTTTATTAAAAATCGCTGGAAAATAAAAATTTACGCTTATCAACACTTATTCTCCATTGGCAAATTCATGTGAATTCGCCTAGGAAAACAAAATAGAAACTGTAAACAAAAAAAGAAAAATATTAGTTCCCAAAGCACTATGTTATCTTTAGTAGCAGATTATAATACCACATCGTCCTCCTCCAGTGAAGAAGACGACACTGATAACGAAGACGCGGAGCAAAAGAAATCTGAAGTAGATAAGTTAGTAAGACAAAGCTGGAGAGAAGTAGATGATTGAACTGTTTGTATTTTTGCAGCTCCAGAACCGCGAGTACGCCATTACTACTGCCTAGCGCAAATGTGATACTTGGTTCTGGGTCTTCAAAACTAGTGGGAGAAGTGTTTAGCAATCCTTTTCTGGAAGCTGAAAAATTAGAAATTGATAAATTGCAAAAACATGTTAAAATGGTTGAATCCGAAAATCATCTGCTGCAGAAAAATGGCCGAAAAATATGTTGGAATAACCGCAAAGGAAGCTGTAGATTTGGAAACAAATGTAAATACGCTCACGACTCAGATTTGGCGGAAGCTAAGGAAATCAACAATAGACAGATTATAAATAAAGAGGTAGGGAAATCAAATTGCTGCCGACGAAATAGGTACATGCATACTAATAGAAAAGTTACTCTCGCGTGAATCCATACATACTTATATATCGCCGTCGGAAATACAAAAGTACGTATTATCAAAAAATATACTTTTTGAATAATTATGATGATATTAACCAAAGTACATCTTTCCTTAAAATTTTACTCACATGTTCAAAAATACCGATTTTATTTATTCTTCAATTTGGCACCTAACCAATAAATTTATAAGGTTTTTTCACTTCTCCTGTAAAATTAAAAAAAAAATGCTGTTACGTGCTTTTGGATTTTCGACGACGACATACATACATATGCTGCGGAAAAAAGAAGCTGTAAGGATGCCTTCTAGAAGGCATCTACTCCTTATTTTGGATGTATGAGGTCTGCTCGCTAAATTCCGTACTCATTTTTTACACGCGTTGTCATTGCGGGGTAAGCCTTCCTTCTGAAAGGCCTTCAAATTGATAGATTTTGCTTTTCTCCCTTATAGACGGGAATGTTTAATGTGTGTCTTATCTTTTATGCGAGAGTCGTGGCCTTATTTAGCAGTTAGATAGGTCTGAAGTAAGAGGGTCTTCTGAGTTTTCCCGCTTTGTATGCACGTAGAGTTTTTCCATTGTGAAAATATACCCATATATGCATGAATGTAGTTCAAGTCGTGCAGAAAATCATTTCTCCGTCAAATGGTGAGACCATTTTTGTTTATATATTTTCAATAAAATGTATTGTCTTTAATCTATTTGTGCAGGAGCCGCGGTACAAATAAAAACATTTAAAAGTATTTAACAACAAATATTTAAAATTTTTATTCAGATAAGTGCAAATGCCATCACAATGGAGTCAGATGAAGTAAAAGTACCTCGTAAGCGTCCCGGTTTGGGAGACAGTATTGTACCAGGCAAGCGGGTTCTGAAAACGTATCAGAACACAAAAAAATTAACGTTATAGTTCAAATGAAACCTTCCGGCCTTAATTTCACTAAACAACAAAGACCAGTGGGCAAATATCTTGTATATATTAATCTAATTACACGTAAAGAAGCATCTTCACTATATTTAAAATTTCCGTTGGCGGGAAATTCTAGCGATAAACGCATATACGGTTTAGACAACCAAAAATTTCCCAAAACTGGACGATAAGTCGAGGCCAGTGAAGGTGAAATTCCAGAAACCAGTTCATTATCATCAGCGTCGATAAGATCAGAAATGTCATCATCATTGTTGGAGGTGGATGGAGCTATGAACGACATTTGAATTATAAGTTATAAAATAAGAATAAATAAAAATTACCAGCTAGCTTTGTTTCGTTTTCCTCAGCAGAAGGAATTAATGATAAGTTAATGCAAACAACTGCTATATTATGTTGACGAACTAAGCGGTTTATGATTTGACTTAATCGTGACAACAACCATTTGCCAGACAGGCGATTACCATCCGCCTTCAAAAGAAACCATGCTGACGGCAATGAATCGATAACAACCATCTTTATTAAGGTAATATCTGCATTTCTTTGTTCCAACTCTTTGCATAAACTCTCCAACATCTCCACCACGCCCTGGGCGGATAATACGCGCTCCACTTTTATAAAAGACATAATGCCGGCATATAGGGATGGTTCGACTTCCCTTGCTTCAAGCATACTTTTGATGCGACTAGCAGAAAAATCTAGTTTCGTATCTATAAACAAAGCTGGAGCCACTTGATTCATAACAAAATTTAATAATAAAGTTAAGGCCAATTGCGTTTTTCCGACTGAAGTAGGGCCACATATCTCCCAAAACGATAAGTTACTAAAAAGTTCTCGTGGTGCCAACATGTTGTCCAAACTTTCAATTTGGGTACCATAGAATTTTTCCCTCAGCTCTTCTGCCCTGGCATAATTATGACCGATGTAATTCTTAGGGCCATATAAACGTAGGAATTCCTCTTTGATTATCTTGACTTGCTCAACATTTACATTCAATATTTTTGCGATTTTATCGGTTTTTTCTGAAATGAATTCGCGTACTAACGTGATTCCATGCTTCTCTAAACTAATTAGACAATATGCCGATAGCTCAGTATTTTCCAAAATGTGCAATTTAAGCATTTTGTATATTTATTTCCATAGATACTTTTCTTCAGTTTCCCGCGTTTTATAATAAATTTACCCTGTTTAAATATCCAGTGTTGTAAGTCGAGAAATAATAAGTTGCTAAATAAAAATAATTTTCACCATAGTAATGTTTTTTTTGTTATAGCAACTCTGTTTTAGGGTGTTGCTTAAGTACGGCATCATTATTTTTAAAATCAATATGGCTGAAGACAGGCCTGCCAAATCTCCTTTTTGCTTGAGAATGGTATTCGCAAACCCACACAGCAAAACGAACAGAACAGATTTCTTTAACATTAGGTGTGTTTTATTCGAACTTTATATAAATATTCAGAACAAATTTAAGTGTGTATAAACTTATTAAGTAGCTATAGCTATAGCTGCTTAAAAATTAAGTAGGTATATGTTTCGAATAAAACATGCCTATTTACATATCGTCTTTTGGCTCTTTGTATCTGGCTTTTTTTCCCAAACTTACCCTGCACACTTCTCACCGTCAAATCAAAATTTGAACCACATAAACAAACTGATGTGTGTACAACCCGATTTATTTCACTTTTTTAACTCATGGCAACACTAATGTGTAATTTGCTGTGGCTGTTTTCCACCATAGTTTCAGTTTCCGTCATGTTCTCAAAGTGTTCACAACGCATACTTGTGAATTAAATCAAAATTTGAGCCACATAAACAAACTGATGTGTGTACAACCCGATTTATTTCACTTTTTTAACTCATGGCAACACTAATGTGTACTTTGCTGTGGCTGTTTTCCACCATAGTTTCAGTTTCCGTCATGTTCTCAAAGTGTTCACAACGCATTCTTCGCAATATCGCGGCTGCTGTTTATTACGTGATATTTTTTTCTTGAAAAATCCACTGAGTGAAACGCAGTATACGGGAAGCTGTTAGTATAAAGAGTAGAACTATACATAACTTGAATCATAAACGAAAGAAAAAATTTTCCATTCGTTCTCAAACGCAAACCTGTGCAAAAATTGTACTTTTAAATTGAAATTTATATTACTTGCAGTGAAAAATAATTGAAAATTCAATAATAAATAATTTTTTTGATATTTAAATTTAAGTTTTATAATTGTTTTACATGCGGATGCCATTAGAAATGCAAGAAAACTCATGATTAAAATTAAATACATCTGAGGTAAGTATAGAGAAGAAAAACTTTATACCAAAGTGAATAGAAAAAACCTAATAAAAGAAATAAATGGATTTTAATATAGCCACTAATATTTGAATTTGTGTTTGTGTGTTTTCTGCATATTTTACTTCGCTTGGTATGTTTCTCCTTTGTTAAAAAAATTATGTACATATATTAAATCACGAGATGTATGCATTTGAATTGGTGTAAAGTAATTATTTTAATTTTATAAATTTAATTTAATTGTAAAAAAATTTTTGGTGAACGCTTATTATTTGGTTTTATATTGGAAACCTGGTAGCCGGTTCTTATTTGCCTTTCGGAGGCCTGGAATAAAATTTTGCTCATAGTTTTGTTATCTACAAATATTTGTTATATGCCTTTACAATATTTCCAGCCAGGCTACAGCCATTTTTCTATTTTTTAATGACTTGTTAATTTTGCAACATTTGATTATATCGGCGGATCTGAGTTCCGGCTCAGCTGTTCAGCAGATGTTTATACATATCAGAAAAAACCTCGTTTACACTAACACAGTGTCATGATCGTATTGCCATTCCTAAAAAGGTCTATTTATATAAATATATCTTGATTCCTATCAGAAATAGAGAAGTTATTGTTACTGTCGCAATATAAACTCCACCTCGATAGACAGTAATACCTGTGGGCATCCGATACGACTCGTAATTTAGAAATATATCATATATGGAAATATTTTTAAATTACGAGTCGTATCGGATGCCGTGATTTGCCCCCTGGTTTACATTAGGCATTTTTTATGAAATTTGTTGCACGCAACTTTTTTTATTTGCTAATATCAGCGCGTAATTCAAAACGCATTAATAACTTTAATTAATACCAGCTACACCCGGTGTGCTTCGCTACACCCATCGTGTTATCGAATGATGTAAATATTTTGTAAATAAACCGAAAACTCGGATTTTTTAATGCAACATTTCGAAAGTTTTAAAATTTTGATATTGGTTTTTTGTAAATATCTTCGGAACTACATAACCGATTTAAGAGTTTGATATCTCATTTTGAAAAAAATGACAACCGCTTTCAAAAAATATAAAATAAAATAAAAAGAATAAATATATACATATATATGGCATTGGTGGTGCAATATGAAAAATGGATTTTGCCACGCCCCTCCGCCCACAGACTGAAAATAAAAAATCAGATTTCACAGTGTCACCCGCCTGATTATTCTGAAGATTCCCTGAAAATTTCATCAAAATCGGCCGGCTATACAAACTTTAGTACGCAGCGCCGTGTTGGGAAAGCCATGGCTATACAGAAAAACTTGTACGCAGCGCCGTGTTGGGAAAACCATAGTGGTCAAAATCTTTAAGCCCGGCCAAAGGCCGGCTATACAGAAAAACTTTACTATGCAACGCCGTGTTGGGAAAAACCATGATGGAGAAAATTCTTAAGCCCGGCCTTAGGCCGGCTATACAGAAAAACTTTACTATGCAACGCCGTGTTGGGAAAAACTATGGTGGAGAAAATCATTAAGCCCGGCCGAAGGCCGGCTATACAGAAACACTACTATGCAGCGTCGTGTTGGAAAAAACCATGGTGGAGAAAATTCTTAAGCTCGGCCGAAGGCCGGCTATACAGAAACACTTTACTATGCAGCGCCGTGTTGGAAAAAACCATGGTGGAGAAAATTCTTAAGCTCGGCCGAATTTTTTGTTTAATTTTTTCTTCTTATTTTTTAATTTCCTATCGAATAGGCTAATCTTTATTTATTTCTGCGAGAAGAAGCTAAAGTATATTTGTTCCACGGGAACTTGGGAAAATCGATTAAAATGAGAAAAAAATTAAAATTTTATTTTTAAATGCGTTTTTCCTTAAAACTTTACTTTCACACTCTAGGTCCCTTTTCTCGGAGAAAATCACAATTTTGTACTACAATTTCAGAGGTTCATAACTCGGAAACTGAGCCTTGCCGCCAATTGTTTTATTTTAGTTTTTCTTATTTTTCAATTTTCTATAGGTATGATACTTTTTTTAAATTTTTAAGAGATACCCCCCTAAACTTGATTTGCTCCCAAAATTTTGTTGCAATAATGTAAAAATGCTTTTACAAGCATTTGTTACAAAAGTTACAATTATTTGAGTTAGGGCTTTTCTACTTGTGGCCAACGATATATACATATAAACTATAAAACCTACAGTACACGGCATGTAAAAGCCACATGCGTATGTGACCATGACGTCACGAGAATTTTCAGCATGTTCGTTGCATTTTTTAAAATTACTAGTGGCTAGATGCCGTAAAATTTTTATAGTGATTTTGTTCAAAAATACATATGTGGCACATTTAGCAGAATCGAAGACATTTTCTGGGGCAGCTCATCTGTAAGCATGTTAATATATACATGTACATATCGTCACCTAAAATCCAAAAGGCCGTAACAACCGTAACAACAAAATTCAAAATAGACTTTGGTTGATTATGATGTGATTAACCAAAATACATATTTTCCTAAAATTTTACTCACATATGTTTAAAAATACCGATTTTACTCATTACTCAATTTGGCACCTAACATAAATAGTACCTATTAAATTTATGAAGTTTTTTTCTTCTGTAAAATAGTAAAAAGTGTACTTACGGCCTTTTCGATTTTAGGTGACGATATGTTGTTAGTACACGGCATGTAGCAAATGTAGCATCGTGATGACGTCAAAATTACGTCAGAACCACATGTGTATATGGTTTTTTACATGCCGTGTACTGTAGGCTTAAGGCTCAGTTAGCCGGCTGTAATGTAATGTAACTGTAACGTAGAAAACAGCTGATTGATATTTTTATATGAAAAGTAGGTTACGTTGCATTACATCTCTATAACCATTTTCATTACTTTTCACATAACAAAATCGATCAGCTGTTTCCTACTGTTGCAGTTACTTTACATTACAGTCGGCTAACTGAGCCTTTAACATATTAAGTGCTAATTCACACGGTGAAATTTATGACGTCTATTTTTCTTAATTCTCTTTTGAAGTTGCTACCAAAAATTTCTTGCATTCATACGATGTTTTTTTTTTTTGGACGTCTAATTTTAGTTCTCTCCACTCATATAGCCAATAAGCTAGAAGAGTAACAATAAAAAATAACAATAAGGTAGAAGAGTAACATTGAAACGTAACAACAATAAAAACAAGAGCAATGTAAAGAGAAATATGAAAAAAACCATGGAAAACAGAAATCGAGTCAGTTTTTCTACCCCTCTTCTCTACCCCGTTCGCTAACAAACAAAAAGTGACGTCGAAAAATAGACTTCATAAAAGTCTTCGTGTGAATTAGGTGCAATTGACATGTGCATAATTAGTAAATTAAAAACGGAAATGGCAAGACTGTTGTAAATTAGTGATGGTAAATTTTAGCATTCATTCCAAAAAATGTTTCAGTAAATTCATGATACAATGAATCACCTATCAGACACGTGAACAATTGTGCTGGCATAACATGTCAGTTTGTCGGTGAGAGAGGCAAAGAGAGTGGTATTGTGTTTGGCATAATTTTTCAACCAGGCACAACCCAGCATCATCGGCACAAAACCAATACACACACAACTTAAAAAACAGCTAATGTTCAAAGAAGACAAAAATCACTAATGCACACAAAGCTGTGTGTACGTATATATTTTTATGCCAGATTAATTAGTCTCGTGTGTTCTAAAAAGAACAACAATTTTGCCGGCATATTAATTACTCCCGTGTGTGATACCCCTTTTAAAACAATTCACATACATATTTCATTTGCACTGAAAAATGGGTACATATACTCATATAAAGCTAGAATTTTCATCAACTGGCACCACACACAGTGAACCAACCATAAGGACGCTGATGATGGTGTGGTTTCCTTCGAAAACAGCTATTTGCTTCGTTCTGCTAGTGTTTGTCAGAATATTTGGGTCTGTTCGTAAATGCATCACTGCGCAGCAAATGGAAATTTAATTGCTCTAAACTGTTTCACTGAAGTAGATAACTCACATACAGGGTGGGCCAAAAGAAACCAAGGGGTGTAAAAGTTTAATAACTTTTTTGTTTATTAATTTTTTTTATTTTTTCTTTCAGATTATATAGACAACACTTGGAGAATTTATAATGGAGAGGTTCACAACTGAACAGAGAACCAGAACAATAGAATTTTATTATTTAAACCAGAGATCAATTATTTTAACGCAAAGAGCATTTCGTCGACATTTTAACGTCAGAATTTCGCCCTCTGAAGCGATGGTTCTGGGGTTCTCAAAATCCAAGAGCCATTCATCAACGCCAATTGCACCCCATCAGGTGTACAGTATGGTGTGGGATCACATCTGAAAATGTCATTGGGCCCTACTTCTTCGAGAATGAAGATGGAAGTGCTGTAACCGTAAATGGAGAGCGGTATCGGTTTATGATAGAAAATTTTTTACGTCCTGCTCTTGAAAACAGACCTGGTATGTGGTTTCAGCAGGACGGAGCCACTGCCCATACTGCCCGAGACACAATGGCACTTTTAAGTCAAATTTTTGGAGAGCGAATAATTTCTCGAAATTCGGAAATTATTTGGCCAGCGCGATCGCCAGATTTGACAGCACCCGACTATTTTCTTTGGGGTTTTTTGAAGGAGCGAGTGTATGTGAACAAGCCAGAGACAATCCTTGAACTCAAGGCAAACATTGTTGCAGAAATTCGAACGCTACAGCCACAAGTTTTGAAAAATGCTCTAAAAAGAGCCCATCAGTGCGAAGCTGAAAACGGTGGTCATTTAAGAGACATCTTTCATACTTAGTGTAAAAAAATTTCCATTTTGTATATTATATAATCTGAAAGAAAAAATAAAAAAAAGTTAATAAACAAAAAAGTTATTAAACTTTTACACCCCTTGGTTTCTTTTGGCCCACCCTGTATAAATGTCAAATATGGTGTGCAAAGATGATTACTACTAAAACAGATTATCAGTGAACTTGGATTGCATTTTAAATAAAAGTTTGCACGTATGATGCAGAGCAGTGATGCATTTACGAAAACTCCCTTTATAACTAACTTTGGTGTTATTTCTTTCTTATAAATTATAGCGTGTCATTGACTACAGAGCGATACGCACTTTTCCTACAATTTAACATGAAACTAATTGCATGAAAATCGCTATACACTCACATTTTTTCACTACACACTGCTAATATCCACTCCGGTTTCAACGATATTTTCAAGAATGTCATTTTTGGACGTTTTCAGAAAGTAAAATGAAAAAAGGTTACAAATATACAGGATTGTGGCAAATAGTCAAAATTGTGTGCCCATTCAAATTTATTATATTTCACGCGGTTCTACCTAAGCGATTTTTACGAAACTTACCACACACCTTGAGCTCTAAAATAGAAATAATCCTCCTTTAAATAAATGAGCGGAGTCACGCCCACTAAAATGTAATATTTTATTTTTTAGCGGTTCTAAGTACTTTACCGATTTTTGCAAGACTTAGCACGCACCCTGAGCTCTGAAAAACACAATCGTCTATTTAAAAAATGGGCATAGGCACGCCCATTAAAATTTAATTTTATATTTCACGTACTTTTGTCATATCTTTTCATTGAGTTATTTTATATAGTTTTGTAATGTCGATACATGTAAAGATGATTTGAATCTTTTATACAATTTAAAAGTTCTTTTATTTCTGGCCATTCTTTTCTGTTTATTGAAAAGTCTATTTCTTTCTTGATTTTTACGGGCTTTTACATAATAAAATAATTTATCGTTATTGGACATTTGACGCCATTCCTCTCCAGCCATTTCAGCTACTCTTGATGATTTTTCCATATACATTCCATTTTCTTTTAAAGTTTGACGATAAAAATTTAAAAATATAAAAAATGGATTGGCAGATTTTGATAGTTTTGGACTAAAATCTTTAAATTGATATTTAGATTGGTACATATTTTTGAACGAAACGAAACGATTTGAAAAATTCAAATTTTAATAAAATATTTGAAACAATTGTCAAATCGTAAAAATATAGATATGTGTATCGTTAGCTTAATATAGAAAGGCCCTGAGTCATCATTTTTCGATACATTAGATATGCTTCTATCGAAATATACTCGATTTTTTTTTCTATATTTTATTTCTATATTATGGTAACGATATATGGATGTACACAAAAAAAAGTTTTAAATTAAAAAGAAAATATTTCATTTTTAAAACGAAACCTATATGAAATAGAACTAATGCCGTTTTCTTTTCTAGAAAAAGTGCAACATATTTTAACCTTTTATTGAGAAAAATTAAATTTAGCGTTCGTTTAAAGTAAAAATTTACGCTCGCAGGAATAATATAATAATTTCGAATAAAACCTCTATTTCAAAAAACAGTTTTATTGCGATTTGTCATTGAAAAGTACAATAATGATCTATTCCTACAAGTGAAACAATTTTTAACCTTGCTAGAATAAAAACATTTCAGCTTCTACTTTATTGCATAATTATTAATCTTAAAGTTAAAACTAAAATGTTTACATTGTTTGTAGTCTTAATTAATTCTTAATGATTTCTCAATATGATGCTAAATTGTCACTGACTTTGGCTAGACTCGAGCTATTTTTGTCAGGGTCTTTTATATACCAAAATTAAAAACAGGATGTTCGCTTTTGCGAGGCATTTGTCTGATTGGAGAAATAATTTAGGAATTCAAAATATTCGATAGTAAATGGTAATAGAACTACGCTGCAAAAAAAGCACTTTCTTGTCCTTATAATCCTGGCTCGAAAATCGTCAAATGGTAGCTAGAAAAAATTTTTAAACAGAAGCAAAGTTTTAACCGAAATTCAAGTTAAAGCGATTACTCTGGTCACAAATTAATATTTAAGGCATCTTTAATGTATCAGCTGTTTGCGTTTACCCCGGTAATATTTCTCTCGTTAGTGACAGCAAGGGCACTCTGTGTCACATTGATCTATTCCTACAAGTAAATCAATTTGTAACCTTGCTAGAATAAAAACATTTTCAGTTTCTACTTTATTGCATAATTATTAAGCTTTAAAGTTAAAACTAAAATGTTTACATTGTTTGTATTTTTTTTTTTTTTAATTTTGCAAAATGTTGGCGGAGCAGGTAAGCTCACAAAAGCCAGGTTACAAACAGAGATGTTACTGAAACAGAAGATCAGGTAAGAATTGTTATATATCGATTTTGGCATCCTTAAGAAATTCATACAGTGACTTGAATATAGCTACATCTTCAGATTTCAGAAGGGAAAAAATATCATTGAAACTGCCAAATAAACTATATTTGGAACGATAGTTGTCAAATCTTGGGCAAATAAAGATAATGTGATCCGAAGATTCGTAGACATTACAGCTGTCACACAATGAAGAGTTAGAAAGACCTATTTTGTTTAGGAAGACCTTGCCAAAGGTATGGCCTGTCATGAGACGATTAATTACTTTGACACACGCTGGTTCCAGACCATGCTTAGAATAAAACCATGGTTTTTTCGGGACATTTGGAAACAGACTAGCAAAGAAGCAGCCTTTTGTTCTGGACAATTCTCTGTATTCTTGATTCCATTCTTCATACAACCTATCACGAACAATACTCACAGCCTCATCCGGCGTAAAATCAAAGTCCATACACATCCCATCACTCACAGCTTTTTTAGCCGCATTATCGGCACGTTCATTTACCCCAATTCCAACATGACCAGGAATCCATACCAAGTGACAGACTTCCAATTTCGAGTTTGAAATCAAGTTGTGAATATACGCTACACAGTAGTTGAGCGTATTTGATCTGTTTAGAGCCCTACATGACGACAGACTATCAGTAAAGATAACAACCTTGATAATGCCATCAGCAACAGCAATATCAATCGCCTTCTTAATGGCCCATAGTTCACCGAACATACTCGATACTCGACCAGACAGTTTAAAAAGATGCTCAGTGTCCATACAAACATCAATAACAGCGCATCCAGTTTTATCATGAGATAATGATGAGTCAGTGGCAAATATCCTGAAGTTGTTAAATTTATAGCTGTGCAATTTACTGTTAAAAAGGGCAGAAATCTGTTCTTTAGCCATGTTGTCCCTTAACCGTGGTTAAGCATTTTATGAGATTAGTACTGCTCCTCGCCGCATCCATAGCCCTATCATAATGATCATCCACCGTGGATGACATGTTTATAGTTCTGCCTAGAAAAACAATTTTTCTGGCCTGCTCAATATATTCATTATCAAGAGAAATTATGATCGGTTTTCTGCTATCCTTGGCAATATACATTGACTTAGTCTTGTCAAGATTAAAAGACAAATTTAGATCCGCACATCGAGCCCGAAAAGACGAAATTTTACCATTCATTCTGAGAACAGCATCATCAAAAACTTTGTCAAAAGTAAGTACAATAAAATCATCCGCAAACTGAAAAATCCTTGTGTAATCGTCAGCCACAGCATGTGTAAAGAACACGTATAAAGATTGAACAAAATCGGAGACAGGCAGCTCCCTTGAGGAAGACCATCACATACCGTAACCTCATCGTTCCCAAGCTTAAGAACTCGTCTGCCCAAGAAATTGTGAATCCATTTGACATACGGGGTCGGAGTATAGTAGTATTCTCGCTAGACGGTTGTTTCTCACACAGTTGTAGGCATTATTTATGTCAAGTGACACCACAATGACTTTGAACCCAGACTTTTTTAGATACGCTGTATAGTGCAATAACTCATTTAAGCAGGTAGAAGATGATTTGTGTTTTCTATATGCAAAAGAATTCCTTGCCAAAATCTGATGAGACATGCAAAACAGGGATAGCCTTTCCTTGATCATCATATTGATAATTTTGAGGAAAATCAAGACCAATGATATTGGTCTAAAGTTCACAAAATCAGTTAGATCCTTATTCCTTTTGGGAATTGGGACAATTTTTATGACTCGCCAAGATTCTCTTAAATTTCCATCAATAAATACATCATCCAAGGTAGTAAGAAGTGCAGATTGTGCCAGCGGGGACAAAGCCCTTACCATTTCATACGTGATCCTGTCATGGCCCCCAGCAGAAGCTCTTTTTCTGTTATTTAACACTAACTCAAACTCCTCAACAGCAAAAGTGAACTCACCAGCATAGCCATCGGAAGATAGCTCATCAAAGTTAGGAGAATTTTCAACTGAAACACCAGGAACTTGGTTCTTAAGATGGCAGAGATATCTAGAGTTGTTCTGCTCATTTCACATGGAAGAATCAGAGTATCTTGACCTCCCACCGATGTTTTTAACAAAACGCCATGCATCTTTAGTATTTGGATTTGAATTTAACTGGGATATCTGTTGATTAAAACTATTTTTCTTTGCGGTTTTCACTGCCTCCTTCCAATCATATTTAGCTGCTAAAACACTTGCACAGTTAGCAGGGCTAGGATATTTGTTGCATTTTTTCATTGCAGCAGTTAGCCTTCTAAAAATACTTTGAAGTCCCGCATGCCACCAGGCTTTGGGAGATCTTCCTGCTTTTACCTTGTACGTGGCAGCTTTTATCTCATCTGCAAATGTCGATTCAACAAGTTCAGGATTTGGGTCAAAGGTAACACAACTAAGTGATGACAAGAGTTTCTTTTTTGCTAGAAAATCCAAGCCACAAATCCCAATATTCTCAAAGGAAATGGAAATTGGGAAATGATGACTTCCGCCCAAAAAAATAGGAATATGATGCCAAACAACACTCGATCTCATTTTGGTAAAGGTCAAATCAAGTACAGAGCCTCTTCAGCCAATATCGCCCTTATATGTAGGAGAGCCATCATTAACACAGCAGAAGTCAGACGCATCAATAATTTCGACCAATTTTTTCCCTCTCGGTGATTCAAAGGAGCTCGGTGATTCAAAGGAGATTCTGGAGCTTCTGAACACATGACCTCTCATAGGGAGTGGTTTTCTATTTTCTATCAGTTCGAAAAACCATCCAAAATAAAAATTGGAGATGGAACTACTCTAAACGCAGTCGGTGAAGGAAATATTAATATTTTGGTTAATACTTATGATGGATGGAAAGAAAAATATTTGGAAAATGTTCTCTTAGTAGCAGATATGAAAGTTAATTTATTTTCTACAACAGCTGCTATGGACAAAGGATATGTTATGAAGTCAAATAATAATCGATGTACTTTTATTCGAGATAATAAGGTTCAAGCAATTGGGAATCGAAAAGGAAACTTATTCGAATTAGAAATGAAGGTCGTAATGAAAAGACAGCAGCACAATTTTAATGCAAGCAACACCACGAATAGTAACAAGATATGGCACGAAAGGTTTGTACATCAAAATATGAAACATATAAGCGAACTATTAAAATCAAGAAACATTGAATATTATGATGATATTAAAAACAAAATATGTGAAGGATGCTGTTTAGGTAAGCAGCATAAGTTACCATATTACTCAAGTGAAAATAAATCCAAAATTCCTGGTGAAATAATTCACGCTGATGTTTGCGGACCTATGGAAGAACTCTCAATCGGAAAATCAAAATATTTTTTGTTGCTGAAAGATGATTTTTCTAGGTTTAAATGGGTATTTTTTCTACAACAAAACAGTGAAGTTTTTGAACATATTAGAAACTTCCTAACTAAGATGAAAACCCAAAGTATAAAAGTTGGTTTTTTTCGATCTGATAATGGAAGAGAATTTGTAAACAATCAAATGGACAAATTACTTAAAAGTTATGGTATACAACACCCGAAGTCTACATTTTATACTCCTGAACAAAATGGATCGGCTGAAAGAGAAATTAGAACGATCGTTGAATTATCAAGATGTATTCTACAAACTAAACGTCTAAATAAGTTTTTATGGGCAGAAGCTGTACATCATGTTGTTTATGTATTAAATAGAACTGGACCAAGTTCAATTAAAAATAAATCTCCATATGAACTATGGTTTAAGAAAATTCCTAAAATTGAACATATAAAGGTTTTTGGTACACAAGTTTTTGCACATACTCCAAAACAAATACGTAAGAAATGGGATGCAAAAAGTAAGAAAGGTATTTTTGTCGGATTTGATTTAAAAGTTAAGGGATACCGAATATTTTTTGAAAATAAAATTGAAATTTATAGAGATGTAACTTTTGGCAATGAACTTGATATAATTGTAAGCAATGAAGCCAACGATGATGAGTATAGCGTTTGTAATTTCAAATTTTTTGATGAAAGTATTAATAATCAAGAAAATCAAAATTTTGAATTAGAAAATAACATTGAACAAGAATAAGAAATAAATCTAGAAGGATTTCAAGAAAATCAAGATTTTGAGTTAGAAAATAACATTGAACCAGAAGAAGAGGAAATAAATCAAGGACTTCAAGAAAATCAAAATCCAATATCTGACGACAGTATGTATGAACAACAAGCTGTAAACATACAAGATTTAACTGTTTGTGATACTGAAAATAAAAGTGTAGAAGTTGTTGCGAATGAAATGACGAATCAACGAAGAACAGAACAAAGCAGATATAATTTGAGACCTTGCCCAAGAAAGAAAATTAATATAGATGACATGTTTATTTCCGTGACGAAGAATGTTTAGAAGAACCTCTCACATATGAAGAAGCTATAAAATCTAAAAATTGTGACAAATGGAAGAAAGCTATGGATGAAGAGTAAAGTGCCTTAATAAAAAACAATACATGGAATCTTTGCAAATTGCCCAAAGGAAGAAAACTAGTAGATAGTCGTTGGATATATAAAGTCAAATATAATTCTGATAACACAATTGAGCGATATAAAGCTCGCTTAGTGGCCAAAGGTTTTGCCCAAGAGCATGGTCTGGATTACGAAGAAACTTATAGCCCTGTGGTGAAGTATGACTCTGTTCGCCTTTTACTGGCTGTTGCAGTATCAGAAGGAATGTCAATAAAACAATTTGATATAAAGACTGCGTTTCTGTATGGTAATTTAAATGAAGAAATTTACATGAGGCAGCCAATGGGATATGTAAAAGAACCCCAAAAAGTATGTTTATTAAGAAAGAGTCTTTACGGATTGAAACAAGCTCCAAGATGTTTTAATAAAAAGTTTTGTGAAATACTTTACAAATTTGGTATGAAAATCAGCGATTCCGATACATGCGTTTTTATCAAAAATGTAAAGAAATCAAAAGTTATATTGGCTATTTATGTTGACGATGGTTTGTTAATATACAATGATCAGAAACTTGCAAATGACCTGCTAGATCATCTCAAAACAAATTTTGAAATGAAGGAATGTCAAATAAATAAGTTTCTTGGTTTCCAAATTAAAATAATAAACTCTAATTCTATATTTCTACATCAACGACAGTACATGGAGAAAATCAGCAAACGGTTTTCTATGATAGACTGCAATCCTGTTTCTACGCCTTTAGAACCAGGGTGGATAAATCATATTAATAATGGAGAAGTAAATGAAAATTTCCCATATAAAGAATTGATTGGTTCTTTAATATATTTATCAATTATAAGTAGACCAGACATTTCGTACGCAGTTTGTGTGTTAAGTCGATATATGGAGAATCCATGTCAAGTACATATCAATGCTGCAAAAAGAGTTCTAAGATATATTAAAGGCACGCTTAATTATGGTTTGCTATATAAAAAACAAAAGGAATGCACTTTGAAAACGTTTTCAGATTCTGATTATGCTGGTGATATTGAAAATCGACGGTCGACGTCGGGAATCGTTACTCAGTTCAATGAGTGTACTGTTACTTGGAGATCTCAACAACAACGTTCTGTTGCTTTATCAACTACGGAAGCGGAATATATTGCTGGATGTGAAGCTGTAAAAGATATTATGTGGACTAAACGTTTTTTTTGAGAGAAATAACACACAACATTAAAGAAAATTATTTACTAATGGATAACCAAAGCACAATTAAGCTTATAAAGAATCCTGAGTATCATCGTCGCACCAAACATATTGATGTGAGATACCATTTTATACGAGAAAAATTTGATGAACAGGAATTTGAGCTGAATTTTGTAAACTCTAAAGAACAATTAGCAGATATTTTTACTAAACCACTTCCAAAACCTGTTTTTGAAAATTTTAAGAAACGTTTAAATATTGTTACTTGTACTATTGTTAACTAGTTTGTATAATCATATGTACATACATAATTATTTTATAAAAAAAAACTTTGTAATACATATGTACAATTATAACATTAAGGGAAGGTGTTGATTATAATGTTATATATATATGTATGTATTTATATACTTGTATCATAGTTACTTGTTATGAGAATATTGTAGTAACATTATTAAATGTTGTTATCTATGATATTATTTTTTCATTAATTCTTCACTTCAATAAAAACCTTTGTATTGTAAACATCAACATTTAACTCTCAGCAGTAAATTCAGGAACATTAATCGACGGTTCAAAATATGTAGAACAAATGACAAGGTTTGTACGTACGTACAATAACAATGTCAAAATCAGTAGTATATTCTATGCGTTTAAAACGAATGGAATTACGTAGAGCAATGGCAACCCCACCATAACCATCCGATCTAGTTTTTTTTAATAATTTTAAAATTCAAAATTTTAGGCCCTTGGCCTCTTCCAGTGTGAGAAAAAATTTCACTCAGAACTGCAATATCAAAATTCCTGTTATTCAAAAAGTACTCAATATTATAATGGTTAGCCCTAAGTGATTGACAGTTATACTGAAGTATTTTCATTATTTGGATTATCCATTGTAGAATCCGTTATAATTTGATGATCTAATTCTTTATAAATTTTGTCCGGTCTATCTCCAAAGTGGGAGACTGCATTTAAGCCATGCATATTGTTTTCTTTGCCGAAATAATCTTTCATGAACTTGATGAATTCAGCCATAACTTTTTCTAGCTGTGTAACTTTATGAATATTGGGTTTATCAAGAACGCTGCCAGCCATAGGCCCCTCCCAAGAGAAGTCCTGTGCATTATATTGTTTAGAGTATAAATTTCCCTTTGTTACTGCTCTTCTAGCCATGCTGCTAAAAGACTTGGGTGTCAAAATTTGATTTACCACCTTATCCTTATTTATTGAGTTTCTAGTAGAATTTCCACTTTTGTTTGGAAGGGATGGGAAACCACCTTCATAATCTTCCAGACTCGAAAAACTGTTCTGATTACCAGGATTATATGACTCCAATACTTCCTTGCGGGAAAGTTTTTTAATTGTCATTATCTTTCTGACATTAACCTCCTTTTCCCAAACAGCACATAAATTTTTTTGTCTGACATTGTGTCCAATACTACTACACAGAATACACTTCATTGTGCCACACCTGGGATCACACCCACCAGGCCTGCCACAGTCCAAACATCTTTTATTTGCACGACATCCTCTTTCGGTATGACCAATACGACCACAGTTCCTGCACAGATGCACAAAGGGATAGTAATGATCAACCTTAATCGTGGTGTAATTAATAACTATGTCATTGGGCAATTCATTGCCAACAAATCCAATCTTTACCGAATAGGTGGGTATAAACATTTCACTATCACTATCAGATCTTTTTCTAAATCGGCTTATGGAGGAGACTTTAATGTCCGACACTATATTTTTTTTAATTCCTCCTCCGATAGAGACAAAGGAATATTCCTTATCACACCAAAGGTTTCCAAAAAGGTCTTCGGGACAAAAGCCCGCATATTTCTGGCCTTTAATTCAGTATTGTTGAGGCACCGATTTGCATCAGCAGGAGATTCAAAGTGGATTTTATATAATGTAACACCAATGGCTTTAATTGTTTTAATTCCCGGAATGTTAATGTCTCTGATTTTCTCCCAGAGATATAATCCATTTTTAATATTTTTATTTAAAATAATCTCAGAACAAGAAGTATCTATCAAAACAAAAACATCACCACTATGGTCAGGTGGGTAAAAATTTATTTCTTTATCTGTAGTACTCATTGTTCTCGAAACAGAAAAATCTACATTAGTGTTAGTAGACGAAGAATTTATATTAGTAGCTGCAACATTTTTATTAGTACATGCAACACTTGCGTTGCCAATACGCGAAGTCTGTTGTTTAGAACCCTGATTATCGTACGAACGCACAGCATCACCAATACATTCAAACGCATCAGACTCCATATTTAAAATTTCACAATTTGAATTGAGGTTATGATCTCCTTGTGCCCCATATAGAATCCATATCAATGTTATTAATTTCATTATTACTCACTTTGTTTCCAGATGTCAACATGGAGGGATTTACCTTTCCATTGGCTTTTTGCAAAACACACACCAGACGAGTCGATATCTCCCAGAGGCTTACCAGCAGCTTCCCTGTTCTATCTCTGTAGTTCAATTAATTCCTTCTTGAATTCCTTACGGTCTTTCACAATCGCTTTTCTGTCCTTTTTTTCTTACTCCTCCACCACCAGCCAGATCTTTCAGGCCATCACCCTTCCCAGAATGAGAAGCGGCAAAACCTTCAAACTCCCGCTGAGTCGTTGTACACCATTGCGATACCATGGCATCACCATTCCTCAAAAAAACTGCACCTTTCAAGATCCTTGGTATTGTAACACCCACTTAAAGTACCCACAAAAAAGACAAACTATTGTTTGCCCAAAAAATCCACAGCAAAATGGCGTCACTGCAGAAAAAACAAAAATGCCAAAAATGCGCTACACAACCTTTCGATCCGAAGATAAAACACGAAGTGTGGTTTGTAGTCTTAATTAATTCTTAATGATTTGTCAATATGATGTAAAATTGTCACTGACTTTGGTTAGACTCGAGCTATTTTTGTGAGGGTCTTTTATGTACCAAAATTAAAAACAGGATGTTCGCTTTTGCGAGGCATTTGTCTGATTGCAGAAATTATTTAGGAATTGAAAATATTCGATAGTAACTGGTAATAGAACTACGCTGCAAAAAAAGCACTTTCTTGTCCTTGTAATCCTGGCTCGAAAATCGTCAAATGGTAGCTAGAAAAAATTTTTAAACAGAAGCAAAGTTTTAACCGAAATTCAAGTTAAAGCGATTACTCTGGTCACAAATTAATATTTAAGGCATCTTTAAAGTAGCAGCTGTTTGCGTTTAACCCGGTAATATTTCTCTCGTTAGTAACAGCAAGGGCACTCTGTGTCACATTGATCTATTCCTACAAGTGAAACAATTTGTAACCTTGCTAGAATAAAAACACTTTCAGTTTCTACTTTATTGCATAATTATTAAACTTTAAAGTTAAAACTAAAATGTTTACATTGTTTGTAGTCTTAATTAATTCTTAATGATTTCCCAATATGATGCAAAATTTTCACTGACTTTGGTTAGACTCGAGCTATTTTTGTGAGGGTCTTTTATGTACCAAAATTAAAAACAGGATGTTCGCTTTTGCGAGGCATTTGTCTGATTGCAGAAATTATTTAGGAATTGAAAATATTCGATAGTAAATGGTAATAGAACTACGCTGCAAAAAAGCACTTTCTTGTCCTTGTAATCCTGGCTCGAAAATCGTCAAATGGTAGCTAGAAAAAATTTTTGAACAGAAGCAAAGTTTTAACCGAAATTGAAGTTAAAGCGATTACTCTTGTCACAAATTAATATTTAAGGCATCTTTAAAGTAGCAGCTGTTTGCGTTTAACCCGGTAATATTTCTCTCGTTAGTGACAGCAAGGGCACTCTGTGTCACATTGATCTATTCCTACAAGTGAAACAATTTGTAACCTTGGTAGAATAAAAACATTTTCAGTTTCTACTTTATTGCATAATTATTAAGCTTTAAAGTTAAAACTAAAATGTTTACATTGTTTGTAGACTTAATTAATTCTTAATGATTTCTCAATATGATGCAAAATTGTCACTGACTTTGGTTAGACTCGAGCTATTTTTGTGAGGGTCTTTTATGTACCAAAATTAAAAACAGGATGTTCGCTTTTGCGAGGCATTTGTCTGATTGCAGAAATTATTTAGGAATTGAAAATATTCGATAGTAAATGGTAATAGAACTACGCTGCAAAAAAAGCACTTTCTTGTCCTTGTAATCCTGGCTCGAAAATCGTCAAATGGTAGCTAGAAAAAATTTTTAAACAAGCAAAGTTTTAACCGAAATTCAAGTTAAAGCGATTACTCTGGTCACAAATTAATATTTAAGGTATCTTTAATGTAGCAGCTGTTTGCGTTTAACCCGGTAATATTTCTCTCCTTAGTGACAGCAAGGGCACTCTGTTTCACATTGATCTATTCCTACAAGTGAAACAATTTGTAACCTTGCTAGAATAAAAACACTTTCAGTTTCTACTTTATTTCATAATTATTAAGCTTTAAAGTTAAAACTAAACCCCCTTATGCAAAAACGTTTGTTAAAGTTAAAGCATGTGTTAAAACCGGTTTTGCCATAAATAATTCGTTTTTTAAACCAACTTTAAGTTTAACAAGAGTTTTTGCATAGGGGGGTAAATGTTTACATTGTTTGTAGTCTTAATTAATTCTTAATGATTTCTCAATATGATGCAAAATTGTCACTGACTTTGGTTAGACTCGAGCTATTTTTGTGAGGGTCTTTTATGTACCAAAATTAAAAACAGGATGTTCGCTTTTGCGAGGCATTTGTCTGATTGCAGAAATTATTTAGGAATTGAAAATATTCGATAGTAACTGGTAATAGAACTACGCTGCAAAAAAAGCACTTTCTTGTCCTTGTAATCCTGGCTCGAAAATCGTCAAATGGTAGCTAGAAAAAATTTTTAAACAGAAGCAAAGTTTTAACCGAAATTCAAGTTAAAGCGATTACTCTGGTCACAAATTAATATTTAACGCATCTTTAAAGTAGCAGCTGTTTGCGTTTAACCCGGTAATATTTCTCTCGTTAGTGACAGCAAGGGCACTCTGTGTCACATTGATCTATTCCTACAAGTGAAACAATTTGTAACCTTGCTAGAATAAAAACACTTTCAGTTTCTACTTTATTGCATAATTATTAAGCTTTAAAGTTAAAACTAAAATGTTTACATTGTTTGTAGACTTAATTAATTCTTAATGATTTCTCAATATGATGCAAAATTGTCACTAACTTTGGTTAGACTCGAGCTATTTTTGTGAGGGTCTTTTATGTACCAAAATTAAAAACAGGATGTTCGCTTTTGCGAGGCATTTGTCTGATTGCAGAAATTATTTAGGAATTGAAAATATTCGATAGTAAATGGTAATAGAACTACGCTGCAAAAAAGCACTTTCTTGTCCTTGTAATCCTGGCTCGAAAATCGTCAAATGGTAGCTAGAAAAAATTTTTAAACAGAAGCAAAGCTTTAACCGAAATTCAAGTTAAAGCGATTACTCTGGTCACAAATTAATATTTAAGGCATCTTTAATGTAGCAGCTGTTTGCGTTTAACCCGGTAATATTTCTCTCGTTAGTGACAGCAAGGGCACTCTGTGTCACATTGATCTATTCCTACAAGTGAAACAATTTGTAACCTTGCTAGAATAAAAACACTTTCAGTTTCTACTTTATTGCATAATTATTAAGCTTTAAAGTTAAAACTAAAATGTTTACATTGTTTGTAGACTTAATTAATTCTTAATGATTTCTCAATATGATGCAAAATTGTCACTGACTTTGGTTAGACTCGAGCTATTTTTGTGAGGGTCTTTTATGTACCAAACTTAAAAACAGGATGTTCGCTTTTGCGAGGCATTTGTCTGATTGCAGAAATTATTTAGGAATTGAAAATATTCGATAGTAAATGGTAATAGAACTACGCTGCAAAAAAGCACTTTCTTGTCCTTGTAATCCTGGCTCGAAAATCGTCAAATGGTAGCTAGAAAAAATTTTTAAACAGAAGCAAAGTTTTAACCGAAATTCAAGTTAAAGCGATTACTCTGGTCACAAATTAATATTTAAGGCATCTTTAAAGTAGCAGCTGTTTGCGTTTAACCCGGTAATATTTCTCTCGTTAGTGACAGCAAGGGCACTCTGTGTCACATTGATCTATTCCTACAAGTGAAACAATTTGTAACCTTGCTAGAATAAAAACACTTTCAGTTTCTACTTTATTGCATAATTATTAAGCTTTAAAGTTAAAACTAAAATGTTTACATTGTTTGTAGACTTAATTAATTCTTAATGATTTCTCAATATGATGCAAAATTGTCACTGACTTTGGTTAGACTCGAGCTATTTTTGTGAGGGTCTTTTATGTACCAAACTTAAAAACAGGATGTTCGCTTTTGCGAGGCATTTGTCTGATTGCAGAAATTATTTAGGAATTGAAAATATTCGATAGTAAATGGTAATAGAACTACGCTGCAAAAAAAGCACTTTCTTGTCCTTGTAATCCTGGCTCGAAAATCGTCAAATGGTAGCTAGAAAAAATTTTTAAACAGAAGCAAAGTTTTAACCGAAATTCAAGTTAAAGCGATTACTCTGGTCACAAATTAATATTTAAGGCATCTTTAAAGTAGCAGCTGTTTGCGTTTAACCCGGTAATATTTCTCTCGTTAGTGACAGCAAGGGCACTCTGTGTCACATTGATCTATTCCTACAAGTGAAACAATTTGTAACCTTGCTAGAATAAAAACATTTCAGCTTCTACTTTATTGCATAATTATTAAGCTTTAAAGTTAAAACTAAAATGTTTACATTGTTTGTAGTCTTAATTAATTCTTAATGATTTCTCAATAGATAGATAGATAGATTTATTAAGTACTATTTGAAATACTTTTTTAGTGACAATTCAAAATTTTACATATAAGTATTATACAATTTTTATACATTGTTATTTCTTATAAAATTTACAATTTTCTTTCTAAAAACTTGGATATTTATTTCATTTTTGATGTGATTAGGGAGCATGTTGTAAAGATGTAGAACTTTATGGAAAAGAGATCGTTGCATTGCAGCTGTTGTTGTTCTTGGAAGCCTGAAGTTGGTAACGTTTCTTAGGTGGTATGGTTGTACTCCTCCAACATAGTTTAACTGATTTATTAGGTATTCTGGTGCGTTTCCCGTTTTCATATTTCATATAAAGATAAGTGTATTCATCTTGTATCTTTGTTTTATATTTAGCCATTTTAGTGTATCAAGCATAAATTCAATTGGTGTATAAATATTACATCTTAATATCGATCTCAAAGCTTTGTTTTGTAATTTCTGGAGCCTTTCTATTTGTGTTACCGTGCAACACGTATATATGTATGATTGTTGAACAAAATTCAAAATGGGGTTTTATTATGACGTTATATATATTTATAGCCGTTATAGTGGATACTTTGCTACTTATTCTTTTGAAGAAACTTATCTTTTTACCAATTTTCTTGCATATGTATTCTACATGACCACTGAATTTTAATTTTTTGTCTATTATGAAACCAAGGTATTTAATTTTATCTACTTTTTCTATAATTTGTCCATTAATTTCAAGAGTTGATTCATTGCTCATATTTATTTGCATTAGTTTTGCTTTAGTTTCGTTTAATTTTAATTTATTCATCTTCAGCCATTTATCCACATTGTTTATATCATTCACCATATTTTCCTGGCACTGTTTATCTGTTTGTCCTTCCGTAAAAATCAGTGTATCATCCGCGTATAAAATAACTTCACATTTTTGTAGCACACTTGGCATATCATTTATATATGTAATAAAAAGTAATGGTCCCAGAATGGATCCTTGTGGTACTCCATACTCATTGCTTATGCATTCAGATTTTACACTAATTTTCACAATTTGCTTTCTGTTTGTTAAATACGATTTAAACCATTTTAATTCAGTTTCTTGTATTCCATACATGTAAAGTTTTTTTTTTAACTAAGAGATCTCTGTCTATTGTTTCAAATGCTCTTTTAAAATCTAAAAATACTGCCATAATTCTTTTATCTTTTTCCACATATTTCCATCTATTAATAACATACACGTAATTCACACGTTGATTTTTCAATGATTTTTTGAAACACGATTTTTGGAGTTTGTAGGCGAACGGTATAGAAAAGCAAAAGGGGAAGAAAAAAATCACATTTTCCGTTCTACGAGTTTTTTTTTCAATTTTTCTTTACACGTAATTCACACGTTGATTTTTCAATGATTTTTTGAAACACGATTTTTGGAGTTTGTAGGCGAACGGTATAGAGAAGCAAAAGGGGAAGAAAAAAATCACATTTTCCGTTCTACGAGTTTTTTTTTTCAAATTTTCTTTACACATATTTTAATTTTTGTTATGTTGCTTTATATTATTTTTTCACTGAATGCGACAACAGGGATCAAATCGTCACATCCGTGAACGTACAACTCGTCACGTAAAAACACCATTTTCGGATTATGACATACGTGAACGTATTGAAATCCCATTCAGTTTATACGATTGACGTATTACTTAATTTGTTTTCGTACGATTGCCGATACGATCACGTATGTAACGATTTAAACCCAGCTTTTTTTTTTAATACAAAACAGTGTTACCTGTAAGTATTTTTGTCACTAATATATGAGTATAGGGAATATCGGAAAAATATTTTATTTTGAACAAAATTTAGATATTTTTATTCTCATATTGCATTTTTTGTGCATAAATGTAAAAATAACTATACCAAAAATATATTTTTGCTCATAAACCGTTTCAAAATTGTTTTTGCTCGAAATTACATAGACTTTTATCCAATTAGTTTGGTGTCGCAGTGCCTGTCTTTGGTAATATTGCTGAGAGAATATTTATTTATATGTGAGAGGATAAGAAAAAAAGCTATCAAAATAAAATAGATCTCTCGACTGCTTTCTGGAGCTACTATTTTGTGTCAATTTTTATGGAAAATGTGTTTATGCCGTAATTCTGTTTGATCATTAAGGCCTTAAATGTTTTTAATTTATCTTTCTTTACATTAAATTACTAAAATTTGTAGATTTTCGTGTGGGGGAAATTTTTTAACATGTAGGGAAAGAAAAAAAAACGGATTTTTTAAAAATTTACTGGCAACACTGACTGATACAATTTTTGGAAGAAAAACAGTAAAAACTAGAAACATGGAAAAAATCATCGTATGAATGTAAAATGTTTTTGGAAGCAACTTTTAAAAGAGAATCAAAAATAAAACAAGATTTTTAAATCATCGTATGAATTGGGCCATAGTTCACTGCTGCCTCACAAGAAAATTTCCTTCTAAATCCTGATTGATATTTAGAAAATAAATTGTTTTGCTCAAAATAGTTTTTTAATTGTTTTTTCACAACTTTTTCAATTATTTTTTCTAGCGTTTTTAGTGTATTTATTGGCCTAAATTCTTCACATTTTGTTGTTTTTGTAACTTTTTCTATTGGAGTTATTGACGATATTTTCCAACTTTCCGGGAATTCTCCCACTTCAAGTGATTTATTTATAATATTCAATATTATTCTACCCAAAACATTCCAGTTGTCCAGTATTATTTTTGTTGATACACTATTAAAATCGGGTTTATTTTTTATATCTTTACATATAAGTTTTAGCTCTTGCACGAAACTTAAATTTAGTATTTATCATATTTATTTGGTTTACATATTGCACTCGTTCTATAGAATTTCTAATTGTTTCAATGCTATTAACAAAGTATTTATTAAATTTGTTGGCTATTTGATAGTTTTCGTTAACTTCTACTTGATCAAATATCACAGTCTGTATCACGTTACGATTTTTTTTAGTACTAAGTTTTTGATTTCTTTCCACATTTGCTTTTGATCTTTGGCGTTACATATTTTGTTATTTATAAATTTATTTTTTTCGTATTTTATACTCCTTTTATATCTGTTTCTTGCTACCTTATAGCTATTCCAAGCATCTATTGTATTATCTCTTCTTGCAATGTTATATTTGAAAATTTTATCCCTTTTAAGTAATTCTAGTTGTCTTTTAAACCACTTACTTGCATTATTTGATTCTCTGATTATTTTTTTATGCGTGAATTTTTTAATTGTATTTTCTATGCAATTATCGATATTGTAACACATATTATTTACATCCTCATTTTCATCATAATTTAATAAAAAACCTCTAATTTCTATATTAAACAGGTTTCTTTTATATTTAAATATTTCTATTTCTTGTTTTGTTGACTGCGAAATTTTTATTTTTTATAGTTATATCTATTGCTTCATGATCTGCTACTTTATTTTCACTATTATCCCGTATATACGCACTTGTTATTTGCAAATAAAACTGGAAAGCGTTGCCGTATAACTTTTTTATTGTAAGTTAATAACTCACGAAAACTATTTGCAAATAACGCACTATTTGCAAATAAGGTGTAAAATGTTGCCAATTATTTTTATTTTGTAAAAAATGTAATACAAATTTAACAATGTGTGGCAATATCATTCACAGATAGTAATGTATTCTATCTACTTATAAACGGTGAGTTCAGTATTTGCAAATAGTTTTATTTGCAAATAAGATTTGCGTATAAACGAGGTATATTAGTTCTTACTCTAACATTATTGCTGTTATTAGTAATAACAAAGTGTATTAATGTTTTTGTATGTTCTGTCACCCTCGTATACTCGGAAACTATTTGTTTGAGGCCATTATCGTTTAGCGATGCTTGAATTCTATTTTTATAGGTATCATTTTTGCTCCAATCTATGTTGAAATCGCCGACTGTAATTATATCGTTGTTGGTATCACAAATTCTTTCACTAATATCATCGAATGCATCACAAAACTCCACTTCTCTACATCTTGGAGATCTATAAACTACTATAATTGATAGAACTGTATTTTTATTTTTTACAGTATATGCACACATCCAATATTTTGAATCAGCTACTTTTTCACATAATTTGTTTACATTCCACTCCTTTTTAAAATAGACTATAACTCCACCTGTTCTTGCTGAATTTGATAATGTGACATAATGATCATAATGCTGTAATATGTACTCTTGTTCTTCTATCACGCTTGTTAAATGTGTTTCTGATAAAATTATAAATTCGGGGGTTTTCAGCGCTGTCATCACTTCAATTTAACTAAAATTGTTTAACAATCCTTGAGCATTGGTATATACCCCTGTTATGTTTATTGATTGATATGATGCAAAATTGTCACTGACTTTGGTTAGATTCAAACTATTTTTGTGAGAGTCTTTTATATACTAAAACTAACAACAGGATTTTTGCTTTTGCAACCGTTGAGAGTTTGTGTTAGAAACGCATAGTTGAGTAGTTCCTCTCCACTCAACAGTTGAGTAATTTTCCATCATAAAATTTGTTCGCTACCTATAGTCAACATGTTGTACTCAGCGTAAACAGCTGATCGAATAGAGATATGCCTTTTATATGCTTTGTTAGGTGGCAGGAGCAAATATTTGTTAATTTTTACATTAGAAATGCGATGAAGTAAAGAAATAAAGATATAAAATTAAATTATATCTAACAAGCCGTTTCTAAAACGTGTTGTTTTTGGAGCCAACAGTTGCCAATATTTTCACAACTGTTGAGCTCAACAGCTACGTCTTATGAATGCGCCCAATAATTAACACTAAAATTAAAAAAAAAAATTCTAAATTAAAGGGTGATCTATCAGTTAATGCTGTATGTTGGAAACCACAAACTCTTGAGATTTTCAAAAACGCTTAAACAAAAAAAAAAAAAAAAAAAAAATACCAAAATTATAAAATCGCCAAACCGAAAAAAATCGCCAAATCGAAAAAAATCGCCAAGGCATGTGGTAAGTTTCGTAAAAATGGGTTAGGTAGAACCGCGTGAAATATAATCTATCTATCTATATAATTAATAGGCGAACATGTTTTTTGTAATCCCTTTTACGATGGTACCACCACACCGATTTTAAAAATATTTATATGGTTTTAAAGGATTTTCTGTACAGATGTGCAGAATCTATATTTTATTGAAATCGGTTTTGTATTTTGGGAGCTATAAGCGTTTAAAGTTGCTACTACTACATGCACACATATTACACACGCATTTATTAGCTTACAAGTAAAAAAAAAGAAACAAAACATGAGTGTGTGTGTGTTTGTAGTATTTCTCTTGACCTTACAATTGTTTTTCTCTTATTTGTTGTTGTATGAAAGCCATAATACTTAAAGGAAGAGAATTGAATAAAGTAAATTAGCTTGGTTGAAGGGATTTTGTTTATGTTTTTTTTAATTGTATTGTTTAATTATGCTTGCATATGTATGTAAGTTTTGTGTGTGGCTGTGTTTTAATGAATTTTGTATGACGTTTAGATAGTTACATTTTCTTTGAATCTTAAATTATTTACATTTTGATTTTAGAATACGGACGAGTGTGTCGTCCGTTTGGTATATCTAGTAAATTTTAATGAGCATAACCCCGCCCATTTTTTCAACTCTCTAATTGTGTAATTACAAGAACTAAAGGTGTTTGATAGGTTTCGCAGCAATCAAATAAGTAGAATATCATAAAATCAAATAAAATTATTTGTGGGCGTCTCCCCGCCCACTTTTTGCAATGGGGCTAATGGGAAGCTATGCCTTCTCAGCCAAAAAATAAATTTTACAATCGGTCTAAAATGTACCGAGTTGTAAAGTAACACCTCCTTTTTTTTAAGTCGGTTAAAAATCGGCATTATTATGGCAAGATTATTGTGTGTTTATCATATAATTATTCATTGATAAAACAAAATATTTTCTATGCTAGATAAAGAGCAAAATAACGCTTTACACTTTTGAGTTAAAGTTTAACTAAACTTAAAGGTGATATAATTTTGCTACAATATTGACGCTTATATTGACGGAATAAAAGGCAAACAGTTTGTTCACGTGAAACTTTGATATTTAGTATGAAAAAAAAAACAAAATTTTACGTCACCTTTATTATTAAACTACATTTTCCATGTTGAAACAATTTCCTTTTGCAATATTTTTCGTAGTATTCTTTTTCATTATAATTCAATTTGTGTTTCAGATGCATCAAACATGAATGAAGGTGAGTCAGCAGGAGGGGGGCATCAAGGGTCTAACCCGGCCCCTCCTGCTGTGCCAGACCGCATATCATCAACAACAAGTATTGTTACAAACTCAACAAAAACCACGTCAAACATAGCCAACCAGAGTTCATCGTTGACGTTGCCGCCTATAGCTTCAGTTGTTGGCAGTGCATCATTACAACAACAAGCAACCAGTCCAATACCAAGAAGCTTTCAACAAGCTTTCGCTCAACAGCAATTACATATTAACGAACCGCTACCATTAGCCTCCTCCATATCATCGACGTCATTACCGCCATCAGCAACAAACACAGCAAAGCCACCAGGACTATATATAACGTCGACGTCCAAGGGTCATATGCCTCAAACGTCACTACGACCAACAATTGATCTAACAGCTGCTACTGCTACAGCCTCAGTAAATACGCAACAACAAGAGCAACAAATACATTCATTTTCTGGCACAACATCGGCCATTAATTCTGATAATAATAAAACTTTATCACCCCCTAGCAAACCTAAAAGATTTGAGGAAACTCAGTTGCAGCAACAGTTGCAGGAAAGTCATACAATTTTAGCAGCTGCCGGCATAGGTGGTGCAAGCAGCAGTGGCAACGCATCTTTAGTTACTTCCTTACTGCCAGTAGCCACGACGTCAAACATAACATCTTCATCATCTTTGTCCACAACTTCTTTAATTAGTAGCAGTTCATCATCAACGCATATAGCAGCAGCAACGGTAGCAGGAGCAGCATTAGTATCAACACCAACGACGCATGATATACAAACCTTAAAGAAACGTATATTAGAACAAAAATATTTACGCTTACGCAGATTAAAAGAGAAGTTAGTAATTTTTACCTTTAATGATATGTTTTACTCAGTAACTTTTTATAATTTTCGTATACATACAGACATACTGAAAATGTCGCCGAATTGTTTTATTTGCAAACCGGTGGCAATATGATGGACTATCCTACGTGGCGTAAAAAAGCACCTACCCCACAGTTCATCACCTTTAGCAATGCCTATCGTTTGGAACAATTGGTTAACGATGAAAGAACAACAAGCGCAGCATCAACCAGCTCCGCAACAACAACATCTACAGCAACGTCTACTCCAACAACAGCAACAACTGTTAATATATCTGCAGCAGCAAGTGCGACGGGTTCTCTGTTGCAACAGCGCCAACAACACTTACAGCCACAACAACCAGTACCAGTTGCTGATAATATAGCTACAATTATTGGTGTGACTGCTTGTGGTGGTAGCAGTAGTAATTCAAATAATGTTTATCATGCAACCAATACAAAACAAACGGTAGGAGTTTTTTTTATTCTTATAAAATTCATTTGAAATTTCATTATGCACTTTCGAGTTACATACATATTTTCTTCCAGATGACACTCAATTTTTTTCTTTAATTAAAGAAAATTTATTTGGTTTTATTCAAACAAAAACTACATCGATATTTCCAAAATAAATACATATCGCTCAAATACATATCAAACAACGTCATAACTAAAAAAATGAGTTCGCTCTACATCGTTGGCATTTTTTCTATTTTGGTGATTTTTTCTGTGTTGCCGCATTTATGTTTTAGAGTTTTTTTTTATTTCTTTTCTAGCAATAAAATTTATTTATTAACTTAATGAAAATGAAATTGCATTTAAATAATTCTGCCAAAAAACCGACTTCGAAAAAAACTTATGAGAAATAAAATAAAAATTTAATTGGCGTGCCATCGCCCATTTTTAGTAATGCAAGATTTTGTGTTTTTTAGAGCTCAAGGTGTGTTAAGTTAAGTTTTGTAAAAATCGGTACAGTAGAACTTACAGTGTGGTAAGTTTCGTAAAGATCGGTTACGTAGAACCACGTGAAATATAGTAATAGTTTTTAACGGGCGTAGACTCGCCCATTTTTTCAACTTTAAAATTGTGTAATTACAAGAAGCAAAGATGTTTGCTAGGTTTTGCAGCAATAAAATAAAATCAAATAAAATAATAATTTTTTTGAAATGGAACTAATGGAAAGCTATAAACACTCAGACAATAAAAAAAATGTTTACAATCGGTCTAATATGAACCGAGTTATGAAGTAACACCGCAAAAAAAAAATAGAGACGAATTGATAACTAACATCCTCCTTTTTTTGAAGTCGGTTAAAAACTCGCAAAAACTGTTAACAATTTCACCCCTTGTCTATATATTTTATACTGTTTTTAGCATGTAAAAGTAAAGCGGACAAATTATGATTTGGTGTGAATTCACACGACAAAATTTATGACACAAGTTGCTACCAGTAACTCCTTGCATTCATACGTCTAATTTCACTTCTCTCCAGCTATATAGCCAATAAGCTAGAAGAGTAAGAATAAAAAATAACAATAAGCTATGAGTATAACGTTAAAACGTAACAACAAGAACAGTGTAAAGAGAAATATGTATGAAAAAAAAAAACGTGGTTAAAAGAAATTGCGTCATTTATTCTACCCCTCTTTCTTCTCAACACCGTTCGCTAACAAAAAATGACATCGAAAAATAGACTTCATAAAAGTCAACGTATGAATCATGTTTTTGCTTAAATTTTTTCTACTTTAATTTGTTTCGGTTATACAAAAAAGGAAGACTAAACTCCTTTCGTCAGATATCCCAATTGTTTGTTTCCATTAAATTTTCGAATTTTTCGCAAGTGGTAAACACTAGAGATGTGCACATGAGTGTTTTCTGGCTCACGACACGCACGCTCACGCAGAAAAATATTTTACTCACGCACTTTCATGCACGAATGATTTTGAAAATTTTCACGATCACGCACGCTCACGAATAAAATATTTTTAATCACGCATGAGTGGTTTACAAATTATCACGATCACGCACGCTTACGAAAAAGTATATGTATTATATAATTTTCATGTTTTTTGGGTTGAAAAACAGGTTATTATATGTGTGCTCGTGTTTTTGTAAAATTTACAGTGTAAATTAAAATAAAGCAAAGTTAATTTAATATCTATATTTATGATTTGAGCAGGCATTCCGCACATGTGTGTATATATTAAAGGGCTGCGTAAATGGTTCTAAAAGTTTTGTATTCTATTTCACACTACTGCCAAGCAGTCTGTTTTAGTGCAAACATAAATAACAAAACAAAATTAACAAAACATGACTCTCACTAAAATCAGTCAAGCATCATTCGAATAGTTTTTCTCTGCAGTTTTGTTAGTGCTTGTGTTCTCAAAACAAGTAGAACATCGAAACGAAAAGCGAGAATGAAACAAAACAACACTAAATCAGAGCAGAAACAACGAGTGCACTAGAACACGAGCACAAACATGCAAACTATGTATGTTTATGTATGTATGTATATATGTATACATATATTGAAAATAAAAATTAACAAAATTTTTATATATAAATGTACATAAGTATGTATGATATTCTTTCATAGTAAATAAAACCTCTTTTCAGCTTTCATATTCCTAACGAAGCGCAATGTTTTTTTTTTATGGAAAATTGTCTTTGCTATCAGAACATTCAAGCATGTTTTGAATATTCTGTGTGAATTTTAATGTTCTATTTCATTTTTCTTTTGAAAGGCTTGGTTTTACTTCAACATTGTTCTATTGCAGTTTTGTTCTGTACTGCAGTATTCTTATCGTAAAGCAAAACACATCTCTTTTGAAAGTTTTGTTTTAAAATAACGACGCAATATACACACACATTTTGAAATTAATGAGAGTGCTTGTAAGCCTTTTTTTTAAGGCTTGTGCCACGCTCTAGTATATATATATACATATATATATATATGCTTAAGCATATTAAATGAGAAAACATACAAATGACTAAAATTTTTCTGTTACGTAACATTTTCAAAGACTCCCCCACCCCCACCATAACAAATCATAACAAAACTCGAACCCCACCCCTCCCCCCTACAGCGTTACGTAATATATGGTCGGCCCCTAAAGCAAAAAACATTTTCTGCGGTACAATTCGTCAGTAGTATTGTTGACAAAGGCACTGTTGAATCAGTAGTGTTTCTCAATTGATACTTAATACAGGGTATCTAAGAAACATACATACATACTTACAAAGGTGTATGTACCCATCAAACAAAATGCTCCGAATTCGTAAAGAATTCGTAACGATTGGTCGACAAAATATTCCGATTTCGGCACAGAAATATTAGCGATATCGTAACAATTTTTGTATGAAATGGTTGACACGACTTCGTTACGATAAGTCGGTACGAATTCGTAACGACATGTAGGTACGATTTCTTTTTGCTTTTATAGCAGAGTACCGCTTCACCGTTATGTTGCTGCTATTGTCGAAATAATTTGCACATACTCACGTTTTTTAATATTTGTTACAATCCTTTTTTTTATCAACATCTACATATTTATTTAAAATAAATTTTCACAGACTTTCGGGCCTGTTCTGCAAATCACGACAATGCAAATTACGGTGATTTCAATAAATCAATATATCCTAAATCATTGCTTTTGTAAATTTGACAATTTTTAGCGATGAAGTTGCATTAAAATATTCTATTATACATGACAAATACTTAAAATACAACAACAAGTCAGTTATTAATAGTTTACTTTTGAAATCACCGTGATTTTCAGAACAGGCCCGTTTTACTTATGTACTCAAAAATCAAAGTTTTAATGTTTAAAAAAAATTGTTCAGAGAAACTACCGAAATTTCTTAACGAATTCGGTACGACAAGTCTGACTTCAGAAAAAGTCGAAACATTTTGTTTGGGGGTATTCATTATGTTTGTAAGCTCATACTACCATACATATTACTATACATATATGCATTTATTATTATAAAATAATTTATTTCAAATGATTGAATACAGTTACATATGTGCCTATGCAAGAATGTTATCTCGTGAGAGCGTGAGAATTCGTGCGTGATTATTGAAAAAGAGCTCACGCACGATCACGCACGAGTAAATTTTTTTCAGTCACGCTCACGCACTCACGCGTGATTAGTTATAATATTTGATCACGTGTCACGTGTCTCACGCGTGACACGATAAAATCACGACATTTGCACATCTCTAGTAAACACCATATAGAACTGAATATTTCTATAAAGTGCCACCTTCACACTAGCCATGAGGGAATGTACTTTGTTGACAATTGTTTTTATGTAGGAATACCAAATTTTCGCATTGTACTAAAATTATCACAAACATTTTATTTACATACAATAGTATAAAGTATATACTTTTCCTTATAACTTACGAGTATTTTTAAAAAATATTTCTTAAGTTAAATTTTAAGAGATTCCATTCAATTGTAATTGATCATACGTTTTTACTTATTATAAAATGATGACTATATACTCCGCACTGATTTGTAATTTTTAGACTATTTTTGTTCAATTTTTTACATTATATAAAAGATGTTCGCACAGTTGCGAGGCATTTGCCAGATTAAAATGTAGACAAATCTACAATAAAATATCTGTGTATTTCTTTTAATAATTCCAGAACACACAATCTCATCCAGCATCTATAATACAAAGGTCTATAACACCTACATCGTCATTGTTGTCATCAACAGCACCCTCTTCCTCGTCCAGTTTGACTGCGAATGCTTCGTTGTTGTCAAATTATGGACGTCTGCAAAACAGTACAACCAAACACACAATCAGCCCAACAGCGTCAATCGCTTACACATCTTCCAACTCCTGCACATCTTCATCTGTCTCTTCAACAACACCTGCGCTCAATACGCAACAGCAGGCATTGAAAGCCACTGATGCCAGTGGTAATCCGCTGCCTCCTCAAGGAGCGGAAATAAAAATACCAGCTGTTGGCGCTACACCTGTAGCAGTATCAACCAAACTACCCGCAGCCGTACAACAGTTGACGCAGCAAGGTATGCTTATTTTTTTGTGTACATATTTTTAAGGAAAACTTACTTTTTATTTTAAAAAGATTTTTGTTTTAAAACTTGTTTTTGTTTTTATATTAATTATAACCAAATTGTCTCGAATTATTTAATTTTTAGTTTCTTAGTTTTTCATTTATTTTTTACAAAAATGCTTTTAACTCTTAATATCACTTTCACCTTGACCATCATGAAAAAAGCACATTACTACTTATAATCTCACACATATTTTGTTACAGAACACCAAAAATACAAAACCTTAATCTGAATTATAAAAAAGGCCTTTATTATTTAAGATTAGTTTGATAATTAAATATTTCTACAAAACAACTTATTTTTTTTTCTTTTTTTTTTTTGTAAATATAATTTTGTTATTTTTGTTTATTTAAATTTATTTTATTTATCTATATATCTCTTTTTCCGTTAACACTCTTAATTTACTCCATTTAGAAATTTATTTTAAAATTTTTATAATCATAATTCATTATTTATCTAAAAAAAATACATCACAACAAAAATTTAGGTCACATTCCGGGTAGACCTTTAGGTGGTCGTCACGGGATGGTATTTGGTCAAATACCCGCTCCACCTGCCGTAGGAAATGCTACTGTACCTTTGGTGCCAGGTGCTTATCGTTTTTTCCTAAAAAAATTCAATTAAAAACTTTATTCTTGTTTTGTAATTGATTATTTTTTCTTTTCTTTATAATAAACTTTCATTAGCTGTCAATTTTTTTTATTTTCCACTTTAAGTTAACTTTTAATTTAAAGTAAAGCATCCTATTTATTTTAAAATCTGCTTTTTTACATATGTACTTCTGATTTCTGGCCAGCTTTTATTCCAAAAGAATTGGCGTTCGATTTCGTAGTAAATTTGGCTTTATTAATGTAGATATTTTTATTATTATTTTCGTGTAGCTACAATACTATATATGTAGTTTGGTCAGTTTCTATTAACTTACACTACATTTTTATTTATATTTATTTAAAGTAAAGTAGATTGATTGTATTATTTTTAACTGTAGTAAGTAAGCACTTAGTGATATTTCTATAATGTCATTTTTAAACAAAAGAAAATAAGGTAAGACCATGAGAGCAGATACATAATCAAAATTATAAAATTATAATATCTTAAAATAATTGAAATTTATTTGCTGGTAGTTTAGCATGTCTATATACGTATTTCATTGGCGCTTGAACCAAATCATCAGTAGACTTTAACCACAAATTTTAAACAGTCACAAACCTCTTACTTTATGCATATAATTTCAAAAACTATATGAGAAGTCATAAAATAATAATACTTTTGAAAATCACAAAAGAAAAAATAAGATTGGTAGGCTTTGAAACTGATACAAAACCCATCAAATAATTTATATCCAGGTGAACTCATTTTATTTTTCTACATCCTTATACAATTATAAATCCATTGGATAACAATAAAAGTATTTACAAGGCTAAATGAAAAATAAAACATTAATCGAACTTTAAAGAAAAAAAAAAATGAGTTCACCTGGATATAAATTATTTGCTGGGTTTTGTATCAGTTTCAAGGCCTACTAAGCTTATTTTTTCTTTTGTGATTTTCAAAAGTATTATTATTTTATGAATTCTCATATAGTTTTTAGGGTTCCGTACACCAAAGGTGAAAAGGAACCCTATTGTTTTCGCTACTCTGTCCGTCTGTTCGTCACACGGTATTTTCTCAGGAACCGTAAGAGCTACGGACCTGAAATTTGGACAGAGTATGTAGAACTTAAGCCGCTACAACAACAAATACATGAGAATTAAAAATTAAAGGGTGTTCCAAAACGAGCAACGAAAAATATTAAAATCCCATGTAATATACATACAATTGTATGAACATATGTACTATATTGAAACTTGAAATTTGTAAAATTAGTGTATTTTTATACAGACTACAACAATTAACACTAAAATTTAAAAAAATTAAAATTAAAGGGTGGTCCATCAGTTAATGCAATTTTGACTATGTAATTTTGACAATCTGCTATATCTTGGAAACCGTAAGAGACAAACACTTGAAATTTTCAAAAACGGTAAAACTAAAAAACCGAAAATTATAAAATCGCCAAACCAAAAAAAAAAAAAAAAATCGCCAAAAATTTAAAAAAAAATCGCCAAAACGAAAAAATCGCCAAAATGAAAAAAAAAACGCCAAAAATTTAAAAAATCGCCAAAAAGCGAAAATGTCGCCAAAACTAAAAAAAAAATTATATAAAAAAAAATCGCAAAAATTAAAAAAATCGCCAAAAATATAAAAAAATCGCCAAAAATATAAAAAAAAATCGCCAAAAATATAAAAAAATCGCCAAAATGAAAAAACGCCAAAAACCGAAAAAAATCGCCAAAACAAGAAAATAAAGTGTCGAAACTAAAAAAGAGCCAAAACGTAAAAAAATCGCCAAAACCGAAAAAAACGCCAAAACAAAAAAAAAAAAAAAAACGAAAAGACCCCAAAAACGAAAAAAATGCCAAAACTATATATTATATAGGATGAAGTTTGTATTAAATTACATATCTAGTGTTCGTACGGAACCCTTCGTGCGCGAGTCAGAGTCGCACTTTACTGAATTTATTGAAAGTCTATGCATAAAGTAAGAGGTTTGTGACTGTTTAAAATTTGTGGTTAAAGTCTACTGATGATTTGGTTCAAGCGCCAATGAAATACGTATATAGACATGCTAAACTACCAGCAAATAAATTTCAATTATTTTATGTACACTTCTGACAATATGTCAAATAATGGATTTTCTTTAAATTATAATATCTTATTGAACAGGAAATTAAAAAATTTATTTGTTGTTGGTCGATGTAAAATATTAAAATTACATGTTGGGTGATTGCGATTTTTTCCATTACAATTAAAAAATGTAATTGGGAAATTGGTTTTCTTTATTTTTTGCGTTTTAGTTCAAGATGTGGAAAATTTATCTAGACGTGCTTAACCAACAACAAATACATTTTTGAATATGTCTCTTCTTTCGAATAAAATTTGTTTTCTATTGGAAAATACTTTTTTATACTAAAATTGTTAATTTTAACAAGAAGTAGAAGTCTAATTAAAAGCCCATTAACTTCGTCTAGATTCAATGTATTTATGTGAGAATCTTAATGTACTAAAACTAGACACATGAAATTCACAGTTTCAAGGCAAATCTATAAATAATATTAAAATCATGCACCTAAAAAGCACTTTCTTGTCCTTACAATCCTGGCTTGAAAATCGTCAAATGGTGGCTAAAAAAAAATTATTAAACAGAAGCAAAGTTTTAACCGAAATTCAAGTTAACACGATTACTCTGGTTACAAATTAATATTTAAGACATCTTTAATGTATCAGCTGTTTACGTTTAACCCGGTAATATTTCTCTCGTTAGTGACAGCAAGGGCACTCTGTGTCACATTGATCTATTCCTACAAGTGAAACAATTTGTAACCTTGCTAGAATAAAAACATTTTCAGTTTCTACTTTATTGCATAATTATTAAGCTTTAAAGTTAAAACTAGAATGTTTACATTGTTTGTAGTCTTAATTAATTCTTAATGATTTCTCAATATGATGCAAAATTGTCACTGACTTTGGTTAGACTCGAGCTATTTTTGTGAGGGTCTTTTATGTACCAAAATTAAAAACAGGATGTTCGCTTTTGCGAGGCATTTGTCTGATTGGAGAAATTATTTAGGAATTGAAAATATTCGATAGTAAATGCTAATAGAACTACGCTGCAAAAAAGCACTTTCTTGTCCTTATAATCCTGGCTCGAAATGATGGGCTCCAAAAAAGCACTTTCTTGTCCTTATAACCCTGGCTTGAAAATCGTCAAATGGTTGCCAGAAAAAGTTATTGAACAAATGCAAAGTTTTAAATCAAATTTGAATTAAAACGATAATTTTGTTTACCATTAATTATTTAAGAATAACAGTTTTTTATTGTAGAATTTTTTCTCTCATAATTGAACCGTGGAAATTATATAAAAATTAAAATTACTCACGCATTAAATGACGATAGAACAATGCACCAAAAAAGCACTTTCTTGTCCTCATTACCCTGGCTTGAAAATTGTCAAAAGGTTGCAAGAAAAAAGTCTACAAACAGATGCAAAGTTTTAACTGATGCTCATGTTAAAACGATTATTTTGTTTACAAATTCGATGCTTGTGACAGATGCTTGTAAGAATCAGTATAAATATTATCGGGTATTTCTCTTACTTTACAGTCGGTGAATAAATCTTGAAGTAGTATAAATTTTTTAAAAGTCAGATTCTCATACATTTCACTGAATACTAGAGTTTTTCCCGCACTTTTTAATTTCACGGCAAAGCGGGGAATTTTTTTTAATATCCCAGGATCCCGCTCCATTCAAATAGTAAAAATTAAATTTGCTAAGCATTAATACAAATTTGATTAGAAAGTTTAAAACAATAATTAAATTCACCCTTATTCCATTTGTCGGCATCGACGTCACTTTAACACAATACCAAAAAATTGGGGCTTGTTTACTCGCTCTCGAGAACAATTTACTGCTACTGACAATGTATTTCTGTTCCCTAAGGTCTAGAAAATAGCATGAACCTACCAACAGGGGTCAGTTGTTTTCGACAACCGGTGCACAAGCCCCAATTTTTTGGTATTGTGTTAAAGTGACGTCGATGCCGACAACTGGAATAAGGGTGATTATATCTTATGTTTTAATAATGCATAAATATATTTATTCAAATAGGATATAAATATATAAGCACATTATTTGTTTAATTTTTAAATTCCTTAAAGGTTTTTTTCCAACACGAAAAACATTGTTTTTTGAGACCAAAAAGGCAAACTTACAAATTTTTCTCTTCTAGAAAAAATGCAACATTCTTTTTGTTCAGAAATATTTAATTTCCTAAAAACTATTTTATTCCGAATTTTAATTGAAAAATGCAATAAATGTAACAATGTTTCCTAGAAAAGAAAATGTCATTAATTTTATTAAAACATAAAATAAATAACAGATCAGATTTTTTTTCGTAAAAAAACGATCGAAATTTTTAATTATTTCCATATAAACCCTATTATTTAAATACATATCTTCAATTTCTTTCAATGTGTGTGTGTCAGTGTTTAAAAAACTGAAGTGATTTTCATTTCATTGCATTTTGCTTCTGCTTTCGCTTTTGAAAAATAAATACAACAGTTTCAGTCAAAGTAAAATTACAAAACGATTTATGATCCATTGCGCAGTACTTTCAACAGTCGACGATTTGAAAAGTTTGAATTTGATTTGCTTTTGGTTAGCATCGCAAGTAAAAGCAGAAGCAGTCTATATGCTTTTGGAAGTCACAAACAGTTACAGTCGAAGAAGCACAAAAATATTGCTTTTAGAAGTTTGAAGCAATCGCAGTAAAGTGGTTTTTGTTCTTGCTTCTTGTCTGATGTGCAAAAACAACAACAAAAACATGACAAACACCACAAAATAGTTGATTGAACCTATAGAAAGCTTTTAAAAGCAAAAGCTTTTGCTTCGTCTACTGTGACTGTTTGGTATTTACAAAAGCACAGAGACTGCTAATGCTTTTTCTAGCGAAACTAACCAAAAGAAATAAAAAATAAAATTAAAACTTAAAATCGTCGACTGTTGAAAGTACTGCGCAATTTTTCATAATTCGTTTTCTGCTTCTGCTTCTACTGCGACTGTTGGTTATTTTCACAAGCACAAGAAAAAGCATTGGTTCATTTTAAATAGTTGGAAAAGGCCAAAGCAGCGAATAGTAAAAATTTTACGACTTTTGCTACTTTGACTAAAGTTTTTTAAACACTGGTGTGTGTTATTTGGCCTTCGAGAGTTTTGCGTCTCACTCGCACTTGTTATTGCTTATCTCCAGCTAACGGTATCGATTACAGCTATGTATGCAATTTCCTTTATCCAGTGCAAATGTTTTTTAATAACAATTTTAATACTGGTGGAGGCCATAACATTTCCTTTGCGGAGGTATAAGTAGTTTACAGCTCCTGGTATACCCTGGCTCTTAGTACTAATTAGAACTCAGATATAAATAACCTATTAAATTGTATTGTAAAAAACGGCATGATGGTATTATACTTATGTATATAGTAAATTTAGTACTTTCGGTTAAGGCATGATGATAACTGTGTTTTTATATTCTAAAAAATAAATATCTTTTTTCAAAATTTTGATTAAGCTAAACGGCTCTACAAATCGTAACTATTTGTTTTTATTATTCTTTAGGTGGTACACCTTTGATACCCTGCAGTACAGCCCAAGGTACTACAACATTGCGGCGTAATGGTAATGGTGTGGTTCCTAGTTCAAATACTCCTCCGCCTTTGTATTCACCCACCTCAAGTGGTTTATTAGTGCCAGCCGGTTCGGCAAGTGCGGCCACTACAGCAGCATCAGGAGCAGCAGCAGCTACTTCTTCTACGGCCACTACGCCAAATAGCAATCAAGAATTTTCCTTCAAGGCCAAGCAGGAAGTTGATGTTATGCGTCGTATTGTGGAACTGCAGCGAGAGGGATTATGGACTGAAAAACGTTTGCCCAAACAAATGGAACCTGCCCGACCCAAGGCCCATTGGGACTATTTGCTTGAGGAAATGGTATGGCTGGCTGCCGATTTCGCACAAGAGCGCAAATGGAAGAAAGCTGCAGCCAAAAAATGCGCCAAAATGGTACAGAAATATTTCCAAGACAAAGCCAATGCGGCTCAGAAAGCCGAAAAGGCGCAGGAGGTTCATCTTAAACGTGTGGCTGCTTTCATAGCCAAGGAAGTGAAAATGTTTTGGGGGAATGTTGAAAAATTGGTCGAGTATAAACATCACACTAAAATTGAGGAGAAACGCAAGAAGGCGCTGGATCAACATTTGTCGTTTATTGTGGATCAAACAGAAAAGTTCTCCCAGCAATTGGCAGAGGGTATGAATAAGAGTATTAAGGATAATTCAGCTAATCCAAGCATAAATTCAAGTAGGATATCATCCCCGAAAAGAGAAAATACAGACGGTAAGTAAAGTTGCACATAAAATAAAATAATTTTAAAAGTACAAATATGTCATATGATGTCAAACACACACTGATTCCCAAGTTTATGCTCTATTCTTGAGAAAACTTAGGAAATAAAAAGATGGTCGCTTATGCGAGGCATTTGTCTGATGATAAATTTGATCTAATTATTTATTATACTCTTTAATTGTAATTCAATTAAAGTTGCTTACATATTGCTTTTTTATTTTTTAAGATGAATTTCGACCTGGCTCTGGCTCAGAGGATGATGAGGAGACCATAGCCAAGGCCGAAGAAGAAGACAATGCCGATGTTGATGCAGAAGTGGCGGCATTAGAAAAAGAATCTCAAATGAACTTGGACGATTTCCTAAAAGATTTACCTAAAGGCTATTTAGAAAATCGTGATAAAATCGTGCTGGATGATGATACTACGACATCTAACATCAAAGACAAAAAGGACACCGACAGCGATGATGGCGAATTTGAGGCCAATGAAGCCAGTGAAGATGACGAAAATACGATTAGTAAGCAAGAGGAAGAAGAAATGGATGTAGATCATCAACAAGAAATTGATGAACTGGAGGCCGAAAATGATTTAACCGTTGAAGAACTAATGGCTAAATATAAATACAGAAAGATCGATAATGAAACGAGGGCCACTACATCAAACTTGAAAAGAAGAAAGGTTGTAGATTTCGACAATGAGGACGATGAAGTGATCAGTAGGGGAATGAGAGATTCCGATGATGATTCTACAGCCGATGAAGAGGAAGAGACGGATGAAGATGATGAAGACAGCGAAAGTGAGGATGAAGACGAGGAGGCGGATGAAACGGAAGAAAACGAACAAGATGCCGGATTGAAAAGTCTACTGGAAGACTCATCTAATGCCAATAAAAGCAGCAAAGATGACATGATCAAAGACGCGGCCGCTTTAGCTGAATCATTACAGCCCAAAGGTAATACATTATCTTCAACCAATGTGGTAACACCCGTACCATTCCTACTCAAACATTCATTGAGAGAGTACCAACATATTGGGCTTGATTGGCTGGTAACAATGAATGAGCGTAAACTAAATGGCATTCTAGCAGATGAAATGGGTCTTGGTAAAACCATACAGACTATAGCTTTGCTGGCCCACTTGGCATGTGTCAAAGGCAACTGGGGCCCCCACTTAATTGTAGTGCCCTCCTCTGTAATGTTGAATTGGGAAATGGAATTCAAAAAGTGGTGTCCTGGTTTTAAAATACTAACTTATTATGGTTCACAAAAAGAACGTAAACTAAAACGTGTTGGTTGGACTAAACCAAATGCTTTTCATGTTTGCATCACATCCTACAAGTTAGTAGTGCAAGATCAGCAAAGTTTTCGTCGTAAAAAGTGGAAATACCTCATATTGGATGAGGCTCAAAATATTAAGAATTTTAAATCGCAACGTTGGCAACTGCTACTGAATTTCTCCACAGAAAGGTGAGTGGATTAGACATTTACATAAATATTTTTTTTTTAATTTTTGGGTTTAAGTTCAGTTTGCCTGCCCTGTAAAATTTTTTTTATACATACAAGAAACTCTTAACTTATCACGATCTTAAGACATTGTAATGAAAACAAAAATAGCCTGTTGGAAAATGCATGACTGCTCTGCATCATACAAACAAACTCTAATTTAGAATTTATCTAGACTTGTATCGAACTCTTTCAGTAGCTCGTTTTTGACACAAACCAATGATCAAACCCATGTAATTTAAATGGGTTTGATCATAGGTTTGTGTCAAAAACGAGCTACTGAAAGAGTTCGATACAAGTCTAAATTTATCGAACTACGTCAATCGTAATAAGCCCCAATATGTTGAATAAAGTGTGACTGGTTAGCTGATTCTAGGCGGCTTTAAAAGTTTTGAAAATAAATTGGCGACGAGCTGTACAAGAATACGGTTAGCGTTAAGCTGGGGTCACACGATTGGCACAATGTACCGATTTTCGTCGGCTCACTGAAATAAATTCATAAGTAACAAAGTAAATTTGCTTTATTTCTCAACTAATTGAAATATAATTACATAAGTACACCACACTGCATTAGTAATAAGGCTATGTAGACTTATTCAAGAATTAAGTAATAATGTTATTTTGGCGTATTACTTATGACTCTATCGCAGTGAGCCGACGAAAATTGGTACATTGTGCCAATCGTGTGACCCCAGCTTTAGATGTGAGAATGTGTGACAGATGCGTAAAATTGTCGATGGCTCATTATTATAGACAACTCAGTAATCGGGCGTTGAATTGGGTCGACCGTTTATGGAGGAGCAGGGAGGAGTCTGTACGGTTTTGATAATAATTGAATTTAACCCTTGGGACTTTTTATATACATATGTAATTGAAAATATTCGAATCTACTAAGGATCATTACTACACCTTGGTGTTAGTTACATGTTATAGTTTCACTTTAACCTAATTTGAACGGTAAGTTAAAGGAGAGTTCATCCTACCTGGTAACTTAAATTAAAGTTGTAATAATGAATAACTTTTTATACGTCAGATAAAATCCTAACCTAATAAAATTCATCGCATTATATTTTTATAGCACCATAAATCAGTAACTTAACGTCTGCTAAATTAGTTAAGAGACTACGCTTGGGTGCTTAAATTAAAATATTAGAGTCTGATATCGCTATTATAGACTTTGTAATATTCAAAAGTCTATATTAATATATAAGACCACAGTTTAAATACGGAAAGTTCCCTCAGATTTTGTCTGAGGCAACTATCAAACAATAAATACTTAGCGTTATAATCACAAGGTCGGTCTACTGCATGAATAAAAAAGCAAGATTGCGCATTGCGTAAGTCCGTTAGTTCCGGTTCACACACTTCAACTTTTGTTGTTCAACTCGTAATTCAACTATACAGCTGAATTGCGAGTTGAGCAACAAAAGTTGAAACGTGTGAACCGGAACTTATTTTGTCTGCTTGTGTGACTTAGACTTGGAAATGTATGTGTTGTACGTTTGTATATGGAAAGTGCTCTCTCTCTCAGGGACGGCATTGAGAATTTTAAAATTGTACCAACAACGTTGAAAAGTTATACTTTTTTGACCTTAATTGTACTAATAAATATTACTTTTAATGGGCAATAGAAGTGAATCTTAATGGACCTAATTGAGTCTCCGAGTAGTGGTGGGTTTTAGCACCACCCTTAACCTAACCTAACCTAACCTACAGGAAACTCAGTCAATGTGTTCTTAGCTATAGTATATAATTTATATGAATAAAACCTTTTAAATAAATATTAAGATGCAAAAAGTTTAGCGTCATAATCAGTAACTTAACAACTACCAAATTTGTTAAGAGACTAAACTTGGGCGCTTAAATCTTATAAAACAAACGTTAACAACACTGTTTGCAAGAAATTTGTTTGAGTATTGTAGGTATAAGAGTAAAGAAGAAAACACTTCGTGACGGAAGAATTTGTGATACTTGCTTCTTTCTACGCATGAGCGCGTGTACAAACGTCATGCATGTATGTGTGTATGATCTTTTATTTTTCTGCGCACATGCAAAGGCACACACATGCATTAACATTAGTTGTATGCGGTTAATCACATAATAGCTTACCATCTACAAATTACACACACAGACTCAAACGTTCAATATGAAAAATAACAAGCATACACTAATCAAAAGTACTTCTTTTGAGTGTTTGTTACAAACAAGCTGTCTTGGCGTCATCGCCAAATTCCATGAGGAATTTTTCAAATTCTTTACTACAGCGAAATCTTATAAAACAAACGTTAACAACATTGTTTGCAAGAAATTTGTTTGAGTATTGTAGGTATAAGAGTAAAGAAGAAAACACTTCGTGACGGGAGAATTTGTGATACTTGATTCTTTCTACGCATGAGCGCGTGTACAAACATCATGCATGTATGTGTGTATGATTTTTTATTTTTCTGCGTACATGCAAAGGCACACACATGCATTAACATTAGTTGCATGCGGTTAACCACATAATAGCTTACCAGCCTGCAGAAAGCGCGAATAGTGAAATTGTAATGATTTACTAGTGACAGTGTCAGTATTACTACTGACCAAGTGTACCCCAGCCAATGTAATCATCTATTGACATTTAACATTAGCTTGTCATTGGAAATCCACCACTAGACTGTATCACTACTGACTAAGTAGTTCTTTTGGGTCAAAATGGAGACATTGACACCAAAGATTCACTAGTAAATTTTAGGCGCTCTAGTAATAGTCAATAGTAATATTATTGTGATTTTCTAGTGACATTGTCAACAGTGCTACTGACTAGGTGCACCCCAGCCAATTTAATTGCCTATTGACATATAACATTGAAAATCTGCCAGTAGACTTTAGTACTATTAACGTAGTTCTTTTACGACCATATGGAGATATTTGAACCAAAGATTTACTAGTAGATTTTAGTAACCCTCGTCTACATACAGTTTTTTAATATTATTGCACATCATAACAAAAGAGAAAAACAATTTATTGACGCATTCATTGACAATATCACCAGAAATACACTAGAACTGTTGTCTCTAACGTATCTCTACTCGCACATAAAAGGAAAGTTGTCGACATTTTAACTAGTGCAATTGTCGCTGGAGAAAGAGTATTGACATAGAGACATATGGTTCTAGGCTGGCTAGAGGGCATCTACATATTACACACACACACACTCAAACGTACAATATGAAAAATAACAAGCATACACTAATCAACAGTACTTCTTTTGAGTGTTTGTTACAAACAAGCTGTCTTGCGACATCGCTTGTTACAACTGATATACACATACACCAATACATCCATCGTGCTTCGCTTATAGTACGACAGCATTTATTATTGGTTTATTATAATAGATGCGACGTGAATACATTTAAAAATCATGACGTATTTACATTTAAAGACTGTTTACGCAGGACTCTAGTACTCGAATATTTCTCGTATTAACTTGTAGCACAATCAGTCAACGTATTCTTTTTAATAAATATTTAGATGCAAAAAGCAAGCTTAGCGTCATAATCAGTAACTTAACAATTACCAAATTTGTTAAGAGACTACATAAACTTGGGCGCTTAAATTAAAAAAATATAAAGTTCTAATTTCGCTACTATAGGCTTTATATTTTCCCAAAAGTCTATATTAATAAATTAGGTTACAGTTTAATTTATGTATCTGTGCTTAGATTAAGTTTAAATGACCATCAATATGTTAATGATTAATTTTAACTCAATGAAAATGACATAAGAATATTGAGGTGACCAAAAAACTGTTCGGTTCTTGAACAGTAAACATACATATATTCAAGGTGTATCTAACTAGGTGGCAGCGCTACTTCAGCTGATAATTTTTTGCTCTATGTGCTTTGTAGTTGAAGAATGTCAAAAACTTCGATTTTGTTTTGGTTTTAGTACAATTATTTTTGTGCTTTTGACATTGAGGTAGTTTAGACGAGAACAATTTTTAAGCCGCACAATTTTTGTTCTTTTCCAAATTACATGAGACTAATTCATCTGGCACAAAATGTATACGTATACATAGCTTTGTGTGTGTTAGTGTTTTTCGTATTAATTTAACACTTGCTGTTTTTTAATTTGTGTGTGTTTGGTTTTATGCTGCTAATGCGGGATTGTAGCTGGTTGAAAAGTTATGCCAACCGCAAAACCACTCTCTTTGCCTCTCTCACCAACAAACTGGCATGTTATGCCAGCACAATTATGGCCGTGTAAATCAGTGCATTCATCAGTTCTTTACACAGCTATGGTTGCCATATTTTTGTATAACAAATCCTTACGCAGTCACCTGTATAATTACACCATGCATATATTTATTTTCGAAAAGACACAATATTTAATGCCGGATCCTTTTAAATTTTGTGCTTTTAGCAAAAGAATTATTAGCGGAATTCACGGTTGGCCTTGTAGATCTTTTACATATTGTAGCTTTGGTAAATTTTGTTAAATTTAAAGCATTGTTGCTTCGCTATTGCATTAAAAAAAATAAATGGCTAATTTAATATTAACACGTGCCGCATCGAGGTTAAATTCGATATGTCACAATATATATACAGGAACCCCTTAAATTGTTCCTTTTAGCAAAAAAAAATTATTGTGTAAAAATTTCAACTCGGTATTTTAATATTAACACTAGCCGCATCGAGGTCAAAGTTCGGAATAAAGGACTAAAAATTAAAGAAAAATGTCATAACTGCCCCTGAGCCGCTTCTAGAACGATGAAATGTAAGACCAACTCCCACTAACATTTTTTTCGGAATATACAAACCCCGTATCTCCACTAAGAGAGTTACCATACAAAAATTATATTTTTTAGAGCCTAAACACAATGTTTGCGGTGCGGTGCGATTTCTCGTTGCGGGAGAGAAAAATAAACATAATACAAAGGAAGACGGCTACGGCAATAACTGTCATTTTTTGTTTAAATTTTTATTAATTTTTTGTGCATACATCTTTATAAAGAATTTACTCTTTGTGTTAAATGTTTTGTAATCGCAGTAACTAAAAACAAAAAATTATTAACATTTTATACATTCACAGATATATTTGATACATTTTTTAAACTTTTATATTTCATGACAAAAATTTTTGAACTTCAAAATCATGTTTTTTGTTTACAATAATGTTGTGAACACCGCCAATTATTCAAAACCTATGAGTCTAAACACAATGTTTGCGGTGCGGTGCGATTTATCGTTGCGGGAGAGAAAAATAAACATAATACAACGGAAGACGGCAACGGCAATACTTGTCATTGTTTGTTTAAATTTTTTTGTGCATACATTTTTATGAAAAATTTACTCTTTCTGTTAAATATTTTGTAATGGCAGTAACTAAAAACAAAAAATGATTAAAATTTTATACATTCGCAGATATATTTGATAAATTTTTTAAGCTTTTATATTTTATGACAAACATTTTTGAACTTCAAAATCATGTTTTTTGTTGTGAACACCACCAATTATTCAAAAACTATGGCAACATCGGAAAGAGAAATGGAGTCAAAAATTGAGAGAAAATAAAATAGATTTTAAATTTATGCCGTTCCGCACTGCGGGTTTTTACTTCAAAATCGTATGAAAAACCGCACCGCAATGAATTCTCGTTACATTGTGTTCAGACTCTATGGCAACATCAGAAAGAGAAAAAGTGTCAAAAATTGAGAGAATAAGAAAGTCGGCAATGAAAATAAAATAGATTTAAATTTTATGCCGTTCCGCACTGCGGTTTTTTACTTCAAAATCGTATGAAAAACCGCACCGCAATAAATAATCGTAACATTGTGTTCAGACTCTTATTATAACTTTTTATTTAATTTTTGTATGGGAACACCCAAGGTGTATCTAACTAAGTGGCAGCGCTACTTCAGCTGATATTTTTGTATAAGTGCTAATTCACACGGTGAAATTTATGACGTCTATTTTTCTTAATTCTCTTTTGAAGTTGCTACCAAAAATTCCTTGCATTCATACGATGTTTTTTTTAAGACGTCTAATTTTACTTCTCTCCACTCATATAGCCAATAAGCTAGAAGAGTAACAATAAAAAATAACAATAAGATAGAAGAGTAAAATTGAAACGTAACAACAATAAAAACAAGAGCAATGTAAAGAGAAATATGAAAAAAACCATGGAAAACAGAAATCGAGTCATTTTTTCTACCCCTCTTTCTTCTCTACCCCGTTCGCTAACAAACAAAAAGTGATGTCGAAAAATAGACTTCATAAAAGTCTTCGTGTGAATTAGGTGTAACAAATCCTTACGCAGTCACCTGTATAATTACACCATGGGAACACCCCATGAGGAACACCCTTAAGGAGTGTTGATAGGAGGTTGTCACACATACGCAATAAAGGACAAATTGATTAAAAATCTATCCCCTAATATTTATAAAATTTTAAACGAATTTGAAATGCATTTTATTTCAAATTTTCCATACAAAATTTTCCTGGGGGTCGATTCTGGTTCTGTGATAATGTGAAATGAAAAAAAATTTTAATTTTCATTTTCACAACCATTTTTCATAATAATTTTCACAATTACATAAAATCCGATTCTCGTTGCTATTATGAAAACATTGTTTTATTCCGTTGTGCCTATGTATGAAACTTTTGTTTTTATGCTATTGAAATATGTCATGTAAATAAATAATATTAATTATTATTTATGTACATATTGCAAGGAACGCGGTATGAGCATAGGTAAAAGTGTTTAAAAGCTTATCGCTACAAAGTTAAACTTAATATTTTTCTCTTCTTTATTATAGATTGGGTAAAATTGACGCTTCCAATTGCAAGGTCCGCTGTTTGTTCCGAATCATTGTCACAAGCAGAATTTGGAACAAACTTTACTTCAACCCCTAGGAGTTATTATTCGTTTCTTCTGTAGGAATAGGGAAATTTGTCATGAAGTGCACGTCTCCTTTCGAGCTTAAATACCGAAGTGGCTGTGCTGAATAAAAATTTTCTTTTTATCTTGCCTGTAGCCTTTAATAAAGAAAACCTTGTAAGCCATTAAATTTTGCAGAAGGCTGGATACGCAAAAATATTTACTCAGCAAAGTCGTTATTGGACATACTTAGGAGAGCAACCTCTTTAGTCCGGTCGACAACTTTGAAGGCTAAAAACTTATGAAGCTACTGTTTGATATGCTCGTAAAATGTTATGTTTTTGTAAAAGGGAAATGATCCCCATCGTGACATCATGGACGTTATTATTTCCTTTTTTAAATGCCGCCGCGCACATCTTAAACACCGCAACTTATTTTCCACATTCTATCATCTTAAATTTTAGCATGACCCAAAGGCATGACCTACTATATGTACCTCTCTGCACTTTTCTTCTTTGATCTTGATACTCACTGTCTGCAGACGCATCTGTTACTGTATTTTTTTATTAACTGAATTTTAGAATTTTCGCTTGCAATTTCGACATTGATTATGTACTTAAATTTCGGACTTGTTGTTAAAAATTTCGACATCCTCTAAATAATTTGCAATCAAAAAAATTTGATTTTCGCTGTTGTGCATGTTTTTTTTTCTAGCTTCTCTACTGTTTTTCAAGTAAATATTTTTTGTGTAAAATAATTTATCATATGAAAAGTTTTTTAAGTTTTTTTCACAGTTACACTAAACGAGAATCGACAGAGTTATGTAACTGTGAAAAGTTTTGTTCAATTCCCCATTTTTTTTTCATAATGAAAATGTATTTAAATTCTTTTAATTTTTCACTGAACGGGAATCTCAAATGCTATGTAATTGTGAAAAAACTTTTCATTTCACAGTTTCACAGAACGAGAATCGACCCTCTGAAATGAATTTCAATTTCATTTTATTTTTTTATAAATATTTAGTCAAGTCACATTTATTTCCAGGTAATATCAGGATTACAAGAACAATGAAAAAATACAACAATGAAAAAAACAACATGGCTTTTAGTTGATCCAAAATATCAAAAATAGAATTTGTTGTAATATAATAATAATGAAAATTATTCACATATATTTGAAAAAATTTCTTCATGGCAACTACCACTAACAAAATTTGCAACGTTTAGGCACTTATCACAGTTTTTTAATAGTTTTTTCATATTTTTAAAGTTTTAAAAGAATTTTTTTAATAAAATATTTTTCACATTGAAAATTATTAAAAAAAGATTGTTACTCAATGTTAAAATTTATTTAATTTTACAAAAATGAAATTATACAATTCAAAGGAAATAGTAATAAAAAAAATTATATGAAAAATTTTCAGGTGAAACAAAAGTAAAATTCTAGACATACTAACAAAACATTTTAAATAATTATTCATAAAATGAGCAAGTGAAATAACAAACAGTATATTTTTAACACTCCTCCTCAACTGCGAATGTGTTTATATTTGTTTTATGTCGCAATGCTTCCAATCTTCTAGCTTGTAAGGGTTTTGTTAGCATATCAGCGATCATTTCTTCTGAAGGACAGTATTGACATTTAATTACTTTCTTATCGACATAGTCCTTGACAAAATGAAATTTAATGTCGATATGTTTTGATCTGTTACTAAGTTTCTCCTCTTTTATTAGATTTAGACAACTTCGGTTATCTTCAAAAATAATTGTAGGATTTTCTTGTTTGCAGTTTAAGTCGCTTAAAACAATTCTGATCCAGATGGCTTCCTTTGCAGCTTCGGATAATCCAATAAACTCTGCTTCTGTTGTTGATAATGACACAGTTGTTTGCTTTTTGCATGCCCAACTCACTGCACTGTTGTTAAATAAGAAAATATATCCAGAATTTGATTTTCTATCGATTCTGCACTCGGCCCAGTTAGCATCAGCATAATCACAAAGTGAATTTGAATTTGAAGTGTTTTCATTGAGGTTTAAAAATAAAGCTTTTGTACCTTTTAAATACTTTGTAATACGCTTTAATTCATTCCAGTCTTCCTGATTTGGATTACTCGTTTTTCTTGCAAGAATAGATACACTAGCACAAATATCAGGACGAGTATTGACTGCAATATACAATAGTGAACCCAGTAAACTTTGATATTCATCATTACGTAATAAAGGTTCCGAATCAGTCTTTCCGTAAGACGGTTCCAGTGGATATTTGGATGGTTTTGCATCCTCTAAACCAAATTTAATTAAAACTTTTTCAATGTACTGCATTTGACGTATTTTAAATCGGTGTTCTTTGGATTTAATTACTTCTAGTCCTAGATAATAAGATATCTCACCTAAACTATTGACATCAAATTGGCTTTTAAGTAGTGAAAGTACATGTTTTATTAAAAGTTTGTTATCATTTAAAGTTTTATTCCAAACGTTTGCTGCTTGCTTAAGTCCATATAAGCTACGTTTTAACTTGCATACTTTGTTACCGTCATCTTCAATAAAACCAGGAGGTTGTTTCATGTAAATGGTTTCTTTCAAATTTCCATTTAAAAAAGCACATTTTACATCCATACGTTCTACATGTAATCTTCTTACGCTAGCAATTGATAACAGTAAGCGAAATATAGCTTGACGTACCACGGGGGCAAATATTTCATCGTAATCGCAACCATACTTTTGATTAAAGCCTTGTGCAACTAAACGAGCCTTAAAACGTTTAACTTTGCCATCAACATCTTTTTTTATTTTGTATGTCCACTTACAACCAACTATATTTGCACCTGATGGCAATTGTACTAGTTCCCACGTGTGATTCTTTCGCAAAGATTCCATCTCCTCCTTCATTGCGGACTCCCATTCAAATTTTTCTTTACAATTTACTGCTTGCTTATAAGTTTTAGGTTCAATAATTTCGTTCAGTTCTACAAAATTAGCCGAATATTTCACTGGAGGCACACCTTTGTTTATTCTTGATGAACTTCGAACAACTGGTTCAGTTGTTTGAATTTCTGCTACAGTTGAGTTACTGGTTGTTTCAGAGTTTGTAAAATATTCAAGATCGTTTGAAATAATGCAATAGGATCCAACGTCAGACTCATCATCAGTAATAACAGGACTATTTTCGATCATTTTTGGAGAAGTAGATATTTCTAAATATTTATCACTGTTGTCATCATGTTGTGAATTTAATACTTCTTTAGAAAAAACGAATTTAAAATCTCTACTAATTGTTATTTTATTAGTACTTGTATCAACAAAGCGTAGTCCTTTGCTTTCTTCATCGCAACCCACAAATGTTAAAAGATTTGATTTGTTATTGAATTTTTTCCTATGCACTTCAGGAACTAAGACATAAGCTTTTGAACCAAATATTTGTAAATTTTCTATATCTGGCATTTGTTCTTCCCATCTTTCATATGGAGTACCGGGAATTACACTTGTAACGAGTCGATTTTGTATATAGTTGGAATACATAATAGCCTCACCCCAGTAAATTTTTGGTAAACAAGCTTCTTCTAAAAGACATCGAGCCATTTCAACAAGGTATCGGTTCTTTCTTTCAGCTACTCCGTTCTGTTGGGGACAATATGGAACACTAAATTGTGACATGATACCATAATTTTTTAGAAAATCAAACATCTTTTTCGATTTGTATTCAATTCCATTGTCGGACCTGATACATTTGGGAACCCTTCCAAATTTATTTTTTACCATTTCAATATATAATTTGGTTTTATCAAAAACCTCTGATTTTTCATTCAGCAAATATACAACAGTATAACGACTAAAATCGTCAATAAAAGTTAAAAAATACCTCTTCTTTCCAGGAGTTATAGTTTGCATGGGTCCACAGATATCTGTGTGACTTTTACTGCGTTCATATCCCGGTGTCCAAAAAGCTTATGATAATAATGTTGACACTTATCAATATTACATACAGCTTTGTTAACTTCTTGAAAAGGTTCAGTTACCAGTTGGTACAAATTATTGATACATTTAGCAACTCCGACTTCAACATTGTTTTTGTTTAAAATTTTACATTTCGCTCCCGAAAATAGAATCTTGAACCCTTTTAACGATAACTTCTTAACTGAGAGCAAATTTCCTTTAAAAGATGGAATGTATAGAACATCTTCGACCGTAATAATTTCTTCAGCACCCTCTTGATTAAAAATTTTTAACTTGCAGGCACCTTTTCCTGCTGAATAAACTCCATCACCATTTGCAACCGTTACTTTTTCATGCCACGATTTATCTAATTTTATAAATTCATTTTCATTACTGCAAATATGGCAAGTTGCGCCTCAGTCGACTACCCACACATTAGTTTCTCCATTTAGAACGAAACAAATTATTTTCTTCATTTTCAGCGACTTTAGCTTTATGATGTTTTTCATTTTTTAATTTCCAGCAATCTTTCCGTATATGACCAATACCACGACAATAGTGACACGTAATATTTTTAATATTTTTATTTTTGAATTTATTTGTAGTTTTTAAAACAGAATCTTCGGCACAGCTTCTTCTTTTATGTTTTTCAAATTCTTCCAGCAGTTTATTTTCGACGATCGTCATAGTAAGTTCTTTTTCATCTCTTATCTCAAGTGCTGTTATTAGGGTATCATATATAGAAGGCAAACTACTAAGTAACATTGAAATTAACCAAGATTCCGAAATTTCTTCACCAAGCGATTGTAATTTGCAAAAAGTAGTTTCATATTTGTAATATGTTTATCCATATCTTCTCCTGGCTTTAATTTAAGTTCACAAATCATCCTCATCGGTTTAACTTTGTTGCTAAGGGTTGATTTTTCATGATATGCTTTAAGAACATTCCAGGCATCTCTAGCATATTTACATTTGGCAATAGGAAATACTTCACTTTCATCAACAGCCAAACCGATCAATATAGTTGCTTCGTTATCATGCCCTTTCCAGACTGCATCAGGACTTGCAGGGACTGCATTTTCGATTACATCCCACACCTTTTCCTTTTTAAGCAATAATTTCATGCGATATTTCCATATTTCGTAATTATCGCGATTGAGTTTCGTAATTAAAAATTTCGGATCAGCCATTCCACACAGAAGAATATATCAAGACTCCAAAAAACAATATCAGTAACCACTATTTGTTACACAGTGAGAATCCAGGCAAATATGTAGTATATTTTTTTTATTTATACACTAATCTCATACAATCTTTATTGAAATTTAAAGGCCCATAACCTATTAAAAAAAGATTGTTACTCAATATTAAAATTTATTTAATTTTACAAAAATGAAATTATACAATTCAAAGGAAATAGTAATAAAAAAAAATTATATGAAAAATTTTCAGGTGAAACAAAAGTAAAATTCTAGACATACTAACAAAACATTTTAAATAATTATTCATAAAATGAGCAAGTGAAATAACAAACAGTATATTTTTAACAAAAATTTTTTAACATTTTTTTTTTAATTTCTCTTTCGTAAACAATTTTTGAAGCTTCGAATGAACTGTAATTTAAAGAAAAAAATAGTTCACCTGCGCTTCCGCTACTACCTGGTGAATGTGCCTTGTATTTAGTTTTGCATTCAAAAAAGCATTTCTTGTTGCTAACTATTTTAACAAGGAAATCGTATATGAATGCTAAATTAAACATTGAAAAATAAACCGTAGCAAGGTGTAATTTCTTGTCCTAATGAAATTACATTTAATAAACTGTTTAACACGATAGCGTTTACTGTAGTTAATGAAATAAAAAAAAGTGACAGATATATGTAATAAATATAAAATAAAATATCAATTAAACTGCGTATACATATGTATTTATAATTAACCGAAAGGATATTTTTATTTAGAAGATACCTTCTTTAAATATTGCAGACGTCTGCTCCTAACCGGCACTCCTTTGCAAAATGACTTAATGGAGTTATGGTCTTTGATGCATTTCCTAATGCCGTACGTCTTTTCTTCGCATCGAGAATTTAAGGAATGGTTTTCTAATCCAATGACCGGTATGATTGAAGGCAATACGGAATATAATGAGCAGCTTATACAGAGGCTACACAAAGTGATAAGACCTTTCTTGTTGAGGCGTTTAAAGAAGGAAGTTGAAAAACAAATGCCTAAAAAGTATGAGCACGTAGTCATGTGCCGCTTATCAAATCGCCAGCGTTATTTATACGATGATTTCATGAGTCGGTCCAAGTAAGTTTCTTCTGTCGAACTTAAAATTACTTGTACTCATACTTTTATAAATTTCCTAATATTTCCAGAACAATGGAAACTTTGTCGACAGGCAACTTGTTGAGTGTCATTAATGTACTCATGCAATTGCGAAAAGTTTGTAATCATCCGAATATGTTTGAAGTTCGTCCCACATTGTCACCCTTCCAAATGGAGGGAATTTCGTATGAAACTTCTCGTTTGATATGCGATTTAATGGAATATGACCCGCTTACAGTGAGTGAATCCTTTTTTTAATTACAAAACTGTTATAAACTGATTGATTCCCTTTCAAACTGTTAATATTAATGAGTAATTTATTTTTCTTTTTATATGCAGCAAATTGATTTACACTCCCTTAATTTATTACTTATCGAATTAGAATTGACACTGACAGCGTATGTGTCACATAAATCTCGTTTATTGGCTGCTCCACGCAAATTAATCGAAGAAATCGATACAATACCAGAACCGGCACCCAGGTGTCCAACCGGCAAATATAAATTCCACATACGTGTCAGGGATGTTAAAGTACAAGAAAGTATAAATATGCATGCCAGACAAACGGTGAAGGTTGGCACTAGTCCGGCCATGAGACGCGAGGGCAATAAATTTGTGCCTGTAAATCCAACACTGGCTACATTGCCCGCCCTTGGAGCAGGCATTGGAGAAACTACAAATAGTCGCTTGGGCAAACGCATAAATAATATTATAAACCCCATGAGTGCACCCAAATTGGGACCAATAACGCCAGTAAGTATTACCACACGTTCTCGCGACGTTTCAATGCAGGATGCTACCTTGGGACCAACACCAGCGAAGCAGTTAAAATTGCACGACACCATAAATAGTGAAACAATAAAAACTAGTGTAAAAACTGAAAAACCCAGAGATAATAAAGCCTTTGTGACTGCCCTGGCGCAACAGGTCAAAAACAGTACATTATCAGAAACGCCGACAGGTTCGGGTAGACTTAATAATGAGCTTACTGTTAAGAGTGAACCTAAGGAGAATTTGGATGACGATACATCGTCTGAGTTGGATCCCATCTACAATATGAGTGACATCTTACAACAGCGCAAGGAGCAAAGGTTGGCCCGTCTGAAGCTTATGGCGGCGGTAAACAAGAGACGCACAGAAGCCACTCCAATTTACGGTGCTGATTGCCGAGAATCCATAGAACAATGCAAAGAAGCCAGTAATCTTTTGGATTTTTCCAGCTGGCAAACTAGAGGTCTAACAAACTGCGCTACCGCCATGACAAGACTCCAAGATAATTGGACTCTAAATAAAATGTTAAAATCTTACGAACTGCGCTGTGAAGGTCTCAGAAAAATATTTCAAAATTTCGTCATTTACGTACCGTCCGCTTGTGCTCCCCGCATTCGCTTCTATGTCAATAATTTAACGTCCTCTCGTTACTTAAAAGAACAGGAAATCGAGAGGAGTATACAAAACGAAATGTCTCCAAAATTGGCCATGTTACATCCAATAATATCGGCCATGACAACACAATTTCCAGATCCTCGGCTTATACAGTACGACTGTGGCAAACTCCAGACACTAGATCGTTTGCTGAAGCAATTAAAGTCAGGACATCATCGTGTATTGATCTTCACGCAAATGACTAAAATGTTAGATGTATTGGAAGCATTTCTTAACTATCATGGTCATATCTATTTGCGTTTGGATGGTGCCACAAAAGTCGAACAGAGGCAAATACTTATGGAGCGCTTTAACACAGATAAACGCATATTTTGTTTTATACTTTCTACTCGATCTGGAGGTGTGGGCATAAATCTGACTGGAGCTGATACTGTGATATTTTACGATTCAGACTGGAATCCCACCATGGATGCTCAGGCGCAGGATCGCTGTCATCGCATAGGGCAAACAAGAGATGTACATATATATCGCTTAGTTTCCGAAAAGACCATTGAAGTTAACATACTAAAGAAGGCTAATCAGAAGCGTATGCTTAGTGATATGGCCATAGAGGGCGGCAACTTTACAACGTCATTCTTTAAAAGTTCGACTATTAAGGATCTCTTTAATGTGGAATCGCAACAACAAATGTGCGAAAATACTGCTGCATCAGGCACAATTAGTCAACAGGAATATTTCGATAAGCCCTCTACATCAACTGCAGTTGTAGAAAACATTGAAGTTGATTTAGAAAAGCAATCGCTAAAAGCTTTCGAATCCGCTCTGGCAGCTGCCGAGGACGAGCAAGATGTACAGGCCACTAAAACGGCTAAGGCAGAGGCGGCAGCAGATCTAGCTGAATTTGATGAAAACATTCCATTGGACGAGGCAACAACAGCGGCAGATACCAATGTCGAACTTAGTAAAGCTGATTTGGAAATGCAAAATTTAGTCAAACAGGTATGTTGCAAGATTTTCCAAAAGATTTATTCATTAGTTTAATGAATTTTGCTTAAAATATACATTTATCTGGATTTTGTTAATTTCAAATTGCTTTAATCTTAAGCTAAATAAATAAGCACTTTCTCTTTCTCTCGTGAGAGGAAAACTTCGTTAGACCTTCAGCGATTTTTATCACGCTTGATTATATCACTCAGCGTCTAATAATTCGCTTCGAAATTGGATCCATTTTTAAAGCAGGCATTGAATACAATTTTAAGGGTTTAAATTTTCCATAAATTAAATTTCTACCTGAGTATTTAATGCCCATATCAATCTCGTAGATAGACGTTCAGACATAGTTAAAGCGATTTTTTATCACGCTTGATTATATCACTCAACGTTTAACAATTCTTTAGATTTCCAAAATATCTTAAAGCTTGGAGGTAGGAGGAGTCAGTTTTATAGCGGACATTTAATAATTTTTTAAGGTTGTACATCTTATATAAATTGAAATTTCAACCTGAATATTTAATGTCCATATCAATACCATTTATATAGACGCTCAGACATAGTTAAAGCGATTGTAATCACGCTTGATTATATCACTCAGCGTTATACATATTCGAAATTGTTATCGGTTTTATAGCGGGCATTAAATAAATACACTTTAAGAGTTTAAATTTTCTACAAATTAAATTTCTACCTGAATATTTAATGCCCATATCAATACCATTTATATAGACGTTCAGACATAGTTAAAGCGATTTTTACCACGCTTGATTATATCACTCAGCGTCTAATAATTTTTTATAACTTTATTCCGCAACAATTTGTCGACGTTAAAAAGTCAATGCAATACCAATAAAATTGGCATTTGTCTCATAGACTACTTAATTAGACACGACACCGGCGAATTCAAGATAATTCGCTTTACCATGATTTTGCGGTAGAGATGGCAAATATGACTAATTTCTATGCCTTTCTCTGTCATATTATCTTGGTAAAATGACATTTAGTTATTTACCAAATAAAAATTTTCTTGGCAGGAATTGGCGCAAATTGGATAAAAAATGAATTTGCGCCAAAATCCTTGCCAAAGTTGGTAATTTGTGGACAAAATTTAGTAGATTATTTTGTCCACATATTACCAACAGTGAGAAAAGTGCACAAAACAAAACTGATGGTGAAAAAAACATGGATTACTAGGAGCATCACACAGCAAAAGTGAAAATGTAAGTATATATTTATTTTTTATTTTAGTTATTTATTATCAATTTCAGTAATTTATTCTTATTTTCCATGAGGCACAGATGTACTATTGGTTGTCCTGCAGGATAGAATGTGGATTTTTTTCCCGACGGAGCCAACTAAGTAAGTAATTTAGTGAACACTTCTGTGCAAAGTGAATTTTTTTATTGAATTGTGGTTGGAAGTTTGTACATTGGAAGGGACAAATATGTTTTTATCCAATGTACAAGTGCTCGGTTAACATGTAGTGCAGAAAATGTGTGTTCCGATCAATAAGATCCAAAGATCGCTCGCTTTTTGTTATTTTTAGAAGGAGCAAAGTAATGTAAACTGCACGAGTAATGTGTACATATAAAGTGAATTGAAAGTGTGGAATTTTGTACATTGGAAGGGACAATGATGTTCCTGTCCAATGTACACATTCTTTGGTTAACATGTCGCGGTGAAATTAAGTGCTTGGAACAATTGGATTTCAAATTTGTTCGCTTTGTTGTTCGCTTTGTGTTAGTTTTTTTGCAAGTGCTTGAAACAAATAACTAGTTTTAGTGACTAATGTGTACATATAAGTGAAGTGTTTCTGTGGAATCATGTACATTGGAAAGGACAATCATTATCTTGTTCAATGTACAATTACGCTGGTTAACAAACCGCAAAAAAATTGAAGTGTTCGGATCAATTGGAATCCAAATGTGTTCGGTCGGTTTGTGTTCTTTTTTTACTAGTACTTGGCAGAAATAAGACTAATGTGTTAGCGTGTAAAGATGGAGGAAATAAAAAACAATTGTTTAACCAGTATAAAAATGAAGGATTCTTTAATTTATTGATTTTACCTTTAAATTAGATCGCAGAGCGTGGAGACGTCGTAAATCTTTTTCAAGGCTCACAACAAAAGTGATTTAATAAGCACAAAAAAGATATCAAAAGTACCGAACGAACGAATAAACCAAACCGTTAGATATTTTACTAGTCAAAGTCCAAGAAAACACTCCGAAAAATCAAGAATGATCAAAAGAGGAATAAATTTGGACCTTGACTGAGTACTATTCAATTGAATAGGGAAAATTTCACAAACTGTCAAAATATATATACGAATAGCGTTTTGGTTTAAACACTAATGTGTGCCTATAAAGTGAATTGACAATTTGGAATTTTGTATATTGGAAAGGACGATGATGGTCTTGTCCAATGTACTATAACACAAGTGTGTAAGTCGCGAGAAAAAGAAGTTTTCGAATCAATTGGAACGCAAATGTGTTAATTTTGTGTCCTACTTTAACTTGAGGCAAAAATAGCACTTTTCATTAAATAAAAATCCGTTTTACGCGCTCCAGAACAGTTTATAAAAGATTAAACTTTTGTTTTATAGATATAAAACCTTAGTTCTATAATTAAAAAGCCATTTTACTGCATGTTTTCCAAAAAAGTTAATTTCCTTTACTAAAAATACAATTTTAATGCTATTTTTAAATTTAAGAAATTTATTATTCGTCATATTGTCAGAAGTTTATTTTAATTTGAAATTTATTTGCTGGTGGTTCAGCGTTGTCTATATATTTCATTGTTGCTGTAACAAATCATCAGTAGACTTCAACCACACATTTTGAATAGTCACAAACCTCTTATCTTATGGACAGACTTTCAAGAACTATTTGAGAATTCACAAATAATAATATTTTTGAAAATCACAAAAGAAAAATAAGCGTAGTAGGATTTGAAACTAATACAAAAAACCCAGCAAATAATTTATATTCGATTTGAATCTATTTTATTTTTCTACGCCTTTATACAATTAGAAATCCATTGGATAACAATAAAAGTAATTATAAGGCAAAATGAAAAATAAAATCTAAATTTAACATTTAAGAAATTTATTATTCGACATATTGTCAGAAGTTTATTTTAATTTGAAATTTATTTGCTGGTGGTTCAGCGTTGTCTTTTGTGATTTTCAAAAATATTATTATTTGTGAATTCTCAAATAGTTCTTGAAAGTCTGTGCATAAGATAAGAGGTTTGTGACTATTCAAAATGTGTGGTTGAAGTCTACTGATGATTTGTTACAGCAACAATGAAATATATAGACAACGCTGAACCACCAGCAAATAAATTTGAAGCTATTTTTAAATTTAAATTTTATTTTCATGTGTGAACGTCAACAAGGAAACCTGGAAGAAACTAAATAAAATGTAGCAGCTAATATTCGACCCCTAAAAACTATACTGGAGAAAATAATACAGCTCCCAAAAGAAATCCATTTAAGAATTACGAAGGAAAACAACTTTAGACTTTTTTGGCATAAGTAAATGTATTTTCGTTTCAAATTTTTAAACAAATTGATTAATTAAATCAGTATATAATCTAATTTTGTTTTTGTTTACACATATATGTAGTGCAGAGTTATTTTTGTAAACATTTAAGATAATAAAAAATTATATATTTATAGTTACTAAAAAAAATAAAAATTAAAAACAATTCCTTATTTTTTCAAGAATTTATTACTATTTACAAACTAGGGTGATTATACGCTCAAAAAAGGAAGAATAATTGCCTGCAATTGATTTGGATCGCCTAGTATTAAAATAACTTATTCTATTCCAAGTTAATACAAAAGTTTTAAAGAAAATCATTTATTTTCATAAAAAAGGTATTAGTTTTTCAATATAAATTTAATGCAAAAACACACTCGATTAAGTTAATTTGCTAGTTATTAGCATTATTTAAAGGATTTGAAGGTGTACTGAAACTTTATAGGTCCACAGTGTAACTTATTTTGTTTTAAACAATTTTTATAGATAAAACAAATAAACTAATCAAATTCACGTTTGCGATGTAACTTTCTTAAATGATGCATGCAACTGAAAGAAAAAAAGTTAATTAATAAATGTGCATTCATACATATTAAAAAAATACCTTGGCCTTGAATTTCGTCCGAAGCTGATCCAGGTAGGCAGCTTTATGTTCTCTGCAAACAAGTTTTATGATTTTCCCCTTGCAAACGAATGTTTGATTTTGCGTTTTCTTGTTTATAGTACCTTTTTGTAGTTTATAGTACCGATAGTACCTTTTGAATCATTTCTTTCAAAGCTGTTTTAGCATCTGGTAAAGGTGGGCCAGCCAAAGAAACATTGATTTCTGGAATATTTTCTTGGCCAGCTAATATTTCAAGCAACATATCATTGATCTTACTAGCCAAAGATGGACGCATATGATTGATCATTGGGTATAAATGTTCGACCAGTATTTGTTTCTGATCTTGTTGCATTTACCAACAAAGAGGCCAAACGATTTTCTGGAATAAATAAACGGTGAGAACAATTAATATTTCAAATACCGAAATATTTTTAATATAAAACTTACCGTTTTTATGCATTTACGAACCAAGCTAACTTTCTGGAACCTTCTGAACTGTCTTCGTGGCTCGGCCAAAGCAATATAAGGTGCTGGAATAGTTTGCAACCCAAAGTAGAGTATTAAACATTTTTTTGTATGAACTTACGGATCCAAAAAACGTTGGCCGGGTCCAATTTTAGGCATGATAGTACGCGTACATTTTTATTTGGTAGCACGCTCTTAAACAAAAGCAGCTTTTAAGACGGTCCGGCCAAAGCAATATACGGTGCTGGAACAGTTTGCTGCCCAGTTATAGCACAAGCACACATGTGCAGCCCAGCGTGGAGATATACGCACTTGTGTAGGCACTTGTGGCTCAAAACAAGTTGGCCGGGCACTATTTTAGGCACAAAGAAGACTCCAGCAGCATTATGTTAAAATACTTGACCAAATTGTTACCAATTGTCGTGTAACGCCCATGTGCTGCACATATTGTAAGTCCAGATGAGCTTTACGAAATTATTTTTGTTGAGCTAATGCCGACTTTCCTGTGGCGTTCCAACAAGCTTAAACAGCATGCACAACTTTAGCAATTATTTTATTTGCTACATCTTCCGAAGTGTACAAACACGTTTCGTTTAGATGAGTCTTCATCATCGGTAGTAACTTTGTAGCCGCATATGTCCAAATGTTCCAATTGCCTGGAAGGTATCACAATGCCCTCAGATTTTTTTGCAAACACTGTAATTGCTTAAATATCTCACATTATTTGGGCAACAATTTACAGTCAGTAGCTGAGGAATACCACTGGCTTTCAATTACACACTTTAATATGTTAAAAACACATCTACGTTTTACAAATATTTAATTTTTAATTAAAATTTTTCACTTTTGAACAATTTTTGTGAATTTTATTTTCTAGTTTTTTATGAACATACATATGTTTGCAAATGCAGTATAGCTATTGCTTTTTATACATGTAGAAAACAATTTTTTCTCTCACTTTAATAAACTTGGTAAAACAGCGAATTCACACCCAACCAGCTGATACGACGATTTCGCTTAACTCTGAAGTGAGAATTCTGTTTCATATTTTGTGATTTGTCTACACGTTGATAAATAACATTTAACATTATTGTGTTGCTCGGAGACCCAACCCACTTGGGTCCATTGTGATCAGAGTGGTTAATTAAATTATGTTGCAAGTAAGGCAGCACTAAAAAAATCCAAATAACAGCTTTTTAACATAAATAAGAAAGTTAGGTTATCAAAATGTAGAAAATTAAAATTGCATATAAAAACATTTTATGAAACCAAACAAGAATTAGAATGCATTTTTCTATTTATTTATTCCATGATATGAAACTATGTATTGTATATGTTAATTCACATGTGGTGGTTTTAATACCACCACATGATGTTCATGTATATATGTTTTCAATAAACACACTCACGCACAAAAACAAATGGTACGCGGATAAAATTTAAATATAATTTAAATACACCAGGTTGGGCATTTAAAATATTATTTAAATATGCACTCAGATATACAATTTGGCATTTAAATAGAACTTAAAATTAATTACGGTTTAACTAATAAGTCAAAAGTTGGCCCTAAATCTAATATTAGCGGAATTCATGGTTCATAAAAAAATTTGTAATTTTAAATTTTAATTCCAGCTTTCACCCATTGAACGATATGCCATGCGCTTTGTAGAAGAAACTGGTGCCGCTTGGACTGCCGAGCAACTGCGTGCTGCTGAAGAAGAATTGGAGGCACAGAAGCGTGAATGGGAAGCAAATCGTCTGGCAGCCCTACAAAAAGAAGCAGAATTGCTGAAACAAGAAGAGAGTGCTGAGGAACCCTTAACCTACTCACGAAAGGATGCAACAAATCAGGTTAATAAAAGAACTAGTAATAAGAACAATAAAAAAAATCGCAGGGGAAATGATAATAGAACTAATTCTTCGGTTAATCGCAAAAATCAAAGAAATAAACAAAGATTACCGGCTTTAAGATCGCGCAAAGTTTCTTCTGCGCCAGCGAACGTCTCACGGAGAGCTTTAGCTCAGCGCAAACGTAGACAATTAGAAATGATGGGACGTTCTACAAGTCGTGGTCAGCAAAATAAGACTTCGACAAGTAGAAATGCTAGAAGAGATAGTAGACGAAGTATAAGGAATCGAAATGTTAGGGGGAATAATATTGAAAACAGTAGCCAGGAGGAGAATAGTAATCACAGTAACAGTAGTAGTAGTGAAGATGATGAGGAAGAAGACAATGAGAATGTTACAGAACAGGAAGAAAGTGAAAGTGAGAGTCGAAATAATGAAGAGGAGGACGAGGAGAAGGAAGTTAGTGATGATAAAATTGTAGAATCAGACGATGATAATGATGAAGAGATAGAAAAGCAGGGGTTAAAGAAGAAGTTTAATAAACAAACTAGCATAAAAAATAATAGAAAAGTTGTAGATTACGAAGAAGAAGGAAAAGAAGAGGAAGAAGAAGAAGAGATAGTACCAAATATACGAAAACTAAGATCTCTTAGCGGATCACTTGCTCGTGGCAGTTTAAATAAATCCTGCAGGAAAACTTTGCCCAGCCGCAGTAAATTGACGGCGAGAAGCGAAAAGTCTTCCTGTAATGTGACCAATAGAAAGACCACACGCACATCAATGGCTGCTGCCGCTGCGGGAAATGATTTGGAAATAAGTTCTAAACAAAAAACGGGAGTAAAAAATCAAAAACTTTTAACCTTTGCACAAAAACGTATGCAACAGAAGAGACAAGAAATGTTACAAAAAAAGAAGGAAAGTGCACAAAGAAAACGCAAATTGAGTTCGAGTCCAGGTAAAACAGCTTCAACTTCCAATGCTAGAAGAAAGACTAATGTGGCACATACAACACAAAGAGTTTTAAGAAACAGTCCCAGAAAGGCGCAACAAAAAGATGACGTACAAGAAGTGGAGGTCGACGAAGAATGTAAAAATGAAGAAGATCATTATAATAAAAACGAAGAAAGCAGGGAAGATAGTGAACTTGAAGAATTCGAGTTGGTAGAAGTCCATGACGAAGAAGAAGAACAAGACGAAGAACAAGAACCAAATGATGGGCAAGAACAATATGAAGAAGAGCAAGAGGCTGAAAGTGTTGATGAACATTATGTAAATTTAGAAGATGACGATAGAGAGAATCAAGACATCGCACATGAGATCATTACAACAACAATTACGAGATGTAGAAATATTCGAAATATAACAGTAAGAACTCGAGGTGGTAAAACTATGAAAATAGAAGAAGAAGACTCAGGTGATGATGATGATGAGGATGAGGACGACGAAGAGAGAGAAATTAACGAAGATGGCCACAATTCGGATGATGATAAATCAAGCTATGCCACAGCTGGTGATAATGACAATATTAGTATCGATGAAAATCTACTTCATCAACAACAGCATAATCAGTGTGATTTAGACAATTCTTCCGGTATGGATGTCTGGACTATACAAAACCAAGATACCACAACCAATTCCACTTATTATAACGTATCGGATGAATCGGAATCAGAAGATAATGATAGCATATCCGCACTAAATTCTTCAATTAAGAAAACACCTCAGTCTGCTGCCAAGTCCAGTTCGTCTGTACATTCTAGTTTAAAAAACCAGGCAAGTAATAGTACACCTCAACAACAACAACAGCAACAACAAAACGAGAATCATACGCCACGAACACGCTCCAGGGGCTCGGTGAAAATAAATCTCTGGACTTTGGACGAAAGTCCAGTATTGCCAACTATTACTAGACACAATTCAGCGGGGAAATCGAACAAAAATCAATATTATACTAAAAAATCAGACGATGAATCTGCGAAAACGCTTGATAATCAGAGATCAGTAAATTCAAACAAGACCTCCACTTCTCATCGAGGAGCAGCAGTAACCACCATAAAAAGGCTTAGACAAAAATCGAATGAAACACAAATAAGGACTCCCAGCTCGGTAAATACTTTACATCGTTGGCTTTTGAAGACGCCGCGCACATCAACGACACAATCAAGTGCAAGCGGCGGCGCAGGTGCAAACTGTACCGCAAAATCTCTGAGTGAGAGTACTGCCTCATGATGTTGATTGAAGTTGCGGCCAAATAGGAAACAGTATTAATTTGCAGTCGAATCAAGCTTAGCAGTGTTTATTACAAAGAAAGCTGGGAGATGTTCGACTTTCGATATCATACGATATTCGATATCTAACGACATTCGATATCGTATAAAAAAATTAATAAATATTTCTGTTAAATTCTATAGAAATATTATTGAATTTCTTTTCGATATCGAATGTCACATATTGCTGGTGGATGTATGTAATTGCTGTGTGTGTATTTTTGTTAATAATGGTTTACTTTTTATTGGTTTTCCAAGAGGATAGAATGAATGAATGTTTGTTCCATTTGTGTATTTTTTTACACATTTTAAACTGCCACTTAAACATATATGTTTGGTTTATATTCTTTCTATTCGAGATTGAGATTGTCGTGCAAATTTGAATTTGGTTTTAAATAAAAAAATATGGATAATGTATTTCTAATAAAAGTTCAAGTTAATGTTGTATTGTGAATCCGCACTTTTCTTTTGTATTTTAAAGAATGTTTATTGTTCAATTCCCAAGAGAGGGAGAGAGAGAGAGAGATAGAGAGACACAGAGGCTCTGAGAGTATTTGCATGTATCTTGTTCGTCTTATGTAACAACTTTGGTTTTATTTGAGAATCGCTTTCCAATAAAGTTTTTAATAACTTAAATGGATATTTTATATGCAATTTTTAGAATACGTGTACCCTAAACTTTGTGGTAAATAATTCTTCTGGAACTTTGTTATTTGTTTCTATATTGTGTAAAGTGTTAATGTAATTGAAGTTTCGGTTTTAAATAAATTATGAACTTAAATCGCTTACTTCAGCAACTAAGATTTTGAAGTACATATTTGAGTCAAACTCAAATATATTATTCAACTGTTGCAAAATAACTCGATTCCACTAGCGGAATTTATGCTTTGATATTGTTAGACCTTTTGCATCTTGTAACTTTGGTAAATCTTGGTATATTTAATTTTTTTTTACAAGTGTGAAACAGTTCGCACTGAAGAACAAGACACATGCAAATATTCTCAGAGAGTTACTCTCTCTCTCTCCCGCTTGTGAATTGGACAATAAGCCCCAATTTACACTATGCAAGTCTTATTGCTAAGCTGATTAGTTTGTTTGGCTAGAGAGACGGGGGGAAAAGAAACGTTGCTGTTCTCCTTGTCTCTCTCTCTCTCTCTCTCTCTCCCTCTCCCTGAAACGAATCAGCTTAGCAATAAGACTTGCATAGTGTATTTTGGGACTAAGCAATGCAGAAGAAAAGTTAGCTCACACTTAAATAATTAATTAATAATTAATAATAATTATGTATGTAATGTTTTCTTGTTATCCAATCACTTTAATTTGAACTTTCTTTGTTAACCATAATTTTGTTTTGGACAAATACATGCATATGTACATATATAGATATGAATATGTACAACAAATGATCTCTAAACTAGTTAGCATGATTTGCAAAACATTTTTCTTCGAACTTTTAGATACTGCTGCTTACATTTTCAGAAACGAGCTCTCTTTAATTACACCTGCTTCTTCGATTTTTTTTTGTTTTTCGTAATTTAGATTTTTTTACCTTTATTCAGATCAAAACTTTGTATATTAAAAAATAATGGGAATAATAACTAAAGTTGTAAATAATACATAAAAATTAAAGAAAAAATTCAAAAATATTACTTAATATGTATGTAGAATTAAAAATATAATAATAAAAAATGTTTAGTTATTAGTTAGAATTGATAGGTATTAATAATATGTAATCCGAAAATATAAATAAGTTGGAAAAAGCCACTAAATTAAAAAAAAACAATTTCCTGAGATTATAGCAAACAAGATTATAAAACTATAATGCAATACTTTTTTTTTTAATTTGATAAGAGGAAGTAAAAAATATACATATATATAATTTTATTACTTATAAAAACAATAGCAAATATTGGTTACAAAATTGGTATTAACAATGAATTCTAGAACGCATAAACACAGCAAGGCAAGGCAGTATTCATTCATTGAACAATGCAACTGCAATTTGCTGCCTGAAACTGTGAACTTCTTTCTCAACTAGTTACATCAGATGAGCTGATGTAATTCAGCTACTGCTGATGTTTATTTGAGTTATTGAATAATTTAAAATATACTCAACACATAATAATTTGTATGAAACTATTTTCATGGCTTCGTTAGTCAAATCGTATCGGGCTGTTGCGTATCAGCTGACAAAATGTGTGACATTTAGTTCACACACTTCAACTTTTGTTGATCAGCTCGTAATACAGATTTAAGAAAGAAAAACAAATTATGCAAAAATTAAAATCCCAGATTTTCGGCAATTTAGTTGGCATTAGTCGTCAGTCGTTTAACAAAAATTTCTTGGCATACGTTTTTAAATACATAGAATTAAATGTAAGAATCACTTTAAAATAATTCTTTTTTATACATTTTGTATAATACAAAGGTCAATCGTATAGTCATTTCGCTGGGCTCAATTAAAACCGATTTTGTTAATCAAGCCTTATGCGATGAAATAAATGCAACCCCGCGAATATTTTTGCGTATGGGGCTGCAATTGTGTTTTTTTATATGTAGGCAATTTCTTGCATTTTTAGAACCACGTTTTGCTGACATTTGATGTAGTACCTTAAATGAGAAATACTGATTTTAAAATTTTTATATGTACATTTTCACATTCGCAAACGTACATTTGTATTTCTACTCTTATATGCATACACTCACAGAAATAAATACATTGCAAATCATGCATACATTTTCGTAAAATCGTATCTTTACTACAAATGCGTTCTAGAACCGCTTCGTGCGCGAGTATTAAAAAAATTTCCACCATAAAGTTATTGAAACTATTCTGTTGTTTTTAAAATAAGAAAATAAAAATATAACAAAAAGAAGCAATTTTTTTTAGTTTAAATTATAATAGTGCTAAACGAAATTTAATTCTTCGTAATAATTTTTTTTGTTAAAGGTTAATATATTAAATATCATTAGTTATGTTTTAAATATTATAATTTTAAATTAAGTTTTTTTTTAAATCTATAAGTAATTTAGTTTTTAATTAAAACTTCTATAGAAAAGCCGAAAAAACTACAATTATAGGTTTAACAAAGACTACCTACCTACCACCCGTGTATTTTGTTATATTATAAAAGAAAAAAAAATTCGAAATTATTTATTAATTTATATACCTAAAAAAAACTTCATAAAAGCTATAAAATTTGAAATATAAAAAAAAACAAAATATTTAAATGATAATGATAAAATCTATAAAAGCTTTTAACAAAAAAATATAAAAATAAACAAAAATTGTATAAAGTTGTGTTTTATTTAAATTTTATTTATTTCAAAATAAAACTTTCACTAAGTGTAGACAATTTAAATACATAATAAAATTTTGCGAATCTTTGGCCCTTTAGTTACATAACTAAACAAAAGAAAAATAATTACACTTTTGGAAATATCAAACAAAACATCGAAATTGTCTATAACTGTTTGTGTTAAAAAAAAAGAAAAGAGATTTAAAAAATATTATTTTCTAATAGTTTTTGTAAATAAAAGTCTGTTTTGGTGTCTTCATTTATTTTAAAGGTTTCCATTACAAAAAAAAACGTAATTTTAAAAATTTTCAATTACTCGAAAAAGGAAAGTTTGGCAATGGCATTAATTAATTATTTTGTTTTATAGTATACACTTTTCTTATTTCATAACCTTAGCTGGGGCACCAAAACAGTTTAATTATGTTTGAAATCGTGAAGCAAAGAAAATGAGAAATTTCCAAAAAAAAGAGTTTTTGCCATTCCCAAACGGCCTTAGATTTCGTTCTACATGCATATCTATTTTTTGTCTAATATTGTTTTTAACGCTGGAAAAGTTTTATTGCTAAACAAAAATAAATAAAATTTTTATAAAACCTTTAAATTTTAAGCCACCAAAACCAAAACAGCTGAAAAGAAAATAATATTTTTTTCTTCTTTTCTTTATTTTTTTATATACAATAACACATCCCGTCTTTCCTCTATTTGTGTGTGATTTTATCTATCGCCGACCTGTTCTGGGTTCTTTATCAATTATAATTTGAAACTCTTAAAAAGATTTGGATATCGGCCAATACAATGGAACAAATGCCGGTAAGTATTGTCTTTGTTTAATTATTATTTTTTAGTTAGTACATATTAACAGTAAATGCGTTTTTAAAAGAATGCGGGATATAAAAACGGCAGAATTCTATTTCCCATATCTTTTATAATTTCTTAAATAAAAATTGTTCACTCAAACCTTTATTACGAAAGAGCTAATCGAACGAATTTTCATTTGTAATGACATTTCATCTGGTATTAGGATTTCTCTCATTACTCCGAACTTGCATGAAATTTACACACCTAAAAAGTTCATACAAGTTTGTACAGGAAATGAAAAAAAATTACTCTCTCATTCGCTCTCAAAATTTCGCAATAATTGTTATCAGGAACGCTTTTTTGCAATTTTATGCAAGTTCGGACTGTTTCGTTATCCAACTGCGAGTGTCAAAAAAAAAAAAAAAAAAAAAAAAAATTAAAACGACGCTGACACTTAAGACTACCGTTTGAATTCTCCAACTATTTCAGTATGAAAATTTAAATGTTGGAAATAATTTTTTTTTTTTTCTTAATCTATATTTACTCCTCTCCTATAGATGTGGTGTCCACCAACTCCACCCCAAGACAGCGAAGATATTTACATTGATTATTCGCTAAGTTTCATGTATGATGTAGAACCCATTCCAGAATCAGAATTGCCGCCAGTGTACACCAAAAAGGAGTACAAACGTTCTCGATCTGATGCCGGTTTCATGATAGATGGCAACAAAAGGCCGGCCAAAATACGTCGCGAGGAAATGTTCTCTGCGCCACGATCGCTCTTCGATAGACCATCGCCAGCTATAGCGAAGATAAGACGTGATTTAAAGAATCAACGCTATCGTGGAGTATTCAAGCCCAACATACAGATTCCCGGATTAAAGCCTCAGATACCTCAAAAACCCTTGACTGAACCTGAAGGAATGATAGAATGGTGTGTCTATGAAGACATTGCCATTCTACATGTTTTAGTGAATTTACAAGGTCTACCTTGTAATTTAATGCTACTCTCTCCAGGACACACACCGAATTGGGATTTGGTAGCGGAAATTGTGAATGCCTTCTCCAAAACCTTTCGATCACCCAAGCAGTGCAGATGGCGTTATGAGACCATCATACAGCCGCGCGAAGAAGGCAAATTGGTTGAGAGTCCTAAGAAACAAAAGAAGTTAAAGGCAGCCTTAAAGACGGAGTACCTTAAGAGTCCCCTAAGATGTTTGAGAACTACGCAGCAATATGTCAACGATAACAATTCCACATTCACTAAGATCATGCGTTCTCGTTTCGATTGCATAAAGACGGCATATTTGAAAAAGGCCCCGCCGCCAAAAAGGCACTTTAACACACCCAGCTCCATGAACCCCAAGCACATGGAGGTGTTGCAAGAATTTGGTATAGTCAATTACGATCAACCGATTTCACCACAAAATATTGCCGTGATGAGAGCAAATAAATTAAGGGAAAAACAAAGATCACAATGCCCGCCACCACCTCCACCAGCTGCTACACAGACGCAACAAGTTTGTCAAGCAGTTCAACAGCAGCAACAAACATGCGGTGTTACCGCCTCCAACACAGTCAATATAGTGCAGCAGCAAGGTGGTCAAACAACCACACATTTGCAAGAATTGGTGCAGCAGCAGCAGCAACAACACCAGCAGCAGGTGCAAGTAGCAACAGCTCCTCCAGGCCTACATACCCAACAGTTGCAAATTCATCAACTTTCGGCCGCAAGCGGAGTCGGACAACAACAGAGTCAGCCACAGACAGCAACAGCCATTGTTCTACAACACGCTGGCAATACTTCACAGCAATTGCAACAGCAGCAGACGGTTGTCAGTGGCTCAATAAATCAAACTACCCAGCAACATTTGCTGAGACAACATGGCGCATCTACCACTGCGCAAATTGTTAAAGCGATTGTGGCACCCCAATCCGGCCTTCTCACAACAAGTCAAATGCAACAGTTGCAACAACAATCCAACAATTCACAAACAAATTCCAGCCAAACACAACATGTCCAACTGCAACAGCAGACTTCTTCGGGCAGCATTGTGGCCACACAGGCTTCTGTTTCAGTAGTACTAACGACACCTGTCCAAACAATATCATCGACTGTAACAAACCAACAACAGCAACAACACCACGCTAATCAAGTCTCCTCTCAAGGCACCCAAATCGTATCCTTATCACCACAACAAACCCTCGTATCGAGTTCACCTCAAGTGGGAAGCATAGTGCAAACTCAATCCCTACCACAGGTTGTTTCAGTATCACAACTGGCCACAGTGGGCACTGTACTTACGACATCAACTGGAATGCAACAACCTACAGCCACTGTCACCACTCTCAACACTTCAGCCTTACGAGCACAAAGAATTGTAGCAGCACCCAGCGGCACAACTCTCCAAGACGTAGTATTGCAGCAAAGATCCGGAGGCAATCCCAGTCCAACTATTGTCTCCATGTCCAGCTTGGGCAGCAACGTAACCCAAGCACAGCTGCAAGCAACACAATTCCAATTGGCCTCTATGCCTGCCGGCACACAGCAGGTAGTTACCAAAGGTATCAGGGTTAGTTCGCTACAGCAAGGGCAGAAAATTGCAGCTGCTGCTCAAGCGGGCAGCAATCAGCAGGGCCAACCACACACTCACATACAACTCTACAGGCAGCGGCAGCAATTGAAAGTCTTGCAGGCAGGGACTGCCGGCCAGCAAGGACAACAAACGGTCGTGCAAACAGCCTCCGGCCAAACGGCTTTAGTTAACGCTCAAGGTACCATTATACAAGGAAGTCTCATGCAAAGTGGTTCAGGAGCCACAACGGTGCAAGTTGTGCAAGGACAAAAAATGGCGGTAGCAACTTCAAATGTTGCTGCCACTGCCCCAAGTGCGGCGGGCGTTGTGACGACCGTAGCCGCTTCGCAGGTCCATCAGCAACAGACCCAACAGACAAGAGCTCAATTCATCAAACAAGTGGCCGCAGCTACGGCTAAACAAACAATTACACGACAAGTGGGTGAAAGTGACATGTTGCTGGTGAAACGGCAAATGATATCAGCTGCTACACAACAAAAAGCCGCCCAAGTCCTGCAACAGGGAGGGCAAATATTTACAACCACCTCGGCGCAGGGCATACAACTGCAGCAGACTTCTGTATCGTCGGCGCAGGGCTCTAGCTCGGTGCAACAACAGGGCAATACACAGCAAATAGTGCAACAAGTAACGCCACAACAAATTGCGACTCTGGTCAAAACCTCGGTAGCGCAATCAGTTTCTGGCAGTGGTAATCAAGGCATAACTGTAAACACCGGTCAACAACAAACCCAAAACACCGTCAACATGGCCCTGTCGCAACTCAAGCCAGGCGGACAAATTAAAGTAACCATGGCCAATCAATCACAAATGCGACAATTGCACATGCAACAGCAACAGCAGCAGCAGTTGGCAATGCCTAGAAAAATCTCACGTATGACACAAATACAAGCTGCTCAGGCAGCCAGTCAACAACAGCAGCAGCAGCAGCAACAACAGCAGCAAAATACTACCACCATCACACAAACGAGCAATCAGCAACAACAGCAGGCTACACAAATTGCACAGAAAACTTCGGCCGTATCTGGAGCATCGAACTCGGCAAATACTGGCGGTGGTGTGCAAACGCAACTGGTTCACATACAAAATACCAAGTCGCTTCCCAGTTCTGTGACGGTACAGCAAATACAGCAGGTTATGCGTCAGGGCCAACAGGGAACGTTGGCCACAGCTGGCTTTGTTTTGGGCAAAACCAGTGTTGGCCGTGTCATACCAGTGTCGGTTGCCTCGCAGCCCAATCAAAGGCAAACAATACAGGTATGTACTTATGCGTTATATGTAGTCCTAGTGAGTGGGCCAACTTATGTAGCTGCTTATTATTTTTAATGAAAGACGACATCTTAGACTATTACGAGAGGATTTTAATGATTTCCCCTTTAAAATCTTTCACAGTAGATAGATTTTTGTGAAATTTCTTGTATGTACTCTGAAAAATTTCTCATGTTTTTTTTACCTTAATTTCCTCCCAGAAAAAGTCGTTATAAGATCTCCTCTATAAACTTTTTAAGAAGCCCCGTTCTTCTCCTACGTGTCCGTATCTCTCTGAAGACCTCAACCTAGAATTTTCATAAATACCTCTATTTTTGAATATTTTATTTGCCCATTCGTCGTTAAGGGGCTAAAACAGTAATCGAATAATTTTTGTGTTGATAATTACAAATTCTTTGCCAAATTTTATTTATTTTCCATTAGGTTGTTTCAGCCGCCTCAGCTCAAGCTCTGGCTGCTGGAAATTTAAGAGCACATGTTACCGCTGGACAAAATATAGCAGGCACTATTAAAGTAGCAACGTCCGGCTCTCAATCACAAACTCAACAGGCAATTATTACGGCAATACAACAACAAGCAGCCGCACAGCAAAGTCAACGACAAAATGCCAGCCCTGTGCGTTTACAAACTACAGCTGGAGGCAATTTAGTCGCGGTAGTGCAGCAGCAATCTCTACAGCAGCAGCAACAACAACAACAACAACAGCAACAACAACAACAACAGCAGCAGCAACAAAATGTTGTAGTAAGTTCATCCGGTGGTGTTTCAGGTAATCTAAACTCATCGAATATTACACAAGCTGAAATAATGTCGATAACACAAACATCTGCAGGAGGAACAATGACCTCCACATCCACTCAACAGCAGCAACAACAGTCAGTTATGGGGCAACAATCGACCGCACAACAAGTGCGCACGTTGGTCAAAAAGAAAATCATGCAAATACGCAATGAAACTAAAGATTAGAAATAAAAGGAAAAGCAAAAACGATACGATTAATTATTGTAATTATTTCCAAGCCAAGAGTTGGATCGCCTTCAATTACATACATATTTACTTCTTTGGCAAAATCAAGATCATCTAATTCGTTTTACTTGAAAACAATTTCTTTAAATATCCAAGTATTATTCGTTTTAATAATAATTAACTAAAAACTAATTTAAAAACTAACAAAATTAATTTCATGGCATAAATAAGGAAATTTCTATCTCTCTCTCTCTCTCTCTCTCTGTCTCTCTCACTCTATCTTAAGTTTGGCGTTGTGTGTACATATTAAATGGAAAAACAAAATTTCTTAAAGTTTAAGCAAACATCTTTAAGCTATTCTTCTCTACTAAAGTTACAATTTATTTTTGTAATCTGTTAAACTAAACAAAATTTTAATAGTTTTTATTTAAAAATAAAATTTAAGTTTCTTTTTCAATTACAATATGGACATTTCCATAGAAAAATCCTCTTCTCCCGTCACGTCACGTTTGTAGAGTCATGTCTAAGAATTGGTTTTTTTTCTCTTTTATTAGACATTAAACTGCTCAAATTATCTAGGTGGACTACATTGTTTTAAAATATGTATGTAAAAGCAATTAATGAAGCTGACGTAGTTATTGCGTGGAAGTGCCCATATGTTAAATGCAAGTAGAAAAAAGCAGGAAATAAGCTTAACCATAGAATTATATATGTGTAATTAATCTTTTTAATTTAAATTTAACTATTCTAACAAAAACAAAACAACTTATGTACTAGTTTTAATCGGTATGTCGTAAAAATATTAATTAAAATTTTGTATAAACTCTTGCCGAGAGCATATACATTTCTTAATGTAAATTATATAAATATAATCTTGAAATATATGTACAATAAATAGATGGAAAAAAGTAATATGTGTGAACATTTTCCTTTTTTGAGTCACTAAGATGAATAAAGTTCAAAACGATCTGGTAACGCTGGGTAATTCTTACAGAAATCGGAAATGAAACACAGGCTCTTTCAATACGCTGGAGCAGATATGATGAATCAAGCTCTAATCAGATAAACAAGAATATTGGCTAGTCCTAATTTACACTATGCAAGTCTTATTGCTAAGCTGATTAGTTTTTTAGGAGAGAGATACGAGGGGAAAAGAAACTTCTGTTCCCCTCGTCTCTCTCTTCTACAAAATAATCAGCTTAGCAATAAGACTTGCAAAGTGTAAATTAGGACCTAGAATGGACGATGAAAAAATAAATATCATGAATAAAATCCCACGGGGAATAATTCCGACTAATAGCAAGTAATAGGGAAAACAAAAAATTCTAATTGGAAAAGGGAGAAATTTCACGTGGAATTTTATTCATGATAGCCCTGAATTAAACGACAAATTGCAAACGAAAATCTAATTATCATATTTAATTGATGTTTTTAATCGCCCATGTCGCTTGAAAAAACCCGAGTCGATTATCTAAAGATTGTCGTAACATTGTACAAACAAATTTTAAATTTTAATCCGTTAGGGTACTTATTTGAACCCATTTAATATGAACGGCACAAATAAATACCCACGTGAATGTTAGATAAAACTGCTAAATAGATTCAATACCTCAGGGTAATTTTTAGCAACCATATTGAGTTCCATGAAAATTCTGCACCTAAAATGCAAGGTTAATGTTTATATGACGGATAAATGTTAAACTGTTTCTACAAAGTGCATAAAGTGTGTCAGTGAATGTAGAAACAGAATAAAGTCTGCAACTTCAGAAAAATCGCTGACAAATTAATCAAGCCCATAATAACATCGACGGCAGTAACTTCAAATGCTCTCTAATTTTTGTTTTATTTTCTTTTGTGCTTATTTTTCTTTGTAGTTTTATTTACAAAATGTATGAAATTTATTGACAACGTTGTCAACTTGGTGCGTTTCACACCATTTTGGGTGCTTTTTGAAATTTTTTGTGCGAAAAATTCCTTAGTTGGTGCGTGGTGCGCTTTTTTTTTAAATTTCGGTGCGTTTTTTAATTTTTGGTGGCACCAACGCAAATTTAACACAACAGTGGGTTAAACCCGGAAAATTCTTGTAGTGAAACTTATCAACTTGCTGATAATGTTAATTACCATATTAATACTAATTATGTTTACAAAATATCACAATTTGAAATAAAATCTGTTGTATGGTCCGATGATAACAATAATGATGAAAATATTGGCTTTATTTATTTGGAACAATTAATTTTTGTTCTCTTTTTAAAAAGTTTTAAACAGAATTTATAAAATTAATGTACAAAAATGTATCATCTTGTACAAGTGAATGTAAACATATTTATGTGCCCTTAATTATGAAAGTTGTATAAGTCATATATTTCTTTGGTCGAGATATTTAGTACATTACATTTGAACAAATCCAAAAATATTTCTGAAATTTATGCAACAGTTTAATTTATAGTTACTAGTATAACTTTATTTTACTATATCGAATCAAAAATGCGTATGACTTAGACCACTTTCATAATTAAGGGCACATGTATACCATGTATGTACGAATTCGTTTAGTACATATGTATATTGTGAAAGGCTATTTCTTTTAATTTTATTTATTTTAATACTGAACTTTTATTAGTTTTGAATGCTTACTATTTATTAATATTTGATCTCTTAAAATTTTTGTACAGAATTTATGAAATTAAAAAAAATATTATCAAACAAATTTGTTTAGTTTTTTTTAGGTTTTACCCTTTTAACTTTGAACTGTAAAAACCTGTTTTAGGGCCAATTTCACCAACTCTATTTAAATATAAATTCATATTTAAATGTCGATTTTCATGATTTTTTGTATGAAAAAATTACTTTTGAATATGAGTTGATATTTAAATAAGTTGGTGAAATAGGCTCTTAGTGTTAAATTTTTAATACAATAATATAACAAAAATTAAAAATTTTAAAAACCCCCGACTTTTTTCAGAAAAGATGTTATATCTTCTAAGCGGCTGGAACGATTTTCTTCAAACATAGCTAAGAACCCTCTCGATCAAGTCATCTTTCAAACAGAAAAAACTAAATGAAAATCGGTCCAGCCATTTGGCCTGTACGTGGACACGGACAGACACACAGATACACACACACACACACTACAAACTTATAACACCCTTTTTTTTAGTCGGGGGTTAAAAAATATAATATTCAGGGCTATCATGAATAAAATTCCGCGTGAAATTTTTCACGGGGAACAATTCCAACTAATAGCAAGTAATAGGGAAAACAAAAAATTCTTATTGGAAAAGGGAGAAATTTCACGTGGAATTTTATTCATGATAACCCTGATTATACTTTTTATGCAAAATCAATTGAATAAACATTTTAAACTAAAATATCTTGGTGCGTTTTTTTTTTGTAAATGGTGCGATTTTTTCTCCATTTTGGTGTGTTTTGAAATTTCAAAGTTGACAACGCTGTTTATTGAAAGTATGGTAACATTTTTGTGAGAATGAACATTGATATGTGAGAGTATAAGGGAAAACGCTCTCAAAATAAAATAGATTCTATCTCACGATCGGTTTCTGCGGCTATTTTTTGTGTCAATTTGTATGGAAAATGTGTTGAAGCCGGTATTCTTTTTAATCATTGAAAAGAAATATTTTGCCACTGTTCTGTTTCTTTCTACCAATACGTTCGGTTTGTGTTTTTAGGTGTTGTAATTTTGTTTCAGATTGAGCAGCTTCGCAAGGATGTCTACTTTTTCTATGCCGTTTCACCACACCAACGTCATTAGTTTTAGTGCACGGCAACATTACCAAAATTTGTACCACAACCTAATTTCTATTAAAGGTTATTACATTCGCTAGAAGTTACTTGGCTTTAGTGCTGCCAGAAGTAGTTTCCCTAATCTTCCCAACATAAAGACCTGCGACCCCGAAAATCCCAATCCATTTAGGGAACCCAGCTTTTCTTTGTTCACAAATAAATACATATAAAGAATAATTTTTAAACATATTTTTTCCCATTAAACTGGTCTTTGCAAAATTATCTCTTTGTCTTTTGTCAACAGAAAAATCCTTATGCAATTTTTATTAAACATTTGAAGAGAACGAAAATAAACCTTTTAAATATGACTACTTTCATTAAAATCAAGCTAAATATATTTATGTATGTAAAAAATTCCCTTTTCCTCCAAATACTCCATTTGGGAATAAATCTCGCCATCTGGCAAGACTGGTTGTCATGCCTGACGCACACATTGTCGTATTTCCGCCTAGTTAAAGTGCAAACGCGGTGTAAACCATACCTGCTGCATCCGTGTTTACATTTCATTTAACATCCCTGCATTAATCATAAATGTCAATTTAGTTCGCGCTCTCTACTCACGTTGTCTAGTTTAGTTTTCTGTAAAGTTGGTGAAATTTGGGAAGAAATTAATTAAAAAAATGTGTTAAATTTGTGGAATATTGAAAAACAAAGTGTTTAATGATGATATTTATAGTGTTGAGTGTTTTGTTTTTATACGAAAATCAAGTGCAACAAGTAAAAATTTGTCTGAATGCATAAAATTGTGAGGCCACCGCATGCAACAGCTTGTGTTTTTAGTTTGTTTTGTTTGTGTGCATACAAAAGTTTAAGGCTACTTGTCATAAAAACAGTAAACTTTGATGCCGCACATGGCTTTAATTCTTGGAATTATGTTGAAAATAATTTGCATCCGAGAACATCGAAAGACTTACATAATATGATGAGCCTACTGCTGCTGGCATTTAATGTACGATATTGCAGCTGGGGGTGCAATCTTCGTACACTCGTTGAAATAAATCAAATTGTTTTGTGTTAATAACGTGTCGAATATTATCCAGTTGAGGCTTCGAAATTGAACAATGTTTTTAAAAACTATTCCGAAGATGCATAAATAAGTATGTATGTATGTATGTATATTAAACGCTGTCCCCTGTTGTGTAACCCACAGAATATTGTTAGTCTATGGTGTAACCATTAATGGCGAGTTGCTTAATCAAACTAACCTAAAAATAAGAGTGTAATCTGTAGAATCGCCTGACACCTATCAGCTAAATTAAAGTTCTCCAAAAATAAAAGGAAATATTCAAAGATAACAAAATAGTGTTTCATAAATTTTTTTCTTTTGAAAGCAATTCCAAATTTTAAATAATTGTTAAAGATGTACCTACGTACATACTTATTTGCTTTTCGAATTGGAAATAACGTCAATGGTTGTGATTGCATGGACGTTAATGCATGCCGCCGTTGTGAATTGATTTAGAAGTGTAGATATTGATTCTAGCCTAAGATTTTTCCAGAAATAAGGTACATGTGCATACACATGTACCTATAAGTAATTGCAATTATAAACTTAGCACACCTTACGCATCGTTTAAACTCCTGCAATATGGGCCAAGATTTCAATTTGTTGGACATGTGCACATTTCAGGTAAATTAAAAATTTTTATATGTACATATGTATGTATATTTTATTACAGTATAAAATTTACTCCAAGATATATAAAAAATAAATAATATTGTACAAAAGAAAATATGTACATACGTGTATTAGCGTTTAAAGATGATCTGAAAATAATTCCAATTCGTGTAATAGAACATACAGTAAAATCCTGATAATGTGTAATCGCAAGGGACCAGTAATATTTAAGAAATTACCGGTTTTCGATTTAATCGGATTTCGGTTTATTGAGGTTAAAATAAGAAAAATAAAAATTAACGGGGTACTTAAAAAAAGTAGTACGAGTAGGTTATCAATTCGTCTGTATTTTTCTTGTCTGTTTGCTGCTTATAACTCTGGACCTTTTAGACCGATTTTTAAAATTCTTTTTTTTTTTGTCTGGGAGGGTATAGCTTTCTTCATTTGATCGGATTTTAAAAAAGTGGGCGGGTTCACTCCCACTAATTTTTTTCCATTGATTTTGCGATTTTTTACTTATCTGATTGCTACAAAACTTAGCAAACACAAAAAAAGACAATTTAGCATTAAAAAAGTGGGCGGGGTTACGCCCATTAAAATTTAATATATTATTTGACGTGATTGTACTTCACCGATTTTACCAAATTTGGCAAAATACCTTAAGCTTTTACAAAAGCACAATCTTCCATTCAAAAAAGTGGGCGGGGCTACGCCCATTAATATTTAATATTATGTTTCACGTGTTTATATATCACCGATTTTTACGAAAGTTTTCGCATAGCTTAAGCTTTTGCAAAAACAAACTTGCATTAGAAAAAAGTGGGTAGGACCACGCCCATTAAAATCTAATATATCTTACGTTTTTCTAATTCATCTATTCTTACGAAACTTGGCATGCACCTGGAGCTCTGAAAAAGACACAATCTAGCATTAAAAAGAGTGGGCGGGGCCACGTCCATTAATATATAATATTTTATTTCACGTGCTTGCACTTCACCGATTTTGCCAAACTTGGCAAATACCTTAAGTTTTTACAAAAAAACGATTTTGTATTCAAAAAAGTGGGCGGGGCTACGCCCATTAATATTTAATATTATGTTTCACGTGTTTCTATTTCACCGATTTGTACGAAAGTTTTAGTTTAGACGGAATTACGCCCATTAAAATATAATATAATATTTTACGTATTTCCACTACACCGATTTTTACGAAACTTGGCATGTACCTGGAACTGGAACCGAAAAAAGTGGGTGCGCCAACGCCCAACGAGTTAAGGCTATTAGAAGGCAGTTATTTTGTGCTTAATGAAGTGGGTGCAGCCACGCCCATTAAAGATTAATATTATATTTCACATGTCTCTGGCTGACCGATTTTTACGAAACTTGGCACATACCTTAAGCTTTGAAAGTGACGTAATGCTGAATTTAGAAAAGACGGTGGACACTGATATTTATTAAATGGGGCGTGACCACGCCCCTATAAATATAAAATTGGTTCCAAAAAATTTAAAATAAAACTTAAAAAACCAAATCCAAAAATAATCACTGAAAAGTTAAAAATAATTTGTGGTTCAGTTAATCAAAATATTTTCCACCTTGGGCGACAAAGCGCCACAAATCAAAATACTGCTAAAGCCCAAAAACTCAACTTAAATAAAAAAACAGGAGGAAATTATAAAAGAGTTTTTGTTTATAAAACTTTTTATAAAAATTCAAAATTACAACAACAAAACCACGAATTAAAAACTAAATTGAGCAACCAACCACCACTGGTTCACCACCATATACCCAAATCACTGAACAATTCATCAGATGAGGGCAATTTGAAATCATCATTTAACCATTCGGACTCTTCACCATTTAGTTTCTCCTTGCAACCGTATTCCTTTTTATAACCCATTTTACGCAAATCTTCATCATCACCTTCGCCTTCCTCCTCATCGTCTTCGACTGCTTCGAGAGTGGTAAGTTTTTGAAAGGGTTTCAAACGCTTTACTGCACCTGTTGTAGCTCTCATGGGCTGCACTTTCAATATCTCATGCCAATTTTCCTTAGGTGGCTCTATGGCTGTTACATTTTCTACTTGGGCCTTCGAAATTTTGGGCAATTCTATTTTTTCCTCATGCCAACTTTCTACCTTCAGTTCGTTGGAGGCCAAACGTATGATGAGTTCGAAAAAATTAGCAAAATGTTTGCGAAAACGGTTGTAATCGAATACATCATGATTGCTATTGGCATCCATCATGTTATTTTGATTGTTGACATTCTTAGAGCGATTAAGAGGCCCATAATGGTGAAGCATGTCGATGCCAGGAGCCATGGACTCTTCCCAACTCTGAAAAAGGATTTGATTAGTTTTTTTTTACTTTAGTTGTATTAACTTATACGAGTAAGTTACAATGCCAATAAATAAATAAATATTTCGAATTATACTTACTAATTCAGTCCAATCTTCAGCTGGAGTGCTCAGTACAGAGTTAACTACTTTAACAATTTTCTCTTCGATATTTAAGATTGATATTATGAATTTGGGCACCACTAAGGCGCAAGATAAGTCACAACGTTGTCTAGAGTTATTTAAAATTTGTTTTTGAAATGAGATAACTGGTATATATTTAGTTACTAGAAGTTATATAACTTTTCTTTACCTCAACTCATCTTTGCGCATTTCCATTAATTTATCACCCTCCGCTATCAAATGATCATAATTCTCTTCAATTTGCATGACCAAAGCTTCCTTAGGTTCATTGTCCGATTTCTCTTGTAATTTTCTTTGCAGATCTTTGAATTTTTGCCAAAGCTCATCTAGTTCCAACTGAAATTAAGAAAAATATATCAACAGTAATTTAGGTTGACAGGTTTCTAAGCAGAGAAAGTTTTCAGTTCACTTGGGTCCTGAGAATAGCAAGCGCATAGTGGAAGTTATATAGAAGGAAAGCTTCATTCATTTCTATTTTCGTTTCTACGCTCTGTTAGTTTTTTTATAACACCGTTGCACAGTGGGATTGTGGTTGACAGATATTTGTGCAAAAACTATCAGGAGTGATACTTAATCATTGAAAGATGACAGCGAGCATTATATTGACTAAACTAAAAAAAAAAAACTAATTTCATAAAAACCGCACACCGCGATTTGGCAATTTCCAGTACGATATTATTCGCTAGCTCATCCTCTTCATTTTCAGCGATATTCTGTTGTATTGTCGAATCCATATTAACTCGATGTATGAATTTTTAAAATTCTTGCATTCGAGCACATTTGGAGATTGAACCATTTGCTTTCTTAAGGTTTCGATATGGATTGGTAGTCTTAGGTCAATTTACTTTAGCCGTTTAATACGAGTATTTTCCGTATTACATCTTAAGTCTCCAAACCTGGAACAGTGACAGGAAATATTCGGTGGTTTCTTTCTCTTTTTCATCCTCCGTTTAACCCTTTAGGGGTGTGTTTCGAATGGCTAGTGATCGATAGTTACCGCTATGGACTTTCGATTTGAAATCTAGGAAGATATCCGGTTGTTTCTTCCTCTGCTTCTTCATCCTTCATCGAACCCTTTGGGCGTGTGCTCTGAATGTCCAGTGACCGATAGTTACCGTTAATACTTGAAATATAGGAATATATTTGGAGATTTATTCCTCTTCTTGCTTCCTGGAACATTGTGGGCGTGTACTCCAAGTGCCGAATGACCGGTAGTTACAGCTGTGAGGTTTGGTGGTTTTTTCCTCTTCTTCATCCTCCGTCGAACCCTTTGGGCATGTGCAACCGATATTTATCGCTATGAAGTTTTGTATTTGAAATCTAAGAAGATATTCGGTGGTTTGTTCCTTTTTTTCATCCTCCGTCGAACCTTCTTGGGCGTGTGCTCCGAATGCAATGAGGTTTCATAGTTAAAACCTAGGAAAGTTAACTGCAAACCGCATTCCCCTTAGATTTCTTTGGGGTCACATTTTCTAGGTCTCACTACAGGTGGGCTCTTTCTGACATCGTGCATTCACAATTTTTTGAATTTTATTTGAGATTGTTTCCTTCCACTCTTTCATGAGAATGCAAATGTCCTAGATCGTTTTAATTGCTCTCTTAAGCGCAAGGGTATTCGCCCTATTATTGCCATTAATGTTCTCATATCCGTTATCCGGCGAATAACACGTTATCCCAAGAACCCGGTATTCTTGGATAATTTTTGATTTGATGAACATATTTTGCAGGGATCTAATGACCGCTTTGATGTTAACAAAAATGTGAATATCTCTAGTTTCTGCACGGCAAGCTTAATAGGTGTAATTTTGAATAAAAAAAGGGGAATTGGTGGACCTTGCTGAAATTTGCGGCATCCGATACTTTTTCAAGTCTACAAAAATCAAAGAATATATCAAATCGATTTGATGAAGACTTTTTGAAGTTTTCAGAAAAAAAAACGGTTTGTTCGAAATGTTCCGTCATCCATATCTCCCGAACGAATGACCCGACTTTAGTCAAATTACCAAAAATTGGCGTCCCTTTTTGAAGTTAAGAGGTGTTGAAAATTTTGTTAAAAAAACAGATTTGTGAAAATTTTATATCCGAAAATTTTCGAAATCTATCGAACTGAATCGTTTCACTATCTTACCACATCCGGTATGAAATATTTCAAAAGAAAATAATAAATATTTATATACATTTATGAATGAAATTGCTACCGTTTGTTTTCTAATATTCTCCTGAGTCTCATAATGTACATCGATTCTATGCAGTATCGGCTGTGCTGGTATAAAAGCAGTTGAGGTAATATTTTTAATTTTGCTGCCCACAGAAATTTGAGAATCATTAACTTTGGATTTCTTAAGATTTGCCATTGAATTCACTACCAAACGTTCCAAAATTAAGGGAAATGTTTCCAAATGATCTGATTGAATTCTGTAAATACATAAAATACAAATTAAAAGAAAAATCTGCATTCAGAACCAAAGCACAAAATTAAAAAAAAAAACAAAAACACAAACCGTGAAAACATAAGCTTGTGTAATAGGCAAACAGCGTGCGCTAATTAATAAAGTTTCCGGTTAGGAAATCTTTACCTTAAACGATTTGAATTTTTCGCCGTGACTATGGTTATACTTTCTTCCTGACTTTCGTCGGCCGTTGTGAGTAGCACAAGACCCACAGCTTGCACATCCGATTCCCAGCTAAGAAATTCGGGAAAAAGATCAGTTAATTTCTTAGTGCCCTCCGGGCAATCCATGCTAAAGGTCAATTTTATAGCCGCTGCTTTTTGGGGCTGTTTCGTTTTGAAAAACATGCTCAATGGTAAATAAGCGTATTTATATATAACTCTGGGTATACCTCTGATCGTTATATACGATATTATCGCTTCTACCCGAGCTGTGGGCAAGTGTAATAGGTCAGCTATAAAAAAATCTAATTGCATTTGTTCCTCACTATCCGCTTTTACATCGATAAAGGTAAGAGCATCTTGCGAGCATTTGATACCATCGGCAAGATTGAATACAACCTGCAGTTCGGCCAAGTCCAAATTAGTATGCCATTTCAAAAGGCCTGAGCACACGGGCAGTTCTTTTAAGGCCACACTGGCGGGTATGTCCAATAGTATGTTGTCGGCATCATCTTTCACCGCAGTGTTTAAGGAAAATTCAAGTTGTACTTCTTCATAGGATTTTCTATTAATCATTTCCATATCTTGTATATCGGTGACTTCTTTGATTTCTTGCTCCAATTGCGTAAACTCATCCATGGCCTGCTGAAATGATAATTCTTGCGTATTCAAGGGCGCCACATGAAATATAAAAGGATCTGCACCCAAATAGCCTATTCGAAGTTTGCCTGAAGGGCCCAAAGTTACAATGGCCCCTGGTAAGCCCAATAAGTTTGATCTTTGTATGGCCACTGGAGACTCGTGTTTGAATTGGGCAGCCCATATGATGCTGGCATTTTCGTAAATGAAAACTTTCGACGTTTCGGAGACAATAATGGTAATTAAGCGAGCAGATGACTCTGAAAGGAAATTAATGCATGAATCCAAAATCAAAGTGATATATAAAAATAGGTATTCATATAAACTTACCCCAGTAGTAGCCCACCACAAAAGTGTGAAAACATTTTGGAGCATAATCCAACTTTAAAATAAACTCCACCTTTCCGTTATCGGTTAAGCATAGAAAATTTCTTTCGCCCAGTATCATTATTGAGGCATAGTTGCTGTAAAAAGAAATTGTATATTAAACCAAATTTCTTTAAATTTCTTTAGAATATTATAGAAGCTTTCTAACCTTTTGCTTTGTATGACATTGATGTCCAGAATACCCTCGCCCAGACAAACTGACCAAGTGGGTTGATAGTGCGATTTGTTAATGGAAGAATGGGAGAGATCTTGATAGCTTTAAGTAAGTGAAAAGAAAAAATAAATACAGTTATTGGTTAAATGAAAAATCTTTCGATTATGGATGGCAACTGAACTTTAGTTGCGTAGTCAGTTGATAAAATGTTATTACATATGGCATCTCCCAACTAACAGCTGTTCATTTCAGAATTTTCAAGTTGAGTAGTTCTTGAGTGATAAAATGATTAACATGGGACAACTTATTTTAAAATGTATTTATTTAAATATACTTACTGTCAGTTTATAGAAGACAAGTCAAAGTTCTCGTCTATATACATATATTGAAAACAAAAACAATATAAATAGGCAGACCGAAATTTTTATTTACCTTCTATAAACTGGCAGTTAAAATATTGGGCCTTATTACGAGTATCGTATTTCGACTACGACTACGACGATCTTGTATTAGATTAAAGAAAAAATGTTGCAATGTTCTTTAGTCTAGTACAAAATCTTCGAAGTCGTAATACGACACTCGTAATAAGGCCCATTCTTCCAGGATTTATATGTCTAACAGATATATTTTATCATGCTAATAGATCTCTGTTAATGCAGTTGGTTTGTGTCTTGGTTTATAAATTTGAAAATTTATTCAGCTTTACAACTTTGCCAAAATTTTGTTAGCAAAAAATTAGGAGGTCCTGTAAGTTATTCTGAAAAAAAAAATGGAGAAAAATTTTTCATTAATTTTTGCAACAGAAAAGCACACGAAGGAGTTCTTTTTTGCAAAAAAAAAAAAAAAAAACTAACAAGATTTATTTGTTGGAGTCTTAGCTACATTATTCCCATATAAAGTTCGGAGCTCTCACCAAGTCTGAATGAGCTGAGAGCCAAAAAGTGATGACACCATTTTTTGAGGTCTCACTGAATTTGAAAAATATTTAGAGGCTAATAAATTTTTTTTATTGCTAATGGAATATGTCAATTGTTTTGATTCATCGTATTACAAGTTGCTGAAAGCTTTTCTGTAATGAAAGCTTAATTTTACAATCTCTAAATTTACAACAGTGTTGCCATTGTCGTTTGTTCTTTACTAATTATGCACATGCCAGTTAATTTGCTTATTTTTGTTCGTTCTGGGTATAGAATGTTACTACCCTAGTCCGTGTATATTTTCACTATTGCACAACGTTGTTATAAATTGCTAAAACTGCATTTGGGATCGTTTTTAAGGGGTTCCGTAAACCAAAGGTGAACGGTGAAAGGTTTTTCCGCTACGCTGTCCGTTACAGGCTGTTTTCTCAATAACCGTAAGAGCTACGTACCTGAAATATTGACAGAGCATGTAGGAGCTTTAGCCACTACAACAACAAATATATGACAGTTAAAAATTAAAAGGTGTTCTAAAACCAGCAACGAAAAATGTTAAAATTCCATGTAATATACGTAAAATTATATACCTATAGACACTTGAAATTTACGAACATTAAACATTACAACAATTACCACTAAAATATAAAAAAAATAAAAATTAAAGGGTTTTCTATCAGTTAATGTAATTTTGACAATTGTTTGATTTTTTTATTCCATTCGTTGTTTACTAATAAAATAGCAGCATAAATATTTAACCGCCGAAACCGTACAAAGTACGACCTTGGAAACCGTAAGAGGCTGGTATTTTTCAAAAACGCTAAAACTAAAAAGTCCCAAAATTTATAAAATCGTCAAACCGAAAAATCACTAAAAACCTAAAAAATCGCCAAAACGAAAAAAGCGCCAACCTAAAAAAAATTGCTAAAACTAAAATTAATCGCCAAAAACCGAAAAAATCCCCAAAATGAAAAAAAATCGCGAAATGAAAAAACTCCAGAAATTAAAAAATCGCCAAAACGAAAAAAGCACCAAAAAAAAATCGCCAAAACCGAAAAAAATGTCAAAAATTAAAAAAAAACGCCAAAACTAAAAAATCGCTAAAAACTGAAAAAAGCGTCAAACTAAAAAAAAATTGCTAAAACTAAAATAAATCGCCAAAAACCGAAAAAATCGCCAAATGAAAAATCTCTAGAAACTAAAAAATCGCCAAAAAGAAAAAGCACCAAAACTAAAAAAAATCGCTAAAATCGAAAAAAAACGTCAAAAACTAAAAAAACGCCAAAACTAAAAAAATGCTAAAACTGAAAGAAAGCCCGAAAACGAAAAAAGTGCCATATATTATATAGGTTAAAGTTCGTATAGTATTACATATCTAGTGTTCGAGTCAAAGTGTCGCACTTTGCTGAGCTTATTTATATTTGGACGTGATTTCTGGCTTTCCCCCCTTTATTATTTGTGTTATGTTTTGGACAAGCAACTGCACATTACACAAACGAAAATGCAACATTGTGAAAGTATGAATTAAAAAATAATTGCATTCTTATTAACATAAATCCTGCCAAATGAAAATAATTTATCTGAAGAAAATGCATATTGTTATTGCTTTGTTGTACTTGTAGTTCACGTACTGCACACATCTCGTTAAACACATCTCGATGTTGATCAAAATTTTAAAATATTTCAGTACAAATTGCCTCAAAATATTTTGAAATTTCGTTTGATGTAGTGTCCTTAAGGTACGGTCACACTTTTCAAACATTTGCCCAAAAAAGCGTAGCTTTAGATTTTCAGTGAACTCAAATGTTCTTAAAATGTTATTTATTTTCAAAATAAAGATAAAATATTAGGGATTTTTACGATGGGTAGTGGAAAGTGTGCAAACGATGCAAATGAGTGCAAAAAATTAAATATTGGATATACGTAAATAAATGAATTCATTGTTTTCTTAAAAATACTAGACCTATAAATAAAGGTCAATCAATAAAATTAAAAACATATGAATTTTAGAACCAAACACTAACAGCCTTCTTTTTAAAAACGCTTAATAGGTAAAACTTTGCATGGAAAACTGTTAAAAACCTTTTATAAAGCGTTAATAATTTTTATAAATAAGGCCGTTAAACTCTTTCTAAAACTCTGCCCGACTGAAATTAAACACTTGCACGTTTACTTACGTATAACATTCCAAATTCCAAGCCGAAGCTAATCGAAAGAAACTATCCGTTCTCTCACAATACACCACGGGTGTGGGCAAGGCACGATGCCCGGGAAATTTACACTCATAAGAAATGCCATCTTGTTCAAAAAACGTCAACGAACCATCCAAATGGACCACACAGAAAAATTCACGCCCCTTGACTTTGCCAAAGTGACCTTTGCAAAATGAAAAGGCCGTGCGTGGAAAACGATATTCCATCAACTGCTGCAAACTCAGCTGTGCACCATGTTCGGCCACACCACCAACATGTGCAACATTGTAGATAATCACTGAATTGGGATGTAAGACAGCCAATTGATTAGTGTTTTCTTTGCGATTATTGCTGCAAAAGAAAGAACAAATTATGTATGCCCAAATAACTAATTAAAAAAAAAAAGCTTTAACTTAAAAAAACACTCACGCACTAAATCGGCCTGAGTAAACACCCAATATGGGAGCTTCTGTAAATAGTTCCAATAACAAATCTGTTGCCTTGTAATTGCTGCTATTGCCATTGGCATCTAGTTCATAACTGGGATAGAATATGCTCAAATGTCCCGTGTGCGAACCAACAATAATGTAATCCTTTTCCTGATCCTCTAAACCAAAACGGGCGCACAATAGACTGGCCACATCATAATTTTCCTCCAGGTCAGCACAATGAGTTGTCCACCAATTGCAGACATTAAAAAGAGACATTTTTCCAAAGGATTTTTGATTTAATATTTATATTTTATGTTCTCCTTGTGCTTATCACTTCCATCCACATCACTATTGTAGTTGGTTCGATGGCTAATAAAAAATATGTATGCGTATATGGTTTGTATTTTGTTAATGTTTTGGTTTGGCCAAAGTTGCTAGGAAACACCACGAGAATCTATCAGGTGTTTGTTATTTATTTTTATTATTTTCGTACATACATTTTTGTATGTGTGTGTATATTTTTGTTTAATTTAACGGTTGGTGGTATAAACACAATTAAGACGAACGGCGAATTTTTCTTTGCTTATATTCGTTGTCTAAAATAAATTGTAGCACAGCAATAATTTTTTTTATTAATTTATTGAATGCATACGCTAGAAATTATTTATCTTTTTTCATAACATATTAAATCAGTTGACATAATTTCTAATAATTCTTAATACGACAAAGCTAGACTAGACTAGACTAGAATTTAATATTCTTCATTTTCGTGCATAAGAGAGTTATTGTGTATTATATCAAAGCACCTCATTATTTTATCGAAGTCGATTTCTATTCCTGAATGTGATTATATTTGAAAGCGTTTTCATCATTTTTTAATTTCCACTGCTTGCTTTTTATAATGTGCAATATGGTCACACTATCAGGTGTTAATTTGTGAAAACCAGAGTTTCCCAGGGAATTTATTTATGAAAAATGGACTATCTTCCAGCGAAATGTTGGTTAGTGAAACTATTGTCAAATAACAAATGACATGATCATGAAAATTATATCTTTAATACGAATAAAGGCTCAGTTAGTCGACTGTAATGGAATGCTGATCGATATTTTTATGTGAAAAGTAATGAAAATGGGGTCCCAAAGATTTGGGGCCTCGGTGTCATTTTTGCATTTTCTCAGGCTTTTTGTCATAAAGAACAAAAATTGTGAACATATAAGATAAAAAAAAACTTCATCTTTAAGATCAAAATCGCAAAAAATTTAAGAAAATTAGATTTTTCCCCTTTTTTCCCCTGTTCAGGTCCATAGGTAGCAAACCGTTCAAAATTCAATTCAACAATCAACTACAAAAATGTACCCCAGATCTCAATAAACAACCTTCTAGAATATATGAACTTCCTAGGAATGATTCTTAACACCCTTTAGGTAGCGCTTAGGTAGCCGCAAAAGTGAAAAATTTCCAAACAAATGAAATTAAAAAATTTTCGGGAAATTTTTCACTTTTGCGACTACCTAAGCGCTACTTAAACGGTGCTAAGAAATCTTCTTGAAATCTTCAAAGTTAGTGTATTTTTATACCGACTAAAACAATTAGCACTAAAATTTTAAAAATCATAATTAAAGGGTATTCTATCGCTTAATGTAATTTTGGCAACTTGATGTATCTTGCAAACCGTAAGAGTCAATCTCTTGAAATTTTCAAAAACGCTGAAATAAAAAAATCCCAATATTAAAAAAATCACCAAACCGAAAAAATCGCTAGAAACCGAAAAATCGACAAAAACGAAAAAAGATGCCAAACTAAAAAAATTAAAAATAAAAAAAAAACGCCAAAACTTAAAAACACCAACAACTTAAAAAAATCCCAAAAACAAAAAAAAAAAAAAAACCAAAAATAAGAAAAACCATCAAATCTAGAAAAATCGCAAAAACCAAAAAAAAAAAAAATTTACCAAGTATTTATATTAAAAAAAATGTCTACACCAGATAATATATTTCATTGCATAGATTATAGTTCGTGTAGTATTATTATATGTATATGTATGTATGTAGTAGCCATACGGAACCCTTCGTGTGCGAGTCGCAGTCACACTTTACTGAATTTATTACACTCTTACGCAATATAAGTATATTTTAAAAGGGTAATTTTATTTTTATAAATCGGAAACATTTGAAGGTGGCAATCTTGAAATATGTATTTATACTTGAATATCAGGGGCTGATGATGCAGGTGTCATCTTCAAAATAATTAAGCAGCTGGCTACAAGGCGTCAAATGAATCGGCATTTGAAGTCGTGTGTTCGTGTAGCCTGCTGTGGTAAATGTGTTTAATGCATAAGGCTGTAAATAACTAATCTCTCCCAAGAAGTGTATGAGTTAAAAAATTAATTAGAAATTTTATTAAGTTCATTTAATCGCGTAAACAATCGCTTAAGTCTTTAGAAACCAGTTGGAGTGATTAGAAAGTATACAGATATTAATTTCAAATACCATCCCACTTTATTAACGAATAAACTTAAAAAAATATTAAGTCTAATCACAACTTATTCATGATGCACAATTAAACAACCGACGGCAAAACAGGCAGAGACATCTAAAAAAGTCGGAAGTATTGCCAAGAATCAATTAATTTTAAATAACAAAGATCTTGTGCTGCAATTGATATGCGCAAGTGCATGAGTCATCAACAAAAAAAAAAAAAAAAAAAAAAAAAAGACTTGTCAAACGAAGAAAAATATATTGTACTTTGAGTTCCTCATATTCTCTTTAATTCTAAAAAATTTGACTAAAATTACATTCTTGTGTACATATCGCTCCTTTATTGCAATATAGGCATAACTAAAAAAAAAAAAAAAAAAAACATTGCAGAAAATAAATTTTAAGTGTTAAATTTACACACAACTTAATGAAGATTTAAAATATCTGTGTGTACAAGACTTTTATATGAAATTCTTTATGTAAATTAAAAAATATTTTCACCTCGAATAACTTTTATTTTGCCTTTTTTTTTGCATTCTGATTCAGGTCATCCATCCTGAACACTGAAATTAATATTGAAAAATAATTTACAGTCTTTTATCATTCATAAATTTCTTATTCATATTGAGAAAAATTAATTTACATAAAAATAAAATTAAAATAAATACTTAAATTTAAATTAAAATTAAAAACAACAACAACTTAATAACATTTCCAAATAATATTATAAGTCGGGTGAATAATTTGGATTGAATCGTTCTTTTAATGAACACAAAAATGGATACAGCGAATGTGTACCGGTCACACATAAAGAAGCGGGCTTCCCAACTCTATAGACTGGAACATCCAAAGCATAAGTACTGGCATAATTACAGGCCGTATTATAAATATGTAGGAATTTATAGACCGGATGTGTATAGCGCAACATAGCGCAACCAACATGAGTATTACGATCTAAGACAAACTCAGCAAAATGGCCATACTTTTCGCTGCAAAAGAATTCTTTAAATACATTCTAAAATATCTTTCAACTGCATATGCAACTTACAAATCTCTGTTGACTTTGAAATCAGCAATGTAGTTACTGTTAATTAGAGTGTATTCACCGAACCATAATGCCATGGCTATTTGCACGACTTCCGGTATGTTGGCGGGCAAATGCCTTGGCCTATCAATGCCCACCAAGTTTTGTCCCATGTTACGAAAGCGATAGGAGTTTTTACAATCTTCATGCTCAACCACACACGTTTTAACATTTAATTCGGCCAAAAATGCCAATTCATCGTCCCATTGCAGTGAAGCCATTTTCGCTGCCGGATAATAACCGGGCAAACTTCCTGCCGCTATAAAGTTGCGTCTCTTATTATGTTCATGTAGAATGAAGTCGCGATAGGGAGTCAAATTCATAATTCTGGCATCAGGCTCGCAGCTTTCGTGAAAATTCTTTAAAGAGGAAATCAAAAAAGGAAATAATAATTAAAGAAATTTAGAACGTAAAATAGTTTTTATCTAGAATCTAGATGATTTCCTTTTGAAAAAAGCACTGCTTTCTTAAGGACGTGATACACTATCCTACACAATCGTGCGGGTTTTGACAAAATACCACCCTGGTATGATGGGAGTCTATGAAAAGAATTAATCAGATCAGGGTTGTATTTTTTTTGTAAGTCTTGTGATTGTGTAGGATAGTGAGTCACGGCTTTAAATGTTATATGCTTTTGAATAAATTTACTAACAACTTAATGGTAAGATAATTTAATGATTTTCTTCTCAAGTTATTTGTATGGAAAGTTTTACACAATGTAACGAACGCGATATGCTAAATCAATTCAGTAATATTACAACCTTGATCTGATGAATTGTTATTGTCTTTTGAAAATTTTCATAGACTTCATCATACCAGGATTGTATTTTTTTTAGTAAATCGTGCGATTGTGAAGGATAGTGAATGGTGCTATGAAATAAGGCCTAAGAAAATAACGTCCAAATAAGAAAATGAAATAAGGCCCAATAAAATTAAAGAATTTCTAATTAAGTTTTATTTAATTTATTTTGGGATTTATTTCATCTTGAGATTGGTTGGGCTTTATTTGATTTATTTTGGGACTTGTTTCATCTTGAGTTTGGTTTCATTGGGCCTGTTGGGCCTTATTTCATTTTTTTCGGTATTAAAAAGAAAAAACAAAAGTTATAAAGAAGCGTAAATAATATTCGTTCGTTCCCGAATTTTCTACACCATGGTGTTTTCCGAACGGCGCAGCCTAATAAAGATTTTCTTCCTTGCAAAGTTTTTCTGCTTAAGAACGTTTTCTAGCACTGACGGCCTTCGGCCGGGCTTAACATTTTCTCCACCATAGTTTTTCCCAACACGGCACTGCCTAATAAAGATTTTCTGCTTTGCAAAGTTTTTCTGTTTAATGCGGTACTATTTTTTGTAGATATTTGTTTCAAAGGTACTTTTTGCAAAAAGTAGTTTTATTAATAGGTTTATTGCGTAAAAGTATTTTTAAAAAGGTACTTCTTTCTTCAAAAGATACTTTTCCAAATAGGTACTTTTATCAAAAAGTACTTTTATCGAAAGGTGCTTTTATCGAAAGGTACTTTTCTCGAAAGGTGCTTTTATCAAAAGATAGTTTTAAATAAAAGTTGTTTACTCGAAAGGTACTTTTATTAGAAGATAATTTTATCCGAAGATACTTTTATCAAAACGTACTTATATCACAAGGTACTTTTATCAGAAGGTACTTTAATAAATAAAAAGGTACTTTTATCCACAGGTTTTTTATCAAAAGATACTTTTATCAAAATGTACTTTTCTAAAAAGGTACTTTTATCGAAAGGTGGTTCTGTCAAAAGGTACTTTCGTCAAAAGGTACTTTTGTCAAAGTGTACTTTTATCGAAAGGTGATTCTATTAAAAAAGTACTTTTGTCAAAAGGTACTTTTATCAAAAGGTACTTCTATCGAAAAGTACTTTTAACAAAAGGTACTACATATTATCAGAAGATAGTTTTATCAAAATGTACTTTTTTCAAATGGTGCTTTTTTCAAAAATTTATTTTATCAAAAATACTTTTGTCAGAAATTACTTTTATCAAAAAGTAGTTTTATCAAAGGTACTTTCATCAAAAAGTACTTTTATGAAAAGGTAGTTTTTTTAAAGATTTTTTTTCAAAATGTACTTTCTTAAAAGAAAATGTTTAAAAGCTCATTATCAAAGGTGCTTGTTCAAAACGCAACACTTTTTAAAAGCTATCAGTCCCTTTCTTTCAAAATCTATTTATTTCAAGGTATGCTTTTTGTACAATTTCTATTTTAAAAAACTTTTTGCAAAAGGAACCTTTTCCCGAAAATTTGCTTTTGGTAGGTATGTTGGTACTTGTCTCAAATTTAAATATATGTTTGCAACAGTATTTTCGATGAGTACTTTTTTCCTTACTTGGGGCCCACACGATCAAGTTTCGCCTTTCAATTCTTTTCAGTTTGCAATACACTCACTCACACTCACACTTTTTAAATTGACCACTAGATTGCTTTTAATTTCACCTTACCATTTATCTGGCAAGTAACAGCTGATCACAGCAGCATTTTGAGTGAAGCTGCCATTTCCAGTCAGAGGGATTTTTAAAATAAAACCAACTATAAATTTGTGTCCAAGCTATCAATTTACAGGAATTTTGACACGCACTATGTGTGACAGACTTGAAAGTGATTTATTGAACGTGTTTTGGCATTATTTAGTTTAGGGGTATTTTTACAATGCTCTAAGTCACAATATAAAAAATAAAATTGCATTAAAAATTTTTTCCACTGCCGTTGTAGTTTACATTAAGTTTGTTTCCTGAGTCTTTTGTTTTAAATGGTGCAAATTTACTTATAAAATTATTTTAACTAGATATACCAAACGGACGACACACTCGTCCGTATTCTAGAATCAAAATGTAAATAATTTAGGATTCAAAGAAAATGTATCTAAACGTCATAAAAAAATTCATTAAAACACAGTCACACACAAACTTACATACATATGCAAGCATAATTAAATATACATGAAATTAAAAAAAAAACATAAACAAAATCCTTTTAACCAAGTTAATTCAATTTATTCAACTCAACAACAACAAATAAGAGAAAAAAATTGTTAGATCAAGAGAAATACTACAAACCCACACACACACACACACTCATGTTTTGTTTCTTTTTTACTTGTAAGCTAATAAATGCGTGTGTAGTATGTTTGCATGTAGTAGTAGCAACTTTAAAGGCTTATAGCTGCCAAAATACTAAACCGATTTCAATAAAATATAGATTCTGCACATCTGTATAAAAAATCCTTTAAAACCATATAAATCTTTTTAAAATCGGTGCAGTGGTACCAGCATAAAAGGGATTACAAAAAACATGTTTGCCTATTAATTATTTTAATATCGAGCAATTTGGCTGGCAGACAGTCATAACACGAAAAAAGTTGTTTTACAGAGAAGTAGTTGAAAATTTTGAACTTACTAACAACTTAGTGGTAAAATAATATACAAATTTCCTCTGAATAGATGGGTATACAAGATATCGTGCCATAACCACCAAAAAAGCTTAAACACATAATTTTCGAATTTCATTTTTTGACGAAAATCGATTATTTCCGATCGTCATTAATCTATTTTCGTCAAGAAAACAAAGTTAAAAAAATATATCGGTTAATTTTTTTTTGGCTCGACTATCTAACTAAATTTTTAAGTTATGAGTCTAACTTTTTGAGTTATGACTCTCCTGCAGCAAAGGCCCCATGTGTAATACAGATACTTACACCCAAGTTGTTACAAGCGATATGCTCTACACCATGTGGACACAATTTGGGATCACACCAGGATAATAACTTTGGATTAACTTTCTTAAGCAAAACTGCACTTAAAATTATAACACTTAAAATTTTAAGAAGCATTTTTTTATTTAAAAAATGAGTTGAAAAAAATAAATTTTATAATATTTTTATATAGTAAACTTTTTATTAACTTGCTGATGATAACCATACACTGTTTAGTTTTAAAATGATTAAAAGAAATTACTGAGTTTTTTTTTTAATTTCTTGATATATATATATAACTTTCTGCTGATGAGGAGCAAATAAAATTAAAAATGTGTATTAAAATATGTTTGTGTGTTAATGCAGTGAAGTTATTCAAGTGCAATTTTTTGAAAATATTCTCATACTTTTTGTCTTTCGAAAAGTGGAAAGTTGTTTAATTAATTTATTAAATATTATTGTTCTGCTCTTGTACATAATTTTATTTTGAGGCAGGTTGAGGAGTTTATACTTGTTTCACCTAAATGTTGATTATTTATACAAAATGCTTTGTTTTTCATGTGTATATAGTTGTTCATATGATTAAAGTAAATAATGTGTTTAAATTTCGAAGAAATATGTATGTATGTATGTATGTACGAAAAGGGAATTAAATTTATTATTTGAAAGTTTGAATGATATATCGTATGTGTCAAGTTGGTTTTCTTAGTCTTTTGTTTTATATTTTGTAGCAAAAATACTTGCACCTGGTTTGTTGTACTCGTACGTAGATATTTTTTTTTACATCATAAAATTTTTATATCCTTGCACAGTCATTACAAAAATGACTCACCAGCTTTACTGACAAAAATGAAGACATATTTGGTTTTTGCAGTTCTTCGAGGAAATTACAAGTTTTCCAGTTTCATCAAATCGATAACAAAAACATTTTTGAATTTGTGCTTTATTTGGCATTTTTTTATATTAAGGTTTAATATTATTATCGAAATTTTTCCCAAAATAAATATTTGAACAAATAAAATATTAATGTAAATATAAAACAAATGGCGTTTTCTTTTCTAGAAAAAGTGCAACATATTTTAACTTTTTATCAAGAAAAATGCAATTTTACGCTCGTTTAAAGCAAAAATTTACGCTCGTATGGGATGATACAATAGCTTCTAATAAACTCCCCATTTCAAAAAATTATTTTATTGCGAAGTTTCATTGAAAAGTTCAATGAATGAAATTTATTTTTGCAAAAAAAAAAAAAAGAAAACGTCATAAATAGTGCAATCGTTCTCATTGTTTTTATTTTACCTATTCTAAAGAACAAAATAAAACAAAGACAAACGTTATCTTTTATTTTCATTTTCTTGCGGACATTTCATGGATTAATTAGAAAAGAAGAGAGGTGTCTTAGGAATCCCGGTTAGAGCTATGCTGCTTAGCTATATAAAACAAATTTCATATGTTAAATAACAATGTAATAAAATTATATTATATGATGAAGTTGACAACTGGAATAAGGGTGATCGTTTTTGTTTCACTCACTTCAAAAAACGAAACAAACCAAAATCAAAAATTTTATTTGGTTTATTTTCCTACTCTGGTTTTAAGTACAAAGAAACCAAAACAAAAATAAATTTACAACTATTTACGTTAAATAGCTGATGTTAATAACAATTTCTACCCAAGTAGATAGACTAGAGTGCTGATGAAGTGCGTTGCTGCACAGAAAAATATCGGTATTTCCCCCAGCTTAAAAGTCTAATTTAATTTTTCTTCTCTTCTTTAGAAACTCACATTAATTAATAAAAATATTTCATTCAATAAAAGAATTGAAATTACTGAACTTAAGCCAGACTAAAAATTATTTCTGATTAAAAATTCACTATAGTTCAATTAAAATCTAAAAATGTCTCACTATAATAGTGTCGACTATTTTTACTACGAAAATTACGTCCTAGTTCCTGTGTCTGGCATAAAGAACATAGCTCTAAAAAAAGTTCAAGTAACATGAAAACTGAAAGTACTCGCTTAAAGTACACGAAATTCTACATCACTGGGCAAAAGATAAATGTAAAAAAATTCAGTAAAGTGCGACTCTGACTCGCGCACGAAGGGTTCCGTACGAACACTAGATATGTAATTTAATACAAACTTCATCCTATATATATAGTTTTGGCATTTTTTCGTTTTTGGGGTCTTTTCGGTTTTTTTGTTTTGGCGGTTTTTGTGTTTTTTCGGTTTTGGCGATTTTTTTAAGTTTTGCCTCTTTTTTTAGTTTTGACACTTTGTTTTCTTGTTTTGGCGATTTTTTCGGTTTTTGGCGTTCTTTCATTTTGGCAATTTTTTTTATTTTTGGCGATTTTTTTAATTTTTGCGATTTTTTTTATTTAAAATTTTTTTTTAGTTTTGGCGACATTTTCGCGTTTTTGCGATTTTTTTAGATTTTTGGCGTTTTTTTTATTTTGGCGTTTTTTTTCATTTCGGCGATTTTTTCGAATTTAGTGTTAGAAATTGTTTTTTAATTTTGGCGATTTTCTTTTTAGTTTTTGGCGATTTTTTTTTTGGTTTGGCGATTTTATAAATTTCGGTTTTTTTAGTTTTACCGTTTTTGAAAATTTCAAGCGTTTGCCTTTTACGGTTTCTAAGATATAACAAATTTAAATTTTACCGATGGACCACCCTTCATACAATTGTATGTATATTACATGGGATTTTAACATTTTTCGTTGCTCGTTTTGGAACACCCTTTAATTTTTAATTCTCATGTATTTGTTGTTGTAGCAGCCAAGGTTCTACATACTCTGTCCAAATTTCAGTTTCCTTTTCACCTTCGGTGTACGGAACCCTAAAAATACGTGTGCGATTTTAGCCAACTTTCTTAGGCTTGTTAAAAAATCTATTTTTAGATAATTCGTATCCGAATTCATTTAATAGAAGGCAATTCATCAGAAGCGTGCATGAATAAAAAACCATGACTTCTTGCTTGTTTTCTGCATCATGAAATAAATCTCAATTAGTGTTTTTCGCGAGAGTTCCCGGGATCCCGGGTAATTAATTTAAAAACCAATCCCGATTTCCCGGGAACTAAAAAAGTGCGGGAAAAGAAAAACTCTAATCTCAATGCATTGTGAGTTATTTAATTTTTTCTTGTTGGAATTTATTTTTAACCCCCGACTAAAAAAAGGGGTGTTATAAGTTTGTAGTGTGTGTCTGTGTATCTGTGCATCTGTGTATCTGTGTGTCTGTCTGTGTCCACGTACAGGCCAAACGGCTGGACCGATTTTCATTTAGTTTTTTTCTGTTTGAAAGATGACTTGATCGAGAGGGTTCTTAGCTATGTTTGAAAAAAATCGGTCCAGCCGTTTAGAAGATATAACATCTTTTCTGAAAAAAGTCGGGGGTTTTTAAAATTTTTAATTTTTGTTATATATGAAACAACGCCCAAATTAATAACTTCCAACGCAAAATCTCTTGGGACTTATTTCATTTTCTTCTGTCATTGGGAATTATTTAATTTCTCGATTGGGAGTTATGTCATTTTTGTTTGGGAGTTATTTCATTTGCCTTATTAGTACTTTTTTTAGCCGAAGAGCTTCTTAAGCTGGGATCACACGATTTGAACAATCTACCAAATTTCGTCGGCTCACTGAAATAAATACAAAAGTAAAAAGGTAAACTTGCATTATTTCTCAACTAATTGAAATATAATTACATAACTGCACCACACTGCATTGGTAATAAAGCCATATAGACTTATTCAAGAATTAATTAAGAAATAATGTAATTTTGGCTTATTACCTATGACTTTATTGCGGTGAGCCGACGAAAAGCGGTACATTGTGCCAATCGTGTGATCCAGGCTTTATGCCAGAATCCTAAGTCCGGCCGAAGGGCGACTGTGAAAGAAATCTTTAGTAGGCATCGTCGCGACGCGTCGTGTAGATAAAATTCAAAGGCAAACGTGGTGTTATCTACATATTTGTTTTATTTAATTATCTGGGGGGTTATTTAATTTTTCTTGGTACTTATTTCATTGGGATTTATTTTATTTTTTGTGAAATACTTACCTTTACATATACATGCATATTTTTTGGGACTTATTTCATTGTGAGTTGTCTTGTTTTTAATGAGACAAGTTCCAAATATTGGAAGTTATTTAGTTTATATGATTGGGACTTATTTAATTTTAGTTGGGAGTTATTTATTTTGGGACTTTTTTATTTATTTTTTCGAAGATGTTAGTAAACAAAAATTCTGCGAAATACAAAATCTTCTTCTATTTGAAGTCGATTAAAAATACAACATCGTACAAGGAAATTGAAATCGGTTTCGTAGAGGTACTCATATTCTAATACATATTTGATTTTTTTTTATCAACTTTGAGTTTAAGAGTCTGAACACAATGTAACGAGAATTCATTGCTGTGCAGTTTTTCATACGATTTTGAAGTAAAAACCCGCAGTGCAGAACGGTATAAAATTAAAATCTATTTTATTTTCACTGCGGACTTTCTTATTCTCTCAATTTTTGACTCTCTTTCTCTTTCTGATGTTGCCAAAGTTTTTGAATAATTGGCGGTATTCACAACAAAAAATATGATTTTGAAGTTCAAAAATGTTTGTCATAAAATATAAAAGCTTAAAAAATCTATCAAATATGTCTGCGAATGTATAAAATTTTAATAATTTTTTCTTTTTACTTACTGCCGTTATAAAATATTTAACAGAAAGAATAAATTTTTTATAAAAATTTATGCACAAAAAAATTAATAAAAATTTAAACAAACAATGACAAGTATTGCCGTCGCCGTCTTCCGTTGTATTATGTTTATTTTTCTTTCCCGCAACGAGAAATTGCACCGCACCGCAAACATTGTGTTTAAACTCTAACGTCTGTTAATCCTTCAAATTCAAAAATCAAGAAATCACTTAACTAAAATTTAAAACATTATTTTTATAAAAAAAATGAACTTTAATAAAACAAGTAATAAACATGAAAAGCTGACAATCATTAAGAGGTTATTAGTCACAAATCTCAAATATTTGTTACTCAATAACAAAGTGCAAAGATTTCAAAAAAAAAAAAAAAAAAACGATTTGTTTACATGTCAATAAACAATTTTGAGTTTTTTTTTACAAAATTTAATTCAGCACTTAAAGAAAAAAAAAACGAACAAACAAACAACAACAAAAAAGGAATTAACTTTTTAACAGTTGGCACATTTTGAAAGTTTATTTTTAAGCCGTCAAAACTTTGATTAATAGAAATGTAATTAAAATTTTTTTTTGCAAAATATTGTAAAGCGGGTAATAAATAATTACTGATGTAAGTACGAGTATCTGTCACCTGTCCACAGGGAAGCATATTCTTTCTAATACATAATATATAATTCATATTATGAATACTTTAATTCTGTTTCCTGCCGCTTATTTTTTTTTATAATCTGCATGTTAATAAACGTCTGAGCGCATATTTTTTTTATTGTGCTTTTAATTCAGATTCGTTAAATTTATAAATTTTATGATGTGTTTATATTAAATAATTTTGTTTGACTGCTAAATACTAAAGATCAATAAAAAAACTAATTTTATTCCGGTCTAAAGATCTGGTTTTTAGTTGTCTTTTAGCATTAACAATAATTTTTATTGATTTATAAGTTAAAAAAAAAACAGGAGATAAAAATTAGTTAGAACAGAGTACGGAAATAAACGGAAGCAAACGTGTGCTTTCTTTGAAGTAAGTTAGTAAAAATCAAACATAAAAAAGAAAATACAACAATTGGAACAATTGCGCCATTTAGTTTTATTTGGTTTTTAAACAATTCAAAACAAATTGTTTAAAGCAAATATTTTTTTTTATTAAAAACTAGCTACACCCGGTGAGCTTCGCTACCACCATCATGTTTAAAATTTACTCCCATTAAATTTCATTTACATCGATTTAAAAGTGTCGCATGGGCATTAGGTACATAGCCTATGTCTTCTTCTAAATGAATCGATTTCAAAGTTTCGGAGAAGCACGACTCACCCCTGCCCCCTTGCATGTCTTACTTTTGAGTGTGTCACCTTCTAAACAAAGGTTTATATATATTTTAAATTTCACCAAAATCGAGTTGAGACTCAGACATTTTCCCCCTTACTTCCTCCTGGTCCTAGTTTGTAAAATGTATATGGTCTTTTTGTAACTTTTTACATGCAGATCTATCTATATTCTAAATTTCATTCAAATGGGTTCGAACGTTTCGGAGGGGCAGAAACTTCCCCCGTTGCACAGACTAAGTGCGGCAAATTTGATCGCGATCGTATGAGCAGTTTGGCCACGCATAAAAGACATACAAACATTCATTTTTATATATACATATATAGAATACAGTGAAATTGATTATTGAGGGGTTAGCTGGATCCTATACGCATTTCACTGTTGCTAATGCAGATCATCAGGGAATCTTTACCCAAAAACTCGAGATATTATGTTAAACTTTCATTTAAACAAATGAGAAGTTCAACAAGATTTGTCGCAAACAAAGAATAGAAACTAGTTTAATTTAACTACAACAACAAATCAGCAGGGACAACAGCCTGTCGCCGTGTAGCTTTGCCGTTGTCAAAATAATCATTCTCAAAAAACACAGTTCCCCAGAAAATGAATTTGAAGTTTTCAATTTATACACAACTTAATGGATAAACAAGATATTTGTATAAAATGTTTACAGAACAGCAAGAACGATATGAGGATTAATTCTGCAATACTAAATAAAAAATTAAAATTTTAGAGTTGTGACGTTCTTTAAGTAAATGAGCGATGTGTATTTTATTTTTAACATATTGAAGTCGGTAGCTTGCTGCGGTGAATGTTTAATGTTTAATGCTCAAGTCGTACGTATAATTATTGAGAGCAATTCCCGTGTGAATAATAAAAATTTTAAACATGGGATGCCGTTGATCTTTTAGGCCATCCCTGGAACTCTCCGTTCAGTTCAAGCTGGAAAAGAGCTGGAAAATCCATAGATTTTTATACTAATGTACGAGTAAAATAATTTTTGTTCAAAATTTTTGATAAATATTTAACCAGAGCTTTTGGAGTTATTAAAATTTTTCCTCAACGATTTCTCTCAAACGAATCAATCGATTTTAGTAGAATTTTGCAGTAGTCGACATTGTTTTTCAGTTTAAAAGCTGATTAAATTTTGGATTCCATCGGCTTTGTAGTTTAATGGCTCGATTAAATTTAGTTTCAGTTGCGTTGCCAGTTAGCATGGTAACTGAAGTTGGGTTGCCATCCATAATCGAGCAGTATAATTTAATTTCATGCCTTTCTGAGTTCTAAGTTCAAAGTTCTTATCCGATGCCACTTACCTGATTCCAAATAAGTAGATGCCACAAAGAATGTTAAACAAGATTTTGCATTTCAAATTTTAAATATCTTTTCAAAACGTAGTAAAGTGTTTCTACTAAATACATTAAATCTATAAACACAAATACTTACACTAAATTGTTTTAAAAAAACAAAATCTTAAAACTAGCAATTAAAATTCACAGACATAAAAAAAATAAAAATTGCCACAATACTTAATAGTTTGCATCAAACTCTTCTCTTTCGGAACACAAGGCAGGATAACGAGAATTTCTACCAGTCTTACAGCCAATGCCTGGATAGCCAGTTTTATACAGGGGTGCACCCAGCGCGTATACTGATGAATAATTACACACTACATTGTAAATGTAAACATAGGGATAGTCGGGCCTGGTAAAACGCATTATGGCACAGCCAACGTGTGTAATACGGTCGACTATAATTTCGGCGAAATGGCCATAAGCTTCACTGTAATGAAAAAAAAGAGAGATAAAGAAAATACTTTAAGCGAAGAAGTTGTATATAAAGCAGGTAACCTCTAAACACAGCACATGGGGATTCAATGCCCTGCACACGCACAATGGCGTGAAATTAAAGAAAAAGTGGTAAAAAATCCCCAACTTTTAGATTTCCAACGATTTGGAATCCTAATATGTTAAGCAACTACTGTTAAATAACTAACAGTGCTCTGTTATAAGCATATAACATAATATGTTAGAAATTCTGGTTGATGTCTCTGCTAGTTAAATTTGAATTTACGTTCACACACACGCTTATAACTAGGGAAAGGATTTTCATGTAAATACATGTTTTCTGTCGTTGGTCGTAGATCAACGTAAATAAAATATCTTTGCGAATCAACAAATTTGTGACAAAATGGCATCGATTTGTTAGTGCATATTCTTGCATATTTTATAATAAATACATATTTTTGCATATTTTATTGTAAATGTATATTTTTAATACATTTTTTTTTAGTTTTTTTATGCTATAAATCTTTTTTTTTTTTTTAGTTGTTAATTATTTAAAAACTGCAGTTTTTACGACTGTGTAACAACAAAAAAGAGGAAAACGAGAAAAATTTACGATCACATTTTGGTGATATTATTCGATACTGATAAACACCGTATGACTCCTTCAACTCATTTGAAAAGTTCAGTACCTTGGCTTAAGTTAAGCTGGTATTCTTAACTTAAGCCAAGGCCATTTAAAATTAAAAAAAATAGCATGGGACAAAAGCCCTTTAAAACTCAAAAATGTTTGTGTAATTTTTTTCAGCGCTCTGCACACGTTATTTTTTGCATATGGGTGCAAGTTTTTTGACTTTAAAATTTCTTTAATTTTATTAATAGAAATATAGTAGACTTGGGTCGAAGTCGTTCACTAGTTCATTTTTGCCACAAACCAATGATCAAACTCATTTGATCATTGGTTTGTGGCAAAAATGAACTAGTGAACGAGTTCGAACCAAGTCTAAAATATATTATCCGACAGCCTTCTGCCTAATTGATATTTGGGCTCACATAGTAGGATTGCTTTCTTGTTTACGCTATACGCCAATTAGAGACTTTCGTTACTTTAACACCTCAAGTTGAATTAACTGAAGATGCGGTAAAAAAAAGCGTGCTCTGAAAGGCAGAATAAATGAAGAGATAAAAATAAATTAGAAATAGTTAACAAAAAAATTATGGACTTAAAATATGTACATGCAACAAATTGGATCAATAGTTTATATTTCTAAAGAACGAAAATTTAGGAACTGAATATTCAAACAAACATAAAATTTTTTCAGAAAAAATTGTCAAATATTTATCCTTGACAATTAAAACAAAAACATTTATTAATATGATTTGACAAAATATTTATTAAGAAGGTATTGAAGCCGAGCTTTTTATGTTTTTTAAGTTTTTAATGACAAAATGTTTGTTAAGACAGCAATGAAGGTGATTTTTTTAAGTTTTTAATGTTATTAAATGTTGAAAAAAGAGTTGATAAATGCATATTTTATCAGTTTTAAATACATATTTTTATATTTTTAATACATATTTTATGTACATAAAACGTGATTTTAAATGCATGAAAATCCTTTCCCTACTTATAACTATAATAATCATAGCTGTTGCAGCGGAACAGAAATTAATTAAACATTACAAATTAAACACTACGATATGTTGTGATAATAGTAACTTATTTTACTCATAAAGGAAACGTACAAAAAATTTAAAATACGAGAGTAAAATAAGAGAGCAATTTCCGTGTTCATTATTTTGAGGATGCTTGCTTAATCAATCTATGTAAATATTGTCATTATAACTTACAAAGTGTCGGTAACTTTAAAGGCAGTAACAAACGAATTATCTATTAAATCGTATTCGGTATCAAACCACAATGTTACAGTTTCATCTATGAGATTTGTAACATTTACAAAGCGTGACTTTAATCTGGAGATGCCGCATAAATTCTGCCCGGTATTGCGAAATCTGTACGTGTGATTGCAGTCATCGTGATCCAGTATACAAGTTCGTACATTTAATCCAGCCAGATATTGTAACTCATCATCCCATACCTGCAAAATTAAATGAAAATTTTATCAAAAATTATTGAAATTTGCAATTTTTTCTTATGTGTTAATAAACTGTTTTAAAATTAATATATTTTTAGATTAAGTGCTTAGAAGTGTATCTACAGAAGTATAGCGAACACTTTCTTTAAATTTTCTAAAGTATATTGTCCTGAAAGTGTAACCAACAGTAATAAATAAATAAGTAGTCCTATAAAATTTTATTTTAACACGGTAGTGGACCAGTTTAATTAAGTTCCGGCCTATTCTCATGCATAGTGTGTAAATTTACATGAAGCCATTCGTTATAGGAATAATTTAAAAAAATCACTTAAAATTTTCAAGAGCTTTCCTGAAAAACTGCTAGATTAGGCTTAAGCACTTTTTACTTATTGCCGCAGATTTATTTAGAATTTTTGATTTTTTGTATAAGTCTTTTATTCTTCTAAATTTTATTTATAATGCAAGGCGAAAAGCGCTCAAATAAAAAATATCACCAAAAATAAAATAAATCGCTAAAATACAAAAAAAAAAAAAAAAACACCAAAAGTAAAAAGGTCTTAAAAAAACTGAAAAAAATCGCTAAAACTAAAATAAATCGTCACAGACCAAAAAAATTGCCAAAAACCGAAAAAAAGGAAAAAAGCACCAAAACGAAAAAAACGCCCAAACAAAAAAAAAAAAAAATAGTTGAAACTAAAATAAATGGCACAATAACGAAAAAATCTTTAAAAACGAAAAAAGAACTAAAAAAACGTCAAAGCCCGAAAAAAAGCTCCAAAACTAAGCAAAAGTCACCACAACTAAAAAAAAATCGTCAAAAACCGAAAAAAATTTTATCGTGTACTTAAAATTTGTTTAAAAAATTTCTACATCCGGTAAGATATTCGATTATTTAGGCTAAAGTTCGTATCGTACTACATATATAATATGTATTGTTTACATGGAACCATTTGTGTCCCAGTCAAAGTTACACTTCACTGAATTTATTTTATCTTGTTGTACAAATTCGCCCTGATTCTATTTTTGACATATTGGGCCGACGAAAACGCTATGTCCCAGCAAAAAATAAATGAACGCGTTCAAAATGAAGTAGTGTTTCATGAGTTCTTGAGCATGTGTTTCTTCGCATGCATTCTGAATGGCATCGCATAATGCTATAGTTTTTGAACTCATTAAAAACGCATGCGACGAACGCATGCATACATTGAAATTAATATCCAGCAAAAAAGGCATGCAAAAACGGAATTAAATCATCACATTGAAACATTTTCATAAAACAAGTTTTATCTCCAACAAATAATAAGAGTGCAATAGCTCAGTGGTAGAGAGTATGCCTTAACAGTCAGAACAGCACGGTTCGTATCCTGACCACAGATTACACAGAAGTGAAGAAAGTGACAGGTAAAAAAAAGCTTCAATCAGGTTTTTGTTAAAATTCGTGGAAAAAAGAGAAAAGCACAGTGTATTTGATACTGTAGTGTATTACTACTTACCAATTAACACAGCTAATAAAAATTTATTGCACTAGAAAGACGTAGCAAAACAAAAACGACGACAAAATTTGATTGAAAACGAGACAAACAGAAAAATACCAGTATCTTCCGTCTCGTGACACTTCTGTATGTTTTGTGTCCTGACTGCGAAAATTTTTTTTCGTTTTGTATTTACGTGAAAAAACGTCATCGAATCATAGGTTCTTGCATGGGTTCTAAGCATTCATTTCAAACGTCATCGAATCATAGGTTCTTGCATGGGTTCTAAGCACTCATTCGAATGATGAGCAGTTTTGCTAAATGTGAACCCATGCTCGTCAATGACACGCCTGTGTTAAAATCATGCGTTCTGCACCTAAGTTGAACCAATGCATTTGCAGTAGAACCCATGTATTAACTATTTCTTTTGCATGTCTTTTTTTGCTGGGGTTGTTTATTTCATTGTTGTAATATTGTAGAATTGTTGCCACACCTGTAAAGTTAATTCGCCTTGCATCTACCTTGCCCAAGGCAGATTCATATAAGGTAGACTAGCCTAAATTCGCTTTGGAGAATGCGTTATTGGGATATCAAAAAAATGTTTTGAAAAATGTGTGTTGACATCTGAGACGCTTTAAAATATCAACTGGGCGTTTGAGACCAGCTAGTATGAATTCGGTTTGGCCCTTCCTTTGGACAAACTAACTTAAAGGCCGAGGCACATACAATCCTTCATACGTTATACGTCGCCTCTTTCAACTGACAGCTAAGTTGAAATACAGGTTTCCTTATATCCTTTATTATATTCAGTATGTCTCCGTCAACGGCAAGTATTGAAGTCAGGCAACTTTTAATTTTTAACGTACCTTAAGTAGTTTGACTAATATCCGTCAAACTACTTAACTACTTATTGGTTTGTTTTAATTGAGGTTTTTGCAATAACAAAATATAATTAGGAGTATTATTTAAACCACCGGTACTATTTCCAAAAAGAAAAAATAGTGTTCTGCTGATCGGACGATTTAGTGCATTCGAAGTTAAGTTCGTACAAAATATCTTAAGCGCCTAAAACATTAAAATCAACTAAAAAGCTGCAAAATTCACCTATTCAATTGACCTCTTTCCTAGAAATTAGACGATTTCAAAACGCGCTACTTACAAAATACCCCTGAATAAAAATAAAAACTTAGGTTTTAATAAATAAAATGGAGAATAAAACTTTGTTGAAACTGTTAAAATGTATCATTGTGTCAACCCTTTGCGTTAATCATTAGTTGGAAAAGGCGAAGTATAACGTGTGACGGATTCTATGTGCTTCGGCCTTTAGCCTCTAAAGGTCTTTAGACACGATCAAAATGCTTAACAAGCATATTTATAGTGTGAGTGAAAATGTGTTAGTATGAGTGACACCGACGATGCTTGATGGAAAATCAAAAAATTTAAATTTTTTTGGCATGCTTGCTGTCACAATTTAATGTGTGTTTAGTGTTAATCCATCAAGCTCATACAAATTTTCATTATAATAATATTTTCATTGTGAACATTGATACCAAACGAAAAGCACAAAGTGAAACTAAAATTGAATGATTGGTGGGTCATCAAGCATGATAGTTTCAAAGCAACAAACAAGCATACGTATACGAAATTTCATTTAATTGACAGCCAGCATTCGTCGTTTCTAAAACCCTTTAAACTCTAATACATACGAGATGAAGGCAAGAATGATAGAAATATTTCGTAATGAAATCCTTAGAGACATGTTTGACTACCAGCAAATAAATTTCAATTAAAATATTAATTAACTCTTATCATTCTTAAGCTGAAAGTATGTATTACACAAGAGATGATAAAATTCTTCTCAATACTCTCAGAAATTCACAATAATATTTTGCAAGAAAAATTCACAATAATAAAGCTTATGTAAAAGGAAGCCAAAGGTCCTTTCACATAAGGTATCATATATTAATAATTTTATTAATTTAAAATAATATCGTAAATTTTTACCCCTTATAAATACATACATATGTAAAGGGTGTCCCAACAAGAACGCAAGATTTAAATTTTAAATAAAACACAGATATTTAAAAAAAATCGTGAAACTTTATTATATCGTAAAGTAGACAAAATGAGGTTATGTGTGGAACAACAAATCGGGCAGATGGCCGCCGCGGCTTTGCTGGCACACACGCGATCTTTTAATGAAATTTTCAATGGCCGTTTTGCATAAATGCTGCGGTATTTCATTAATGCAACGTCCAATTTCCTCTTTTAAGGCTTGAGTCGTTGTCGGCTTATTCGCGTAAACCACCGACTTCAAAAAACCCCAAAGAAAAAAGTCTAATGGTGTTAAATCGCACGATCTAGGCGGCCAATTTTGGTCCGGGAAATGACTGATGTAGCAATTGAATTGTTTCTCTGGCTGTATGACATGTGGCGCCGTCTTGTTGAAACCACATGCCCTCCACATTAATTTCTTCAATTCTAGGCACAAAAAAACTGGTTATCATTTCACGATACCGAACACCATTGACTGTTTGCGCTTGACCTGCGTTTGAGCGCCATCATCACGTACAGCTGCGACATTTTCGGTCGATCGACCTGGTCGAAGGCGCGTTGTTGTCTTTACACCACTAACAGACCCAGTTTCAGCAAATTTATCCATTAATCTCTTTACAGTTGACTCTTTTGGAGCATTATTGTGACACCAAATTGATCGCAAATTTGCGAACTGTAGCCGCAAAACTTTCACAATGAGAATGCGTTGTTCATTCGTATAGCGCTCCATTTTTACTAACCTCGTACCTTCTACTAGCAAACAATAACAATTGTTAAAATGTCAAACAATGACATTTCGAATGGCGCCAAATTTAAATCTTGCGTTCTTGTTGGGACACCCTTATATAAAAATTTCTTCAAAACATTCAATGAACCCGCTTGTGCTGCAATCATCAAAACATTGTTGCTGCGCAATTTTATGTTTAAATTTACATCAATTATCAACTAAATTAATATTAAATAAGTATGTATATTAGCATATAAATATTTTACAATTAAATATGAGAAAACAAAATTATTCATCAATCTAACTGAAGACAATAATAATAAGCAATAATTGTTTGCAAAGTTCATGTTTGTTTCGATCATTAATTTATGTTTTAATTATAACGTCTAAGACACGCTCATCTTGCGAGTCAAGTGCCCGCGAAAATATTAATAAAAACAGTAAAACAATAAAATGTATGTATGTATTGTTGTTTGACTACATCCGCTTCCTTTTATTAGCGCGTTTTGCCAAACCTCTTGAAGCTTAACGTCTCCTCTTACGATGCATAAACCGAATTAAATTCAGCAAAAGGTGTGGCTGGCTATTGGTTTAATAATTGAATAATTAAAATTATTAAATCCATGGTGCTGCCAATAAACTTATGTAATAATCAAGAAACATTAATTCTATGTATGAATATATAAAAAATTTGCATAAATTTCTAATTGATGTTGATATTAAAATCAAGAAATTTTTTTCAAACATCAATAATGTTATTTTGTTTTATTAAGGAAGCAGCAATAATTAATTATTGATAGACTTCAATAAAAAACAATGTGTGAATGAGTTTTGAAGATATATATATATATATATATATATATACATATATATATAAGATGTATATATGTATGTATATAGACATATTAATTCTACATTTCCCAAACTTACAATTATATCAAAAATTCCCCTAACTGTTGCGACAAAAAGGTCTTCATGTAAACGCGCGTGGACTTAAGAACATTGACATTTTTCGCCATAATTCTTCTAGTTTACACATAACTCCTTCCCATTTATAGGGGCGGAAGAAATACTGTACCGGCAACAAGGAAAAGGGTAGGAATATGGACCTGAGGGTCGGTTCTATTGCGGTGAAAAGTGAAAATTAAAATTTAAATTTAAATTAAAAATTTAAATTTAGTTCTTATTTGTACAATATAATTATTAATAAAAATTAAACGAATATGCCCCTTATTTTTTGTACATTTTGCTATAAAAACTCTTTCTCAAACTCATTCCTTCTTGTAGAGTTAAATCAGCTGTTTTTAACATTCTAACGAAATCTTGCATTATGTCAAAACTGCAGATGTAAACGATTTACTTTCATGAAAATGCAGCAATATTTTGACTTAAATCAACTAGATTTCGCTCCCGGCCGTAAATGCACTACGAAGTCTTACAAAATAAAGTTATTCGATTAACAAACATTCACTCCATCAGTATGAAATGCCCCTTAATGTTATAATACAAGTGGTTCGAATAATTTATTCATTCTTTCATATTACACGATGTGTATTTTTATGTAAATATATTTCTCTAAAGTCATTAATATACAATTGTTTTATTGCTAAATAAAACAATTTGTTAAGTAAATAAAAGTGACTGGTATTAACTTCATAATCTAACTGAAAACTATTCGAAATCGCTGGCACTTAATGTTTTTTTAATAGTTATTTTAACCTGAAATTTGCATATTCATAATTGTTAATGGCTGGCGATCTTCTGAAAGTGAACATTTTAATTGGTATTTAATAAGTCAATTGGTTTTTGATTTAAAATTTCTATAAAAAAATAAAAGAAAAAACCAATTTCGTTTTTGTTTGTTGAGTATCAGCCGCTTAAAAATTTAAAACTAAACGCTTGAAATATAGGTTAGTGACTATAAAATTAAGCTGTTAGCTTTATGACTTTCTGCTTAATGAGCGTTAATCGAATAAAACCAAGTTAGGTGATTTGGCAAATTAATGAAGAGAAATCTTGGTGACATATGTTTTATCTTAATTGCTTAAAGTAAAAAATGTAACGATTTCTGAAAGTTATTTTAATGTGTTCTCGTGCATTAAGCAGTTTGTGTGAGGAAATGTAGCAAGGTCAAGTGAAAAATAAACATGGCAACACTATATGCTATGCACAAGCAGTGTTGCCTGCTAGACCTACATATATTTTATGGCGTTGAAAAAGTTGTTATTAGCTAATTTACAACGTACAATAAATACACAGTTGTAGTATAAAAATTATTAAAAAATAAATTAAGAAAAGGAAAGGAATTATTGTATTTTGGTGGTAAATTAAAATTAACAATTAGTTCCTTTATGACGTACGATAAGATATTTATGTAAACGTATGTTGATATCAGAAGGGTTTCCAAAAGAGAACTTAAGCGTTGTCGCAGCTGCGTCACCCTTCATGTAAACCTCCTCTAACTGTCATGAAGTGAAGTGTAAGTGAAGCTTTATCTTATCTACTAGAGAGCTGCGTAAACAGTCTTGAAATGTAAAAACGTCATGATTTTTAAATGTATTCACGTCGCATGTATTATACTAAACCAATAATAAATGCTGTCGTACTATAAGCGATGCACGATGGATGTATTGGTGTATGTGTATATCAGTTGTAACAAGCGCCCTGCAGTAAGTGCGAATAGTGAAAATGTACTGAGTCGCTTTTGACTTTGTCACCAGTACTACTCTACAATTATTCCCCATACAATACTTTATGCTATAGACATTTAGCATGTGCTTGTCATTGAAAATCTACTAGAAACACTAAAACAATTGACTAGGTAGTGAATTCATAGTTCTTATGGGAACATGGAGACATACCAACCAGACATTTACTGGTACATTTCTATACCTCACGTACATACAAATTTATGTATATTGACAAGTTGTTGCAAAATCCACCAGAAATACACCACATCTGTTTTCTCTATTTCTTTTGTACTTACGAATAGAAGAGAAATTGTAGACAATGTAACTACTACTAGAATTTTAGTGTTGACATAGAGACACTTGGCCCCAGTCTGACTGCAGGGCGATGTCGCAAGACAGCTTGCTTGTAACACACACTCAAAAGAAGTACTGTTGATTAGTGTATGCTTGTTATTTTTCATATTGTACGTTTGAGTGTGTGTGTGTAATTTGTAGATGGTAAGCTATTATGTGATTAACCGCATACAACTAATGTTAATGCATGTGTGTGCCTTTGCATGTGCGCAGAAAAATAAAAGATCATACACACATACATGCATGACGTTTGTACACGCGCTTATGCCTAGAAAGAAGCTGGTATCACAAATTCTTCCGTCACTTTTAACCAAAATTTGTTGCTACTTTTTAGGGTTCCGTACAACAAAGGTGAAAAGGAACCCTATTGTTTTCGCTACGCTGTCCGTCGGTCCGTCACATAGTATTTTCTCAGGAACCGTAAGAGCTACGGACCTGAAATTTGGACAGAGTATGTAGAACCTTGGCCGCTACAACAACAAATACATGAGAATTAAAAATTAAAGGGTGTTCCAAAACGAGCAACGAAAAATGTTAAAATCCCATGTAATATACATACAATTGTATGAACATATGTATATTGAAACTTGAAATTTGTAAAATTAGTGTATTTTTATACAGACTACAACAATTAACACTAAAATTAAAAAAAAAAATTACATTAAAGGGTGGCCCATCAGTTAATGCAATTTTGACTACGTAATTTTGACAATTTGCTATATCTTGGAAACCGTAAGTGGCAAACACTTGAAATTTTCAAAAACAGTAAAACTAAAAAAACAGAAAATTATAAAATCGCCAAACCAAAAAAAAAATCGCCAAAAATTAAAAAAAAGTCGCCAAAACAAAAAAAATCGCCAAATTAAAAAAAATTTCTAACACTAAAATAAATCGCCAAATTCGAAAAAATCGCTAAAATGAAAAAAACGCCAAAATGAAAAAAAAACGCCAAAAATCGAAAAAAATCGCCAAAACGCGAAAATGTCGCCAAAACTAAAAAAAATTTTTATATAAAAAAAAATCGCAAAATTGAAAAAAATCGCCAAAAAAAAAAAAAAATCGCCAAAATGAAAAACGCCAAAAACCGAAAAAAAATCGCCAAAACAAGAAAATAAAGTGTCAAAACCAAGGTTGGCAAACGGTATCGTAAAAATACCGATACCGATTCAAATATCGTTAAAATTATCAGTACTGATACCGAAACTCATTTCGGTTAGAAAATACCGGTATCGACAATACCGTTTATGTCTATACCGGTACGTACCGGCATACCGATTTCCGTAAAGAAAAAATTACAAAACTTAATTTCAATTAACTTTTTTTGAAATTAATTACAGAAACAAAATTTCCCCCTTTAGACGTTCTTATTCAGCTCTATTCTTACTACTTTTTATCGACAACAAAGTGTAAGCACACCATAATCAAATACATATGTATAAACTAGAGTTTTTCTTTTCCCGGACTTTTTCATTTCCCGGGAAAGCGGGAACGACTTTTCGACTTCCCGGGAAATTCCCGCCCAGTGCAAAACAATACAAAATATTTTTAATTTCATTATTTCAACAAAAAAAATTATAATTCATGAGATCGATTAAATAAAACGTTTTATAAGCACATTAGTAAAAAAAATAATATCATTTGAGTTCTTTAAATAATAGTAGTGCTTATGTATATACCCATATTAAATGTAAATGCCAAAAAAAAATTATTTATTTATTTATTGATACATATTATACAAAGTAAATTTGCATAATATGGTGTTGAACAAACATGGGTGGAGTAACAAGACCATACGCCCAGGATGTTATTAACAGTATTTTAAAAAAGTTTTGTGACTGGCTGTACACGACGTATGCCTTCAAATAGGAAGTAGCAACGTGGTTGTTAAAGAAATTTCACAAAAAAACCGCAAGTTTATACGGACGAAAAACTCTTGAAGGCCAAACAATACACACAAGCCTGAAAGCACTTAAAAAATATATTATTAAATAAATATTACAAAATATTTCTTTGAAAATAGGACTTTAGTACAGAACAGTAATGTAACGAATGTCAATTTTTGATACGAATATTTGAAACGATATTCGCGAATACGAATATGAGTATTTGATGTGAAACTTATAGACATTAAATTAGGGTTCTATTTACGCCTGCAATATGAAATGTTAAAAAATTGTTATGAAAAAGAACTTCATACTCCTCTTGGCGCACTTTAAAGTTAATAAAAACTACACAAAAATTTCAATGATCGTCAGTAAATAATATTTCAAAAAGAGCAAAAATTTCTATAAAAAATTTAATGGATTCGTACAAACTAATATTTTTATCCATTTATTTAAATTTGGTTTAGGATTTATTTAATTTATTTAATTTTTTGGAAAAATATTTGTATTCGGCTGAATTTGACGAATACGAATGCGAATACGAATATATAAAAATGGCCGAATATTCGGCAATTCGAATACGAATATTCGGCAATTCGAATACGAATATTCGTGCATCACTAGTACAGAATAACCATTAATAGAATCGTTCTTTTTACCAAAGAGAATCTGAAATTATTTTGTAATTTTTCTTTTATTTCCTTGCACATTTCTGTTTTTACTTTTATGAATTGTAGAATTAAATTTTGAACGTCGCGTTCTGCTTATGGCAAATAAAGGCCTCTTAGTCCCAGAGCACATGTGTGCCAGATGTAAACTCGGCCTTAATTGTTGTAAAGTTTTAGCTATTGTGCTAGTGCCATGGCATTATTATTGCGCCATCGCATTCATAAAATGAATAACGACACTCATCAAGTTGCCATAATATCAAAAACTCCCGGAAATTCAGGCACATTTTCCGGGAAATCCCGTTTGAAAAACACTAGTATAAACGTTTATAACCAGGCTACCCAGAGAAGCCCCAGAGTGCCGAAAATCAATCGGCTTTTTATAGAAATGAATAAACATATGGTTTTAGGTATACATTTCTCTCGGTTTTCCCTCTGTGGGCAGCTATGATCTAAACATATTTATGCATGTATGTATGTTTATACAAACATACAAGTTTACACTACAATTGTGTAAATAATCTGTGCAGGATATAAAACTTAGTTTTTTATGTTACTGTTTACTAAAGACTTTATGTAAAATTACTTACTTTTAACTTAATAAAAAGACGTTTTTGCTATATACACTGTATGAATTAATAAACTTCACAGAAATAGCGGTATACCGGTATTTTAAACTTGATAACGGTATGTACCGGTAATACCGATACCGAAATAAAAAAAATTACCGTTACCGTTACCGATACCGAAATTTTTAAAATAATTGTACCGGTATCAATACCGATAGCGTTATTTGTTTCGGTTTCCAACCTTGGTCAAAACTAAAAAAGAGCCAAAACTTTAAAAAATCGCCAAAACCGAAAAAACGCAAAACCGCCAAAACAAAAAAACCGAAAAGATCCCAAAAACGAAAAAAATGCCAAAACTATATATAGGATGAAGTTTGTATTAAATTACATATGTAGTGTTCGTACGGAACCCTTCGTGCGCGAGTCAGAGTCGCACTTTACTGAATTTATTACTTTTAATTTTTAGAAAAATTTACTTTTTGGACAAATTTCAACCAATTTGATTTGTAAGAACTTCTAAATTACACTTTTATGTATATTTTGAATACTTTTAATTTATCAAGCTTAACCGTTAAAATTTTTTGGACCTCGCTTTTTGAACTCCCCTGTCCCCTTGTACTTTGTTTTGGTGAAACAATACATAACCTGCATTTTGTGTATAGAACTTGCTGGGAAGTTTTATGTAAAATAAACATGTTTGTGCCACAGACATGTGTGCCAGAAGTGTCACCAATTGTATCAAGAACAAAATTAGTTTCTAGTAGAGATGGGCGCGTGTCGTGTTTTTTCCGTGACACGAATACGCTCGATTCAACACGAAGTGTTCGTGACAAGAAATCTGATTTCGTGCGTGCTTGGCTCGCAACATGTTGAGCAAAGTTGACACATGAATTTCCAATAAAAAAAAAATTTAATATTTAATATTAATATGGTATTCGTGTTCGGGTTGTGTCGTGTTGGAAAAATTCAACACGCACCCCTCTCTGGTCTCTAGTACGCATTTTAAGTTTTAAATTACATCGGATGTTTGAGTTGAATTTCTAACATCAAACATCCATTGGTTTACTTTGGAAACGACAAGTCTGGCTCAAAATTATGTATGTATATATATTTAATTAAGACAAAAAAGCCTAATATTTTATAACGATAAAACAAGAATATATTATTTTTTTTTTAAATCATTGGTGAAATTAGTAATTCCTGTTGTAAAATATAAATATTTTTTCCCTCATTAAAAAGTCTTTTTTTATTTGCATTTGCCGTGTGTGTTGGTCATTATTCTAATAATTTTATTTTTATTGCTTATTTCTTATGGATTTGCTTAATTGATTTTTTTTTTCATTGGCAAGATTTTCTGTAATCTTAATTTAAGCAGTTCTTTTGCTCGTATTAGAAAATTATATTTGCATAATTTTTAATTGGTTTACTTTTCAAGTTCTTTATGCAAGGAGTCTCAAAAGAAAGTTTTAAAAAATATGTCAAAGGTTCAATCAGATGTGTTATAACCATTGACATGACCATAAATATATTTGATCCACCAATTAGTGCTGCCATAACCGTAAACAGCTGTTGTTTATGTTTTTTTTGTTTATTGATTTCGAAAGTGCAACAAGAAAAATTTCTAAAGGCTTAATCAGACGTGGCATAACCATAACCATATTAAACAGCTGTTCAAACAAAACTTATGGGCAACACTGCATTTGATTATAGGTGACTCGCCATAACGCCATAACCATTGCCATAGAAACCAATTTATATTTGGTTTGGTTATGGCTATGGCGTTATTGCTATGTCACGTCTAATTTAAGCTTAACTAACAAACAGCTTTTTATGGTTGCAGCGAATTATCAACATTAATTGGTTTCTATGCTTATAATCAAATACAGTGTTGCCCATAAGTATGGTTGGAACAGCTGTTTAGTATGGTTATGGTGGCTCGCCATAACGCCATAACCATTACCATAGAAACCAATTGAATTTTGGTTTGGTTATGGCTATGGCATTATGTCTATGACACGTCTAATTGCACCAAGTTTTTGCCCATCTGATGCGGCATGAGTTGAAGAAGCGTGTCATTTGGCCATCAGTTAAATGTAGATGTGAAGATGTGGGCGAAACGCAGTGTTAAAATCTTAGTCTGTATTCCACAGTGCCAATGGATTGCTCCGATCTATTAACCTCCTTTGGATTATTTTTTTTTTCTAATCTTTGCCATCACTTGCACTTAAAACTTATTTTTTAATCGATTCACTAAATATATAAACTTTGTTTTGAGAAGCCCTGTATTTCATCATTTGTTCATCATTGTTGTTTTTGTACACATGTGCATATGTGCCCTTAATTATGAAAGTGGTCTAAGTCACATATATCTTTTGTCGAGATATTTAGTCGTTTACAATTGAAGAAATTAAAAAAATATTTTTATATTGTGAAACATTTTAATTTATAGTTGTACTAGTCTCGATTTAAATGTTTATGTAAATTTCTTTAATATTTTAATATATGCAATTAAATAGATTACTTATCTCTTTCAACGTTTATATTATTTATTTTCTGCTCTTAACAACATTATTAACACCTTTAATGGAGATTTAATTTATGTATGCTATAAATAAGCATTACGTGTCTTAAAATTATATTGGGCATAAATATACTATATTTTTTAATTTATATATGTAAATATCCAAAAGTTTTGAGGATTTTTCTTCTTGCTTTCACTACGATATCCGTCTGTTTGTCTGTATATTTGTCTGCCAAACGTTGTTTTCTCGAGGACTGTAAAAGCCACGGACTTGAAATTTTCACAAAATATGAAAAACTTTGGCCGCTTCAACATACATATATGACAGTTAATTAAAGGGTGTTCTAAAGCGAGCAACGAAACATGTTGAAATCCTATTACATACATACACTTGAAATTTTAAAAATTAGTGTATTTTTATGCAGACTACAACAATTGACACCGAAATTAAAAAAAAAATAAATAAAAATTAAAGGGTGTCTCATAATCAAAGGTTGACTCATAATCAATTTAATTTTCACCATTTAAATTTGACAACTTGCTGTATCTTGTAAGAAACAAACTTTTCAGATTTTCAAAAACGTCAAAATTAGCAAATCCCAAAATTGAAAAATGCTGAAACGAAAAATCGCCAAAATAAAAAAAACGCTTAAATGAAAAATATCACCAAAATTAAAATAAATCGCTAAAATGCAAAAAAAAAATCACTAAAAGTAAAAATGTCGGCAAAAAAAAAAATTTTAAAAAATCGGCAAAAATGAAAAAAATCGGCAAAAACCGAAAAAAGCGCCAAAACTAAAAAAAATCGCTGAAATTAAAAAACAACCGAAAATAATTGCCAAGAAACCGAAAAAAATCGCCAAAACGAAAAAAGGGCTAAAACTATAAAAATCGCTTAAAATAAAAAAAATCGTCAAAAGTCGAAAAAAATCGTCTAAACGAAAAAAGCGCCAAAACATTTTTTTTTTTTGAAATATTCGATTATGTAGGCTAAAGTTCGTAAAGTATTACATCCCAGCAAAAAAAAAAAAAAAAAAAAAAAAAATTGGAACCTCTACAGGTACTGAATTTAATATTCTAAGGCTGTTGTTCATATCAAAAATTGTTCTGGACAACCTTTTACGTGCATACCAATGAGTTGTTTAGATTACTTCCGTCCTATAACAACCATGTGTTAAATTCATTGATGTATCACCAGAAATAAAACTATTTGGAGCTTGGACACATCAATGCTGTTACTAATGATTTGTATGTTTATTTTTTGCTGGGATATGTACGGAACTTTTCGTTTGCGCGTCATTATTATTTGATAATTATTTTATACTTACCAATGTTGCCATACGGGCTGCTGGATAGTAACCGGGTAATTGACCAGAAGCTATTAAATTTCTTCGTTTATTATGTTCATCTAGAAAAACTTGTTTGAATTTTGAAATATCAACATCGGTGGCATCGGGAAAGCAACGGGGATGAAAGTGCTGTTAATAAATAAAAATAATTATATAGAAAATTTAATTTTTATTTGATTAATATTAAATTCTTTAATATTCTTTTTATCCATAGTATAATAATTTTTTATCTAAAAAATTAAAAATTTAAAAAACCCCCGATATATCCAGAAAAAATGTGATATCCTCGGAACGGCTGGACCGATTTTTTTTAGCTAAGAACACTCTCGAACACAATCTTTCAAATAGAAGAAACTAAATCAAAATCGGATACACAGATACATACTACAAACTTATAACACCCCTTTTTTTGGTCGGGGGTTAAAAACTGAAAGACAAAAAAAAAACAAAAAAAATATAACAAGTAAAAGTGCTATATTCGGCTGTACCGAATTTCGTACACCCTTCAAGGAAGTACATACATACATACATACAAGGGTAAAATAAATTCAATTTTCCAACTCTGGAATCGTCTTTTTCATTTATTTTGATTTCTAATATCAATTTAATTCTAACTGAAACATAAAATAGTTTTAAATTACAAAAAAAAAAAAAAAAAAAATTGTTTAGCTAGTTACTTTTATATGGCAAAAAAAGTTTCAACTTTCCAGCCCTGAAACCGTAATTTCGTTTTTGCTGATTTTCAATACCGAAATTACTTTCGGACCACTTCTGATACACCAATTCAAGGCTGAAGTCTCTTTCTGAGAGCTTCAGAAAACCGATTTCACGTACAGACAGACAGGCGGATGGGCGGACAGATGAACATCGCTTATTAGTCTTACCTATTCATAATTACGGACACGGAATGACAAATCTATATATATCCTTTAGAATTTTTAGGGAAAGGGTATACAAAGAAAATAGTACAGTTCTGTTAATTTTGGACACAAAGGAGATTAATAACTAACTTTCCGGTCTCATTACTCCTTGGTGAATGAATAAGTTGGTCACATTCCATTAATTATAACAAAATATCCCAACAAACACTTTACTTACTATTATGCAAAAAAAAAAAAAAAAAAAATTATGATAGTATTTAAGTCCTAATTAATTATAATTTTTCTCGAAAACTATTTACAAAACTACAAGCAAACAACAACAAATTTGGGAAATTTTTTTCTTCATTTCTGAACATGGAAGGAAGGGCAATCATGAATAAAATTCCGCGAGAAATTTCTCCAGGGGAACAATTTCAAATAATAGCAAGTAATAGAGAAAGCGAAAAAACAAAATCTAATTGGAAAACGGAGAAATTTCCCGCGGAATTTTATTCACAAAGCTTGATAAATTTTCCCAGCGATATTCAATAGCTCCGAGATCCTGTTTGTAAGTGAGAACTGTCTAACTCCTTAAAAATAGCCATCAAGCGCTGACTCCACCTCTTCATTGTTTGCAAATATGGAGATGGAAAATTTGTAGCCTTCTTTGGATAGGATTGTCCCATTCTATTGCACTGCTTTGATTGTTTCCTTATCTTAAGTCTGAAATGATGGAGCCATGTCCAATCCATGATAGGGAGTCGACGCAAAAACATCGCCAAAAAATCAATGGAAACATAATGACTTCACAAGTTCTTGCCAAATTGAACTAATTTTTCTTAAAATTTATAAATTTTCTACATTTTCGATCGCTTTTGAGAAAACGGAGCTTAACGGCAAATTCCAGAAATGATTTGCGGGGTCAACAGTTTCCTGCCATTTTTTACTTCTTAATTTTTTTTTTTGTTAAAACCTTTATTCTATCTACTTTTAAATAAAAACGTATAAATTCTAAAAGAGAACAGAAAGAAAGAATGAAAAAAAAATAAGCAAACAAACCTGAAGCTGACTAAAATTATAATTTGATTTATAGTGAAATAAAATGAGTTATTACCATTGATTCAAAGTTTTGCCTGACAAGTATTGGTTGCTTCAGCTTTGAATATGGTCAATACATCTTGTTCTCAATAAAATATCACAATATTTTGTTTAATAAATTAAAAACAATTGTTGTGTATCAAGAGTTATTTTAAATATTTAAAATACCTTTATTTTTTGTATTATTGTATTATTATACACCGTTTTTTTTATTTGATTTATAGCAACGCCTTCTATTGTAAATAAAATAATTAAAATTTGCGTCTTTAATTTCGGAATATATTTATATACATACGTATATACTTACATTAGAGCAGTTCACGAAAAAAAAAGATTTTTTTTTAGCTTTTCGATACTATAGATTGCTGGACCGATTTTTAAGAAATTCGATCTGCAGCATTCGAATTTAAATAAATGCATGAATAATTGCATATTTTATTTAAGATTCCCATAACTTAACAAAAGCTATTTAGTTTTACCGAGAAGTCTTAAATTTGTATAAAACTCAATGAAGATTTAGAATATTTCCTTCTCAAGAAGTGATTGTGTTATTTTTTCTAACTTCCCCTATAGGAAGTTACTGATTGGGAACTTTAGCTATTTTTGGTTAAGCAATATCTGTATGCATTTTGTTCCTACTTATGGAACTCATCATCACCTCTTTAGGAGGGGAGATAGGAACTATCTATCGGAGAAAAAATGAATGTGGGTCCGTCATACATTTGGTTACCCCAGTAGTCAGTACCCTGGGCCTTGTTAGGACGGTGGGGAAAATTTTATAAAAATATTTTTGTATTAGAACCCCCTTAACGAGGGGAGATAGAGGCCTAGTAAATTCTGGAGAAAGAATAAGTGGAGTTAGATCCTGCATTTCACCTTTTTGGAAACGGGCCGGGGGCAGTTGTGTGACTTTTCGTAGACTTTGAGCAAAAAATAATTTTTTTTTGCAAAAAATAACAATTTTAGAGGTTACGGCATTAAATATTGGAACTTTGGGAAAATAATTATGTATGTCCCTTATAGAGTCTTTATTAGAAAGTCATTTTTTTTAAATATATAAAACACTGCATCGGGTCCATTCGGTCCATTCGTGAAGGCGATTTTCGAATTTTCACATAAAAATTTTTTTCGAATTTTAATAAAGCGCCAAAATTAAAAAAAAAAAACATCTCTAAAATTAATATAAATCGCAAAACCGAAAAAATTGCCAAAACGAAAAAAATCGTCAAAACCGAAATAACGCCAAAATTAAAGCAATCACCCAAAAACGAAAAAATTTCCAAAATCGAAAAAATCTGTAAATTCAAAATAAATCGTAAAAAACCGAAAAAATTACAAAAATTAAAAAAAAAAATCGGGAAAACCAAAAAAAAAAAAACGCCAAACCAAAAATAAGCGTCAAAATTTAAAAAAAAAATCTCTAAAATTAAAATAATTCGCAAAACCGAAAAAATTGCCAAAACAAAAAAAAAACGTAAAATCCGAAAAAACGCCAAAACCAAAACAATCGCCAAAAAACGAAAAAATTGTCAAAATCTAAAAAAAATCTATAAATCTAAAATAAATCGCCAAGAACCGAAACAAATCCCCAAAATTAAAAAAATCTTCAAAACAAAAAAAAAAAAAAAAAAATCCAAAATGCCAAAACGAAAATAAGCGCCAAAAATTAAAAAAAAATCTCTAAAATTAACATTAATCACAAAACCGAAAAAGTTGCCATAACGAAAACAAAATCGTCAAAACCGACAAAACGCCAAAACTAGAACAATCGCTCAAAAACGAAAAAATTGCAAAAATCGTAAAAAATTTGTATATCTAAACTAAATCATCAAGAACCGAAAAAAATCTCCAAAATTAAAAAAAATCTTCAGAAACAAAAAAAAGCCAAAACGAAAATAAGCGCCAAAATAAAAAAGTCTCTAAAATAAGCATAAATTACAAAACCGAAAAATCGCCAAAATGAAAAAAATCCTCACAACAAAAAAAAAAAAAAAAAAAAAAAAACCAAATCGAAAAAAGTGCCAAAACTAAAAAAATCGCTAAAATTAAAATAAATCGCAAAACCGCGAAAATCGCCAAAACAAAGTAAATCGTAAAAAAAACCCAAATAAATTTTACCGGGTACTTATTAAACCTTTTACAACATGTCTATATCAGCTGAGATATTCGTGTAGTATTACATATGTACATAGTGCCCGTACGGAACCCTTCGTGTGCGAGTCTACTGTGACCTTACTGAGTTCATTTATTTTTGTCCTTTGGAGGTCATATTAAAAACGTATCTCTACATCCTCGGAACTAATAAGGCTAGCACCAAAAATCTAACTTTATGCAAAGCAAACAGGTTTGTGACACGAGTTTGGGTACTTTTTTGTACGCCATTTATCCTCGAAATTAAAAATCACAGAAATAAAATTTAAATTAAATTTCTAAAAAAATTTAAGTGGATTATTGGAACTTTTTTTTTAATTTGAACGTATAAGGGCTCAAATTTATCGCTCTTTTTTGTATATATTTTCAAATATATTCTTATGTACATTAATGAGATAAAAAATTTATTTATTTATTTAATAAAGAAATATATTTTGTTTTCTACAGAGGGGCAAAAAGTTTACCAAAATGGTTTAATTAAGCATAGTGCAATACTTTCCATTATATAATAAACCCTATTCGGAATAAGAATTCCTAGGGATTTTTTCCCTATTCCTGGTTTCCCTATATAAAAAAATCATTTACAATCTTTCAGGTAAAATAAAATAACTGAAAATAAAAAATATCTGACTGGCAAAATTCGAAATTCCCCCTACAATTTAAAATTTTTCTCAACATCTAGTTAACAAAGGGGGAAAAATTAATTCCCTGGGAATAATTTCCCGTGCAATATTTAGAATTAGACCGAATGGCTTGTGGATTAATATTTCAAAATTTTCTTTTTATCAGCAAATAAATAAAACGTGCCTTAAAAATTATCACGTGTAATTTGGCTAAAAGAGCACTACGAAATTTAGCCTGATCAACTCATACGAGTAAATACAGATACAAAATGTGTTTAGTTTTTTTACGGGTGTACCCTGATAATTTTTGTATAATTTTTTTTTATGTGAGTCTTTGAACTTAAAAATAAATATTTAAAATTTAAATTATTAAAAGTTTAAGAATAACCTACACCATAGTTTTCGCAGGCGATATGACGGACTGTTGTTGAACCACCGCACAATTGAGGATCACACCATGAATACTGCTGGCACAAACAATTGAAAATGTTCACTAATAAAACCAATAAAGTTAAAGTTTTCCTTGTAACTGACACTTGTGTTGATAGAAAATGCATTTTGCGTAAATTTCAAATAAATATTTTTTTTAGTGTTATTATTTTTTAATTTTATTAATATTTTTTTTGCGATCAGCTAAAAAATTCTTTCTTTTTTAAGTGTTTCGTTTAATGGGCTTTTAACAAATATTTTTAAACTTTTTTCCTTCTAAATTTATTAAAACTAATTAATTTGCAAGTCAAGTTTGTTGAAAAGAAAACAAGGTTTAAAACAAATGTTGACCGCCGGCAACCGTCTACGTATACCGAATGATACTAGTCAAGTTGAAATGCTAACGGCCAAGCCCAAAAGACAGTAATAATATTTCTTTTAGCTATTGGCAATAATTTTTTTGTTTGTTCATTCTTTCTTATTTTCTTCTTCTTCTTCTTTATATTGTGTTTGTTTTCTGCTTTATTTTAGTTTTTTTTTGCTTAAAATAAATAATATACAATATAATTTGGAACAAGTTTTTTTTTCTGTTAACATATAGATTTTGTTGGTTAAATAATAATTAAGGATAGCGATAAAACATAAATTTCTTTTTTTTTAATTGAAAATAGCACAATATAATATAAACTCTCTTTGACGCACATATGAAATGATTTATCTCTCTCTAATGCATTTCTAAGTCAATAATTAGCCGGGTGTAATTAAAGTTCTGCTGGATCGCTTTAAATCAAAATCACCGAATTTTTCTTAGAACTATAGAGAGAGAGAGAGAGAGAACGCTCGTAAATCTTTTGTCTAATAAAACAAAAATGCATAATTGATAAATACTCACATACATATGTAAGTAATCATTTAAATGATGTAAAGCATATTCGTATTCGTATTAGCGAATATTCGCCTAATTCATGCGTATTCATTGCCGCCAATTTCAGACGAAAATTTCAAAACCCACAAAGTGCAAAAAGCATAAAATAAATGCTACAAAAATATTCACCTCACCTCTATTGTGAATACTTTTTCCCTTGAAATATTTTCCTTTATCCCCAAATCGCAATTGTGAATTTTTTTCCTAGAAATATTTTCCCTTTTTCAATCCCCTTATCATGAGTAATTTTTTCACGGGAATTTTTTCACTTTTCCCTTAGTTTTATTCCCTTTGTTTTTGCAGATGAACTGAATTAATAGATCACGTATGTTAAATGTTGAAAGTTATAAATATTTTTTTAGGTTGCCGGAAAAGTGAAAAATGTCCAAACAAATGAAATTAAAAAATTTTCGTGAAATTTTTCACTTTTGTGGCTACCGAAGCGCTACCTAAAAGGTGTTTAGTAGAATCATTCCTAGGAAGTTCATATATTTTTAAAAGTGGGGTATTGAAATCTTAGGTACATTTTGTTGTTAATTGTTTCCTTGAATTTTGAACGGTTTGCTACCTAAGGACCTGAACAGGGGAAAAATGAAAAAAAAATCAAATCTTTTTAAATATTTTACGATTTTGATCTTGAAGATGAAGTTTTTTTTGATTTTATTTGTTCTTTATAACATGAGCTACAACTTTATCTCAGAGAGTAAATCAAAGGCCCTATTATGAGTTTCATTCGATTTTCAATCTTCGCTGGGTATCGAGCATCGAAAATCGAATGTTGGATTAATATTATGAGCATCGAAAATTTCGTTGAGCAACAAATTTTCTATCGAACAGAATTTAGCTTTCGATGAAGTATTTTTATGAAAATTTTTCAAAAAATCTTAGTGTTAAACAATGTTATAATAGTAAATGAAAACTCTTTCGATCAGTACTTTCGTCTACAGTCGAAGATCGAAAGTTGCTCATAATAGGGGCCTAAAATTCCGAACGGTTTGCAAGATATGGGCCTGAGAAAATGCAAAAATGACACCGAAGGCCCAATTTTTTGGGGGCCAATAAAAATGACTTGGGGCAGAACTGCGAGACACGGGTCGTTTTATTGGTCTTTTATCACGTAGTGATGTCCGCATATGTGTATATTTTTTTCGTGTTGCACTGTGTTACTAAATTTAAATATGTTGGACTTGCAATTAATTTTTAAGACTTACAAATCTTCTTCCCATTTTTTACATTCACTGAGGACTGACAGTGGGGTAAAAATTAACGGAAAATTCACAATAACACTTTTCCCTTCGAGGAGAACACAAATTTCATTGGTTATTTACGATATAAGTAATTAATTTGTATTTATTTTTACTGATAAAAAAAAACATTTCTTCAATTCACAAGCTTAGTCGTGTGGTTTAACGTTAAAAAGTTTGCATTTCTCTATGCGCTTCTTAACAGACAAATTTGTTGTATCGCGTTTTTAAATGTCAGAAATTGAAGTTGATACTAGGGATTATAATTTCCCGGTCTTTTCCAATTCCTGGGAATTGAGAAAAAAAGTTCTATTCCCGGGAATTTCAAAAACATATGAGTTTAATTAAATGATCCCAATAAAAAATAAAATTTTATGAAAAAACCATACATCCTTGAAATTAAAAACAAAACAACTTCATTTGTTCATTTCAAGAACAACAATATTTTAAAAACAAATAAATTCATATCGCCGTATTCATAAAAACTATTTTAGGCTTATTAGTCTTATTTGACATATTTCTATGGGAAATTTTTCAACTAAGCCTGTAATAAACATGAAATATTTTATATGATTTATAGCATGGATGGAAATTCCATCTACATTTGGCAATCTAGACACCATTTCCTATAAAGAGTTTTTAGGTTGAAAATATTTCGTAACGCTTGAATTTGTTGGAATCTTAAGCTAAGGTCACACGATTGACACAATGTACCAATTTTCGTCGGCTCACTGCGATAGAGTCATAAGTAATAATCCAAAATGACATTATTACTTAATTAATTCTTGAATAAGTCTATATGGCTTTATTACTAATGCAGTGTGGTGCAGTTATGTAATTATATTTCAATTAGTCGAGAAATAAGGCAAATTTACTTTGTTACTTATGAATTTATTTCAGTGAGCCGACGAAAATTGGTACATTGTGCCAATCGTGTGACCCCAGTTTTACATATATTATGCATCCTTACAAAATTGTATTTTTTTTTAGTAATAAAACAACGAACAGCAACGTAAAAAAAGCAAATGCCAAAAACGTAAATACTAAATTCCCGAAAATTTCCCGGGATTTGTAAAAAAAAGAATTCCCCGGAATTCCCGTGATTTTTTCCGGCGTAGAAACTCTAGTTGATATTCATTTCATTTGATATCATGATAATAAACCTGGTATGGGAATATTAATTTGATTCCAGATAGTCAATAAGTTTTTAGCGATAAGCAATTTTGATTAAAATAATTATGTAGTTCGAAAATTTAACATATTCTTGTAATTGCAAAAAATTTATTTCATTTCACTTCAATACAGATGTGAAATTTCTAAATGTCAATACAGATATAATTTTTGGTGATCCCTACCAAAATCAGTCATTGAGAACCTTGTTGTTTAAGATGTACAGCTTGACTGTGTTGTGCAGTGTTATACCCCGTAGGGCTATCTTTCTACCATAGCAGCTGTCTGCACAATAGCAGAGTTGTAAAACGAATAAAAATTAATAATTTAATACTTTGTTCACCATCTGTCCCCTCTCCAACATCACATACAAATACATACTTATTAGGGAAAGTATCCTGGTAAGCATCCAGCGTCATCTTGAATCGCCCTGCGTTCAAAAGACGATAACAGGGAATCCTTTTGCGAAAAAAATTCAGAGTCTAACCGATAGTGATAGCGGATCATCCCGTTATTGGTGGATCCATTATAGAGACTTCTAGCGCATTTTAAAATTGCTTTTATTTGATTAATCCTCCTCGTATCTTTTGTAATTCTCTTAAGCAGTGGCACGTTCAAAAATTTCATTGATTGGCTCGCTCAAATCTTAAACACATCTGCACAGTATTATCGCCTAAAATAAGCCGTTTGAAGTTATTAAAAATAGCCCCAAAGAGCGCGTTTAAATTATTGATGATGAAAGATAATGTTGCACAGTGTAATCGCATTTTAATTAAGCATTAAGTGTAAATTGCAATTATGATTTATAATCTTTCTTGCTGTTGATTAATTGTGCTTTAATTACAATCGTATCAATTACAACGCATTCATAATTCACGGCCAGTATTTAATAAGAAAATCATGTGAAAGCTTATTTTACAAAATGCATCTGCTTAAAAAAAGTCATTGTAAGTATACACTGAACTTTGACTATAACGAACACCGATTATAATAAGGTATTACGTGACCATGTTTTGCCTTAATATTTCATATATCTGTGGTAATAAGGAAAAAGTGCTTAAGTCATATTTTGCTGTTTTGCGGGAGAGCACTTTTAAGCTTCCAAGTCGATTTTCAGAAATTTATTTCTTTTACAGTTAAATTGGGAAATTTTCTGTTAATCTTGCTTTTTTAAAGTAAAACTTTGTTCTACATACCATAAGTAATACATTTAAGTTGAAATATACCAAAATATATCTTAATTTAAGCTATTATTCCAAATGAAATAAGAGGTCTAAAAAAGATATGCCGGAAGTCATAGTGGTATAACTTCCTGAAAAATTACACAATTTAATAGAGATTTTGACCAGGAGGTACTTTCAAATATGCAGATTACAAAGGTGCCATTAACTCAAAATCAGCTTATCTCGACTTAAGCACTTTTTCCTTTTGCCACAGATATATTAGTGCACTTACAGTGAGCTCTGGTTATAACGAGCTTTCACTCATAATGATTTTTTTAAGTCCACCTAACATGTGGGGAATAGTGTAGTTTTTTTTTTAAAGATCTGAACCTTCATTGAAAAGAACTAGAATAGTTTTTATGGGCATATAAAACCACCAAGCAAGTCAAAAATAGCAAATATATATTTAATTATTCTTAGTTCTCTAATGTTTAATTTTTCACTTAAAATTTAAAACTAAGGCCAGACACACAGATGGTGTGTCATGTGCCACACAAGCGTAAAAAAGCGTAACCAATAATTACTAATGAAAAACAGTTTGGTTAATTTTAATTATTATTCGAACTCCATTTGTTTCTATATTTATGATTTTAACAGGCTAAAGTTCATATCGCTTTTTAAGCCAAATTACATGTGATAATTATTAATGAACAAATAACACCAAAGTTAGTTGTGAATATTCTGACAACACATAGTTGAACGGAACAGCCAGCCGTTTTCGAAGGCCACTAAACCTTCATCATCAGCGTTCTTTTGTGTTTGGTCCACTGTGTGTGGGGTCAGTTGATGTAGATTTCTGCTTTATATACTTAGCATTATTGCAAAGGGAATATGTGAATTGTTTTGATTCATCGTCTTTCAATTTGCTGAAATAGAAAATAGAAATTCTTGAAAAAAAATTTCTTAGGCTGAGTTTACATCTGGCATTTTTTCTGTGTCATTTGCCCAAAAAAGCGTAACCAACTAATTACTAATGAAAAACTGTTTGATTCAGACACGTATTTATTAAGATAAACAGTTTCATACATAACTAATAGACAATTTTATAGAATCCAAAATGATTGGAAACTGTTTAAATCAATAAATATATGTCTGAATCAAACAGTTTTTCATTAGTAATTAGTTGGTTACGCTTTTTTGGGCAAATGACACAGAAAAAATGCCAGATGTAAACTCAGCCTAAGAAATTTTTTTTCAAGAATTTCTATGCTCTTATGCTGTTAAAATAAACTACTCTTTTTGAGATTAAAATGATAAAATATTTAAAATATAGAATGGTAGCGATTCTCTTTATCAAAAGAATACTTTTTGTGACCTTTTGTTACTTTTAATGTATTATATATTTTGTGAAAATAATAAAGAACATAATGTCGTTATACGTTTTGCAGTTTTATAAGAAAATATTTATTCTAAAATAAATACATATAACGGGTGTTTTTTTTAGAGGTATAGAACTTCGAATTGAAATAAAACACAAGAAAATAGTTTTAATGTCCATCAATTTGGCTTTATTGGAAGGATAATTTTATGCCATTAATGCTTAAATATGATTTATGATTGGCTCGAATAAAGCCAATTCTACAGGTCCAATTTTCAACCACTTTTTCGAGCATATGGGGCCGTATGTTGGCAATAACGCCACGAATGTTGGCTTCCAAGTCCCCTAACGTTTCTGGTTTGTTGGCGTAGACGAGCGACTTCACATATCCCCAAAGAAAATAATCCAATGGTGTCAAATCACACGATCTTGGTGGCCAATTGACAGGTCCATTCCGCGAAATTATGCGCTCATCGAATGTTTCCTTCAATAAATCGATTGTGACGTGCGCTGTGTGGCATGTAGCGCCGTCTTGTTGGAACCACAACTCATCCACATTCATGCCATCCAATTCGGGAACAAAATAGTCGGTTATCATGGCTCTATACCGGTCTCCATTAACGGTAACTGACTCTCCAGCATTATTTCGGAAGAAGTATGGCCCAATGACTCCACCAGCCCATAGAGCACACCAAACAGTCAGTTTTTGTGGATGTAATGGCGTCTCAAGGGTCTCATGTGGATTCTCTTCACTCCAAATGCGGCAATTTTGCTTGTTGACGTAGCCATTAAACCAAAAATGAGCCTCATCACTGAACAAAATTTTGCGATGAAAATCAGCATCGAGATCAATCTCATTTTCGGCCCATACACCAAAATCACGGCGCATTGCATGGTCTCGCGGCTTTAATTCTTGCACAAGCTGGATCTTGTAAGGTCGCAAGCCGAGATCTTTGCGCAAAATCTTCCATAAAGTTGATGGACAAAGCTCCAATTGCTGTGCACGGTGGCGAATCGATTCATTCGGGTCCTCTTCAACACTTTGCTCTACAGCGGCAATTGTTTCTTCGGTGCGCACTGTTCGACGTCTCTGCGGATGCGTATTATCACATAGAGTAAACGTAGTGCGAAAACGATCCATGGTTAACCGAATTAATTGCTCTGATGGACGATTATGTCGACCATAAAATGGACGGAGCTTGCGGTAAACTTCGCGAACTGAACCATTATTTTCGAAATAAATTTGCACGATTTGCTAGCGCTGTTCTTTTGTCAACCTGTTCATGATGAAATGGCAAACCAAACTAAATATTAATCACTTGACAGCTGACAAAATGGCCGCCAGTTAAAAAAGTGATGCCAACTTAAAGTTCTATACCTCAATAAAAAACACCCATTATAAATATTTACTCTGATTATAACGAACTACGCCTAAAGCGAATAAAATTATCTGGTTCATTATAGCTGAGCTCTACTATATATGTGCTTATTAATTTAATAGATGACATTTGGATAGAAAGGAGGAACTATTTTTATTTCATCTCTTGTGTAAATTGCCGTCATAATATATTTGTTCATCAACTTTTTGACTAACGCCTTAAACCGGTTTAATAGTTTGCAAAAAATTGAGATAATGAAAATCGACTTTATAATTGAACAAAAAGACCGACATTCATTATCATTCTTTTTTCTAACAAACTAAAATTAAGAGAAATCAAAAAAAGGGAACATTCATTTATCGTCATGCCGAATTATTAAAATTTTAAAGGTTATTGACTTAAACGATTTGTTAATTTAAACAAAAAAAAATAAACCGAATCCGAGTAAATTTCTCGTTATCCAAAAATAAATACTGGCTCCATTGATGTGTTTTAAAATCACACATACTAAATTAATTTCAGATATTATATTTCAAGCTCTAAAAAATTTAAAACTACAAAAAAGTCTGAAAAAAATTGGCTATTAGAGGATTTAATTTTGCTAAATCGAGCGTTACAGAACAGGCGGGATAGTAAAAGTTATTTTAAGGCTGTTTGTGTGCTTTAGGGCAACTTTCACAACTTGCCATTAGCTACGGGTAAGATTATTGTCGGTCCCATAAATTGATTTGCAAATAAAACCTTAATTTTTTATTTTTCTATCCATTAAATATTATTATTATTATCTTTATTTATCTCCTCAAAGGGTTTTTTTTACATAATTTCTATCGGTTACTAAGTAACAAGACTAAAATATTAATAATTTCAATTATGTAACATAATTAACGTGCGCAATTTCCCAGTTTATATCGTGGATCCCATGAACAGCCGTACTATAGTCGCTGTTGATAAAATTACTACCTTCTGGATGCTTGCCATCTTGTTTTTTATTCCTAGCGTTGATAAGCTCCTCTCAAGTTCTTTTGGTATGGTTCCAGTAGTGGAGAGTATTATTGGTACTATTTCTACAGAGTTTATGTGCCACAGATGTTTTACTTCTTCTGCTAGCTGCGCATATTTCCTTTTCTTTTCAGAATAGCATTCTAACAGATTGTGGTCATTAGGTACTCCGATATCTATCAGAAATGCTTTATGTTTAATCTTATCAAGGAATGTAATATCAGGTCTGTTAGATATGATGGTCCTGTCTGTAAAAACAGTTCGGTCCCAATACATTTTAAAGTTATTATTTTCCACAACAATCTGTAATAAATTATTTCCTCATTTACGAGTCTAGTCTTTATTGCTAGGGCTTGGTGTACTATTTTTGCCACCTGATTGTGCCGCTGTAGATATTCCAGACCAGCCATGTTTAGGCAAGCTCCTGTTATATGCTGAATGGTCTCGGGTTTTTGCTTGCATTTTCGGCAGCTGCCATCTTGAATTCCGTTCTTAACTACGTGTTTGAAGTAGTTTTTGGTCGCAATTACTTGGTCTTGTATTGCAATTATAAACCCCTCTGTTTCTGCGAAAAATATTGCCATTAGTTAGCCAATTATTCGTTGCTCTCATATCAATATGTGCCTGTTCTAGCATTTTTGGGGAGTCTTCCAGATTTGCATCAATTGGTTAACATCGCTGTTTTCTTCACTACTCGCATTAATGTTTTTCAGATTTAGAGGCGTATAATTTTCATCTGCGGTTGTAATTGCCTGGTGAAGTTCATTGCTCTGTTCGGTGAAATATTGTTGTAAACTTTTCACTTGGTTCTTGTGCAGCTTTATAATGTTTAAAACACCACGTCCCCCCAGATTCCGTGGGAGGTACATTCGTTCAATAGCAGATCCTGGGTGGTGTATTTGAAACTTGGTAAAGAGTTTGCGAGTTTCGCGACTTATGTTTTCTAACTCTGTTGTTGACCATTTTATTATTCCAAACGTATATGTTAGTACAGGCGTTGCAAATGTATTTATGGCTTTTGCTAAATTGTTCCCATTAAGGCACGATTTAAGGGTATCTCTAACTCTTCGCCTATATGTTTCCAACACTTTCTCTACTACATCTTAATGCTGAATTCTTCGTCCTTGGAGCAAGCCTAGGTATTTGTAGCTATCATTCTCACACATACTATCAATTCTACCTTCATCCACTTCAAACTCTTGGCTACAGACATTTCCTTTGACAACACTGAGTCTCTTACATTTATCCAATCCAAACGTCATCTTGTAATGTTACCAAGGAAGGATCGCCATGTAATGTCACAAAGGAAGGATCGCCATGTAATGTTACAAAGGAAGGATCGCCATGTAATGCGTGAAGGTGGAGGCTTTAAAGGTTAGCCCTAACGTGTAGTAGTCAGTGTACGTGTGTGGCCCTATAGTCCCTTGTTTAGTTTTCACAGCTGTCAGGGAGACCAGCTTGTCAGTAGGCGCTCAAAAGAGGTGCCAAAAGATTTAGAGAATTTAATTAAAAAACAAGGCAAGTTATTGCCGGTTTGCGTTTAGAAATTAAAGTCTGATTTATTGAATAAATTTCCTTGCTTATATACTAGTTTTACAAATCTTAATTAGCCCTTCTAACCTACGTTTAAAATTTACAATTACCTTTTGTTTCTTTCTTCACTATGACAATGGTAAGCATTATTTTAAACGACCAATCAAAAAAAGGATTTGGTAATTATTAATTTGTGACTCAAAAGTATGTCACTCAATTTCTTGCATTCAGCATTATTATTCTTTTGGGCTGTGTTGCAATGCTTGTGCGTTGAACTGCTATTACAGCAATGCAAGTAATTTTGTTACAGTGCATTACTATAAGTGTGGTACACTACAATCTTTATGTCTTTCGAAAAATTTTGGGTTAAGCTCAAGAGGTAATTAATATGTCTTACAGTAGATCCATATAGTTTAATGTCATCCATATAAAGGAGGTGACTAAGCTTGTGTTGTACCGCTTCACCTTTTATTAAAAAACCATATTCGGTGTTGTTCAATATCGACGATAATGTGTTCATTGCCATGCAAAACCATAGCGGGCTTAAGCTGTCACCTTGCAATATCCCATATCTTATTGGTATTTCGTTAGATGTTGCAATATCATTTCCTTGGTTAATGTGAAGAGTGACTCGCCAAGATCGCATAAGGGAGCTTAGCAAATTAACAATTTTATCGGACACTTTGTAGATGCGTAGTATTTCAACTAGCCAGGTGTGTGGCGCGCTGTCAAATGCTTTTTTGTAGTCGATGTAAGCTGTAAATATATTTCTCCTTTTCTGATAAGCCTGTTCCATTACTACTGAGTCTATGATTAGCTGTTCCTTGCATCCCTGTGAGTTTTTAATGCAACCTTTTTGCTCAATCGCTAATATTCGATTGTCTTCAAGATGTTGATATATTTTCTGTGAAATACAAGCAGTTAGAAGTTTGTACACGGTGCATAAGCACGTAATCGGATGATATTTTGATGGATCTGTTGTATTTTTAACGTCTTTGGGAAGGAGGAACGTTCTGCCCTCTGTCATAAACTCTGGAATTGAGACCGCGTTGTTTAACATATCCGTGAACAATTTAGCTAGGTATGTGTATGTGCTCGTGAATTTTTTTAACCAGTAATTATGTATATTGTCCGGGCCGGTCGCCTTCCAGCTATGTAACTTCTTTGTAATTGTTGCTATATCACTTGCTGAGATTATTGGGTCTTCCATTGTTGTTGCACTGCTCACTCTACTTATCTCGGTATCTATCCACGTTGCGTTGTTGTTGTGTAACTTTTCCTGACTCCATATTTGCTTCCAAAATTGTTCTACGTCGTCCATATTAGGAGTCTGCAATATTGCGGTTGCAGTACCTTCCCTTAACTTTCTATAAAATTGTTTTTCATTGCTTTGAAATAGTTTGTTGGCTGCTCTTCGTTTCTCTGATTTTAAATATCTTCTTAGCTTATTGGCTTTTACAGCTAGTTTTTGTCTTAAGGTATCTCTGTACTGCTCTGGCTCAGTATTCTGCGGATCGTTTCTAGAGTGTATTCTATACTTTATTTGTAACTTTTCGTATGGCTTAATTACTTTTCTACTCCTGTTTCCATTAATAATTATATTGGGTAAGTTGACCTAATTCCGCTCTCAATTTAGAGATTTGTCTTACAAGCCGCTGTTTCCATGCTGGCTCTACATTTCGGTTTAAGGGTCCCGCAGTTCTCTCAGGGATATTTTCATTAAGTGACCGTACTATTGCGAGTGCAGCTCCATAAACAGCGAAGTGAAGGTCTTGAAAGCTGTTTATGTTTTCTGTAAGATACCTCGGTAGAATAAATTTGTTCATAATGTTGACAGCTGTTGTTAGGGCATGCGTTGTCTTCTGTTTTGGTATTGGAGCTCTACGTCCTGGGTGAGTGTCAGAAAATTCTACTAATACATTCCTGAAATGTGCATTAATATTTTCACACATTTCGATTTCCATTGGGTTCATGTCTGCTTCTCTAGAGTTATTGTTATTTGCCAGGAGTGATGAAAGTTCGACTTGGTCATTGGCAGTAAGTTGTTGTCTTACTTGATGTGTATTTTGTAAGGTAGTGTTATGTACCGTTCTCCCCCCAAAATCTTCGGTTATGTTTTCTGATAGTCCGTTCATTTCTCTATCTACTTCCACTTTGATCTCTTGGAGTCTAGGTCTAGGGATATAATTCTTTTTTACTATAACAGATCTTTGATCAGCCACTCTTTGCACTGTCACTGCGGTATTTGGGTATTCTCTAACAAACGCTTGATGTAGCTGCGTTCTGTAAGAGATTGCTTCGCGTTCATTATGTGTAATTCTATAGTAATTTCGCATTATGGATTCGTTCATTTCGCTTGTCCATTTCATGCGTCTTCTGTTATTTTCAGCTACACTTAGCACTTAGAGCTGTTGCTGTCATTTCGTTGTTGGTTGATCGGGTTGGCCAGGCTGCCATTTCCCACGTCGTTCCTGGACGTCATGGCGCTCGTTAGAGGCTTCATTAATTGAATTCATATTAATTATTTCACAGCTGATGCTGGTTCCAGTTTTAGCGGGTGCTGTTTACTTCCCACAAATCCTAAAAGGACTATCTTATTTGCGGAGACCGGAAACTCCATTAATAGCATTTATTATAGTCTACCTGCCGGAGACTTACTTTCAGTTATCCATAAAGAATGTAACCGACCAAGGTACCGCTCGCTCCCAGACCGTCATGCCTGGATTTATGACACCGGGCAAATTTTTCGTCGAACCCATTGCGTCATCTATTTTTGTTTGGTCCGCGGGTGGTATTTTATTTCCCACCTACCCGATATATCTATCGAGCATTCCCCTATCCACCACCTTGGGGACGCGCCCCCTAGGGATACAAAACCCCCGGGGGTTTTATTATTATTATTATTATTATTGATAATAGTAACAATAAAAAATGGAAGTTATAATAATGCGTAGCTATTTATCGGGCAGACAAAACCATACCTTTGGCTAACGGCAAGTTGTGAAAATGGTCCTTATAGAGTTAATTGAAAAAATCATTAAAAAAACACACTGAAATATAAATTTATGTAATATTTATTAAAATAATATTTTAATTAGAGATAAGAAACAGTACTGAGGGTTTTTGTGTGTGTGTGTGTGTGTTAATTTTATGTCAGGGATATGATTAATTGCTGTAATGATTAATTTGTTTTCTACAAAGAAAATTTCTAAGCAAATAGAAGTGATGTATGTATTCAGCTATAACTAATCTTTACAACCTTTAATTAAAAGCAGATATTAATTGTCAGGTTATTTATTAATGCACAAGTTTCTTACGAGAGTGGTCCTTTGAAGAGGTCTTACTTTCGGTTAAATTTATTTTGGTCTTATTAAAACAAAATGGGAATTGCACACTACATACTTATATATTTTATTATATAATTTGTAATAAATGATTATTGTAGAAACCTTCAAACAGTACTGCAGTGTAGGGAAAACATTAGAAATTTTTATTGAACTATTGTTCTTAAATATTAATTGGCTTCAAGCTAAATAATAAAAATTATATTATTATATAATCGTTAATTTTTGGTAATCATTAAAATCTACAAGAGTGCGAAATTTCACTATCAAAATTAAAGACCAGTTTAGTCGTTAAAAACATTGTAAACTTTATCGCTGCACTATGAAACTCTTTTATAACGAATTATGTTGTAGAACAGAACTTTTTACCATAGAAAAAATAACGATTATTTTTTTATATATACAATTTTATTGGGAAAAAATTTTCTGAGCAAAGCAGCTAAACATCATCAAAAAAAAAAAAAAAAAAAAAAAAAAAAAAAAAAAAAAAAAAAAAAAAAAAAAAAAAAAAGAGTGCCAGACTTAAGGAAAAGAGACCCAGTCATACAAAATCCGTGCAAATCGCAAAGTGTACCATATAGTACAAATTTTTTTTTTTTTTTTTTAATGCATGTTTTTTTATTTATTGTATCTTCAAATATGAACTAACAATAAGTATTCAAATCTTAAATCTATAAAAAAAATTATTAGGCCCGACCAATGTCGGACATAAGCTTAGTGATAGTTATTAATAATACATAAGTAGTGATAAGCAACAAAAAGAAAAAGGAAAAAGGTACAAAAAAAATAGTACAAAATGAAGGCGGAAATTAAGGCCATTCAGTATCGAAGAAAATCTTAAAATATATAATAGAATTTCAATGGAAGTATTGTGAAATATTATTGTCTATCAAGTTACTAGAGTTGCCACCTAATCCAAAATACTGTTAAAAACCCAAGCTCAGTCGCCAAATTACGGAAATCGATATTCCTCGAAATTATGAAATATTTAGAGTTTGTACTTATAAAATTTCGATTGGAATGGAATGCCGTAGTTTGCCTCCAGAAATAAATTTCAAATAAATTATCAAACAGAACAGAAGAAGTCTGCAATTTCAGGAAACATCGCTGCTAAATAAGCAAATCCCATAATAACATCGACGGCAGTAACTTCAAATATTCTCTTATTATAGCTATGCTATTAATGGCGCGATACAGGCGTTAAAACATGGTTTTCGTAAGAAAAATAATCGACAATTGAATCGATAATTGAAATATAATTACACAAGAAAGAAGAAATAATTAAGTAATAATGTCATTTTGGCTTATTACTTATGACTCTATCGCAGTGAGCCGACGAAAATTGGTACATTGTGCCAATCGTGTGACCCCAGCTTTAAAGTTATAAATTTATTTTTGCTTTGATTTCTTTGTATTTAAAAGCAGAGTACGAAAATAAACCAAAGAAAATTGTTTGATTTTGTTTGGTTTCGTTCTTTGAAGTGAGTGAAACAAAAACAAAACAAAAACAATGCGAACGTTTGCTCAATTTGTTTTTGTTTTGTTTTTTCACATGAGCACAAACCAGAGAATACAGCCTATTGGTTGTAAGCCGGCTAATAGCCGCCACCGGCCACAAACAATACATTAATATAATCGTACTCCGCTAGAAAAGAAGATAATGGGAAATAAATGGCAACGTTTTGTAATATTTGCAGAGAATTCGACTCATAATATAATATAATTTTCCTCTCTCACACATAAACTCAAAAAGTTGTTAGAAATAAATTACTCTGTGTAAAACCACATGATCACTTCAAAAATCAAGCACAAAATTGAACAATGTGGAACAACAACATGCCCACTAATATTGCAACTTATTTTTGCCAACAAAAATCAAAATTTTTTAATCTTTCGTACAACTAACCAAACACACACAAACGCTACATAAAACATCTCATATTCAGCCCGCCCAAGTTGTGCCAACAATTGTAACGTGTGTAGCCTGCATCAAACCAATCGAAAACTATCAAATCAGCTGTCGCAGACAACACTGCCGGCAGTCCATAAACATTAACATAATAATTCTTTCTGCCAAAAAAAATCCGACTTCAATGCACAGATCTGATAGAAGATGATAAGAAAAAGTACGTGCAATATGAAATTAAATTTTAATGGGCGTGCCTCCGCCCATTTTTTAAATGTAAGATTGTGTATTTTTCAGAGCTGTCAGGGTACATGTTAATTTTTTTACAATTAAGTAAAGTAGAACTACTTAAAATAAAATATTAAATTTTAATGGGCGTAACTCGGCCCATTTTTTAAAAATCAGGACTGTGTCTATTTTAGAGCTCAAGGTGTGTGGTAAGTTTTGTAAAAATCGCTTAAGTAGAACGGCGTAAAATATTACAATAAATTTTAATGGGCGTAACTCCGCCCATTTGTTCAGTTTTCAAATTGTGTAATTACAAGAACCAAAGGAGTTTTATAGGTTTCGCAGCAATCAAATAAGTAGAATATCATAAAATTATATAAAAAAAATTGTGGACCTTCTCAGGCAACAAAAAAAAAATTTTACAATCGGTCCAAAATGTACTAAGTTATAAAGATACACATCTTAAAAAAAAAAAAAAAAAAAGCAACGAAGTCGGTTAAAAAGTTGAAAAAATTTCCATACAATTCCCAAAAATGAGCTTTAATCTCACCTAGAATAACTTTCAATTTATTTGCTTTTAATATTTGTGCCAACAACCAAACTTTTACTTAACTAAACTTTTTATTTATTTCTTTGTCTATCAGCAAGTATTTAAAAATCATTTCAGCGAATTAATTAAATAAGTTCTAAAGGCAAAAAAAGAAACAATAAAAATCAACCATAAATAACAAAAAAAAAAAAAGAAATAGACAATTAAATATACAAATTTTAATAAGAACAAAAGTTGCTTTTTTTGTAGTGAAACTTCTTTTTGTTTTTATTTTTAACCAAATGAAACGTTCAAATAAAAATGTGTTTTTTAATTTTTTTTATTTTTGGTTTGTTAAAATTTTATACACATACGTGTACATAAATAAATTGAATGAAAAACAACCGCAAGAAGTCTTTTCTAGACATTTTGGCATCAGCCAATTACCCACAGAGAGTAAATTTGAATATGGCTGGCTTCTATTATTTTTTATGTGTTTCTTTTTTTATAATTTCTTTTTGTTTGAAATCAAATCATCAATCAATAATAAATATATATTTCTATACTGACTGCCAGCCAAATCACTAATTAAGCCACGAGTATTTAAAAGAGTGTTGAGAGCGTGAGAAAATTTTCGATTAAAGCACGTGTCACTAAAAAATAGTTTAGTTGTGTTCAAGTTAGTTCATGCAAGTTTTATAATTTTTTTTCACTTGTGTTAAGGATTGGAATGGAATTTCCGAAATTTGAAGTGTTACTCCTGCGAAATATTTGGTTTTAATTCTGGTCGAATTTTCGTATTGAATAAATTAATAAATTAATTATTATTTTGTTTATAATTCTTGCAACGTACTTCTATTCTATTTAGAATGCAGTCTAGTTACTTTTATTAAACGCTTTCATTTAGTTTCACAACTACTCTGCGTTGCAATTACGTACCCACACTAATTGACGCACGAACCGAAAAAGATATTCTGAGAAAAACTGAATCGAAAGAAAAAGAAGAAGAAAAGTATGAAACGCGTGGAATAGAAAGAGAAAAAAATTAACAATCCTGTAAACTTTTTAATACGAAAATTTCAATAAATTGAGACTTTGACTCGCACACGAAAGGTTCCGTGGGAACAATATGTATTAGAGGTCTGCGCAAACAGTCTTGAAATATAAATACGTCTTATTTTTTAAATGTATTATCGTGGCATGTATTATACTAAACTAATAATAAATGATGTCGTTTAATGAGCGAAGCACGATGGATGTATTGATGTTCGTGTATATGAGTGTTAACAAGCGATGTCGCGAAGACTTCTTGTTCGTGTGTGTAAGATGTAGATGGTAAGGGTGGTTTTTTAAAGCAAGCGCTCACAAATGATGTCAATGCATGTGTGCGTTTGTATATGAATGATGTTTGTATACGCGCCTGTGCGTATGAAGGAGCAGGCATCATAAATTCTTCCGTCACGAAGTATTTTCTTCTTTACTCCTATACCTGCAATAACTGAAACAAATGTCTTGCCAACAGTGTTGTATAGCGTTTCTTTTTGAAGACTTCGCAAAGCATTTGAAAAATCCCTAATGTCTTAAAAGTTCTTGTAAGTGGTCTTGTGCAGGGGTCTAATGTGTATAATACTATACGAAGTTTAGCCTTTATAATCGAATATGTTACTTAATGTAAATATTTTGTAAAATTTTTCTGATTAGGCGTTTTTTCAGTTTTAGCGTTTTTTCGTTTTGTCGAGTTTTTGTCAGTTTTTTTTTGACATATATTGTTTTAGCAACTTTTTTAGTTTTGAAGCTTTTTTTCTTTTTTGTGCTTTTTTAAGTTTTGGCGCTTGTTTCGTTTTGGCGATTGTTTTCGGTTTTTGCTGATTTTTTTGTGTTAGCGATTTTTTAGTTTTGGAGCTTTTTTTTCGTTTTGGCGATTGTGTTCGATTTTTGGCGATTTTTTTTTAGTTTATTAGAACTTTATTATTTACGTTCGACTTGTTGCACACTTGCATTTGAAAAAACAACAAAATATTAACATTGGTTTGTGTTTTTAATGTAAGTGTGCGACAAGTCGAACGTTGTCGACATCGTGGGGTTGGCCCTAACTTTGAAAATTTCAAGTCCCTAAATATAATTGTCTGTATATTACATTACAAATTTAACATGTTGCATTGCTTGCTTTAGAACACCCTTTAATTTTTAACTGTCATATATATGTTGTTGTAGCGGTTAAAGTTTTACATATTCTGTGAAAATTGCCGGTCCGTAGCTCTTACGGTTCTTGAGAAAACATTCTGTGACAGACATACAGACGGACATTGTAGCGAAAACAATTGAGGTGCCCTTTCACTTTTGAGTTAGGAACGGGTAAGAAAATTTTTGGAATATTAATTTTGGTAGACAATTGTTTACATACCCACACGCATGTATGAACAGCAAAGCTGCTTGCAGCTCTCTCACTTCTGCTCGACACTCTTCATTTGTGCTAGTATGTATGTTTGTTATACATACATCGGTGTTGTCACTTGTATCTCTTTAAAATTCGTGATGGCCACGAAACAATCGCGCGAGAATTCCACTCATGATGATTTTTATTTTGCGCTCGGTCCTGCACGCTTTTGTGACTGAAGAACTAATTTGCGTGATTTATGCATGGTCACGGTAATCACAGGAAATCAGACCATCTCTAATTCATACTCACGCTCTGGCTCAATACTTAAAAAGAAGTATGCGCTGCATACAGGCATCAAAAATCAACATTTATTTCATTTATAAAAAATATTATGGCTTTATAAAGGCAAAATTTTGTATAGAAATTTGTTTATAAACACTTTATTAAGCATTAATACATTTTTTGTTTTCGTACAAATAAAAAAAAACATGACTTTCTGCCCCACTAACAGTTTTAAAGCGAGACTTGCATTTAATTTTAGTTGTTTCAACAACCTTTAGCAAAAAATTCGATTTACTGTTACTGCTTGAATTTTATTTCAATAGCAACTAAAAATATGCTATAAATTTTGTTTTTTATATGTTGTATAAGCAATGGCTGTATGTGTAGATGTGTGTGTTTGTGTGCACAAGTGTTTAGTTTGGATTGTGTGTTTGAGTTGGTTTCAATTGCTGCTGTTTTGCCAACTTGTGTGGGCTGCTTTCGCTTCAAATATTTATTTTTATTTTATTTAATTGTTGTGTTCAATTCCAGGCTTATCTTTGGTTATTGTCCTGTCATCATGTTTATATATATATTAATATCTCAAAATATTGTAATGGTTTTTTATCAACATTTTGGTTTTATTTATTTTTTTTGCATTGGCACAACAAGGATGACAAAATTTAATGCCATAAATTAAATTTTATGAGCAAAGTTTGAAATTTTTAATTTCTACATGTTGCTAAATTGGATTTATAGATTAGGAAGTATTTAATTATGTATGTATCACAAAACCAACAAGCCCTAGACCAGTGATTCTCAACCACTATGCCACAAGTAAGCCAGTAAATTTTAGACACGTAATTGTGCTCATATTGTTTCGGAAATGTGCACGAACAATCTTAATATATTTGCTTAATTCTCAACAATCTTGATCGTGTATTTGTGTATCAAACAGTGTGCACACTTAATTTTTTTTTTAAATTCGGTAGAATCTACAAAAAAATTCGGTAGATTTGAATGAAATTCGGTAGAAAATTTTTTTTATTCAAAGAATCATAAAAAATAACAAAATATATGTACTTATATATAAAGGGTAAGTGCAAGGAGTATCAAATTAAACAGGTTCCAAATCGCATTTAAAACTTCACATGTGATTGGAAATTAGACTGCCATAAACAATGAAGCATTTTCAATAAAAAAAGTGTTATGCCCAGTTATTTGCCCTTACCCTTTATATAGATATGCTATGCATACATAAAATGATATACATAAATAATAGGAATTCAGTTTTTGTACAAAGGTTTTATAAAGCTACTAAAATAACTTTTATTTGACAAACGTTTGTAACTACAAAGATTATATGTAAGATCCATTTATGAATTTAAACTTTTGTGCAAAAATTATTAAATCATTCGGAGGAATAAATATTTCATCCCCAAGGCACAATTTTTGGTAAATATTAGGTTACTTATAGTTTCAGTTTTTAACTGATTTCATTGTTCTGTTTTAATGCTTTTCATGACAAAAAATTACTGCTCTGCGGTGGCACTGCTATGTGGCAAAATAGGCAATTTACACATATATTGACTTAAATTACTAAATAACAATATTCGGTAGATTTCAGGTCTTGTTCGGCAGAATTGGTAGATTGTTAAATTCACAAACATATTCGGTAGAATCTGCCGAATATCCGTAGAAGTGTGCACACTGGTATCAAATACACTTTTGGTTTTTCAATTGTGAACACCCTCTGTGTTGTGTATTAATGTATTTCGTATTTTTAATGAAAAAAGAAGAACAAGCTACATACAAATTCTCTCAGAGAGCCTCTCTTTGAATACAACATTTTAAAAACATATGAAATAAAAGTGTAATAGTGTATTTCATTTTTATATGAAAATTTCATACAACAAATGTTACACTCTTGTATTTAATATGATAATACAATCGATACAGAGATACAATAGGTTTTGTGAATTAAGCAATTATTTTCTTCAAAAACATCAATAAGAGTGCTACAGATGTTATTAATTATACAATACAATATATCGAGAATTAATTTTGACCCTTCAGAAAAATAAATTAAGTCAGTTTGGATTAACATTAGATGCGATAATATCCAAAAAAGTTTTAAACATACATACTTGTATTATTTCACGAATAAATATCAATTCATATATATAATGGGTGTTTTTTATTGAGGTATAGAACTTTAAGTTGGCATCACTTTTTTAACTGGCGGCCATTTTGTCAGCTGTCAAGTGATTAATATTTAGTTTGGTTTGCCATTTCATTATGAACAGGTTGACAAAAGAACAACGCTTGCAAATCGTGCAAATTTATTTCGAAAATAATGGTTCAGTTCGCGAAGTATACCGCAAGCTCCGTCCATTTTATGGTCGACATAATCGTCCATCAGAGCAATTAATTCGGTTAACCATGGATCGTTTTCGCACTACGTTTACTCTATGTGATAATACGCATCCGCAGAGACGTCGAACAGTGCGCACCGAAGAAACAATTGCCGCTGTAGAGCAAAGTGTTGAAGAGGACCCGAATGAACCGATTCGCCACCGTGCACAGCAATTGGAGCTTGGTCCATCAACTTTATGGAAGATTTTGCGCAAAGATCTTGGCTTGCGACCTTACAAGATCCAGCTTGTGCAAGAATTAAAGCCGCGAGACCATGCAATGCGTCGTGATTTTGGTGTATGGGCCGAAAATGAGATTGATCTCGATGCTGATTTTCATCGCAAAATTTTGTTCAGTAATGAGGCTCATTTTTGGTTGAATGGCTACGTCAACAAGCAAAATTGCCGCATTTGGAGTGAAGAGAATCCACATGAGACCCTTGAGACGCCATTACATCCACAAAAACTGACTGTTTGGTGTGCTCTATGGGCTGGTGGAGTCATTGGGCCATACTTCTTCCGAAATAATGCTGGAGAGTCAGTTACCGTTAATGGAGACCGGTATAGAGCCATGATAACCGACTATTTTGTTCCCGAATTGGATGGCATGAATGTGGATGAGTTGTGGTTCCAACAAGACGGCGCTACATGCCACACAGCGCACGTCACAATCGATTTATTGAAGGAAACATTCGATGAGCGCATAATTTCGCGGAATGGACCTGTCAATTGGCCACCAAGATCGTGTGATTTGACACCATTGGATTATTTTCTTTGGGGATATGTGAAATCGCTCGTCTACGCCAACAAACCAGAAACGTTAGGGGACTTGGAAGCCAACATTCGTGGCGTTATTGCATTTCGAAATAAAATTTTTTTATTATTAACCTGAAATAACATAACACCCCCCCCTCCCCCCCCCCCCGAAATACAGCTCTCCAAAATTCATTCCATTTTTGATGTGTAAACATCTATACGCTAGGGGGTAAAAATTTTCTTTGCTGAGATTTCTTTGCTGAGATGCACACAGCATTGTCAAATCGGAGTGAGCTATGTATGAGTGTATTAGTGTTTGAAAGAAGCAATACAAACTTATTTAAAATATTGTAAATACATAGGAATTTGCTGGTTTTTGTTTGTTAGGGTCGTTAGGTTTTTTGCTTTATTAGGGTTCCGTACACCAAAGGTGAAAATGAACCCTATTGTTTTCGCTACGCTGTCCGTTCCTCTGTTACAGGGTATTTCCTCGCTAACCGTAAGAGCTACGGACCTGAAATTCGGACACAGTGTCTATACATTTGGCCGCTACAACAGCAAATATATGAGAGTTAAAAATTAAAGGGTGTTCCAAAACGAGCAACGAAAAATGTTCAAATCCCATGTAATATACATACACTTGAATTTTGTAAAGTTACAGCCTAACCCACGATGTCGATCGACAACTCGATCGACTGACGACAAGTCACTCATTATAGTTCGTTTGAGCGACCCACTAACTATCGACTTGTCGGTCGTCGGGCTTTACGTTGTTAACGTAATGCATTTACTCATTGTCAAATTAGCATATTGCCACATCAAAAATTTCACAAATAAAACGCTACTTTACAAATAAAAAGCGCTGAAATGTGAAAAGTATTCCATAAAAATTGCAACTCTATGCTACTTAAAGTTTCTACAAATAAATAATAAAAATAACAACAATAATAAACATAAGACGATACAAAAAAAATTAAAAAGTTATTTTCAAAATTTTGTGTGTGAAATATAAATAAATATATCAGTTGAAATGTGTAGATACTCCTAAAATAATGCAAGCGGATTGTAATGAAGAATGGAGGGGAGTAGCACCAATGGGACAACCAATCTATTGAAGTGGAAAGAGTAATTTGCCTAATTGAGTGTTTAGAATTGGTTAGATAAATTGCACGTATACACATTCATATATACATATATATGTAGGTATGTATGTAATTCAAAAAGAATTATGTGACAAAAATGCATGTTTGTGAGTTAAATAAATAAAATAAACGCAAAAAAATTAACATTTTTATTTTTGATTTTCATAAATGTAAATTTGTTTAAAAATTTGGTATTTATGTGTACTTTTTTGTTTTGTCGACAAGCACAAAGCAAGTGACTGATTTTGACATTTGTTGTCGTTTGAATTTTCATAGTGGGTACCAAATATGTATGGAAATGGTTACGACATCGTTCGCATGCATTGTCGATCGACTTGTCGTGCTGAACAAGTTTAGTGGGTCCCAAATCAGCTGTTTGTCGTTAAAAATGATTGCGAACGACAACGTTCGATATCGTGGGTTTGGCTGTAAGTGTATTGTTATACAGACTACAACAATTAACAGTAAATTTAAAAATTTATATTAAAGGATGTTCCATCAGTTAATGCAATTTTGACTTTGTAACTCTGACAACTTGCTGTATCTTGAAAACCGTAAGAGCAAAACTCTTAAAATTTTCAAAAACGGTAAAACTAAAAAATCAAAAAATTATAAAATGAATTACAAAATGAAAAAAAGCCAAAAACAGAAAAAAGTCGCCAAAATGGAAAAAATCGCCAAAATGAAAAAAATTTCGAAAATTAAAAGAACCCAAAAAGAGAAAAAAGCGACAAAGTTAAAAAAATCGATTAAACTGGAAATACTTAAAAAGGAAAAAAGCCACATCAAAAAAATGCTCAAAACCGAATGTACGGAACCCTTCGTGCGCGAGTCAAAGTCGCACTTTACTGAATTTATTTTAATTGCAATGCGTACACAACAACAAGAACAGCAACAACTAAACGATAAACAACAGGAATTAAAAAGTAAAAAGTAAAAGTAAAGGCATTTACCATAGATGAGCACTGCAGTACCACTAAAATTTCAGTAAAAATAATAAAAAAAATTTTAACCATTAAATTTTTACTGATTACTAAAATTTTTTTTCTACAATTTCCATAAAGTGCCTAAATGATTTATTATATGATGAGGTGCATTGAATTTTCAGTAATCAGTAATGCCTGTATTCATAATGAAATTCTACCAAGTGGCTAAATGATTTTCATACAAAAGTTTCAAAATTTGAATGAAAAAACTTTGCCACTTGCTACAATTTTATTATGATTACGGCCCTACGATTTTACTGGTAATATAAATTAAATTTCATTAGCAGTAAAAATTTACTGAATTTTTTTTAGTAATCAGTAAATTTACTGCTCACTGCAATTTTGAATGCAGTACATATACATATACTGCAGTGTGCCCATTTACTAACCAAATAAGTTTAATAAAACAAACAAAAACCAACAAATTCCTATGTATTTACAATATTGAAAGTTTTGATACTTTTGATTAATTAATTTAAAAAAAATATACTAAAAGCATAAGTACTTCCAACTTAAAAAAAAATTTTCATTACTAGATGTTTACACATCTCCTCTATGATCGGACTCACATTGCCTTTTTTTTCATATTGTACCTAACTAAGTATATTAAAATAAACTATATTATTGGCTTTTTCATCACGTTACAATATTTTTTATGAGCCTACCTAATATTTTCACGAAGTATTCCCTATAATTCACCATAACTCGAAGACAGTATGTCCGACGTCGACCAATGAAACACAATCGTTTAGCTAACAAAATTTGCCTCAAAATATTTTAATGTAGTAAATTAAAATAAGCAATGGTTTCTCAGTTATTCGTAAAATAAAATTGAATTAAATTGAAAATAAATATGACATATTTCACTTGCAATAAAAGTAGCGTATTTAAAGCAGAAATCTACATCAACTGAAACCACACACAATAGACCAAACATAAAAGAACACTGATGATGAAGGTGTACTGGCCTTCGAAAACAGCCAATTTCATCTAAAATTAAAAAAAATTTAAATGTATTCTATCAGTTAATGTAATTTTGACAACAAAACATTAACAAAACATTAACGAAAAGAGCGCTAAATTAAAAAAACTAAACACAGTCGAAAGAAATCGCCAAAAAAAAACCGTAAAAAATTTTCAAAACCGATAAAAGAGAGGCAAAACTAAAAAACACTAAAACTAAAAAATCGCTAAAACAAAAATAAATCGTCAAAACAAAAAAAAAAAAAAAAGTCAAATTAAAAATAGCGCAAAACTATAAAATCTCATTATAAGTAAAACAAATCACCAAAAGCCGAAAAAATCGCCAAAATGAAAAAAATGCTAAGACTAAAAAAATCGCTAAAACAAAAAATTTCACCAAAAATAAAACAAATCACAATAATTCTTTCTACAAAAAAAAACCGACTTCAATGCAAAGATCTGATATAAGAAGTGCGTGAATTATAAAATAAATTTTAATGGGTATCCCTTCGCCCATTTTTTAAATGCAAGATTGTGTGTTTTTCAGAGCTCAGGGTGTGTGTTAAGTCTTGCAAAAATCGATAAAGTTGTAATTGGTTCTACTAAAATAAAATATTAAATTTTAATGGGCCCGACTCCGCCCGTTGTTTGTAGTAAGTTGCGTAAAAATCGGTTAGGTAGAACCGCGTGAAATCTTTTCAACTTTCAAATTGTGTAATTACAAGAACCAAAGGTGTTTGATAGGTTTCGAAGCAATTAAATAAGTAGAATATCATAAAAATAAATAAAAAAATTGTGGGCGTGTCTTCGCCCACTTTTTCGCAGACAAAAAAAGAATTTTTAAAATCGGTCTAAAATTTACCGAGTTATGAAGCAACACAAAAAAAATATATATATAGATGATTTGTTAACCTCCTCCTTTTTTTTGAAGTCAGTTAAAAAATTTAAAAAATTAAAAAAATCACCAAAAAGAAAAAAAATCGGTAAAAACCCGAAAAAAATTTCAAAAACCTAAAAGCGCTAAAACTAAAAAAGTCAAAAAAAACGGTAAAGTTTACCGCGTACTAATTTTTTTCTTTTTTTCGAATGTCTACATTAGGTAAGATATTCGATTATATGGGCTAAATTTCGTATAGTATTATATGTAGATGTAGTGCCCATACGGGACCCTTTGTGTGCGAGTCAAAGTCACACTTTACTGAATTTATTTATTTGTTACTGAAAACAAACGTAAAAAGTGTTAAAGAAAACAATAATAAGCATATTTTATGTTTTAATATTTCTGCACTAAACTGCATTATTTGATTTTTTAAATTGGATATTCCAAAACTAGGGTTTTTGTCACAAAAATCCCACTGTGCAATGGGGTGATGTTTGTTGTACTCTGCGCTTGCAACTATTGTAATTGCGACTCCTTACGCTGTCTGTGAATTGCAAAACGTTACGCTTAAAGAGCATTTTGTAAGATTTTTGGGGCATATTTTAAAATATTTAATAAATGTGTGTGTATGTACAGTCAAATCCCGATAATTCGTACCCCGATAAATCGTAATTCCCGATAATTCGTAATAAACTCTCGGTCCCTTGAAAAAATCTCGTTAATTCGTAAAATTTCCATAAATTTTGGTCCCCTCGCTAAATCGTAATATTTTTCTCAAATAAAATCTACTTTACCTAAATACCTACTACCTACCTATTACCTACTATAAAAACAAAAGAAACATGGAAAGAATGATTTTTTGTTAACGGCATTTTTTGCGTGGGTTTTTGCTTGTCTGTGCGCACGCATAAAACTCTGTCGGTGTTGCAAAAACAACTAATTTCTATTTTGTATTTTATTTTTAAAATTTTTTTATGCTTTTTTATCGTTTTAGTAAAATAAATTGAAACCCCCCCTTAATTCGTATTTATTTTATTTTAACCCCGTTAAATCGTAACCCCGCTTAATCGAAAACCCCTATAATTCGTAAGAAATGGCCGGTCCCTTGCGATTACGAATTATCGGGATTTGACTGTATATCTAAATTTTTTTTTTTATTTTTGTTTATTTGCAATCTATTTACAATGTAATAATAAGCAAATTTAATGAACACATTAACAATAAATAACAGTAGCGTTAAATTCCATTGAATTTAACAATTTAAAATTTAACAATTTCAAAGAATTCTATTATTTATACATTTACAGAGCTAATACAGCTTAGGATTTAAAGGGGAGATCTAATATGTGTGTTCGTTTTAACCGTCTTACTTCATCACTGTCGTCTAAAAGCGTTATTGCAAGAATGTTTTGATGGGCGCTTAGTCTTTTTAAATAATTTGTGCTATAGTTTTTGATTTCATCCGTGATATTTGGAATATTGAGATCTTTATGAATTGAAGTGTTTCTTATATACCAAGGAGCACTTATTATAAATCTAAGGGGTTTTGACTGATATTTTTGAATCATATCAATGTTGGAGTAGAAAGCGGTTCCCCATAATTGTATACAGTATGTCCATATAGGTTTCAATATGGTCTTATATAATAGTAATTTGATATTTATGTTTAATTCCGATCTTGGACCAAGAAGAAAGTACATTTTATTTGTTTTAATTTTTAGTTGTTTTATTTTTATTTTTATATGTGTTTTCCAAGTTAATCGTCGATCAATATTAAGACCTAAATACATATTTGACTTCATTTGACTTGTGAACTTAAGACACATTTCTGGTAGACCTTCTGACAAGCAATTTTACAAACACACGCAAATCACATATATTACTTTCCATACGAAATGTTCCAAGTTTAACATTTTGAAGAAAAACCTTGAGATGTCAAAATTATGAAAACCTTAAAGGGGAGAAATTTATTAGGCAGACATCTAGTTTTTTTTTTTTTGTCAATTGAGATAATATCTTGCTTGATGTTGATGTTTTGTTTTGCCAGAAAAATTTTCTATTTATTAAAACAAATTTAGCAATGTTATATGGTTAAACATTTTCACTCTTATTATCCACTTTAGCCAGTAATGGATTCTATACTCTGACATTGACTTTTACAGACGTGCAACATGAAACCAAAACTAAATGACTCATCCTCAGTTGGGGACTGAAAAAAAAAGCATTTTGTATGAAAAAAAAAAGAAAATAAATACTTGTAAAATAACAAAATAAATTTCATTAAAACTACTTGCGTTCAAGATAAAAAAAGGAAAGAAAAGCAAAATCAAAAGAATAATGAGAAGGAGTTGTAGTAAAATAAAATCATATGTCATCATCCCACGGTTGTATACATACATTATTGTTTTCTTATTGTTGTTAATGTTGTTGATATTATTGTTAAAAAACAAAAGCTAAATATTGGCTGGGCCCCATACACACGCTCGTTCTTATAACCATTCATCCGTCCATACGTCCATCCAGCCAAACAACCACTCAAGGGCCATTTAGTCTGAAGAAACTTAATATCATGGTCCAAACTAAACAAATTGCAATGCGAGCGAGTATGTTGGTGGCATAAAACGTCGCTGTTGTTTTGACATCGTCAGCGTTGTGGTCAATGTGATGATGATGATGATGATGATGATGATGCCACCACCGCCAGCCGCCAACATCACAATGTATTCCATACAATACAATTCATAATTTTTGGTTGAATTAAAAATATGCTGCTGTAAGTTTTTGTTTTTGTTTTCTTTTCCTTTTGCTTTGTCGCCGTTTTGTTGTTTTGCTTTATGATACTTATGAAGTAGAATTATGATTATTATTGTTTTTTTTCTTGCTTTACAAAATCTTATTTTGACTCGTGTCATGTCTTTCCTTTTTGATTAACTTGACGGTAGCATAATTCCCGTATACTTCCTTTAAGTTTTTGTTATTATTTTTTTATTTTTTTCATTTTTTTTTTTTTTTTTGGGAATCAGAATACAATACAATACGTATGTATGATACAGATGATTATGTTGGACAGTGGTGTGGAAAGTGAAAAAAAAATCATCGATTGATAAAAAATAATTATTATCAGCCCAATCATGAATATTCCCTGGGAATTCATTTCTTACGGAAAATAATTTTCTCGAGAAAAATTTCCTCCAATCATAAATTCCTGGGGAACAAAAAAGAGTAATACGTGGCATCACCGTAGTACGAAGCTCGTTGTTTTGCTTGTTTGTTGACATTTTGTTTCTCCCTTTTTTTTTGTAGTGTAAACAAAATTGTTAACATTCACCAACTTGCAAAAATATGTAAAAATAAGTTTATAAATTATTTATTTGGGCATTATTTGTATTTTTCCACATAGAAGCTTATGTATATAAATGCTTGTTTAATGGATCATTAAGTGTATTTTTATGTAGACTCCCTTCTGTTTTGCAATTGAAAGATTTTTAGTGAAAAAAGCAAGTTCAACTGCGTTCATGATACCTACTTTTTCCCCGGGTAGTTTTTTTATTCCCGCATTTGGTAAAAAGAGGGTAAAAACAAATTCATAATAGGAGAAAAGGGAAAAGTGAGAAAACTAGTGCGGAATTTTTGTTTATGATTGGGCTGTATATGTTTATACTTATTACGAAACTCTTCTAGCTTGCGATGATACGGAAGTTGTTTTCAAATGTGGATATAGTAGATCTGTCCCTGAGTTATAATCCGTAACTTACACTGTCTTGAACTTTAGAGCCATGAGTGTAAAATTGAACAACTCTTCTTCTACCTGGAATTCCATTCGTCAATGATTCTGAGAACGGTTGAAGTATCCATGTTCTGTAGAGGTGTTTATGGAAGGGGAAGGAAGCCGGAAAGGTGAATTATAAATTATAGACTTATTTAAACGTGAGACATTGGCATAAGTAATTTTGCAATGCTTCGTCTTTGCTAAGAGTGCTCTACATGTTGCATTATAATTTCTTTTCATGCAAACCAATCTAGAATAGACCCTACAGGCTCCATTCGATCCAGAAAAATATACCGTTTTGTGCGATTTACAACCTGATGGCAGCATTGGACCGTATTTCTAAAAAAGTTTTGGCTACACTTTAAGGTCAATGGAGGTGGAAATAAAAACTTGGCGATAAGTTGATTTCGAGAAATGGTTCTGTCAATTGGCCTCCAAAGTCGTGTGATTTGATACCTCTTAATTATTTGCCATAGGGCTATGTGTTCCTGACATATGCGAAAGATGGTCTAGAGTGGGATCAATTTATACTCTTTCTATACTTTAAGGTAACGTTCTCATTCCCGAAAATTTTTTAATTTCACTTGTTTGAAAATTTTTCACTTTTGCGTCTATCTAAGAGCCAGTTGATTGTTGATTGATTCCTTGAATTTTGAACGTTTTGCTACCTATGGACCTGAAAAGGAAAAAAAAGTAAAAAATCGAATTATTTAAAATTTGTTCGCGATTTTGATCTTGAAGAGGGAGTTTTTTGATTTTATATGTTCACAATTTTTGTTCTTTATGACAAGAGCTGCAACTTTGCCTCAGGGAGTAAATCAAAATTGCGAACGGTTTGCAAGATATGAGCCTGAGAAAATCAAAAATTACACCGATGCCCAAAATCTTTGGGGCAAAAATTGGGAGACACGGGTCTTTATTTTTTGGTATTTTATCACGTAGTGGTATCCGTATATGGTTATATGTCCATGATTTAAAAAATTACACACAGTGTTATTGAACCTAACGTAAGCTGATTTCAGTATTTTTTACAAAATTCGAAACAATTTATGTGATTCCACTCAGCAGATACGATTTTTAACTTTTTGCAACACTTCCATTTTCTAAACGCACAAGACGAGTGTTTTTAAAACATTAACACAAATTTTACCGCTCAAAAGTAACAGCTTCCTTTTGAATTGTTATATGATTACAAAAAAAAAATTTGTACGTTACACACCCACTGTGCATCCGACTAGCTATAGATGCAGTAATAATTTTTTAAAAATCCAATAACATTTACGAGTGTATAAATGTAATTTTATACATTAGAAATAAAAATAATTTCCAAAAAAAAAAAACGTACAAAAATAAAAGAAAATAAACTTTTAACTAAAAGGCAGGCGGCAAAAGATTATTTTACAAATAAAATGAAAAAGAATTGAGATTTTCTTTAAAATGTTTTGTGATACTGTTATGGTAAAGTGGTTCGACTGTCCATCTATACATTCATAAACTTCTGTCTCTCGGTCTTTTGCAGTTTATTTATGTTTATACTTATGTAGCTGGCCGCTGCTGCTGCAACGACATAAAGAAGACATCATCAGCATCATCATCATCATCATCCACATCTATTTTGAGACATGTTTATGTACGTGCCAACGAAATCAATGCCATTCATGAAATTCTATATTTTCATTAAACTACTTAACGTTTAAGTTAATTTTTATGCCCTTCCTCGGCAGGCTGAGAAGTGGTACACGACTGTTTAGTTTTTCATTTCATTTGTGATCAGCGTTGCCGTTTTGGTTACTTGTAACCAAAATTGGTTACTTTTTTTTCCAATGTGTACTTGTGTACTTTTTTTCCATTTTGGTTACTTTTTTTCAACACAAAAATAACCATTTTTTATGCATATGTGTACATATGTGGTATGTTAAATTTGCATATAACTAATTGTCTTGATAAAAGATCACAATTTAAGCGTTTTTACTACGTTGTAAAGACAACACTGGATAATCAACATATCGTTTAAAAAATACATGTCTGTCTCTGAACATATCAAGCCTGGGGGCCAACTCTCTAATTCGAAACGAAAGAAAATGCTTTCGAATTTACATGTTATAAGCATACAAATTCGAAAGCATTTTCTTTCGTTTCGAATTACAGAGTAGACCCCCTGGTTACAAAAATCAGATGCATTCATGGTTGCAAAATCTTTAAACGTCAAACACTATGTAAAAAGTTAAAAGCGAATTTTTTCATTTAAGTTTGAGACCGTAATGGTCTCATTGCATTGTTGGTCGCATAGGGTGTAGTCTTGTTTATGGTTGCATTCGAAGTTTCGAAAATATCAAAATGTTTTGATGTTTATGGGTTGCATTGGCGGTTGCATTGTAGGTTGCATAGTCTGTATCAAAATATGCAACATGAAATATAAACGTGTTGCGTAAACACATTGCAAAGTGTGTACCCACTATAACAAGCAGGGAACGAAGCCGATCGGCTGTGAGTCGGCTAACAGCCGCCGCTGGCAAATTTTCTAAATTAGAAGTAAGTGCTGATATGGTCATAGTTGAATTTTTATGACGCGGTTTCAAAACATACAAATGGATTGAACGAAAAATGTTTTTATGATTTAATTAATTAATTTAATTATTTAATTTAATGTCACTGCCACACAGCTGCTGAAAGGATATTTTCGCAGCTAAGTCTAGTTAAAACTAAATATAGGAATAAGCTCGATTTTAAGACTGTAAACTCAATAATGCAATTTAAAGAATTGTGCATCAATCGAAACAATTACCATTATGTTTGGTCTGCCAAAGATTTGTTTTAATTAACAAACTTAACTTTATCTATACGGTCTTGTGTTTTGATAACGAATGTAATTAAATTACATATTATTTGTTGTTACTAAAAACATTTTTGGTTTGGAATTTCTAATAAATAAAATAGTTGCACAGTTGAATAAAGATGCTTGTTTTGTAAAGATTTTTGTTTGAGGTTTTCAAACTTATTATTAGTATTAAGAGTCTTACTATAAACATACGGAGTTTGTTAAATTCAAAAATTTTGTGTGTTGAAGTCTACTTACGAGTTCCACAAGCGGGAACGAAATGCATATAGACAATTGCTTAACCATAAAAACAAGCCAATTTTTAAAATTTCTAATAATTTACCTGAAGTATTTTTTTTACAAAATTGATTTTATTGATTGTTAATTACTTTAAATTTTTTATTATATGATTTTATATATTAACATATGTATGTATATTTTTCAACTGAACTACAAATAAAACAGTATTTTAAATACATAAAAATTTTGGTTACTTTTTTTGCATTTGGTTACTTTTTTTTTGTATTGTGGATACAAAATTTTTTTGGTCGCGGCAACGCTGTTTGTGATTAATGTCTCAATTCACAATTTTTGGGTTAACTAAAAAAGATGACTTAACCAAAGATACATAGTTATGTATGTACATATGTGTAGGAAATTTAGTTTGTCACACCAAAGTCATTAATTAGTTAATTAAAAATTGTTAACTTATGTATAAGTTACTCCAAAAGTTTTAATTAAATTGTAGAAAATGTAACATAAAAAATAGGAATATTAGAAAATCGCTTGGAATCTGCTTAAGATAGGTTAGGTTATGTCAAGTCAAGACATGGCAAGTTAGGAGAAGAATTGCGACACCCGATACCGAACAAAATTTCAAAATATTTCACTGAAATTTATATGGAATGGTTTTAAAATTTTAATCGATATCGAATGCAGCAATTCCAGGTTATGTTATGTAAAGTTAAATTAGATTAAACTAAGTTGGAATAGATTAAGTTACGTGACGTTATGTTAAACTAGGTTACGTTACACTAGGTTAGGTTAGCTGAAATTAGGTTAGGTTAAGTTACTTTGATTTTGGTTAAGTTAAGTTAGACTTTTGCACTAGGGTGGGTTAATTAGGCTTTGTTAAGTTACCTTAAATAAGATTAAGTTGGGTTACGTTAGGTTCGATTAGATTACGTTAGGTTGGGTTAAGATAAGTTTTGTTATGTGAAGCTAGGTTAAGTTGAGTGCAGTTACTTGTAATTAAATAAGGTTAGGTTAAGTTAATTTGAATTAGGCTGGCTTAAGTTGGGCTTTGTTAAGTTAACTTAGATAAGATTAGATTGTTGGTTCAAGTTAGGTTATGATAGGTAAAGAAAGGTTAGATTAAGTTAGGTTAGATAAAGTTATTATAGCTATTGCTATTTATGGCGCGATACAGGAGTTAGAAAATGATTTTCGTAACAAAAATATTCGACACTATTACAGTTATAAATTTATTTTTGTTTTGATTTTTTTGTACTTAAAAGCAGAGTAAGAAAATAAACGACAACGACACAAATTGTTTGATTTTGTTTTGTTTCGTTCTTTGATGTGAGTAACAACAAAAGAAAACCCAAAACATTGAGAACGATTGTTCAATTTGTTTTTGTATTGTTTTTGCCATTAGCACAAAACAGAGAACACAGCCGATCGGCTGTAAGCCGGCTAACAGCCGCCACCGCCCACAAACAATATATTAATTTAATCGTGCGCCGATAGAAAAGATTAATGGGAAATAAATGGAAACGTTTTGAAATATTTGCGGCGAATTTGACATCATCAGATAACACTGCACAACAGTGATTTGGATGTTTAAATAAAAATAGCCGATCCTACTGTATTTTTGTCTCCTGATTACGATAGTGCCTATTTAAATGAAAGGGATTTTTGTGTAGATAAATAATCCAGAAAGTATTTTTAAGTTTGGAGTACCATTCGTAATATATTAACGGTATAATACAAAAAGAGATGCAAATTATGCAAATCCTAAATGACACTATATCTTCAAAACTAGAGCTGATAGAGAAAAACTAATGACGCCATCGTAATCAGGAGACAAAAATACATAAGGATCAATCATTTTTATTTAAACATCATGAAAAAACCTCTATTTTGTCGTGCAGTGTAATATAATTTTATTGTTTAAGACGAATTTTCTAAAAACTAAACACAACCGTTCACATTATATTTGAGATGTTTAAGGTTGACGTTTTGTCAGTAAATTATTGTGTTTGTAGGTAATTTCGAACAATTATGTTTTTTATTTGCTTTATTATTTTTAAACAAAAATGTTTTTGTAAATAGTGTAATATTTTTTAAACAATTATTGTGTTTCAAATAATTTTTTTAACGTGCCGCCATTTAATAACAACACAAATTTGCCAGAGTTATCAAAAACGCACTGAACATACCAAATTTACGTGTATATCGATGAGTTTATTTTTAAGACTTTTTATTTGAGATGCTAAGCAAAACAGGTCAATATATGGTAAAATATCCAAAAATTATTGTGTTTTCACTCTTAAAGACGAATAGGATGTTAAACACATAAGTGTGAACATAGTATTATATAGCTAAGTAGCAATTGCTATAACCGGGTGTCCTAAGACACCTCTCTTCTTTTTTTATGTTAGGGTAGGTTAGTTTATGTTGGGCTAGGTTAAGTTAAGGGACGTTAGATTAGTTTAGATTGGTTTAAGTTGGGTTGGGTTAAGTTATATTACGTTGGGCTAACCCAACGTTAAGTTAAGTTACGCTAGACTAAGCAAGGTAAATTTAAGCTAGGTAAGTTTCAGTTGGATTAGGTTAAGTTAAATTGGATCATGTTTACTTAAGTTAGTTTAGGTTAGCTTAAGTTAATTTAAGTTAAGGCTCAGTTAGCTGACTGTAATGTAATGTAACTGCAACGGTAGGAAACAGCTGATAGATATTGTTACATGAAAAGTAATGAAAATGGTTAGAGAAATGTAATGTAACGTAACCCAATTTACATATAAAAAAAAAATCGATCAGCTGTTTCCTACCGTTGCAGTTACATTCCATTACAGTCGGCAAACTGAGGATTTAGGTATGTTAGGCTACGTTAGGTTAAGTTAGTTTTGCTTAGATTAGATTAAGTAAGGTTATGTTACGTTGGGTTAAGTTATGTTATCTTAAGTTAACCTTTGTTAAGCTAGGTTAAGATAAGTTACTTATGTTAAGAGGCGGTTTAATCAGGTTAGTATAAGTTGGGTTAGGTTACGTTGGAGTTGATTGGGTTAAGTTAGGTTATGTTAGGTTAAGAAAGGATAAAACTAGGACAGGTTAGGTTAAGTAAGGTTTGTTTAAGTTGGGATGGGTTAAGTTAACGTTGCAGTAAGTTAAGCTACGCTAGACTAAGCTGGGTAAAGTTTAAATTGGGTAAGGCTAAGCTAGATTAAGTTGGATTAGGTTGAGTTAAATTGGGTTATGTTTACTTAAGTTAGGTTAGGTTAGCTTAAGTTAAGTTGAGTTGTTTGGATAAATTAGGTTAAGTTAGTTTTCGTTACATTAGGTTAAGTAGGGTTAAGTTAGTTACTGGATTACACTAGGTTAGATTAGCTAAGGTTAGGTTTCGTTATTTAAGTTATGTAAGGTTAGGTTAAGCTACGTTAGGTGATTTTAAAATACTTCTGGATGAGTTAAATTGGATTGTCTCAAATCAAATGGTTTTACTGTGGCAATTTTAGTCAGAATGAATCTTCAAATAAGCTCGCCCTGTGCTCGATTGTAAATATTATTTCCAGAGCCATATACTCTTCCCTATACATTTCATTAGTTTAACTACAATACAGTAGCACATGACAGACTTGCCAAGTCCTCAAATTATGTGCTCTCTATGAGGTAAAGTCGTAACTCCTGGATGCTGAAGACTGAAATCGCAAATGCTTAATTTTTGTCCTCTTTTTAATGCAAGTCCTCAACAGTAGTATCCTTGTGGCTAAATAACCCCGCTAAGAAGGTGTTGACAATTTTCCGAAGGTAAGAAGTTATTTTCTCCTCTTATAGGTTATGGCCCTACCTCTATGTTTGCTGTGTCGTCTATGTGATTACCTAGCAAAATAAATGGTGTACGCGCATGAGATATATCGTATGTTTCCACTGATTCTGAGCCAGTTCTGATAAACTCATCGACCTTTTTTGCTGCCGAGAATGCTTGTATGCTTCTGAAAACTGACTTAGATGATATCGTGCGCATATGCTAAAGCAAAAAGATTCAAGCAGTGAAGATTATATAGTGAGCTGATGGATTTTTAACTTTCAGAGCTGCCTGCTGCCATTTAAGATTTAGACATTTGTATGGCAAGGTATCTTTTAAATAGCCTTTTTACTGAAATATGTATAGCGCAAAGCTCTATCTTGCAGGTGGGGTAGTTCATTAAAAGTATTTGTCGAAAGAGAAGCATGACTTAATTTTGAAACAATCCATTACTTTGAAAGATTCTGTAATATATAAAAAAATACATTGTAAACATTTTTGTTGAGGAGGGAGGGCATGTAATATTCCATAGTGCCAAATATTTTTGATATTTCTAGTTTTGCAAATAAAAGTCCTATTAATTTAATTTATTGAAATATTTAAATTATTATAATAAGTTAAGTTTTTCTTTCTTTCGTTCAGAAAGTATTATGTTGTGGGTTTTGTTCATGTTGTAACTATTATCCTATAATTTATGTTTAACCATAAATACAATGAATGCTTTGTTAATACTCTTCATATCCTTTTTTTTCATGCCAAGCAAGTAGTTGAGTTCTTTTTGTCTTGTTAGCTTGGTGATGCTGGCACAAACACAACTACACATGAATACACAGAAAAAAAAAATGATTTTGATATTTGAATACGAAAATCGTTGATTCAATAAAAAAATCTTTCGAATTTTCTGTGATGACGATTTTTGCATTATTGATAAATAAAATTGTATGCACGTTTATTGAATATATTTTTTTTCAGTCAACAAAGAAATTTAATGAAAAAGAAAAAAGTTGTTGACCGAAATTTTATTTTCAGTGATAATTGTTATTGTGTGTGTGTGTACACGGATGAATATTACATTTTTCATTTCAACCCCTTTTGTTTGCTTGGCTGCTATTGAAACTAAATGTGTTTGGGATGACTCGAACCGGCAATCTCTTGACTAATAAACTAACGTACTTACGACTCAGCTAAAGAGCAAATCATTTTTGAATAAGCAAATAATGAATAGAAGCCAAACATGATTTCTTGTGTGCGCATTGTCTTGATTAATCTAAAAATAACTTTGTTGAGTAAAAAAAAATAAGCCACGACGTTTTTCGGCTTCTTGTCCGAACTCACACGTGTACAACACAAGCAATCAAAAAAAAAAAAAAAAACAACAACATCTGCACATGACCAGGTTGAGTCAATCGACAAGCAAGGAAAACACCAACACAAATAAATGACATTAAATGATATTTTAAAATGCGCGGAATTGATAAATACAATATTCAAGTTAATGACAAATATTATTGAAATTAAAAATGTTCTTCAATAACATAGTTTTATTGAAAATAATTCTTGTCTATTTTTTTCTGTGTAGAAAAAAAGCTGAAAATTGTTTGAAATAAGTCATACACCCACTGGTTGGCCATTTACTGTGTCTTGCATGTTTCTCTCTCTCTCTCTCTCTCTCTCCAAATGTTAAAAGCCTTTGAAAGTAGCGACACAAGGGTCATTTGCTTTTTTGTTAAGTATTTTTACACTACAAATCATAAGTTTATTTTTTATTTTTTAAGAATAATAAATAAATTAATTTTTAGCTTATCGATTGTTATAAACTCAAAAATATAAATACATAAATAGAAGTGCTCCTACTGCATTGTAAAGAGTGTTGAACAAAGTTGAAACTGTTGGCAACGAATTTGTTTTTCAGGATCCTTGAGTGCTATTTCATAGCCTGAAAAGTTTTGTAGGCATTTGTAGGTAAGATACATAAAATCTATTATTCGGCCATGTTCTGTAAATCGAATTGGAGTAAATTCCTAGTTTTGTAAAAATAAACAATGGCCCCATTGATGTATTTTAATTCACACATGCTAAATTAATTTCAGATATGATATTCCAAGCTCTAAAAAATGGAAAACTACAAAAAAGTCTGAAAAAATTCGCTATTAGTGGATTTAATTTGTCTAAACCGAGCGTTTTTAAATTGACTCGATTTACAGAACAGGCAGGATTAAGTTTTAATGGGTTTTCTTGTCTTTTAAAACCCAAAATTCTGGTTTAAGAAGAGAACATGGCTTGTGAAAGGCGGAGAACCTCTTTGTTATAATTTTAAAAATATGAAATTAAGTTTTTAATGGGCGTAGTACTGCTCCTTTCCCGCTCCACTTCAGTGGATACTAATTCTAACGTAACGTCAGAGCGCCCTCCTGCGTTGTGTACCAGAATCATCGTCGAAGTAAAATAACCAATAAAACTGCTATCAAGCACATCTTCGAAATTTAATACGCTTGATTGATACCAGAGGCGCTGTAAACAAAGCATTATTAAAAAACGTGAAAAAACAGAGTTTTAAAAGAATGAAGGTTTCCTCTATATCTTTCTTCATCACCTGTCGTCTCTATCACTATCCCTTTCTTAAAGAAAGTAACACCTAGTAATAGTAGTAGACATTGATTGCCTGAGTGCTACTTTTCTTTAAAACCAAAGTTTCCCCCATATCGATTGGTTAAAATCACATCATAGCGCATTTACACCTGCATGGAATCTCTCAGATTTCAATTAAAATCTTTTCGGCTTTTTCGTGACATATCGTGCCATAACCGCGAAAATAGCTTAAGCGACATAATTTTCAAAATTCAATTTTTGACCAAAATCGATAAAAAAAATCGTCAAAAAAACGAAGTCCAAAAAATGTGTCGCTTAAGCTATTTTAGCGGTTATGGCTCGATATTTTATGAAGTCGTATCCGAAACAAAAACCATTGACTTGATTTTTTCCTAAACGACAACCAAACAACTAATGTACACACCTTATTAAGTACATCCGTTTATTTTTTAGTACAATTTTGAAGCAAAAAAAAAACATAGTTGCATCACTAAAGGTAGAATTAGTAAAATCGTATCGTGATGTTGCGTGTCAGCTGACAAAAACCGTACGATATACAATGCATGTTACTATATAGTTATAAAATATGTGGTGGTAGCACTGCTGACGTAGGAATCTGCAGAAAACAGATTTTTCTGTAGCGAATGTCAAAAACGCCGTATTTAATGCCAGACAAAAAAAATGTGCTGTGCAAACTGTTACATTTTCTATAACTTGTGCACAAAGTTGAACGATACGGCAAGCTGTAAAGTAGAATGATACGATTTTACTAATTCTACCTTAAGTTCTACTAAATTTTAAGTAAATTTTGCTCGAAATCTCATAAGTACTTGATTTTACTCAGATATAAACGCACTATGTGATACAAAGTTAAATTTTAATGGGCGTAACTCTGTTTGCTTTTAGGAATGTGTGTGTGCAGAAATTCCCTACGACTCTTATGTTTACAACCACATTTAAATTTAACACGAAACTGTATAAATTTTTAACATATATTTTCAATTCGTGCCTAGAAGTATACACCGAAAGCTTCTAACCACATCTAGCACTCAAGTAGCTGGGGAAAAGCCATAAATGTAAATGATCTCTACCAACAACAAACCAACTATGATTTTTCTGTGTTGCCATATCACTCGCAATCTTGTGCGGTAATTTTCTGAAAATCTTTATATCATAACAAACATTCAGTTAAGTCAACATATTCTTACAGTAATACGATATATTTTCTTTGGGCGAACTCATTGCCCATCTCTTTGTTGCTGCCCTGTGATATATGTATGTACATATATATATGTGTGCAGTATTATTTATAAACTTTTTAGTCCTTTGCATTGTGCTGTTATTATGAAATATTATTATCCTCTCATAACTTTATTACATTCAATAAAATTTGTCACCAATTGGTTGCTCTTCCTACTGCTGTATTTGCTCTAATGTAAATTGTTAATAAATCTTAAATTTAGCAAACATGAAAATATCCTGCATGGATGGATGTGGATGTTGTCATTGGTCATTATATTTTTGTTGCCAAGTAACTAGTTTCTTTTGTGTTCTTTATTTTTTTTTTTTTTTGTTTGTAAAAATATGAGTATTACAGAAATAAATTAAAACGAAAATGTTATTACTTTGCAACACAAAGGGAATGTCACTGCATGTGTGTGCGTGTCTATATGTATATATATGTATGTACATCTAGAGATGGAATTGTGAATTTTATTTCACTCACGTCCAGTGCAATCTGGAAAATCAAGTAAAAATTTTTGGGCGCTTCCTGCCCACTTTTTTTTTTGCAATGCGAAAAATTAGAAGATAATCTCTCAGAAAAATAAAATAATTTTTACAATCGGTCTAAAATGTAGCGAGATATAAAGTAACAAAGTAACAATAAAAAACCATCAATGAATCTTTCTACGAATTACTTCTTCATCCGCCCTATTCTCAGGAATTGGACTATTTCTTGTTTTTAAATCTTAAAAATGGTTCGACGGAAAGAGATTTTGGTCCATGGATGAAATCATCTCACAAGCAAATAGTTACTTATATGGATTACCTCGAAAAATATAATCTTTTTGGAAGCAATAAAGAATTCGAGAATCGTTGGATAAAGTGTATAGAGCTTAAAGGAGACTTTGTTGAAAAATAAATTGTTTTTTTTTTATAATTCAAAAAGTCACTGCCTTATTAATCTGTCCTTAATAAGAATGATTTATGGTCCTTACTCTTATGATGTATTCAATATATTAATATAGAATGTTTCAGTGCTGTTCGAAGTAGGTGACAACAAAAGGCTACGAACACGCTTAGCTACCAACATACATACCCTTGATATCCTTGGAAAATATTACTTAATCACTTTAACTCTTCTACCCAGCTCAAATAACAAAGTAATAAATGAAATCTATCTCTGTTGCGTTTTGTTTATTTGCTTAGCCAAAAATAATGTTTAGACGACAAAGTTGAGAGCCTGCTGCTAAGTAGCATTTTTGTTTTATTGACTTGAAAGTGAGTTCAAGGATTAACTGTTTAATTGAGTGAAACTTTATTTTAATTTAGTTATTTGATAACTTTTATTAAGTTAAATATCTAGCCGTGTGAGCGAGTTGTTGGCTTAGTTTCAAATTAAATAGGAGACCTTTAAGAAACTTACTGATATAATTGTTTTGAATCGTTTACTTGAATGTTCTTTTACTGCAAGATGTGCAGACAGACATGTTTATGTGGTTAGCTGTAATATGTTAAATGGTTGGTAAATATGAAGTTATTTGGTTATTTTTTTGTAGTAAAACTATGAAATAGAAGAAAAATAGGTCAATATATATAATAAGTTCCGTTAGACTTGGTTCACACAATTTTGGCCTTTTTGGGAAAATAATAAACAGGCGAGCCATCAGTCATATTTTCCTCTTTCCGAATATACAGGGTGGGCCAAAAGAAACCAAGGGGTGTAAAAGTTTAATAACTTTTTTGTTTATTAATTTTTTTTTATTTTTTCTTTCAGATTATATAGACAACACTTGGAGAATTTATAATGGAGAGGTTCACAACTGAACAGAGAACCAGAACAATAGAATTTTATTATTTAAACCAGAAATCAACTTTATTGAAAATTTGATTATGAGTGATGAAGCTCATTTTCATTTGAATGGCTTTGTTAATAAGCAGAACTGTAGGTTCTGGGGTTCTCAAAATCCAAGAGCCATTCATCAACGCCAATTGCACCCCATCAGGTGTACAGTATGGTGTGGGATCACATCTGAAAATGTCATTGGGCCCTACTTCTTCGAGAATGAAGATGGAAGTGCTGTAACCGTAAATGGAGAGCGGTATCGGTTTATGATAGAACATTTTTTACGTTCTGCTCTTGAAAACAGACCTGGTATGTGGTTTCAGCAGGACGGAGCCACTGCCCATACTGCCCGAGACACAATGGCACTTTTAAGTCAAATTTTTGGAGAGCGAATAATTTCTCGAAATTCGGAAATTATTTGGCCAGCGCGATCGCCAGATTTGACAGCACCCGACTATTTTCTTTGGGGTTTTTTGAAGGAGCGAGTGTATGTGAACAAGCCAGAGACAATCCTTGAACTCAAGGCAAACATTGTTGCAGAAATTCGAACGCTACAGTCATAAGTTTTGAAAGATGATATGGAAAATGCTCTAAAAAGAGCCCATCAGTGCGAAGCTGAAAACGGTGGTCATTTAAGAGACATCATTTTTCATACTTAGTGTAAAAAAATTTCCATTTTGTATATTATATAATCTGAAAGAAAAAATAAAAAAAAGTTAATAAACAAAAAAGTTATTAAACTTTTACACCCCTTGGTTTCTTTTGGCCCACCCTGTATAATAAAAAGTTTCAAATTATTATTTTACTTACACACTGTTTCTACAAGTCAGCCAGGCGACTCGTCTATGAAATTTTTATATAAGTCGACCGTTCGCGTTGTAGAAACAGGGAGTTATTCAGTAAAATATTGTTTCTTGAAAGGAAATTAAAGTTTATTATTGTGGCGCCATCTAGCTACAATTCATCATTGAATCTTTACCTAAAAATCTCATCAACTACGTTTGGATAATTGAGGATTCCGCAAACAATACACTGTATTTGCAGGTCTTAAGGTCCACTTATACCAGAGAAGAGTGAAAAGAGTAACCAAAATCCTCCTGGGATATCTGCGCTAGGAAAAGTCAAAGAAATTCTTACATTGAATAGGCCACAACACAACAACGATAATGGTTAGCATAATAACTGATCACGCGAAGATGAGGTCTCATCTAGGATGTCACATACAGGACATGCGAGAAATAATACGAAAGATCGGTATACTACCAGTGTCACAATCCAGACTTAACACAGTTTCAAAATTTAATACGCTTCACTGACACCAGAGGCATAGCAACACTGCGATATTAAAAACGTGTAAAAAAAGCAGAGTTGTAAAAAAATAATGAAGCTTTCCTCTATCTCTTCCTTCAACATATGTCTTCTCCATCACTATCCCTTCCCTATCACCCTCTTTGACTATCTTCTCTTCAACACACAGGTACCACAAATAGATCATTGTATTGGACCCAAGTGAGCTGGATTTCACACTTTCTTACCAACAGCCTACTAATCTAACCTAACCTAACGTATTTGACTGGTAATGTTCTAAAAACTCCGATTGGAGAGACCTAAAAGAATACATAGAATAGACTGGTTTCTTGGCGTGATCTGCTTATCATATAGGTTTTTCTAGACAGGTGGGCAAAGTTCGACAATAGGCCATAAATGTAATTCCTTGTGGGATTAGCTCAACGCAGTTGTCCGTCTTTTCAACCTAACCTAACAAAAGATCTTACGCCTACCATCCTATCTGGAGCCATTTCCAACTCAACTATTACGTTAGTTGGAGTTCGTGCTAACGTTGGCTGAAGTAGTTAGTACGTTGACTACAAAATCGAAGGTCCTGGGTTCGACTCAGGTCTTCGACAGTCATTAAATAACAACACCAAGAATTTTTTGTTGTGCCTTAGTGTTGTAATACGTAATGAATCGTCAAATTATACAATATAAAATGTCTTTGGAAAGGGAGTCCCTATAGCCCCTTTTTATTTTAAAACAGCTGGGGGGGGGGGGGGGGTCCCAGCTAAAACTTAGGCGTTCAAAAGAACTGCCAAAAGAAGTTTTGAAACTTTAAAAGAAAACAAGGCTAAAGAGCCGATTTATGTTAATCAACTTAAAGTCTGATTTTATTCTACTTTTCTTTGGCTTATATACTAATTTTGAAAATAAATCTTAACCTTTCTAACTTATTCTAAACATACAAATATTATTGTTTTCTCTTTCAATACTTTGAAGGATCGTATTCACATTCTCACTTGACCAATCATCGTGTTTTATATTTAAAATTGCACTCAAACAAAAATGTGTCACTCAAACAATTATTCATAAGCAGTTCAGCATCGCACCATGCATGCATACAATGAAAGTAATGTTATTGATACTTTATTAGTTCTTTGTTGCATTCATTGTGCAAGCATTATCAACTTGTGTGATACACTACAGTGTCCCTTTGTACCAGTTGCTGAAGGAAAGTTCATGTGATAAACAGAGCGTGAAGCCGATGTACGACAGATACAACATTGGCCAAATCTGCGGCGGCTAAGATTGAGGGGCCTTGCTGTGACCCATCATTGCTACACTCTTGCGCCTCATGCCACACTCTTGCCTTACTCCTTGGTGGTGATCAACTAATTATGAAAATCGTCAGTGGCGTGGCTGTGAGCCTATCGGCTTCGCCCTCTGGTGATGAAGGCATAATATCCCGATATGCAAAAAAAAAAAGAAATACGTGTGCTTCAAGTTTACGGTAAAACCGGGTTTCGTATTGAAGTTTTGTTTTAACGTACACTTCAAGCACACGTTATTATTATTTTTTGCATAGGAAGATAGACACTGGCTACTGAACTACACCAGCTTAAGCGGATACTAATCCTTATGTAATATCAGAGCGTCCTCTTTCATCGGTATTATGTAGCAGAATCATCAGCGAAATAAAATAACCAATAAAATGGCTATTAAACAGAACTTCAAAAATTTAATACGGCTCATTGACGCCAGAGGTGCTGAAACACTACGTTATTAAGAAAACGTGCAAAAAGCAGAGTTCTAAAAGAATGAAACTTTCCTCTATCACTTCCTTCACCAGCTACCTTCTCTATCATTATCCCTTTCCTAAGAGATGGTACCACCTAGTAATAGTAGTAGGCATTCATTGCCGGAGTGCTACTTCTCTTTCTATAAAAAAATAGAATTGTTGCATTTCGGGCTTGGAAAAATCTAAGACTTATTGTTGAAATGCTTCTCTATGCTCAACGTGTGACTGTTTGGTAAAGTTTTTGGAATGGCAGGATCATTGGACCTTACTTTTTCCAAAATCTGGTTGGATCTACTGTCATTGGAAATGAGTGGCTCTATCGAACGATGATTAATAATTATATATGACAAGAGATGTGGATGACGTTTATTTTTAACAAGACAATGCTGCATGCCTCACACATAAAAGAAACTTTCGCTTTTTTACACGAAAAGCTTCCTGACCGTGTGACTTCTTGGAGAGGAGCTCACAGTTGGCCACCGAAATCTTGTGATTTAACATTTTTAGACTTTTTTCGACTTTCTTCAAGACCTATAAGATGGAATTCGTGATAAGGTCCTAGCAGGAAAACTCAGCAGACATTCTTACTTCAGACCTTATTAAATGCTCAGGAATTTTCTCGATTCACATTGCCTTATACAAAGAGTTCTGATAGGGTGATCGTTACTAGATCCAACCCGTCTCGTTGCGGTATCTGATAAGGTCACTCAACCCAATCTCAGATAAATCTGAAATATAGTCTAGTACATTCTGGACATTCGCAAAGAAAGTAGAAGATTATCTCTTCTTTGCTTTCTTCTCGACAACTTCGGCAGAACTCATTATAGGACAGACCTATCCTACTAGCATGTATGCGTATTGGTTTCTATTTGTTAATTGTATTGAGTGCTTATCATTGTAACAAAACCACATTTTCTTAGAAACCTTGCACGTTACTATATTGTGCCATCTGCATTCAGCCTTATAGAGATAGTGCTTGAATATACCGTTTCTAATACTACCAAACGGCATGTCTACCGAATCGGTATTCGAGATATTCATAGCAGAGCCAGCTCATCCACCTGTTCGTTACCTGAAAAATTGCTGGAACCCAGATGAGGACGAGGTCAGCCTGACTACCCAGCCTAGATAGCAAAATCATACACTGCCCCACTAGAATAGGCGAAGTGATATATGATCTTAGGGATAGATACGCTGCCTAACTATCGACAAAGATACCAACTTTACACTGCACTTTCCTATCAATCACCTCTCTAGCCGCTTTTCTGACAGCTAAAATTTCAGCCTGAAATGCAGTGGCTTCGTTAGAGAGGCGAAAGGAGCATTCTATACCAAGAGCGTCTGAAAAGATCCCAGAGCCTACATCACAGACTATTCTTGATCTATCAGTGTATATTTTTACGTCGTATTCTGTTACTATTGTGCTTCCATTCCATTCCCGCCTGAATAGAATCATAACTTTAAATGCTTTATCAAAGTCCAGATGAAACACCATTTAATCAGTAAATTTCCTCAGCGTAGGGGGTAGTTGATCCAGGATTCTGGCATGACCATAATACCTTGATCTCCAAATCCCAGGTGCCGCTAATCTTGCCGCACTACTTAAGGATACTGCCTATATATGAAGGTCCATCGGAACAAGGTTAAGTATAGCATTCAGAGCCTCCGAAACATCCTGTATTATCCATAGACAAGTAGATCAATGTATTCTATAAAGTTGGTCAACCAACCATTTTTTACTTGTAACAGGCCACCATACTATAGAGCTGTGCGCACAATGGCTGTATACAGCCAGTTAAGCATTTTGGAGTTTAGATCCAAACATCCCACGACAGAAGTAGTATGCTACCATTGCCTTTCTAACCCTGTGCTGAATATTCAGATGCCATGCAAATTTTTTGTCCAGTATAACTCCTAATCACGACAATTCGTGATTATTCATCCGAGGAAGTCTAAAGTTCTGCACCTTGATTTTTTTTTGGCAAATAATACCAGTTCCACTTTGTTTGGGGTCACTCCTAGCTCACACTCTGTAGCCCAATTGCTAAGTATGTCCAAAGCGTTGAATATGATATCGCTTATCACGTCCGTGAACATCCCTGAGGCCATTATTACCACATCGTCCGCGTACGCTACAACTTTAATGCCCAAGGCATTGCCCTCTATTAGCAAAAAATTAATGCCGCACATGCGCACTCAAGAGATCAGGGAACTTTCTGACGTTGCCATGTTCGAATTACAACGTGTTAGTAATTTAATATTGAGATCTGGTTGTTCAGACGGCTAGGATTTAATATCCTTAATATCCTACCCAATCGTAGAAGTTTTGAAAAACTAAAACCCACGTATGATGCAGTTTGTTGAAATTTTCAAAAGACAACAAGAATTCATAAGATCAGGGTTGTATTGTTTCAAAAGTCGTACGGTTGTGTAGTGTGTAGCATAGTGAGTCCTAGCAGAGACTCCATTTCATCTCAACGTACCAGAAGGGTCTAAGCGAGTCCAGGATTTTGACTACCACCCTTGCCTAACCCAAACTAGACTAACATATTATGTTTTTAGATGATAATGTTATGATCAAGAATTGCTTATTTAATGCTTTTTACAATTACAAAATATATTGCAATTATTTATTTATTTATTTATTATACATATTATACGAAGTAAATTTGCATAATATGGTGTTGCACAAATATGGACGGGGTAACTAGACATAGGGTGCCCCTGTGGCTGTGTGGTAGCGATGCTAGCCTCTCAGTCCAGAGGTCGTGGGTTCGATTCCCACCATAGACCCTGGGTGTTTTTCGCATACAAGCTAATCGCTTTGCGAATTGTGTTTGTGTTTAAAAAAATAATAAAAAAAAAAAAAATAAATTTTGAATAAAATTTTGAATGCCCAAGATGGTATTAACAGTATTTTAAAAGGTTTTGTGACTGACTGTACACGACCTATGCCTTCACATAGGAAGTACCAACGTGATTGTTAAAGAAATTCAACAAAAAACCGCAAGATTATACGGTTATCCGTGGCAGATTAGCCAAACAGTGCAAGCGAGACGAAAAACTCTCGAAGGCCAAACAACATGCACCAGCCTGACCGCACTTAAGAAATAATCACAATGACGCGAGAGATGTTCCTCAACCCAGAGCTGCTTTACGACTGATCATATTGCAATTATATTTTGATAAAATTTCTTTTATAACATTATTGTAATATGATTGCTCTAAGAGAATAAAAACTTAGATTTATCAAACAAAAGTATTCAAGTCCAGTGTTTGGACCCTTCAACCAATTTCTTTTCTCGCTTTGTTTGTTAGTAAAGGAAAAAAGTCTGCAGCTTATCTCTCGTTCTTTCTTTTCAACTTCGCATAAACATCTGTAGATACATACATACATATATATGTGCATATGTATGTATGTATGTACGTACACAAAATATTGGTGCGTATTTAACTGGACATCAGATGTTAACAATATTTGTCTTCAATATTTGGTTTTTTTTCCTTTTGTATAGTTTGTTCTTCTTTTATTTTATTTTTTTCAAAGTTTCTTTATTGAAAGCAACACAAGGTATTTAAAGAATATCTGACATGAAACGTGAGTGAAAAGTGAATTAATTTATGGCACAATCAATACAAAAACAAATATGGACATTTTATTCATTCGCATTTTTAATAAAAAAAAAGCCAAACGCACTGGCAAAGCGGCATCATGTCTCTCCTTTTATGAAATTCAAACAAAATCAAATCATTGCACGCGCACGCATGCACGTACCATGTAGGCTCACAAAGATTGACTCGTGCCAATTGAAAGACATCAAGTTTGAAAATTCTTCGTTTTGCTTTTGATGCGATGGTGAATCGAGCGAAGACAGATCTTTTAGCAAAACGCCATACGTAAAAGATAAAAGACCTCAATCGCATGTTTAGATAATGATTAATAATGAGAGAGATCTGTGCAATTTTTTTCTTCTTGCATTTTCGTTGCATTGGAGACAATGTTTTTTTTGTTTGCTTGTTTGTTACATTTACTTGCTTTGTTTTAATTTAATTCTTTGAAATATAATTTATAAATGTTTAAAAAAAACACAAAAAGGGTTGCCAAAGCTAAGAGTATTGACATTCATTCATGTACATATCGCTCATTTACTTCACTAACGTCATAACTTAATGAATTCAGTAAAATGCGACTTTGACTCGCATACGAAGGGTTCCGAACGGATATTATGTACATATATAAGGCTAAAACTAACATCAGCCTAAATTTATCCTATATAATCGAATATCGAATACCTGATGTGGAATTATATTTTTTAAATTTTAAATACCCGATTGGCGATTGATTTTTGTTTTAGCGATTTTTTCAATTTCGGTATTTTTTAATTTTGGAGATTTTTTGGCTTCGTGCGATTTGTTTCAGATTCAATAATTTTTTTTTTATTTTTGTATTTCTTTTATGTTTTTGGCGACCCTTTTAGGTTAGGTTAGGAAGAGTGGTGCTATAACACAGTTTCATTCGGAGACCCAGTTGGGGCCATTGTGATTCCGTTCTATATATCGTTAAAAGTAATATTTATTCCCCATTTGTACGCAGAAGTGACCCTATTATTTATCAGTCATTAAGCTACTGAATTCCTATTATGAAGCTCCTGATATCCTCCAGTTTACACTTCCCGATATCAGTAATGCTCTCATGGAAATATCTGCTCAGCCATCTAAGTCTATGAGATTGCAGCTTCCGGCAGTGGCAGATAATATGTTCAATGGTTTCTGGTTCCTCTTTATCCCCGCACATCCTACATAAATCTGGAGTGCTAGTTTCCCAAATGCTGGTTCTTGCTTTGATCGCGCAGTGAGCAGTTAAAGCACCTATCACCGTTTACATCGCCTTCCTGTTCACATCCAGTAGCAGTTTATATCTTTCTGAGTCAAGTTTTGGCCACATAAGACTCTCTAATAGTCCATTCTTCGCTATGAACTGTTGGTTCTGCTCTCTACCCAATTACTTAGTTCCCTGTAGTAATGACCTATTAGTAATTTCACCGATCTGTCACACATTGCCTCATTAACACCGACCCTATTCTTGCCAGCTCGTTGATAATTTCATTTCCCTCAATACTGCTGTCGCCAGGAACACAACATAGTCTGACACTTTATATTTATCCATAAGCAAGTCGAAGGCTCTTCTACAGTTACCAACAAGTTTCGTTTTGACATTGTCACGCTGCATACATTCGGTAGTCTGGAAGAACTACGAATATTCATTCCCAAGATATAGACACCAGCCCCCGCGCCTTCCCCAATTTTTGAGCCGTCTGTAAAGACCGCACTACCCTCATATAGCTTATCAGATTTGACCTAATAGTCCCTATCCGGAATTACAAGTGAAGGTGTTCTACTAAAATCAATTTCAGCGACCTTATAGTCCCTAAACCCAGGGATTATGGATCCCTAATCACTAAATCTAATTTGATTTTGATTATGACCTGATTGATTTGTGACCTGTTACTCCTGCCCTCACCAAGCATTTTTCTACGAGTCTTAAGACTCGCCGTTCTCACCACAAAGTCTTCTATAGGAAGTAGATGTATAATGACGTCTAAGGCATCCTGAGGTGTGCTGCTCTGAGTACCTGTGGTTCTCAGCGAGGCACATCTCTGAACCTTAGTTAGTAATCTCCTGTGATTTTCCTTCCTCAATGCCTCCCATCATACCACACAACCATAGGAAATAACCGGTCTGACAGCCGATGTGGAAATTCAGTTTACTATCTTCGGTTGCAGACCCGAGTTCCTACCTATGCAGTTAATGCATGCTTCTTAATTTTCGATTTTGGCCGAAATTTCGACCACCAAAAAAAGTTTCAATATTTACATTAATATTTTTGTTTGAGAATGTTATAAAATATCTGCCCTGTTAAGTTAACAGTGTACAAGTGAGAGATTTTTTCTTATTTCACAGTGTCTGAGCGAGATATATGTAAAGTAACACAGGGATGCTAAAAACGAAGCTAACTGACGGAGCTAACTTCACACACATCAAAAATGTTTCCCAGTCCACATTTTTCAAACTACTCCGGACTTGGCAATCCTTAGCCACATCACAAGAAGTATATCGTTATCTGAAATGCAAAACGCCCTAACTAACAATTGAATAACTTTTTCCCCAATGAAATTTTCTAGAAGGAGTCAAACAATTATCTACGAATAACTTCGGTGTTACAGTAGTTTTCGTTTATAGTCACTACCGCTTATTGTCACATTAATGATATAGTCCATATTTAATGTTTTTTGTGACTTTTGAAGTTAATTTCATTCAAAAAGTTGACGATATAGTCCATTTACTATATAGTCACATTTGATATATATGCACCAACTTTGTGGTAGTCAAAATCCGAATTGTATGCAATTAATTCGCGTTATAGTCACAAAAATGTTCAACAGACTTTTTTTTAGTAATTTATTTAAGTTTATGACTTAAATTAAATCTAAATTTCAACCTCCATCTACTGTTTAGTAGAAGAACATGTCTTTAGAACAAATCATTGTTGCATAAAAGGCCATACAAATGTGCATTTTAAATACAACATTGTTTTGCAATTGACATAATTGGATTGGATGGAAATTCTTTTATATGCCTATGCGTGGCATATAAAAAAAATTAGGCTTATAGTCACATTAGCGATATAGTCCACAATTTCTGTGCGATTTTAAAAAACTACTGTATTATAATAATTTAATTTATTTATGTCAACTGTGTAAATGTTGTATAACACAAGCAAGTAGTTAAGTAGGTATTTTTTAGACTTGGATCGAACTTTTTCAATAGCTTATTTTTGACAAAAGCCAATGATCAAGCCCATGTAATTTAAATGAGTTTAGATCCAAGTCTAGTCTTTTTGCGTTTTATATGAAATCGGTGTTGTAGTTTGGGCTCTTGAATAATGCCAACAAAGTCGCTGTTTTTGTTCGCAGAAGTCTATTTTTTGCACATGCTGTACTTTGGTGAGTTACATCGGAATTTATAAAAAAAGTCGATTTTGAATTTTTTGTTACATAGGGCTTTTTGCGTTTAAGGTAACGATATTAAGTTCAGTGTTTACCATGCCTTTTATGCACATTTTACAGGTTCACTAAAATCTACTCCTTCGAGAATAAGCTCTTCTTCGCTGTTGTTGTTATTATTATTATTATTAAAGTTTATCTGGCAAATACAAAATGTGTATTTCAAACGTATGCCAATACGCATACAACTCTTACAATTTCATGCATACATACATACATACATACATATGTAGATACATACATATGTATGTACAAGTTTAATAACAAACTTAATTGGCGCTAACATACCCGCACACAAAATTTATCATCGTACGAGCACTTCCATAACCAGGCAACAACATGAATCGATATCAAGCATGATGATGGTTGGATTGCGGATGGATGGATGGCTCGGATGGCTTGGATGGATCGCTGGAATGAATGGTGTGTACTTGTGGCATTACAACTAAAGAAGACATACACACTTTCTTATTAAAGCGGTTACTGACTGAATGACTGACATTGTTAATGGCGCCAGTGTTTGCCAAATTTGGGCGTATTATTTTCTTTATTTTCGTATTCGTATCAAAAACTAACAAACACGCCATAAGAACAAATCAAAAGAATAATAATGAAATTCATAGAATTTTTTTTTATTATTAAATACTCGTTATTTACAAAACAAAAAAAAAAGTTAAATAAAATAAGTACACCACACGCATATTGTCTTAAATCAATTTTGGTGGAGAGGAGGGGCAGGCTCGCACACCGCCAACCAGCGGGAAGAGGGAATCAGCCAACCAACAACTGTCATAAATAAGAAATTTTGTACAAATATTTCCTGGTAGTAAACTGTAATCGTATACACAACTTGGAAATATTAAAAGACACATTAATAAACAAAAACTCTTACTACAACTAGTCTGTAAGTAAACAAGTCGGTAGTTGCTAACTGTTGCACTATAAAATGACCGCAGCGCCTGACAATTTTATGACACATGTCTGTCACACGTCACGTCAGTCTTGTCTATTTCTTTACTACGCTGCACTGCTGGCTTGACCTTTTCAATATTTCGCGTAACTTAAACTCCAGCGTTTAAATGACATTTTAATGATTTTTTTTATTATTTTAATATTAAACAAAAAAAAAAAAAAATCTTAAACATAGATTTACTTAAACTTTAAATTGTATTCCTTGTCTTAAAAAATATTATTATTAAATATGCGCACACGAGCAAAAAGATTTATGTACATATGCACTTACTAGTATTTCTATCAGTTTATATATTTTTTTGTAATTCATATCCCAGGAACATTTTCAATTTTAGACAGCCCAGCCCACAAATTTCCTGGAAAGCAAAAAATTTTTGCTTAACAGACACACATGAAATTGTATGTTACAAAAAAAATAATACTCTACGAATATTAATATGTGTATCTCTATTGTATTATTTATAGTGAAGTTATGAATTCTGAATTCAAGCCATTTTAAATATATTGTCTGGGGAATTCCCCGAAGTAACAGTGAGCCCAGCAGGTCCCTTGATACCTCAGATTTTTTTTATTATTATATATAATACGCTCCCCAGGGATTTTTATAAATATTTAGAGCCAATGACTTAAATAATCTATATGTGAAAAATAAAAATAAAAAATTAAAACAAGTACACCCAGAGAAAGAAACAGCTTAAAATCAATAAAAACCATATTGAATTAATGAGAAAGATTAACGAATGTCTAGTCATGTTGAAATTTCTTATTTCAATATGGAAAAATATTCCCAATAAGCAATTTTGCTTGAAATCAAGTGTAAAACAAGTGTTATTCAAGCCACACAATCAATTGTCAAGGGTCGATTTACACTTTAATTCAATAGCATTCTCCAGTAAAAAGGGAACTTGAACTCAATGCGAACTATTCAGTTGTAGTACAGTGTAATTCAAGCCTTGAATCATACTGCAATTCAGCCTTGTATTAAAATTGAATTCAAGTGTATTTCAAGCTGCAAAAACCAGACTTTTAAAATAGAAAGCAAAATGCAATTCCTTTGTTTTCTAATTATTATTTTCTGTACATCTGCCTTCGCTATTGTTTTCACGTTATACTCACCTTTGTTTTCCAAATTCTTTTTTCTTTATTTGTTTTTGATATTTTCACCACAATTTCAGTTTTAATAATAAATAAATTACGTATTTGACAAGGTTTGAATATATGTATTTATATGTATGTTGTTTGATTTTTTATTTAAAAATATTTTCAAACTTGAAAATTACTTGAAAAAATGCTTGAATTCAACTTTGTTTCCAGTTCAATTTCAAGTGCTTGAATTTTAGTTTTTTGTGTGCTTATTGGATTAACTTGCATTATCAATTTATTAATTTTATTTATTTTAAATTATCTCAACATACATTTTCTATTATATTGGAAATTATGGAATTAATGTGACGCGTTCTTATTTTTAAGTTGCAGCTTTTTCCTGAGTATAAGAGTGCTATATTCGACTAGGCCGAATCTTATGCACCCTAATGGAGTAAAAAAAAAAATCAGAGAAAAATGTTTAATCATTTTCAAATATGTAAATTGTAAGAACTACAAAAATATGCACTTACCAACAAAATATGCAAAAATATGTATGCAACTACCAATTGATGCCAAATTACTTCAAATTTGATGACTAGGATACATAAATAGTCAATACACAGAGAAAAAAATTCCTGCAATAAACACGATTAATTGAAAAAGAAAACCAAAAACAATTAAAAGTTTTATTGAGTCAATTAAGCTTTTAATTGAAATAAATTTTTAAAATTTTTTTTTAAATTTTTTTTTAATTTTTTTTTTATATTTTTTTTTTCAATTAAAAGTGTTTTTTGCTGGAAGTTTTTTTCTGTGTAAAGGTCAGAGGCTATTTTCGCAAGAACTGTAAGAGCTACGGATCCAAAATTTTCAGAAAATAAATCTTTAGCCGCAAATATATGACTATTAAAAATTAAAGGGTGTTCTAAATACGAGCATCAAAAAATTTTGAAATGTTAATGTAATATTACAGGCAATTATATCTGTTGCTAAAAGGAAAAAGTGCTTAAGTCGAGATAAGCTGATTTTGAGTTAATGATAAAGTAACCCTGGTCAAAATCTCAATTAATTTGTGTGATTTTTCAGGGAGTTATAGCACTATGACTTGCGACTTATCTTTTTTACACTTCTAATCTCTTTTGGGAATAATAGCTTAATTTAGAATATACTTTGGTATATTTCAACTTAAATATATTACTTATAGTATTTCCCAATTAAACTGTAAAAGAAATAAATTTCTGAAAATCGACTTGAACTCTTAAAAGTGATCTCCTGCAAAACAGTAAAATATTCCCTATTGCCACAGATATATATATACACAGATATATATACACACTTGAAATTTTTATAGGGTATATTAGTGTATTTTTATGCAGAGTACAATAATTCTCATTGAAATTTAACAAAAATTAAAATTAAAGGCTATTCTATCAGTTAATATTATTTTGACAACTTGATGTGCTGTATCTTGAAAACAGTATGAGGGCAAACTACTGAAATTTTAAAAAACGCCAAAACTAAAAAAACCCAAAACTAAAAAATTGCCAAACTGAAAAAATTGCCAAAAACGATAAAAAGCGCCAAACTAAAAAGAAAATCGCTAAAACTAAAAAATGGCCAAAATCCAAAAAATCGTCAATATGAAAAAAAACGCCAAACTAAAAAAGCGTCAAAAACATGAAAAACCGCCAAAACTAAAAAAAACGCAAAAAACCGAAAAAAAAGTTTACCGGGTACTTATTTTTTTAAATGTCTACATCAAGTAATATATTTAATTATATAGCCTGAGGTTCGTATAGTATTAAATATCGTTGCCTCAGAATTGGTTTAGCCCATACGCCATACAGTTTTGGAGTGGAGAAAAACGACAAAGAAGGTTTACATAAAGTTTTCTCAAAATATAAACGGTGGATTTCTTTTGTATTTGCACCACCATTAGAAGTTAATATTTATTATTTATTATTTATTATTTTTTTAAATGTCTACATCAAGTAATATATTTAATTATATAGCCTGAGGTTCGTATAGTATTAAATATCGTTGCCTCAGAATTGGTTTAGCCCATACGCCATACAGTTTTGGAGTGGAGAAAAACGACAAAGAAGGTTTACATAAAGTTTTCTCAAAATATAAACGATGGATTTCTTTTGTATTTGCACCACCATTAGAAGTTAATATTACTTTATTATAAATAAAAAAACTACGTTTTGTGCCCCATACACAATTTAATTTCAAAAAGTAGCTTTTCGTGCTCCATACATATACGTTACTGCAGTTTATTGAGAATTTTGTAGTTGAGAAAAAATTAATACTTCAAATTTATTTTTCTTGCTTTCCACAAAAATAATTCGATAATTTAACGCCGACCAAAAAGCCGCCGCCGTACTATTTTCAACTATCGATACGCTTATACACTTACACAAGAAAAACAAGTAATTGAAGTGTATTTAATATAAAGAATGAAATTAAATGATTTCTGTTATACTCAAATTTGCATAATTCAGGTTTCTTTTATTTTATTTTGTTGTTTAATAAGTTTATATTAAAACATGTAACCGGTGGCTGCGGCATCTGGGTGATGATGTCTTTGCTTAACCGTAGCCGTTGAAGCTTTCTTACGGCACTTTCTTTTTTTTATTATTAATTTCTTATAGAAATGAAGCAAAACAAGAGTTAACTTTACTTCGTACGTTTTTATATGAAGAATTTGACGCAATCGCCAAACAGTGGAGTGTACAGCAAAACAATACTTATTAAACCGGGAAATAGTTGATATGGAGCAAAATGAATGCTTCATATCTCAGTAACTATAATAAATTTCGTAAAACGTGTTTTTGATTCAGAAAGACCGTGACGATATGTAGTGTCCATATGGAACCCTTCGCGTGCGAGTCACAGTCGCACTTTACTGAATTTATTTTTATTTCGTCTGAGTTTTGACTTTTTACATTGTCCACTTCTATTTCTATTTTCTTCAATCGAAGTTACTTTTAAGTGCACTTTAAAAATATAGTTTGAACTTAAAAATATATATTTTGTATATAAAAAGGTCAAGGTCATTGGTTACAAAATTTAATTCTAATTTTTTTAAAGCGTTTTTAAATTTTTTTTAATTTCTATTATATATTGATATAGGCATGAAAAAATGCAGTTATTGCCAAAATATGTAAAAATATGCATTTATCACAAAAAAAAAAAAAATATGCAACTATAAATTGATGCCAAATTTCTTCAAATTTGTTGATTCGGATATTATCACCAAAGGTGAAAAGGAACCCTATTATTTTCGCTTCGCTGTCCGTCACAGGCTATTTTCTCGGGAACCGTAAGAGTTACGAACCTGAAGTTTGGACAGGGTGTGTAGAACCTTAGCCGCTACAAATACATGAGAGTTAAAAACGAAAAATGTTAAAATCCCATGTTATATACATACTCGTACAATTGTATGTATATAGACACTTAAAATTTGTAAAGTTAGTTTATTTTTATACAGACTACAATAACTAACTCTAAAGTTTAAAAAAATCTAAATTAATGACATTTTGACAAATTGCTGTATCTTGGAAACCGCAAGAGGCAAACTCAATAACGGTAAAACTAAAAAATCCCAAAATTATAAATTCGCCAAACCGAAAAAAATTGCCAATAACCGAAAAAAGCGCTAAACAAGAAAAAAATCTATAACTAAAATAAATCACAAAAAAAAAAACGCAAAAATCTCCAAAATGAAAAAAATCGTCAAAAGAAAAAAATCGCCATGAAAAAATGAAATGAAGAAACCGAAAAATTGCCAAAACGAGAGTAAAGCGCCAAAGCAAAAAAATCGCCAAAATTAAAAAAAAAAAACACCAAAAACCCAAAAAAACGATAAAACTAAAAAAAATGCCAAAACTACCCAACAAAAATTAAACATTACCATCAGAACTACTTGTCATATAATGACTTACTTTTCTGATTGCCAAATTTCATTACTCGCTTACAAATCACATTACATAAATTTTAAAAAATGATGTACCAGGTGATAAATGAGGAGAATGATTCTTTTAGCTTTAATATATTACGTGAATATGTTGCCAAATAAAAAGAATAAGTACTTCTCAAGAATCGATTATTTTAGTCTCACGCCTTGTTAAAATCATTAAGTTGGTAATCCAGCTGGGAAGAGCTTCCACCAAATGCTTCATTTCAAACTGGATTACCTTGAAATTTTTTGCTGGGTATACTATATATTATATAGGCCAAAGTTCGTATATTATTACCAGGGACAAGGACTTCATGCATTTAAAACAGGTATTTTAGGCGCCTAAGATATGACATCAAAAACGCAAAATATGCACTAAAAACAATAAAATATGCACATATCTTTAAAAAAAATTATTCAAAAGTAAAGTTCTCAATCTACATATCACTAAATAAATATATAAAAATATTTTCTTTTCTCAAGAGGTGCGTGTACAAGCCTTTAATATTAAATCTTTACACAAGATTAAATATGGTATAATGATTCTTTCTGCATTATTAACTCCAAACTCGCATTTTCGAGATATATATGTTTATATTACACTAAAGGAGCGATACGTAAATAGAAAAAGAAAAGTGTTGTTATTTATTTATTTTCGTTAAAAATCTTTTTATTATTCATACATATGTATTATCGAATGTGAAGTCCAATCAATTTGTTCTTAGAAAGCTTTGTGCATTGAAAAAGGCCTTGTAACGTCTGTGGATGTAATCGGCTCAAACTTAAATGATTCTTTTTATATAATTTTGTATATTTATTTAACTAAACCATTACAATGGATTGAATACTAGCTAATAGATTTGGTTTTTGAATCCGTTATAATTTTTAAAACCAATATCAAGTTTAAGCATAATTGTTTCACTACTTTCGGCTTTAATAGCAGACAATTTGAAGTTATCAAAATTACAATTTCCATTAAATTTGGTAGGTGTGTGCTTGTACAATCGTTCCACAATTCTATAACAATGCAAGCGAATACAGTTGCCAAAAATAGTTTTGAAATATTTTTGAAAATTTGAATTTTTGAGAAAATATGACACAAAATCAGCATTTATATCAAAATATGAGACAAAAATATGCATTTATGACTAAATTATGCAAAAATATGAATTTTCAGCAAAATATGCAAAAATATGTAGTAACAAATCGATGCCATTTTTACGCAAATTCATTGTTTCGTACAGATATTTCGTTCCAGCCATTATCAGAGTTAAGGGAAAATAGATGTGTATATGATTGGTAAACGGTATGGTTCGAAATTTCCGCTTTATATGGCCGTCTTACAGCAACAAAATTTTTTACTGGGTTTTCTCTTGTTGTAAAATTTGTACTTGGCACTGGCTTTTATTTTTCATTATTTCCACAGAGTGTGTTAGTAGGATCATTTATGCAATTTTTTTTAACGCTCTTAGTTTCGGTGTTCTCAGTCGATTTGTTGACCGTTTGAAAGTCTGTTTTTATTCTTTAGGAAATAGTGGCGTATTGTGTGTGTGTGTGTGTGTGTGTGTGTGCTTTCTCATACTTACAAATTACGTGATTTACATTCTAAACTTTGGTTCTTATGCAAACATACTTACAGACATGTATTTTTTTACTATTTCCTTGTCTCTAAGTCGCTGTTGCATTTATGTATGGCTGTATATATGTATATACATACATACATACCAGTATGCATGCAGTTGTTATTTTTATAGCTTTTGTTTAGTACGTCTTTGGCCATCATAAGTTGTCATTTCAATATTGACTTGACACATTAATGTCTGTTAAACAACAACAACAACAACAACGACAGCCGTTTAATACAAGACTTGATAAAACAAAAACTAAAAATATTAATTAAATCAAAAAGCAACAATAAAACTTTATGATATGTATTTTTTTTTTGCTCTTGTATATATCGTCATATAAATACAAAGAAGGCGTAAGTTACATTTAAGATATTTTACTGGAGATGCAAAACACATTATAAGCTTTAGTGTATATAACTAGTAGTTCTCAGCAGGGCTGTCAGATTTATTTTCACCTTTTTCGCCAAATCCAATGTTAAAAATCGCCAAAATCGCCAAAGTCTCATTTTTTTAGTTTTTTAAATTATGTATTTTATAAATTATTAAAAATTTATTTTATAAGTTATAAAAATTAAATTGTTCCGAATCGCTAAAATTCGCCAAAAACGGGGAAAATATCGCCATTGTATATATTTTGTTTATTTTTATTTAAAACAATGTAAAAATTATTATGAACATAAAAAGGTACAATGTTTGATATAAAGAAGATTTTGCGGTTAGTATTAATCAAATATTGGATATACATATGTATGTAGTTGCCGTTCTATTACATATCTAAAACTCTATATACTTGATCGTCAAGACATTCCACATTGTCTTCTTCTTTTGAATACATCGTATCGGAATTGAACTTTTTCAACATATCTTGCGAAGGTATAAAAGAAGTGCAACATGTGCTATTTACATTCATATGTATAATTTATAACTTGTAATAACGCGTCAAGAAGTTCATATTGCATGCTATTTCGTAAGCGCGTTTTAGTTGAGTTCATTATTGAAAATACCCCTTCAACGCACGCACTACTAGTTGGAATTAACATTATGTAAAGTACAGCCAAAGCAAGTTTTTTAAAATTGTACACATACCTGCCGTATCCTTATAATTAGGGCTAATTAAAATATCCAAAAAAAAATTCAAAATATGCGCCAGAAATAGAACGAAAAAATTTCAAAATATGCATGGTATATGCACAAATATGCAAAATATGCAAGAATAAAATCAACAATTTTGTTACCTTAAAGTATTTTTATTCAAAGAGATCGTTATTATAATGAACAATCATTTGTTTTTTTAAATTTTCAAAAAGAAATGATCTTCTAGTTATTGTCACATAACATTATGTTGTTACATACTCTTACAAATACAATTTGAAGCTGAAAATAAGTCAGCCAGTGTATTAATGGTAAAGTAAGAAAATAAAAAAAAACATGTTGATTATTGAGTTCTTGTTTAAACTTTGTTATTTGTTGTTGAGCTTCTCATTTTTTTAAATGAAAGTTTATAACATAATAACTCTAGCTGTTCTAAGAAACTTTGGGTAAAGGTTCCCTTCCCTGATGATCTGCATTAGCAACAGTGAAATGCGCATAGGATCCAGCTAAACCCCTCAATAATCAATTTCAATGTATTTTTAATAAAAAAATATTTTACTTAATAAGTAAAATATTAATTTGAGATTATTAGTGCGTTTAAAAAATTTTAAACTTTAAACAACAAATTTAGTTTGTGATAATGGATTGCAATATTTTATAATGCAAAAATGTTCGTAAACTTTAAATTTATTTATGTTTTCAGGAATTCTATTTATTAATTCTTTCACGAGCATCTTTAAATATGAAAAACAATTTTCTCGACGTTTTTAATATCTTCATTAGCCATTTCAACATTGCTTCATTCAGTTTCAAATGCTGACCCAAAATCGATTGCTTTTAGTGGGAGAAAAGTGTTTGGTATATCAAAAGCTATAACAACATTGTTTATCAATATTTCGCTATTATGAGTTTCATTCAAAATTGTTGGTTTGAACATTTTTGAGAAAAATGATAGAAGAGTAGAATATAGATTCTGATGCATACTGCCTGCCTGCAATCCTGACTGAAATTCAAGATTTAAATGGTTCATTTCATTTACTATTGGATTTATAAATATCTAAAAAAGTCTTGTCTTTTCGTCACATAATTCTTTGTATATATTTTGGGCAGTCTTATGATTTTCGGCTTTCGAAATAAGTGAAAAATGATGTTTAAGCTCCACCCATTGCTCCAAAATTCGTCTAATAGCCGCTCCATAAGACAACCAACGAGTTGCAGAAATTTCCACAAGTTTTCTAAAACGGTTGCTTTAAATACCAGTATTAAATGTTCTTAGCACACCATCTACACGAGACAAATACCATAATAAAAATAATATTTAACAATTTTCAAGCCAGTTCATGGCTCATCAAAAATAGCCAAAAAAAAATCGCCAACTTTTTTATAAAACGCCAAAATATCGCCATGTCGCCAAATCGAATATTAGGACGCCAAACTAGTTTTAAAATCGCCACGTTTGGCGAGAAATCGCCACATCTGACAGCCCTGGTTCTCAGTAGCCTTTTGAATTTCGTTAATATTTTTCGCTATTTTTCTTATAACAATGTTGTGCGTAGAGGTAATTTATTTAAGGCCATGACTCACTATCATACAAAGTCGTGCGATCTACGAAAAAATACAACCCTGGTGTGATGAATTGTTATTGCCCTACAGGAAATTGAACTGACACAATACTAGTCACGTGACCGGTCCCCAAGTGATAGGGACTAGTCCGAGTTCTAACACTTCCTATGAAGCGGACCAGTCACTTTTACATGGGAATGACCTAGGATGGGGTTAATTGATACTTTTTATGCACCTTGTGACTTGTCACTGAACTATCCCATAGGGACCTATTCGGTGTAGAATAATATAAATTATATATAAATGCCATTCCGACATTTAACTGTAACAATGAAAATTTATAATTTTTTTTTACTGTTACAAATGAAATTATAACTTATTTTTAAACAGAAAATTTTTTGAGATTAGAACCGACAACCTCACGCATGACAGGCTTGCACACTACCCACTCAACCATAGGGCCACTCATGTTTCAAAAATATAAATACTAGTTAAGCTTAAGTTAATATTTCAGTATGGTTACGGCACTGGTTCCAGAGTCACATTGAAGGAGACAATTAGCATTATATTTACACTATTTGATAGGTCCATGTATTCAACCACATCGAACATGTTCAGTGCCGTTTACTATAATATTGCACCGAGTCCAAATTAAATTGGCTGAAGATCAAGACGATACATCACGAAAATGGTGAATATGTAACCATTTACACGATATGTATTTTTTTCACCATACACTTCTCGGTACTTTTGATAACATTCGAATTTTCTCAAGTCATAGGACGAGTACGTTTGGATCAATTGTCACCAAATTTTCTGCAGGGTGACTTTTGAAAACTTTCATAAAATCCATCATACCAGGGTTGTATTTTTTCGTAGATCGCACGACTTTGTATGATAGTGTATCACAGCCTTAAATTATATCATAATAAATCAAAAAATATCATTTCGAACTTTTTGTAACTTACAACCTTTTTCGAATTTATGTGGCGATATGTATGTATATTCATATGCATTTACAATGCAATAATTATGTAAACAGATATGAGGTAGTCGTACTAATTTCGCATTTTATTACTAAATAATTTTCTTTTGCGTCTCTAGCTTCCCATAATAAATTATATATGTATTTGCAATTATAAATATAAAATATATAAAAATATATGTATATGAATAATAATAAATAAATGAATAATAATAAAACAATTTTTACTAATTTTTTTTTTCGCATGTTTACTACTTCCAGCTGTCGCAATTAACTAAGCTTTGGTTTGTCAAGAGAATTATTTGTAGCATGCGAGAGATTATATGAGAATATGTAAGAAACTCCGCGGGAGGGTCCTTCAACCTCTCAAAGTTATGGCCATATATTTTTATGCTATTAATACAAATTGCCTTTTCAAAGCCAAGAATGAAATAAATTTGACAAGGGTGTAGTGTCCATGTCCTACACTTGTAGTAGCAAAATAAATATTACACTGTATTACACAGAAAAATTAATAAAAAAAAAATAAATTCTGACTCTGACTCGCACAGGAAGGGTTTCGTCGCACGGTGCTAGTTTCTGTTTGGAATTTTTTTTTTGGTTTTTGGCGATTTTTTTAGTATTAAAGCTTTTGTTTGTTTTGGGATTTTTTTTAAGTTTTAGGCGATTTTTTTTGTTTTCTTGCAAAAAATATTTTTAGTTTTTGCGATTTTCTTGTTTTGGCGATTTTTTCGGTTTTTAATGAATTTTTTGTTTTTTTGGTGACCTTTTGACTTTTGGTATTTTTTTTATTTCCTTGATTTATTTAATTTTTGGTGATATTTTTCATTTATGCGATTTTTTCATTTTGACGATTATTCGTTTCGGCATTTTTTTAATTTTTCAGTATTTTAACATTTTTTTAGCATTTTAGAAAAGTTTTCAATATTAAAAAAATCTAAACGAATTTTAATTTTTTTTACATTAACCATTAGCGAATATCCTTAAAATATAATTATTGGATAATTTTAATTTATATTTATTATAGCGAAACGGTTATCGTAACAAAAGTTGTGGAATCTAGGTACTAGGTTTTTTACAAATAACGAAGTTTCCTGTTAGAACGCAAAGATTTAAAAAAAGTATAATGGATGTATAATAATTACATACAAATTATAATTATTATAATAATAAAGTAAATTAAATAATAATTTCAGCAAAGTGCGACTGTGACTCGTACACGAAGGGTTCCGTATGTACATTACATATAATACTATACGAAGTTTAGCCTATATAATGGAATATCTTACCTGATGTAGACACTTTAAAAAAAATTTAAATACCCGCTAACTTATTTTAGGTTTTCGGCGATTTTTCTAGTTTTGGCGGTTTTTCTTATTTTTGGCCAATTTTTTCGTTGGTGGTACTTTTTTCCGTTTTCGGCGATTTGTTGGGTTTTTGGCGATTTATTTTGGTTTTAGAGATTTTTTTTATTTTTTCGTTTTAGTGATTTTTTGAGTTTTGGCGATTCATTTTATTGCTAGAACTTTTTTAGAAGCTTTTTTCATTTTGGCGATTTTTTCGGTTTTTGGGGATTTATTTTAGTTAAAGAGATTTTTTTAGTTAATCCTTTTTTTTATTTTGGCGATTTTTTTTTCGTTTTTTGGCGATTGATTTTAGCTTTAGAGATTTTTTTAGTTTGACGCTTTTTTTCGTTTTGACGATTATTTTTCGATTTTTGGCAATTTTTTTTCGGTTTTTCGCGATTTTCTTCGGCTTGGCAATTTTTTAATTTTGGAATTTTTTTGTTTGAGCGTTTTTGAAAATTTCAAGATGTTGCCTTTTACGCTTTCTAAGATACAGGAAGTTATCAAAATTACATTAACTGATAGAATATCCTTTAATTTTAATTTTTTAAATTTCACTGTTGTTAGTTGTTCTATTCTGCATAAAAATACTCTAGCTTTGAAAATTTCAAGTGTCTATATATATAGTTGTATGTGTATTAGATTAGGATTGCAACATATTTCCTTGCTCGCTTTAGAACACCCTTTAATTTTTTACTGCCATATACTTGTTGCCAATGTTCTACATATTCTCGAGAAAGCAGCCTTTGACAGACAAACAGAGACAGCGTACTCAAAACAAAAAAAAAAGTGTTCCTTTTTATCTTTGGTGTACGCAACCCTGAAAACGAACGTGTCACCAACTAACGTTAATTTTTTCAGGGTTTGAGATTACAAAAAGTTATAAATGTGAAAATAAATTGGCCACTCGTTACATTGCATAAACTATAGTGAAATAATAGCCCAATTCACAATCTTGTGCAAATGGTCTTGCATCGTTGCATGTGCAAAATGGTATAGTATATTGATACCCACCACTAAGAATTGTTAAGTGGTGAGTATAATATACTATACAATTTTGCACATGCAACAATGCAAGACCATTTGCACAAGATTGTGAATTGGGCTAATGCTATTTAAATGCATAAGTAATACAATAGGACTATTCACAATCTTGTGCAAATGGTCTTGCGTCGTTGCATGTGCAAAATGGTATAGTATATTGATACTCACCACTAAGAATTGTTAAGTGGTGAGTATCATGCTACGATGCAAGATCATTTGCACAAGACTGTGAATTGGGCTATTGTGAATTGGACTACTGTTTTATTTTTTACAATGCTGCAAATTTACTACCAATTTATTGTTTTGTGCACCACTGTGAGCTTTGCAGCCTTCAACTGCAGTTGCTTTTGTTATTAACATGAAACCAATAAATTTATACTAAAATAAATTAACAAATTACATGCTAAAGTTGTAAAAACTATTTGTTGTGTTCATTTCAGATTGGGTCCGTGTCCGTCTTTCCGAACATTCATACGTAAGTACACTGTATGTATATAAAAATTTGCTTTTTCATTTGCTTAATGTGAACAATTTTTTATTTTTCTATATTTTATACATTTTGTGGTTGTAGTTTTTGTTAATGATTTTATTTTGTTTTGAATTGTGTATCACAATTGAGAAAATTTATGTTTTCTCATAAATTAGAAGGGAGCACCTAGATGTTTTTGTTTATGAATTGATTTTATGACATAAAAATAGTGCGTAGGCTGCTCGGAAAGTGTACGAGTAATTATATACGTTACTGGTCATGCAAATCAAGGTGAAAATTGCTTTATTAACTAAACTGATTGCTCACGTGTGTTTAATGCTAATGGCTCGCCAAGGATACGCTTACAATAGAATTTCACATACTCGTATTTAAATTAAGACAGTAATAAATCAAAAAATTTTATTGATATGGAAATTTAATTTTGCTTATGAAATAATTTGTCTTTAAAACGCACTTATTTTCTGCATTAATTCCGATTTTAGTTAAAACCAATAAAAACTAAAAACAATTTATAATAAATAATATAATGTCACAAAACTTTTAACCACATTAACTAATTAATTTTAGCAAGCACATACTGTTGCACACCTTATTTTCTTATTTATTATTATTAAAAAATGCAAAATATTGTTCACTATGCGTAATAAATTGGTCAAGGTTCGAGTGGTATTCGCTCACACAGCGCTCCACTGTCCAATTTTTATACCCTTTACCAAAAAATGGTAAAAGGGTATATATAAGTTTGTCATTCCGTTTGTAATTTCTACAATATTAATAAGCAAGCCATAAAGTATATATATTCTGGATCCTTATGCATAAGGAAGACGAATAAGCGATGTCCGCCTGTCCGTCTGTCTGTACGTGAAATCGGTTTTCCGAAGCTCCTAGAAAAGCTAGAGGCTTCGGTCTTGAACTGGTGTGTCAGATATAGTCTGAAAAAGATTGTTACTGAAAATCAGCAAAATCGAGCAGACGATTTCAGAGCTGGAAAACTGAAACTTTATTTTGCCATACTAAAGTAACTACTGAAAACTAATTTTAATTATTTTTTTTATTAAATAAACTTATTTTATACTTCAGTATGAATAAAGTTGGTATTTCTAATAAAAAAAATTAAAAAGACTGACTTTTCCAGGGTTGGAGAACTTAAATTTTTTTATACAAAATTATACAAAATTAATTTACTAAAACCAATTTTTTCTTTTTCTCTATTTATTAAACATATCTTATGCTCTTAAAAGAAAGAGATTGCTTTAAGAAATCAGAAAAATCAAAAAGGATGATTTCAGGGTTGGGAAACTTAAAATGCTTGTGATATAAAAAATTAACTACCGTAACTAATTTTTATTTTTTTTATTAAATTAACTAATTTTATATTTCAGTACAAATTAAATTAATATTTTAAATTAAAAAAAAAAATTGAAAAATTAAAAAGACGTTTTCAGAGTTGGAAAACTTTAACTTTTTTTCTTATACAAAAGTAGCTTACTAAAACAATTTTTTTCTTCTTCTCTATTTATTAAACCTATCTTATATTCTTAAAAGAAAGAGATTGCTTTAAGAAATCAGAAAAATCAAGAAGGATGATTTCAGGGTTGGAAAACTTACACTTTTTGTGGAATTTTATATACCATATAACTAGGTCTAATTAATTTTTTTTCTTTTTCTTTATAAATTATATATATTTTACGTTTTGGAAAGAAAAGTTTGGTGTAGAAAATTATAGAAATTAAAAGCACAGCTCCAAAGCTGGAAACTTTGAACTTTTTTCCCTGGATATTAAGGTTAATAAATAAATCTATTTTTTTAATTTGATTTTTTGATATTGTATGACGTGACATTGTTTTCGACAACTGGAATAAGGGTGAATGTAAAATATTTCTTAAATACAGAGTGTAAAATAAAATATTCAACTTATTGCTAATATCGAAAAAAAAAATATTTAATCGAAAAATACCGAGAGGTCACTTACTAGAAATTGCACTAGAGCAAAAAATTATAAATTTTTTCACAAAACATATGCATATGTATGTGAAGGGTATATAAGATTCGGCACAGCTGAATAATATAGCACTCTTACTTGTTTACGGTTCAGTTGCTCTTCCAAATCGCTTCAAAGATGCTTAATTATATAAAAATCATCTTTTCTGGCAAAAATCGTCAATAAAATAAAAAAAATTATGAAAACTGAAAATTGCATGTGGCTGTATTCCTTAAAATGTAAGGCCTGTGTGTCATTTTAAGTTTTATCAAAATCGGTTGGAAAGTTTCGAAGAGGCAGAAACTTCCCACTGTCCCAGTTCTTGGTCCTAGTTTAAACAAATATATATATATATAGCATATGCGTTCTTTAAGACGCATATCTATCTATGTCTTAAATTTCATACAAACCGCTTTTATAATTGTAGAGAGACCTCTCGAACACCTGATTCCTGACACACTGCCCCTTCTAGAACCCTGCAAAGCACTGAAACAAGCAAAAAAAACCCGTAATTTAAGTAAAAAAGCACTAAATTAAAATTTTTTTCTATATTTGTGATTTGAACGGGCTAAAGTTCGTATCGCTTTTTCAGCCAAATTACATGTGATAACTGTTAATGAACAAATAACACCAAAGTCTGTTGTAAATATTCTGACTAACAACACATAGTTGAACGGAACAGCCAGCCGTTTTCGAAGGCCACTAAACCTTCATCATCAGCGTTCTTTTGTGTTTGGTCCACTGTGTGTGGTGTCAGTTGATGTAGATTTCTGCTTTATATACTTAGCATTTTATTGCAAATGGAATATGTGAATTGTTTTGATTCATCGTATTTCAATTTGCTGAAAGCTTTTTTGTATTGTAAGCTCAATTTTACCATCTTTATATTTACAACAGTCTTACCATTGTCGTTTTGTTCTTTTACATGTTAGTTAATTTTAAAATCATAAATATAGAAACAAATGTTCGAATAATATTTAAAATTAGCTAAAAAAAAGTAGTTTAACCAAGTTAACCAAGTTATATAAACTTAAATTATATGTACTATTATTTTAGAAAAAAGGAACGATGTAGGTTATAAATATGTAACCTAAAACGGCAGCTCTATTAGCAACACAATTTTCTCGTTTCAGACCGCTTTTATATAAAGCCAAGTGTAAAGACAATTTTTTACGTATTTAAAACTTAAATAAAGTAATAAAGGTAAAAACGTGGTCAACTTCTGCGTTTAAACATTGAAGTTTGATGGGAATGCAATTTCGATAATGCCCCAAACGAGTTTATATCAAATGAATCGTTATAAGATTTTATTTCTGCCTAAAACTCGATAGCGAAATCAAAGTTTCTCAATTGCATTAAGTATATACTAGAAAATATTTTGCTATTAGACTATACTTGCATTATGTCTTCTTTGTCGTGTGGCAAAACACTGTTTCCATTAATTATGCTTAAAATGTGAAAGTTTGAGAATAAAATGCACGTATTTCATCAACCAAGTTTTGTACAATCTTATTAAGCCGAGATCACACTAGCGACGCAATGTACCGATTTTCGTCGGCTTACTGAAATAAAATCGTAAGTAAAGCAGTAAAATGGCTTTATTTTTCAATTAATTGAAAAACAATTACCTGACTACGCTTCACTTCAGTGGTTATAAGGCCATATAGCCTTATTTAAGAAGTAATTGAGAAATAAATCCGTTTTAGTTTCTTACTTATGACTTGATTACAGTGAGCCGACGAAAATCGGTACATTGCGCCGATAGTGTGATCTCGGCTTTAGAATATTTTGAAATGTTCCATTTAACTTCAGTGCATATGTTTTTTAAATGTTAGACTTCTGCAAATAAAAATATATATATATTATATAAGGAAATTTTTTTTTTGAATTTTGGGGTTAGTGCCACCGCCAAGAAATAATAAATTCAGTAAAGTGCGACTCTGACTCGCGCACGAAGGGTTCCGTACGAACACTAGATATGTAATTTAATACAAACTTCATCCTATATAATATATAGTTTTGGCATTTTTTTCGTTTTTGGGGTCTTTTCGGTTTTTTTGTTTTGGCGGTTTTTGCGTTTTTTCTGTTTTGGCGATTTTTTTTAAGTTTTGGCTCTTTTTTAGTTTTGACACTTTATTTTCTTGTTTTGGCGATTTTTTTCGGTTTTTGGCGATTTTTTTATTTTTGGCGATTTTTTTCATTTTTGCGATTTTTTTTATTTAATTTTTTTTTAGTTTTGGCGACATTTTCGCGTTTTGGCGATTTTTTTCGATTTTTGGCGTTTTTTTCATTTTGGCGTTTTCTTAATTTTGGCGATTTTTTAACTTTTGGCGATTTTTTTTGGTTTGGCGATTTTATAATTTTCGGTTTTTTTAGTTTTACCATTTTTGAAAATTTCAAGTTCTTGACGATTTTTTTAAGTTTTGGCTCCTTTTTTAAGTTTGACACTTTATTTTCTTGTTTTGGCGATTTTTTTCGGTTTTTGGAGTTTTTTCATTTTGGCGATTTTTTTTTGGTCTGGCGATTTTGTAATTTTCGGTTTTTTTAGTTTTACCGTTTTTGAAAATTTCAAGTTTTTGGCGATTTTATTAAGTTTTGGCTCCTTTTTAGTTTTGACACTTTATTTTCTTGTTTTGGCGATTTTTTTCGGTTTTGGCGTTTTTTTTCATTTTGGCGATTTTTTTTATTGTTGGCGATTTTTTTAATTTTTGCGATTTTTTTTATTTAATTTTTTTTTTAGTTTTGCGACATTTTCGCGTTTTGGCGATTTTTTTTGACTTTTGGCGTTTTTTTTATTTTGGCGTTTTTTTTTCATCTTGGCGATTTTTTTGAATTTGGCGATTTATTTAAGTGTCAGAATTTTTTTTTTAATTTTGGCGATTTTTTTCGTTTTGGCGATATTTTTGCCTCTTACGGTTTCCGAGATATAGCAAATTGTCAAAATTACATAGTCAAAATTGCATTAACTGATGGACCACCCCACCCTTTAATTTTAATTTTTTTAAATTTTAGTGTTAATTGTTGTAGTCTGTATAAAAATACACTAATTTTACAAATTTCAAGTTTCAATATACATATGTTCATACAATTGTATGAATATTACATGGGATTTTAACATTTTTCGTTGCTCGTTTTGGAACACCCTTTAATTTTTAATTCTCATGTATTTGTTGTTGTAGCGGCCAAGGTTCTACATACTGTGTCCAAATTTCAGGTCTGTAGCTCTTACGGTTCCTGAGAAAATACCGTGTGACGGACAGACGGACAGCTTAGCGAAAACAATAGGGTTCCTTTTCACCTTTGGTGTACGGAATCCTAAAAAGCACCAATAATTAGTTTAAAAAAGCACCGAGCACTATTTTTCAAAAAAATATCAGTTAGTTAAAACAGTGACGACTTGTGGCATATATTATACAAAACCAATAGTAAATGCTGTCGTATAATAAGCGAAGCACAATGGATGCAATGGCGGTCGTGAATATCTTAGTGTTAACAAGCGTTGTCGCGGAGACTTCTTGTCTGTAATAAACACTCAAAAGAAGTTGTGTTGATCAGTGATGCCAACTTTTTTGGCTCTAAAGGCACATCAACACTTAAAAAAAGCACTTAAAAGCGTAATTTTGATATCTAAATAGCGTAAAAAGCACTTTCGTGAAAAACGACTGAAAACCCATAACGTGAATCAATGTGAAGTTTAATAATGTTTAAAATTTTCTTAGCTATTCTCCATTTAATGAAATATATCAGACGTAAAATGTATGTTTTACACTGAAAAAATAAATACGCCGACTAATTATTAAAATAATTTTATGAATACACAAATTTCTTAAATGCTTTTTCTTATTTTGGCACTAACGCTCAAAATTTGGCGTTTTGTGTCTTCAAAAAGCAGTAAAAATAGTGCCAAAAGCACCAAGTTGGCATCGCTGGTGTTGATGCGTGTATGCTTTTTATTTTGCATATTATATGTTTGAGTGTGTGTGTGTGTGTGTGTGTGTGTGTGTAAGCTATTATGTATTTAAGGGTGGTTTTTTAAAAGCAAGCGCACACAACTAATGTCAATGTATGTGTTCATTTGTATGTGCGCAGAAAAATAAAAGATCATACACACAACGTGTGTGTGTGTTTGTAATTACATGCATCACAAATTATTTCGTCACGAAGTATTCTCTTCTTTTGCAAGCCACAGACCTTGCGACTGTTGGTACAACACATTGGTTTATCAAGTTGTGTGTTTTGGACACAAACTATACAACAACGTGTGCAACATTAGCGCACAACTTCGTTTCACAAAAAAAATTTTGAGTAAACATGACATCGGGTACTACTGCGCGAATTGTAGTCGATGATTTTTTTTCGTGCAAAACGAAGAAGAAGAATGTAAAAAAGTGCAGAAAAAAATTAAAAAAAAAAATTTGATTTATATAAAAAGAAACATATTCTAACAACAAACTTTTAAAAACACTAATGGCCATTATTACAACTTAAAGATAGTTAAAAGTAGGATTTTATCGGACGTATAAAAACTTTATCATTTGCAAAATTTTACTTCAACCTAAAGTGAGCGATAAATTACAGGCAAGCTTATCCCACCTGGTAAGTTAAATCCAATTTGCAATAATGGAAAGCTTTTTATACGTCCGACAAAATCCTACTTTTAACTATCTTTAAGTTGTAATAATGGCCCTAAAAGCAAGTGAACCAAAAGACTACAAAAATTACATTTGCATAACGTTTTAAACACACATTTGAATTCGTGCGTGACGTTTTTTCATATGACACTACGAAAATAAAAACAAAATGAAATGAAGTTGTACAACATACTCCTAAATTATATAACCTGTCTATACAACTTGCTAAAAAATCAAATCTTTTTAATCTTTCATACAACCGACACACAACTTCATACAACGACCCCACACACTTTACAATCTCATACACAACCTGCTCATGTTGTACCAACGGTCGCAAGGTCTGTGGCTTGCTTTTACTTCTATACCTTTAATAATTGAAACAAATGCCTGGCAAACAATATTATTTAGCCAGAAATAATTTTTAAGGCCCAACTATAATATGAATAAGCTGGCTTAAGCTAATGTCAGAATTGAACGATAAGTCTGTCAAATGCTTAAACAATTCAGATGTGACTTTTAGGTGGCCATAATGTGCTTACATGCACTTAAATATTCTTTAGCCACAGCTGCACATCTAGGTATTGTCAATAATTTTGTATTAATTTTGTTTCTTCTCATAACTCATAAATGAATGCAATTCAATCAAACTAACTTGAAAGAATGTCCTAATCTATTAAAAATTCACATATAAATATATCCACCACCTTATTACTTGTTTTATTTGTTTTGCCTACTAAAAAGTACAACAGTGAATATACATAAGTAAATACATGTGCACACTTCTACCGATATTCGGTAGATTCTACCGAATATGTTTATGAATTTACCAATCTACCAATTCTACCGAACAAGGCCCGAAATCTACCGAATATTGTTATTTAGTAATTTAAGTCGATATATGTGTAAATTGTCTATTTTTCCATCGGTTAAATCGGTTAAAAACTGAAACTATAAGTAACCTAATATTTGCCAAAGAATTGTGCCTTGGGGATGAAATATTTATTCCTACCAATGATTTAATAATTTTTGCACAAAAGTTTAAATTCATAAATGGATCTTACATATAATCTTTGTAGTTACAAATATTTGTCAAATAAAAGTTATTTTAGTAGGTTTATAAAACCTATGTACAAAAACTGAATTCCTCTTATTTATGTATATTATTTTATATATGCATAGCAGATCTATATAAAGGGTAAGGGAAAATAACTGGTGATGACACTTTTTTTATTGGAAATGCTTCATTGTTTATGGCAGTTTAATTTCCAATCACATGTGAAGTTTCAAATGAGCTTTTGGAACCTGTTTAGTTTGATACTCCTTGCACTTACATACATTTTTTTATTTTTTATGTTTCTTTGAATTATTATTTCTTATGTTTCTCTGAATAAAAAAAAATTTCTACCGAATTTCATTCAAATCTACGGTTTTTTTTGTCGATTCTACCGAATTAAAAAAAATTAAGTGTGCACACTGAAGTAAATACATGTGTATGTGTGTATATGGGTATTGTAAAACAAACAATGAAAATAAAAGTTTTGCTTTATTTTTCGAGTTTAAAATAAGAAACAATAAAAAAATATTTAAAATCAATGAATATTTTCTGCTGCTACTTGTTTGAGTTTAAAAAATGCACAAACAGTTGTTTCCTTACGGAATGTGCGTTCAGTTTGGCACTTTACTTAAGCAAATGACATTTGACGAAACTTGACGAAAAGTTTGTTAAGTACATTATAGTTTGCCACATACGTTTTATATGTAACCGCACAGTTGCTTAAGCTAGCTTATTCATATTATAGTTGGGCCTTTAGTCAGGCTTGAGTTCAGTAATTTCAATTCTTTTTATTGAATGAAATATTTTATTAATTAATGTGAGTTTTTAAAGAAGAGAAGAAAAATTAAATTAGACTTTTAAGCTGAGGGAAATACCGATATTTTTCTGTGCAGCAACGCACTTCATCAGCACCCTAGTCTATCTACTTGGGTAGAGATTATTATTAACATCAGCTATTTAACGTAAATTCTAATGAAACGGAATGTGAGAAATGATTGTTGTGTACAATTATTGATTTACCTTTGGTAAATACATATGTAAGTATCACTATTTATTTCCTCTGTTTTTCATTTTTTCATTTTTCTATTTAGGTTAGCACGAAGTTATATTACTCTACCTACCTAGAAAAACTCAAGCCTGACTAAAAATTATTTCTGATTAAAAATTCACTATAGTTCAATTAAAAATCTAAAAATATTATTTAGCTTTCATTTTAGAAGACTTCGTTGCAGTAAAGCATTTGAAAAATCTCTCATGTTTTGAGAGTTCTTTTAAATGGTCTTTTGCAGGGGTCTAATACATACCTCATACCTTTTCCACCCACTTACATAGTTTTGTTTTGTTTTTTGGTATAAATAACTATGTATTGTCTTAAAGAAAAACCACATGTATTTATTTTTTAATTTTTTAATATTGTTCTTTGTTTTTATTCAAATATTTTAAGTAAAATATTTTTTGTTTAATTTAGTTTTTTTTTTAAATATTGGTATTTTATATTTTTGAACTTTACAAGTTGCGTTTTAATTTTTTTTTTTTTTTTTTTTTTTTTTGATTAAGTGGAATTATGCATTTTTTGTTTTCTTTCATCATAATTTATATAAATGTAGGTATGTATGTAATTTGTAATTTGTTTAAGTAATATGGCTGATGGTTCCTTTAATTAAATATGTAATATAATTAGTTAGCTTATGCAGTTTATAATTATAGACTTAGATTTATTAAGTAGTACAAATTTATTTATTAATATCAATTTAATTTTAAGTTTAAGAAAAGGCTATTGGCTAAAGCTTAGAAAATAATAAAATATGTTGTATATGTAATTAATAACTTAATTATAAAATACATTCCTTTAAAGTAGAGTTAAGCAAAAAAAAAAAAAAAAAAAAAAATACTGTTTGTGCAAAATATTTAATTGGGGGTTTTCTCTTTCATAATAAGAAATATACATAAAGTAGAATAAAATTATTTGCATATATATATATATATATATATATATATATATATATATATATATATATTTTATTCAATACATTTTATACTCGTACTTATTGAAATAGTTAATTTTATATATATTTTATACCACAATGCGAATGTTTCTCTTTTAATTTAAGTATTTATTTGATTTCTCTCAAGACACATTTATTTCCAGGTAATATCAGGATTACAAGAACAATGAAAAAATACCACAATGAAAAAAACAACATGACTTTTAGTTGATCCAAAATATCAAAAATAGAATTTGTTGTAAAATAATAATAATGAAAATTATTCACATAAATTTGAAAAAATTTCTTCACGGCAGCTACCACTAACAAAATTTGCAACGTTTAGGCACTTTTCACAATTTTTTAATAGTTTTTTCACATTTTTAAGTTTGTTTCAAAAGAATTTTTTTAATAAAATATTTTTCACATTGAAAATTTTTTAACATTTTTTTTTTTAATTTCTCTTTCGTAAACCATTTTTGAAGCTTCGAAGGAACTATAATTTAAAAAAAAACAGCTCAGCTGCGTTTCCGCTACTACCTGGTGAATGTGCCTTGATTTCTCTATTTGTTTTTTTTTTTGCTTTTTGTGTTGTTTAAATTTCAAGGCTTATTCATTTATAATTAATTTTTATAGTCTATTTATTGATGGCTTAGTTGTAAAATGAAAATAAATAAATCTGATGAGAGGTGTTTTTTTTTTGAGTGACGTATTTCTTTTTTGTTTTAATGTTTTTATTATTTTTATTTGAACAAATAAGTGACCTATTATTTTATGTTGGGTCTTGATTCATGTGTTAGTGTAAGTTGATTATAAGAGCAAAATTATGAGTTATTCTTTTTAGAAATATTATGACTCTGAGTGCTTATTTTCTTTATTTTCAAAGAACTGTTTGTTAAATCCTAGCGTGGTAGTGCTATTAGTGAAATTAGTTTCAAAGTTCACTTAGTATATATCCCCAAGGTAATCATATCATCGATGCTATTTTGTTTATTACTTCCCAACATAGAAAGTTTTTGCACAATTTTCGAAAATCGAATGTTATATCTATGCTATTTATGTCACGACACAGGAGCTAGAATGTTATTTTCGTAACAAAAATAATCGACACTATTACAGTTTTAAATTTTATTTTTGTTTTGATTTCTTTGTACTTGAATCCTGAGTACGAATATAAAAAAAAAAATACAAATTGTTTGATTTTGTTTTGCTTCGTTCTTTGAAGTGAGTAAAACAAAAACAAAACAAAAACAAAACAAAAACAAAACAAAAACAATGAGAAGGATTGCTCAATTTGTTTTTGTATTATTTTTGCAAATTATCACAAACAAGAGAATACAGCCGATCGGCTGTAAGCCGACTAACAGCCGCCGCCCGCCACAATCAATACATTAATTCAATCGCATGCCACTAGAAAAGAAAATAATAGGAAATAAATGGAAACGTTTTGAAGTTTTTGCAGCGACTTTGACATCATCATTTAATATATAATTTTATTGCATTGTTATTTAACACATTAAGTTTGTTTTATATAGCTAAACAGCATAGCTATATCAGAGTGTCTTTAAAAACATCAATAACCCTGTATTTTTATGTAATCCTCTGCCAGAATCAGTCATTATAGCATTGTTAATTACTCGTATCTTTTGGGTTTCACGGTGTTTAAAAACACACTCGAGTCGAAATTGTTTAGTAGTTCATTTAAAACAGCTTTGTTCTTGTTTCTTTGCAAAGTATGTAATCAGCAAGCATTGTTGTCACCTAGATCTGATTGGCTATTGTGTTCTCGTCGGTGTGAAAGCACAAAGCTCTTTTGTAAAAGCTCGCACATTGTGCATATGGCTTGGACGTCTTTCTTTGTCACATAATATTTCGTATATTATGGCATATTATTAATATGTCATATGTTTATGTAAAGCTTCAAAGCTTTTTTTAATTAACTCAAATTTTGCTCTTAAGCTTATTAACACTCTTTAAATTATTTGTTCTATTAATGGAAATGTATGATGAGTTTTTATTGCCTGTTTTTTGAAATTATAATTTTATAAAGTACTTAAAAGTATAATTTAAAAATAAAAATAACAATATTTTTAAATAAAATTGAGATCTCTTTTAGGTATGCTTTTCAATATTATTATCATGTTGTTTTTTTTAAGAAAATTATTTTGTTAAAATTTCTTATGAACTGAATGAAAAAATGGCTCTCGGTTATTTTTTAAACAATGAATAAAAAGCTTTACAAAAGCTTTTCTTAAGCCTAATTTACCCATTTGTTTTGGAACAAAATTTTTGTTTGCACAAAATTTTTTATATGTAGTTTAACATCTCTGTCAGAGAGAGAGAGAGATATAGATAAACTTTGTCCTAGTTTACACTATGCAAGTCGTAAGCATTAAACACATTCACCACAGCAAGCTACCGACTACGAAATGTCAAGGATAGAATACACATGTTTATATGAGAGTGATTCTTTTGAAGACAGCAAGGCAACATGGCGGCAGGTTGTTGTCTATGCTGATTTTGTCGTTGTAGTCCATTGAGAAAATTCAGTGTTGCCAGTATAATACAAAATGTTGAATGAATGATTTTGTACAATTATTTGATATTATTTAACAAAAACAATATCCAAAAATTGATGTAAAAAAGAAATTGATTCATTTTTGTAATTTTAAGTGAAATAAGTACATTTCAAAAGAGCAACTAAATTTTATAAAATGAAAAATATATAAAAGTGGCAATACTGAACAATGTATTTGTACTTGAATATCAGCTGTAAATGGTCTGCAAAATAATTAAGTAGCCGGCTACGAGGCGGCAAATCCTGCTAGCGGCATTTGACGTCGTGTGTTCGTGTAGCCTGCTGTGGTGAATGTGTTTAATGCTTTATTGCTAAGCTTATTAGTTTTTTAGGGGAGAGAGAGAGAGAGACGAAGGGAAACCAAGGGAAAATAATCGTTTCTGTTCCCCTCGTCTGTCTCTCTCTCCATCAAACTAATCAGCTTAGCAGTAAGACTTGCATAGTGTAAATTAGAACTTTGTGCGGGTAACAATTTTCTACGAAACAAATGGGTGAATTTAGCTTTATAATACTAAAAAATTAGTCGTGGGTGTTTTAATGAAAATGAGGAATATTTTAATGAGCGTTTGAAGTGCTGTTTTTGTACCCCAAACGATAAGCTTTCCTTGTTTTCAGAAAAATATCAGACACAAATTTGTTGCTTGGCTTACATAAACAGCACTTTGGTTGGACCATTTAAGCTTCATAAATTGGCTGTTAGGGTTAATAGTATGTACTGTGGGAAATATTTCAAATGAGAACCATATATGTACAAAAAATAAAATACTTTCTAAGGAAACGAATAATTACAATAAATTTATAATTATTTATAAAAAAAATATATAAAACAAAAGCAATATGCTCTTAATTGTCAAGTTACATATAAAAAAAAAATATTTTCTCTTTTTTAAGGGTGGAACTTGAAAATGGGAACTTGAAAATGGGAAACATTATTAATAAAATTTAACTTATTTTTGCATTTCTATTTACATAGAGAATTTACAAAAATATTTGCTACTAAACCATTTTGCTCTTTCTCTCTCTCTCTCTCTCTCTCTCTCTCTCCCCCTCCTTCTCTCACCCTTTATAGCAAAAGATATTAAAAAAAAATATTTTATCTATAGTTACATATGTATGTATGCATTTTTTCTTTAATTTAAATTATTACTTTAGAGTATAGTTAACAAAACCGTAACGCTTATAACTTCTAACCTCGAAAAAAAGTTCGCACCTCCTCCTTGCCATCCACCCACTTCGCTTCAATGCAAAGGCAGTGGTGCGCGGTCCGGATTCTTTGATGCTAGTAAAACTTTTGGTACATGCTTATCAATGAAGTTCCTTTGGATTTCATTGTAGTTGTGTTGGTTCTTTTTGTGCTTCCGCTGGGACCTCCTCTGATTCTTCATGGGCTTGCGCAGAAAACTCAAGTCCCCATAGAAGGGATTGCCATGCAGCAGATGCAAGGTGCTATTAAAATCTCGTTTCCACACACCATACGTGCACATAGTAGTCGTGCGCCAATCCGGCAAAATCACACCCAAACGCTGGCACTCACGTGCATAAGCAGCAAAACTATCACAATGACACATGCCATCGGGGCACTCGCACACATCCATTTTACAGGAATCAAAGTAATTGTTGGGATTCAAGCGATCACTGCATTTGCCAAATACTTCGGCTATGCGCAGAGGACGGCACAAGGCGTTGGTTTTCCTCTGTTTGCACATCGGATGCATGGCAACATTTTCCCTCTTTCTCGAGCAAGCTTTAGGTCCACCAACTTTCCAAGAGTTGGCGAAACGCCACACCTCTGTATGATTAACACCATCGCGACTCGTGAGATCATCCCTAGCCAAACCATTATAATTTCCACACAAGCCGCACAGTCTTCGTTTGTACGAGGAGGGAGCCGTTATTTGCAAATAATTATTGCCGTCCCATTCTATGCTCAAGCCCAATTCCGTTTTCAGCATAATGCTCTCCTTCAAACGTTCTATACTGGTTATAACGCCCTGGCTGTAGGGCAACACAACTCGACTGCCATTCACCTTGACTCTCATTTTCTGACCCAAATTCACTCTTATGCCGCGCATCTTTAATGTCACCGTCTTCGTCCACGACGAAGTATTCGTGCCACGAGCATCGTTCGTTAAACGTATCAAAAACGTATGATCACGACAATCGGAGGCCAGCAGGTATTTACACGAGCCCTGGAAGCTAAAAAATTTACCATCAAAAGTCTTAAAATGGGGATCTCCGAACACGGTACACGTGCCCGCCGTCTCTATGCACTGGGGGCAGCATTCGCCGGGTAACACCTTAAGCTCCTCATTAGAGCGACACTTAATAGCAGGGCAACGCATTTCGGAACAACGTATATTACCGGCTGTACAGCGACACGAACGGCAGGGTCCCAAATTCCAGGTCTCGTTATTTTGATAACTAACGCCATTCGAAATGCATTCGCTGCGCACCTCCGATGTAATGCAGCGCGGACAGCAACCATCCAGCTCTTGATATTCCGGTGAGCATTCCAGTATGGGACACGTCTTACGCTCACATATACTCGTGCCATTTGTGCAGGTGCAATTGGTGCAGCGATCGGGCATGAATTGTATTTTATCATTGAAGATTTTATGATTGAAAATGCATTTGCCTAAAAGTCATAAACAGAATAAAAAGAAGTTTTTATTTCAATTTTAATATAAAACGCATAAATTTGAAAACAAAATTTTTACTAAAGTATTTTCGCCCCTTATTTGCTTTTCAAAGAGTTGACATATTAGTCAAGACATGCTTTTTAGGGTTACGTACACCAAAACTGAAAAGGAGCCCTATTGTTTTCGCTACGATGTCCGTCTATCCGCATGTCCGTCTGTCTTCGTTCGTTGCTCGTTTTGGAACACCCTTCAATATTTAACTGTCAAATAACTGTTGTTGTAGGGTTCCTTTTCACCTTTGATGTACGGAACCCTAAAAAGCGTCAGCACTAAAAATATCGCAAAAAAAAAATCGAAAAAATCACAATAAGCGAAAAAGAAATTGCTGAAAAGAAACAAGCGACGTGTGCGTGTATCATAATCTGAATTTTTCACGCTTTTTTGACCGACTGCGCTTATCAGCCTATGTACATATTTATTATAATTCTGGATGTGTCATTAAAGACTCAGCAAACTATACCAAATTGGGTATCTTTTGACAGATATGAGTATTTGAAAATCAGGTTTCTCTCATGAAATTTCATTTCGAATGTCCATTAAGGATCTTTAACGGTTTAATGTTGTTTTTATTTTTTACTTGTTTCTTTTATTTTACTAACTGCTGCTTAGTTTTTATTTTTATTTTACTTGTCTTGTTTTTATAAAGCAATGTGATAGTTTACATTAAAAAGCGCTTGAAAAAAAATTCAAACTTGCACCCCCTTAATATATGTTACTTTACAAAAAACAGTTTCTTGTTATGTGCCATGTAAGGCATTTTTTATATTTAATTGGTAACAAAAAAAAATCTTAAAATGACATTTAATATCTCTCGATCTTACCTGGTAGTGGCATGAACTCTCTCTGTTCGGTACAGCGTGGACAACATTCGTTGGGATGGAGTTTTTGTTTCGAAATGGGACACTGTAGAACGGGACATGTTTTCTTGGCGCATTTTAATTGATTGCCCATACATTGACACACCAAGCAACGATCATCGATTGAGGCGACAACCTCCTGGCCCTCCAAAACAATCTGTCCGTTGATCTTGCAACCTTTAGTTTAAAATAAAAAAAGAAGAAATAAGTGAAAGTAGATGAATTGAAACAAAATAAAAATATGATATTTGTAGCTGGCTAAGAGGAACTTTGTCAAATGAATTTAATTTTTTAAACATAACAGTTTTACAAATTAAAATGCAAACCAATCGATTACTCGTAAATTGGCAATTGACTCTAACAATTCCCAAAAAGTCCCAAAAGCAACATCTTCTGAAAGTTTGATTCATATTGTTGTTGTCATTACATTAGAAAATATTGATCTTAAGAATTCTTAGTAGTGAATATAAATAAACACACCAGCCCAATTCACAATCTTGTGCAAATGGTCTTGCATCGTTGCATATGCAAAATGGTATAGTATATTGATACTCACCAATAAGAATTGTTAAGTGGTGAGTAGAATATACTACACAATTTTGCACATGCAACGATGCAAGACCATTTGCACAATATTGTGAATTGGGCTATTGTGAATTGTGCTAATATGCATCAAATATTGCACAATAATATTGAAAATGCATAAATGCCTATAGTTAAGCTACATATCGAAGGCTTAATATAAAAAGGGCCTAACTCAATTTTTTTTCGAAATCGTGTTTTTAATGTTTTCTGGGCGACAACGTATAATTGCATCCTCCTTGAAGATCTTAGTACGTTACAGTTCAAAATAAAGGACTTATGGCAACTTTAAAAACTATATCGGCATGTATGTATATGCTTTATTTTTTCTTCAGTTTTTTGCCTCTCCTGTAAAATATCGAAAATTCTAGTTAGGCCTTTTTTATATTAAGCCATCGATATATACATATACCCCAAATGTGTAGGGTGTTCGATAAAGTCAACAGAATCTTGCCACCAGTAAGAAAACATAAATAAATCAACAACCACGACACATTATGTCTACTTTGGCTGTTAAGTTAATTAGTCCCTATTTACACTATGTAAATCTTATTGCTAAGCTGATTAGTTTATTAGGAGAGAGAGAGAGACGGGGGGAAAAGAAACGTTGCTGTTCCCCTCGTCTCTCTCTCCCTGAAACTAATCAGCTTAGCAATAAGACTTGCACAGTGTGATTTGGGACTTATCAATGTTTTCAAAAAAGGCATAATACACCAAAGACAGCAGCCTCCACAAAAAAACATGTTTTCAATCATGTTGCATTCCATGGTGAAATCACGATTTCATTGTTCTTAATTTTGTTTGTTTGTAGTTTTTATTGCATGCAACATGTCTTATTCCAAAGACCACACAAAAAATAGTTTTTTACCTACAAAGTATTTAACTTTTGTTTTGTTTGATTTAATTTGTTTTCTTTCTTCATCTTATTGTTGATTTAAAACATGAATGAAAATTAATATGGAAATCGAGACAAGACATGATTAACAATAACAGCAGTTGCAGTTGTACTCTAGCTGTTGTTACCGTTTTGGTTTTGTTTGAACAAAATCACTACAAGTTGTTGCATGTTTTAACATGATATTTTTATATAAAATACGACAATAAACAACACGGTCTTAATTGAACGAGGGAAAAGATTTATAATGACAAGCATGTTTGTGGGAGCAAGCTCATGCATGTCATCATTAAAATTAAAATTAAAATTACAAAACTTTCACTATATCTTTAAGTACTAGGGATACGAGATCTGCTTTCAGAATTAGTGGGATTTCTCTGGGATAAGGTATGCCCAAATTACTTAGCAGCCAACAACCAATCTTCTTCTAGTTCTAACTTAAGCTTGGATCACACGATTGGCACAATGTACCAATTTTCGTCGGCTCACTGAAATAAATTCATAAGTAACAAGGTAAATTTGCCTTATTTCTCAAATAATTGAAATGTAATTACATAACTGCCCCCATATTGTATTAGTAATAAAACCCTATATACTTATTCAAGAATTTATTAAGTAATAATGCCATTTTGGCTTATTACTTATGACTTTATTGCAGTGAGCCGACGAAAATTGGTGCATTGTGCCGATCGTGTGATCCAAGCATTAGGCTAATTTAGAATTTCCTAAGCTGATTTATTCATTTAATAGAAATTAGTGCATATTTCTTTATTATTTGGGGGATTAAGTGTTATAATGATTTAAAATATTTGTTTGAAAGAAGAAACAAAATCAAACCCAATTACATTTAAATAATTTAAGACATTACGACACTATGACACTTAAGACTACCGTTTGAATACCCCAATTATTTTTTTCTAATTTTGAAACACTCACCTCGACATGTTGGACAGCATTCGCCCGGTTTTGCTTGTGTCAATTGGCTGTCATCACACTGTGTATAGCATTTCATTGTTGTTTCGGTAACAACACTGCCAACGCATTTGTATGATTTACACGGCTCCTCGGGGTCCGTCCATTCCGAGCCGCTACCATAAGGAATGCCGCGAAAAATGCAACCTAAAATAATTGTTTGATAATTATAAAATATTTTTTTTTTAAATAATATTTTAAATTAAAAAATTGCTTACATATCGTCACCTACATTCAAAAGGACGTAGTAAGTACACTTTTTACTTTTTTTACAGGAGAAACTTAAGCTTAAGACTATTTACATATTTGTTAGGTGCCAAATTGAATAATGAATAAAATCAGTATTTTTCAACATATGCTAGTAGAGTTTTTAAGAAAAAATTTATTTTGTTTAATCACATCATAATCAATAAAAAAGTCAATTATGAATTTTTTGGTTGTTACGACCTTTTGGATTTTAGGTGTTGAAAATGGTTTAATTAAAAAATTTCTTTGATGCAACAAATTACATAACGGCTTAACTGCTTAGGGCTAATAAATAAGTGCAAGTTAATCTCTATTTTTGGTTTAAAATGTGTTTAAACTAGCAAACCTATAAATCAGTGAATTATTTAAACTAGCTGTAAACGAATAAAATTGGGCGTTTGAACTACCAATACAGGCCATATGATTTTGTTATGCCGAGTTTACATTGGGCATTTTTTGTGCGTCACTTGCCCAAAAAAGCGTAACCAACTACTTACTAATGAAAAACTGTTTGAGCCAGACATGTATTTATTGATTTAAACAGTTTGAATCATGCTGGATTCTATAAAATTGTCTATTAGTTATGTATGAAACTATCTAACTTAATAAATACATGTCTGAATCTAAAAGTTTTTCATTAGTAATTAGTGGTTACGCTTGTTTTACGCTTGTGTGGTACATGGCACGCAGATGGAAACCCGGCCTTACTGACAGACCATATGTTTGCATTCAAAGAGCACTCAACTTTTTTCTAAGCCTCTACTTTTTCCTTAGATCTTGTTCGTTCTGTATTGTTCTTTTATACTATTCTACTTTGCCAAGAATATATATAATTTCTTTCCCAGTAAAATTTGGCCACTTTTAATTAAATTTTATTAAATTTGTTGCCTTTTTTATTCTGCAAAGAAATGATAGCATGCTGCAAAGCAGCTGTTTTTTAACATTTATTCTAGTGCTGAAACAATATAATTTTTTGGACTACAAATAAAGATACCAACAGACGACATGTTTTTCACATTGTATGTGCCAGAATTTACATATGTAAACGAAAACATGTCGTGTGTTATCTTTAAAACATTGCTTGTGTAAAAAACATGACAAAAAACATAAGACATTATTTGAAATAGAGCGTGCTCTATTTTCTTATGTTAAACATACAGCTCCAAATGTCTATGTCATGCGAACAAATTCGTCGGCGGTTGATTATGTGCACTATCATTAGCCGTCTGAATGAAGTATTTTGCAAGACAAATTAATTATATATTTTTTTTTTTAATTTAACGTTGTCGTTTTATTAAAATAAGTCCAAAAATGTATAGATTTTTAGATACAACCTCAACGTCTTGTTTAAAAAAGAAAAAATTAAAAAAGCAAATTTGCGTCGCCAGTACTACAGCGACGGAACCAAAAATATTTCGACGGCTGCAAGCCATTTATAAAATAAACTACGTGGATATCTATGTACTGAAAAAGAAGAAGTGATACTACATGTACGTTTGTGACCAAAAATTATAAACCTTATGTAAATTAACCAATATTGACAAGCATAAAGAAAAACATACAAGTCGAAAACTTAAAAAACACATGTAAAAAACATGTCGTTTGTTGGTACCTTAAGCTATGCTTCACTGATTTACTCCTGTTGAGTTTAAACCACATATAAAGTTGAGTTTAGTTCAACTAAACCAGCGTTTAAACTTTCACTGACTTATAAGCCCTTATTGGTTTTAAAAGTGCCGGTCTGGTAAGGCTGTCAGCTGTTAAATAACTTTCATATGAATTGTTATCTTTTTCAGTGAAAACTTTGCTATTTACGAATATGTATCGTGTAACAAACGAAGAGTCATAATCGACCTACTGTGCAAGGAATTTAAAGGATTATAAATAGAAATTTGAAAAGACTAGAATAGATACAAAAATTACCAATATGTGGAGCAGTTTGAGGGTTAATATCTGCGAAAAAAAATTTGCCACATTATTTTCTACAAAGTTGCTAAAAATACCCTAGACTTCAGATGTAAGGAACGCATAGTTTCATATAACGATATGCTGCACAAATATGTCAGCACTAAAACGAAATTCGAAGCATTGACGGAGCCAAATTTGGGGGAGGTCAGTTCATCACACCTGTTGATTTTCATAATTAATATTGAAATAGATAATAACAGGCAATTTTTCAAAAGGGGGGGGGGGAATTCTTGCAGCCCTTGGCAAAATCTCGTAATCTTGGAAAGAATTCTAGATTGTTGTAGAGTGTAATTTGTTTTTCAAATAAAAAAAAAATAACAAGTTAAAATTCTCCTTACCTTTGCACTTATTGCAGCACGTATCAGAGGTTTTCTTTTCCAGCAAATAACAATCATCAATTGGGGGACAACTTCCTTGATGGCACTTAACGAAGCCATTCTGAAAATTTAAAAGAAAAATGGAACATTTAAGATGTACGAATTTAATTGAGGTAAACATTATTGACGCTTATTACAGTTGTCAACATCGAGGTCACGTCAATACAATACAAAAACATTTGGGGCTTGTCTAGCGTTGTCGAAACTGACTGAAACAACACTGACTGCTACTGATAGGCTCACGCTTTGTCCTAAACCTTAGGGAGCAGAAGTAGACTGTCAATAGCACAAACTGGTTCCCGAGAGCGAGTAAACAAGCCCCAATTCTTCGATATTGCATCAACGTGACGTCGATCTTGACAACTGGACTGAGGACGATTAAAATATTTTTAAAATTTTAAGCCAAACCTAGATTTAGAATCACAATGAGTTTGATTGTGAAAGATTCACAATAAGTTTTATTGTGAAACGAATCGAAGGACTCAAATTTGATTGAATTCACTTCAATATAATTCAAGAGAACACTGAGACCGATATAAGTATTAATCAACCAAATTTAAGGTGGGATGATTAAAAATCGTTTCATATTAAATAAACCAAAATTTCGTTTTATTTATGAAAAGATATGCATTTAAAATACATAAAAAATAGTAAACCATATAGAAAAATATTTTGCAAAAATTATGCAAATTTACAAGGATCTAATTCTGAATACACATTATGGAACTTTATGACATCTTAATATGTGTGTACTAGTTATTTCCGATTTTTTTAATTGTGTGGCATTCCACAGTTGTGTATTTTTTAATTTGGCATTGCCAAGTCAAACAAAATGCCCAGAAATTCAACTCAAAAACAACAACTCAACTCTACACCAAATAACAACGCAGAAATATCCCCTCTAATCAGACTAGAACCATATGTCTCTATGTCAATACTCTTTCTCCAGCGACAATTGCAGTAGTTAAAATGTCGACAACTTTCCTTTTATGCAAGAGTAGAGATACGTTAGAGACAACAGTTGTAGTGTATTTCTATTGATATTGTCAATGAAAGCGTCAATAGTTTGTTTTTCTTTTTCATTATGCTACGCAATAATATTAAATATTTATATGTAGACGAGCGTCACTAAAACCTGCTAGTGAATCTTTGGTTCAAATATCTCAATATCGTCATAAAAGAACTACCTTCTCAATAGTGCTAAAGTCTACTGGTAGATTTTCAATGACAACCTTATGTTATATGTCAATAGGCGATTGCACTATTGACAATGTCACTAGAAAATCAATATAATTTTACTATTGACAACGAGCGAGGAAATATCGATATTGTAGACTAGAGCCCGTAAAATTTACTAGTGAATCTTTGGTGCCAATGTCTCCATGTGGTCCCAAAAGAACTACTTAGTCAGTAGTGCTACAGTCTAGTGGTGGATTTTCAATGACAAGCTAATGTTAAATGTCAATAGGCGCTTACATTGGCTGGGGTACACCTAGTCAGTAGTACTACTGACAACGTCACTAGTTAATCACCACAATTTCACTATTCGCACTTTCTGCAGGGTCTGTGTGTTTTTGTTTGTTTTGAAACAAATCACAAGTTCTTTAAGATGAGTTCTATGAAAAATAAAGTCAGTAAAGAGCGACTTTGACTCGCGCACGAGGGGCTCCGTACGGACACCAAATGTGTGATACTATACGAACTTTAGCCTACATAACATATACATAGTTTTGGCATTTTAATAGATTTTGGGATTTTTTCGGTTTTGAGCATTTTTTTAATTTGGATGGTTTTTAGTGGGCGTTCTTGGCGTCTTTTGGCGATTTTTTTTAGTTTTGGTGCTGTTTGCTCACATTGCTTATTTTTTAGGTTCTATGCGTTTTTTTTTAATTTTGGTAAATTTTAATTTTGGCGATTTTTTAAATTTTGGTGATTTTTTTTTAAATTCTGGCGAGCTTTTCGGATTTAGGCGATTTATGTTAGTTTTACGATTTTTTTTTTTCATTTGGTGCTTTATTTTGTTTTAGCGATTTTTTTTCTATATTCGATTTCAGCATTACGAATAATTTTGTTTTTTCGAGAGACCTTTGGTTCAGATGTATTATAACTATTTTCTTTTAAATAAACTCAAATTGATTCATTTTACCATATTAAATTAATTAAAAAATTAATCAGCAAAGTTTTGAAATTTTTTTTAGTATTTTAGCAAAAACTTTTACCAATCAAGAAATCACGTCTATTGTGAATAACAAGTGGAATTTATGTATGTTCCCATAAAATTCTTATTCCCCTCGAAGGGAAAAATGCTATCGTGAATATCCCGTAAAATGTTTTCCCCGCTATCACTTCCAGTGAATGTAAAAAAGGTAAGAAGTTTTGTAAGGCTTAAAAATTTATTGAAAATTAAACAAATTTAAGTTTCATAACAAAGAAATACAAAATTTTTGGTTTGAAATCAAATATTTTTAAATGTAAAATTTAGTTTTTTATTATTCTAGGTGCAGTTGGAAAAATTTCTGTACAATACCATCGCCATAAAATTTACTGGAATTATTGATTAAAATCGCGAACATTATTTACTTGTCTAGTTCTAAAAATAAGAATTTATAAACTGTAATATTTAATTGCAAGGAATATATTGATATTACTCGATGTATTTATTAATACCGTTCGCCTGTAAAGATAAAAGTGAAAAAATTCCAGTGAAAATTATTTCCCATAATAAAAGGAATCTAAAAAGGGTAAACATTTCTAGGGAAATATTATTCATGATTACAATTTTGTGATAAGAGGGAAAATTTAGAGGGAAAAAATGTTACCATAGGGTGAATGTTTTGCGTTTATATCCGGATAATTATAAGAAACGAGTCGCGAAAATAGAAAATTTTTTAAACCTTGACTTTTCATAAATTATAGTATGCCAAAAAGGGAATTTTTCATAAAATCACTTCTAATTTACGATAGGGGTGATATTATTGGAGTTTAAAGCTATACAAAAATACACAATTATACATTTTAGGTAGGACAAAAAAGGTGAATCCTCCTTCGAAAACAGTCTATTTCTACGTCCTGCTAGAATTTTTCCTACCACCAAATATTCTTTGAACAATTTATGAATAACAAAAATTATCACATGTTCACTTGGCTTCATTCGGGAAACGATAATTAGCCCAACTAAACAATTTTAAAGTTCGAAGATTATAATATTAAATATGATTTACTAGAATTGGTTTTTTTTATTCAAACTTTGGCTTTATTATTTGTTTTTTTTTTAACCATACAATTGATTGCATTTACATATTTAAATTTCCATTTAAATGGTTGCAGCCAAATGATTTTTGTTCAAATTAAATCCTTTTATTTATCTAAAAAGCTTACACGAGTATAAAAGGCCTAAAGTCATTTAGCTCATATAAAATATTAAGCAGCCAAATGCTAATCAGGCTTTTCATAACGAATATGCAACCACCCTCGTCTCTTTCTCACTCTCTCTCTCTCTTACACTCACATTATACCGCGTTGCAATATTAATATGAATTTATTTGTATAGCATTTATAAATAATAAAGTTTTATATAAATATGTAAGTTGTTGTTAATTTTTCTGTTTGTTTTTAAATTCAAACTTCAATAAAACTACCGGAATCTTGCAACACAAATAAATAAATAAAATATCCATAAGTTTAGCAGTAACATTCATTATAAAAATAAATATTGTGCAATAATATATTGTTTAATGCAAAAAAATATAAACATATAAATGTTCAACTGCAACACTTTATGGCCGGTAATAATTTAAAATCTTACCACAGTGTGGAGCAAAAATTGTTTGTGTACATGATTTGGGAAACATTTTTGATAATAGCCCAAATTAAATAATTTTGTGATTTCAGCCGAAATCAAGTTGAAGTTAATTAATTAATAATTTCCCATTTATTTTGGCATTGGCCAAATTAGCTTACTTTACTTAATCTGCGTGAAACCAACTTGAAATTATAATAGACAATGCTGATTTATTGGGTTCACGCACGTTAATTTTAGTTAAGCAGATTTTAAGCTTGTTGAAGATAGATAAGAAGCTATTGAAGATGAGAGCCACCATATTTTTTATCTCTCGTCCAAGAATTAAACAACATTAAGCAAGATATGAGTTTCTTGCCAGAAAAATGCTAGAACGAACCTAGTTAATTTCGGATATCCTATTTTTAAGTGAAGCGTATTCCAGTGAAAGCGTTCTGCAACTATCGAAGCAAATTCAATTCGTACAGCGTGAAGTCTGGACCAGAGAATGGCAAAAGTATCATTTTAAGTACTCTTTGAGTATTTCCCGTCAAACAACTATCAGCCTTATTTATAAAAATTATTACGGCTTTATAAAGACTTAATAAGAAAATTTTTTTTAAGAAAATTTGTTTTAAAAACGCTTTAATAATTTTTATAAATAAGGCCGTATAAATGCGTTCAGCTAAAAATTAAAAAAACACGCAAAATGCAAACGCACGTATTAATTTTAAACTGAATGCGTTTAACTATAAACATCCAACAACTATTTTTATACATATTTTTAAATTACGCAGCATAAACAACTATAACTAAAATTTATAGACCACACGTATAAGTATAAAAATAATCTGACTATTAATCGGCTAAATAGGCGTATGTACACAGCTATTTTATTTATGGCTCGATTATGGATGGCAACCGAACTTCAGTTGCCGACTTAACTAGCAACGCAACTGAACTTAAAATTTGTATTATGTATGGCAACTTCCTCCAGTTGCCAAAAAGTTATCGAAAATACGATTATGACAGATTGGCAACTGAAAATAATATAAACAAGTATTTAAAATATAAGAAATACAAGTGCTAAAAAGAAAATTAGTGAGTAAAAGTTTTTAAAAACATTACTGATCATAAAAATTATTAGTTAAGTGGAATTAATTATTGGTGAAGAGATGGTAGTACAAAAGTTGAATCTATTGGGCGACTCTTTAGAATTAGCGCCTCTACTGTGAGTAAATGTTGTTGCCCAAAATAAGTGTGAACATACTCCTTTTTATGTGTAGAGCATATTTTTTTTTAATATGTATAAAAGAATTTCAAAAATAAAAATAATATTGCAATTACTGTTTAATTTTTCCATTTTTTTTTCTTTTAAGCTATGCAGCAACTACAAATTTGTGGTTGCCAATATGGCAACTGAAATTACCAGCTGTTAGTTGCCAATTGCCATCCGTAATACCATTTCGGCAACTAGCAACGCAACCAAAGTTCGGTTGCCATCCATAATCGAGCCATTAAACAAACACATAAAGCATGTTTTGAAACAAACACCCACATATGTCCCATTCGATTTTATATACAAAAATTTATGTATACGGTGGCGAATAATGAATAAATATCCCGAGTATTTTTTTGTCCTATTAAATATCCATAGCCTGAGTATAATTATGAGAGAGAGAGAGAGAGAGAGAGAGAGTCAGTGCGCTTGATACTCATGTGACTTTTTATTTTTAGTTGTAGCATATTTTAGTTTTTCGCATAAACGAAGTAGAGATAGTCATAGTTGCATGAGAGCAAATATACGCAGTAAATAAACTTGAGACTATTTAGTTATGTTTTATTGTCATTCTCTTGTCTGGACCACAAAAGGTGCGAGGCAAATTTTCTCAACCACTATTATACAAATAATTTTTAACTGTTTTTTGCAATATGTGGCCGAGTGTTGTCACGCTTTCATGTCTGATAGCACGTTCTGGGAGTGTTTTGACCTGTGCTTGCTTCAATCACAGGCGTTATGTCAGCAGCTGATAATAGATTAGATGTTACCAAATACAGAGCATAACCTTGGCGCTGATTCAGATGGTTGGCCTTTACTTGCGATTTCTTGCCACTGGTCTTGTTGTAGTTAATACATTTTTCATAGCAAGTAATGATTCTTTTAATGGCGTTCAAGCAGCATTTCAGACATGTAAAATTATTTTTCCACATCTCTCAACTTCGACCTGGTAGACCCAATCTTCTTGCTTTTGCATGTAGAAATTACTTGCTTTCATGCGTGTTTAAAAAGTTTGCCCTTAACTGTTCAAAATTAATAAAAATTTCATTTGGCGTAGTTGCAAAAGCAGCTGCTAGTCTGACGCACTTCATTTAATTTAACTCTGTAATATTTTTTCTCAACAGTTTATGTTTTTCTTTTGCTTGTTTTCCCAACCAAAAAAAAAAAAAATCCATTATAGTAGACAGTTGATAAAAATTATGTTCAAGTTGGTTAAAAACACATCAATGTAGTCTTGAAGTATTGCAGGTATACAAACATAAATATGTTCACACATACATACATGCATATACTTGCAGGCATACATATATATATATATATATATATATATATATATATATATATATTTACATATGTACTTGTGGACTTTAAAGTATTTCCATGTGAGCAACGAGTTTTGTGAGTAAAATGATTTTAAGCCTGATTTAATAGGATTTATGCAAATTACGAATGATTTTCCTTAAAGAAAATACAATATAATTACTTTAAAAATAATGCAACTTAAGCTTAAAATTTACCAACAACGAGTACGAATTGTAAGAGAAGTTATGGAACTTGAATTTAATGTAGCTTAGGCAAATAAAAAGTCTTCACACTACAGAAGGTTCTTAAAAAATAATGCTTTACACTAAGAACATGTTATGTTTAATTGCTGAAACTAAAAATATGTATTGAAAAAAAAATCACAAGAACGAAAAATGCGCCAAAACTAAAACATTACTAAAACTAAAATAATATATTAAATAAAAATCGCTTAAAACCTAAAAAATCATCAAAAAGAAAAAACATTAAAATATTTAATGTAACAAAACAAAAAAATTGCCAAAAACTCAAAAAAATTGCCAAAAGAAGAAAACAACGACGAAAAAAAACTAAAATCTCGCAAAAAAAAAAACCGACAAAATCTAAAAAAAGAAACAAGAACCTGAACAGAACCCTTTTTGCGCGAGTCAAAGTCGCGCTTTACTGAATTTATTTTAATACATGCTAATAATCCCACATTTTCACATTATTTGTTTTTTAGTTTAATACAATAAATTCTTTCATTTAATTTGGTAGAAGGGTTCACTTGTTCATTTTGCAAAGTATAAATGTTCTGTTGGTTGTTTTCATTATTTGGCTTGAAATTTAATAAAAAATACACTGCAATTATCATTATTTTAACAGTGCCAAGGTAACCGCTGATTTTCTTCAAGTCTGGCATCCTTTGTGGATGGCACGTGACCGTTAAATATACTGTATGGCGGTTCGTCAAAACGGTTCGCTTCGTTTTTCATTTCTTCATTTTTTGTACTTTTTCAAGCTACTTAAGTTTTTTGAAAATGCTTTCTAATTTTTTTTTACGATCGAACGTGCATATTTTAATTTCACATAATGACGCGCTGTTGATGAATACTAAGTCCCAATTTACACCATGTAAGTCTTATTGCTAAGCTGATTAGTTTGTTAGGGGAGAGAGACGGGGGGGAAAAGAAACGTTGCTGTTCCCCTCGTCTCTCTCTCCCTGAAACGAATCAGCTTAGCAATAAGACTTGCATAGTGTGATTTGGGACTAACAGCGCGTCATTATATGAAATTGGGAATTTCATTCACAATAGTTTAAAATCATTAAAATTGTTCTTTCCATAACATAATATCCAAATTCACAATCTTGTGCAAAAATTCTTAGGTGGTGAGTATCAATCAGTGTTGCCAGTAGATATCTCGAAAAAATACCTGCAAATGCTAAAAAAAAACCGATTTTTCCCTACACGTTGAAAAAATTTCGCCTACAAAATACCCTACGCATTTTTGTCATTAAAATAAAAAAAACCTTAGTTATAAAAAAATATATATATTTATTAAAGCTGGATTCACCCATTGTTTAAGAACAAAATTTTTGTCCGGACAAAGTTTTTTTTTATACGTAGTTTGATGTCTCTCTTCTTGAGAGAGAAAAAATATTTTTTACGAACAACTCTCAGCTTGAATTGGTTTAATTTTATATTTTGTCCGGACAAAATTGAGCTGAGCTGCCAAGTATTTTATTTTTTCAGCGAAAGTTGAACTGAGCTGCCACATCATGTTATATGAATAATAAAAACACAGAGTATTCTTGTATTAATTACAATAGAAATAAAAGAAAATTGGAAAATAAAACATATACATGTGGAGCTGAACGAAAGAATTGCATTAAACAATGAAAAATACACAGCGAATTGCAATCATTTGCCGCTGTGCAGCCACTTATAAAATTAATACACATCGTTTATATACGTTTTTCATATGGTAGCTTTGATTTTCCAGACAAAATGTTCGTAATGGATGAATCGTGCTGCAGAAAACTCTCAGTAAAACAGTTTTTGTCTGGACAAAAATTTTGTTCGGAAATAATGGGTGAATCCAGCTTAAAGCTTTCGTGAAAAAATAAGTAAAAAACTAAAAAAATAATACATACATATGTACTTTTAATAAAATTAAATTAAAGCAGCTTAAAGTTTTTTAAAAAATTAATATGAATAGTTCTTTTCAAATAAAATTTTAAAGGATAAATTCAAGTCATCTTTGAACATTGAATGATATCTTAAAAAAGCATATACCCAGACGAATTCATGTGACAGGTGGTGCCAAATTAACAGCTGCTTTTTTTTATAAAGTTGGGCTTGTCAAATTTCATTGCAATAAAATTTGTAGGAAGTCTGATTTGTCAATTTTCATTGCAATAAAGTACTACGCAAATTTTGTTGTTGCAGGCTTGACACCATTTGGTACATGAATTCGCCTTGGCATATACGTACTAAAGGGTTGCATTAGTATACTCGTTTGTATAGCCAAAACAAATATATCGTGGTATTTACCATATAATTGTATTTTGAGCGACAGAACTAGTATAAGAGTTATTGTGTGTGTGTGCTTTTCCAAATTACAATACAATTGAAAACAAATAACAATTGCTTATTGTATTGCTGCTGAGCAACTGTTTGATCTGTTTTTGCTTAAAAATACATATTGTAATACAATTATATGAAAAAAAACACTATTGAAACAAATACATGATGTGCAGATGTATGTGCGGACGTTCGTTGTGTTATTTTGTGGCGCAGCCAAAGTATAGAGAGAGAAAGAGACAATTTTGCTCTGAGAGTAATTACAAATGCATGTGTTTCATGTACACGTATCATTTACTTACATATGTATGTGCAATTTTGCTTTTCATTCATCAGCCAATTACATTTTTTCTCAACACATCATAAGGCACTTATGGTAAAAGCAGTTTTATGTATCTTATTTGCCTTAGAAAAACAAAAAAAAAAATAAATGTGTTGTTTTCATTTGCTCATTGCCCAACCATACAATATTTGCTTAAAAAATCAACATTTACAACTGGTAACAGAAAACGATAAATAACATATTTGTTCATACCAGAACCAAAAACCAGGCAAAACTAGTGCAAACAGATGTATCTGTGCAATGCTATAATACGTACATACATATTAATGTCGCCACAAACAACTCTGGAAAAATATTTTCAAGTGATTTTAACGAAAAGAACATTTTTGAACCGTTTTGAAAAAGATAATATTACTAAAAAAATGTTTTGTTTGCATTTATTTCATAAATAATGCGACATGACGAAAAATCCCTAAATTTTTGAGAATATAAAAAATCTGTCCGATTTTCCCCACGCTTCTATTTTAGTATCAAAGGCCTTTATTATGAGTTGCATTAGATTTTGGATCTTCGCTGGCTATCGAACATCGAAAATCGAATGTTTAATTCATATTATGAGCATCGAAAATTTCGTTGACCAACGAATTTTCTATCGAACAGAATGCAGCTTTCGATGAAAAAAATTTTATAAAGGACTGTTTCTTATTTTTTAGATATACATACCCATGCAGAAAAAGACAATCAGCATGACGTTGCTAAGATCGTCTCCGGGTACAACTAACATCAGTACAACAATACGTTTACCAAGATTTTAATGTACTCATAACATTAAAATGATAACGCCGAATGACCGTCCTCCGACTCTTGTTTTCAATGTTGTCACAATACTCTAAACACATATTTATAAGGTCGTCACAATGTAAATTTCCCAACTTAAGTAAAATTTTTGTATTTACGGTGTTGCAGCGGTATAGAATTATTGTAAACGGGGTATTGGGAAACTAACGTCTATATACAGTGTTGTTGTGGTATAGCATTACTAAGAACGTGGTATTTGTAAACGTTAAGTCATATTTTTGTGTTTAGAGTACTGTGGTGGTACAAAAATTTTGGAAGAGTCGTAATTTTTTATTTACAGTGTTGTGGTGGTACATATTTTTTGGGCAAAGTCACAATTTCTGCCTGGGTAGTTGTTGAAAATTTTAAAAATCACTTTGCGTGATATTCATAATAAGGACATTCTTTGTAGAATGCTCGTTATAATACCAAATGAAAATTCGTTCGATCAGTACTTTCGACTACACTCGAAGATCGAAAGTTGCTCATAATAAGGGCCACAAATATTTACATGTACGGATTTCCCCCTACTTCTGGCAACACTGGTATCTATATATGTTAGTGTCCTGCACAAGACATCTTATAAGAACTTTTAAGACATGAGGGATTTTTCAAATGCTTTACTACAGCGAAATCTTATTAAACAAACGTTAACAACACTGTTTGCAAGAAATTGGTTACAGTATTGTAGGTATAGGAGTAGAGAAAAAAAACACTTCGTGACGGAAGAACTTGTGATGCTTGCTTCTTTCTGCGCATGAGCGTGTGTACAAACGTCATACATGTATGTGTGTATGATCTTTTATTTTTCTGCGCACATTCAAACGCACACATAATACATTCATTGACATTAGTTGTGTGCGCTTGCTTTAAAAAACCACCCTTAAACACATATTAGCTTACCATCTACATCTTAAGCTATGTACAGACGATTGTCACATCTTACAATATTATCAGATCTGGCAATGTGCTGACAGTGTACTGGCAATCGAAAATTGCCAGCACAATATTCCTTGTCAGTTCACACGTTTGTCAGAAAATCTTACAATTTATTGCCAGACGGTTGTATGACAACAAATTCGTCTGACAAAATCGTCAGTAGAAAAATTGCCAGTACACACGGTTGTCATATGCACAAATTGTTAGATCTGTTGTTATGCGTTGCCAGACTTAAAGCATTTGTTAGAAATGGTTAAATATTTATCGTTTGTGTTTGTATTAAATGTAAAAAGTGAAAGTATTAATTATTATGGACCATAAAGAAGCAATTGCAATGATTTTGCCTGCATATATTTTATTATAAATTTTTTTGTTTAAAATCAAGCGTGTGCAGTGTTGCCCATAGAAAGAATTCTCTTAAAATGACGCCATTGTCAGCTGCATAAACTTCGCACATCTGACAATATTAAAATGCCTGACAAATATCTGGCAATAATTTTACAACGTGTTCACACGATTGTAAGATGTCTGACAATTTTTTGTCAGCTGCTAGTCTTGCAATGGACTGACAATGCTTTTTCTGGCAAAGACGTCTGACAAAAATTGTCAGTTGACACGGTTGTAAGACATTTTGAGCACATTTTACTGGCAATATTGTAAGATCTGACAACCGTCTGTACATAGCTTTACGCACACACACTCAAACGTACAGTATGCAAAATAACAAGCATACACAAATCAACACTACTTCTTTTGAGTGTTTGTTAAAAACAAGCAGTCTTGGCGACATCGCTTGTTAACACTGATATACGCGTACACCAATACATCCATCGTGCTTCGCTTATAGTACGACAGCATTTATTATTGGTTTAGTATAATACATGCGACGTGAATACATATAGAAAACATGACGTATTTACATTTCAAGACTGTTTACGCAGGTATCTAATATATGTACATACTATACAATTTTGCACATGCAACGATGCAAGACCATTTAACACTTTTGCAAATTGTAAATCAATCTTACATTCTATCCTTCACATTATAAATAATCGGAAACGAAAATGACGCACTGCCTCCAGCTTTCTGCGGCCTACGACTTAAGTTGCTCAATATAATTTCTGTCTATGATTTGACAACTTTAAATCACTTTTTTTTTTTAGCATTATTCAAGATCACCTCGATAAAAATAATTTTTTATTGCTCCAAATATACTTATAATTTATTACCGCTGATTTATGAAAATTATTGCAATTAACAATTTTGTGTTTTATGATTATTCAAAAAATAAAAAATAAAAAAATTAAATTTTTTTACATATTTTTTTTTTTTTTTGGTTAAGGTTAGCAAATGTTGATTTGATTTCTCTCTTTATATTTCAAATACAAAGTATACATTTATCATACAAGGTGATCTACATTACAACAATTAAAAGAACAACAAAAAAAGAAACAAATGGAAACTGTAACGAATGAAAAAACAAAAACGTCAAATATAGAACACAACAGCAAAAACCTCAGCCATCAACTGTAAAATATTTCAACAAATCATTTTTTCCAATATTTATTATATTTTATTTTTGTAATATTTTGTTCATTTTGTATCTTTGGGCTGTTTTTCAATAATAATTGTATGTTAAATTATGCATATTTATGCTTTTAAAATAATAATATCAAATATTTATTTCAATTTATTTTCGTTTCTATTTTTGGTTTTTCAACTTCATACAATTATAAAGTTTTTTATTAAATTAAAATAGAATTGATAAAAAATAAAGCAGGTATTTGTAAATTATTATGAATTTTGGTATAACTTTTAGAAAAGCACTTAAGAAGAAAAAAATTAAATATCTTTTATTAATGGAGTTTTAGATTTATTTCGTAAATGTTTAATTTTCTTGGTTAAAAGCAAAAAAAAAAAAAAAAAAAAAATATTTTTAAAATTGGTCCAAATTTGAAAGAGTTCAGATAATGGATTATATATTAGGTGTTCACTTTGACACCCTGTATCCAAGCTTGTAGCTAGCAAATGCTGCAGATGAAAGCTTAAGTCCTGTAGGCCAGTAGAAGAAACCAAAATCATAAGAAATGATATACAGTTATTTCCGCTTAATTGAGTTTCTAAAAATGCACGACTTTTGACGAAATTAAACGGGAACTCAATTAAGCAGTATTCGGTTAATTGAATCGCCGACGCAATTAAAGGGTGTTTTTTATTGAGGTATAGAACTTTAAGTTGGCATCACTTTTTTAACTGGCGGCCATTTTGTCAGCCGTCAAGTGATTAATATTTAGTTTGGTTTGCCATTTCATCATGAACAGGTTGACAAAAGAACAACGCTTGCAAATCGTGCAAATTTATTTCGAAAATAATGGTTCAGTTCGCGAAGTTTACCGCAAGCTCCGTCCATTTTATGGTCGACATAATCGTCCATCAGAGCAATTAATTCGGTTAACCATGGATCGTTTTCGCACTACGTTTACTCTATGTGATAATACGCATCCGCAGAGACGTCGAACAGTGCGCACCGAAGAAACAATTGCCGCTGTAGAGCAAAGTGTTGAAGAGGACCCGAATGAATCGATTCGCCACCGTGCACAGTAATTGGAGCTTTGTCCATCAACTTTATGGAAGATTTTGCGCAAAGATCTTGGCTTGCGACCTTACAAGATCCAGCTTGTGCAAGAATTAAAGCCGCGAGACCATGCAATGCGTCGTAATTTTGGTGTATGGGCCGAAAATGAGATTGATCTCGATGCTGATTTTCATCGCAAAATTTTGTTCAGTGATGAGGCTCATTTTTGGTTGAATGGCTACGTCAACAAGCAAAATTGCCGCATTTGGAGTGAAGAGAATCCACATGAGACCCTTGAGACGCCATTACATCCACAAAAACTGACTGTTTGGTGTGCTCTATGGGCTGGTGGAGTCATTGGGCCATACTTCTTCCGAAATAATGCTGGAGAGTTACCGTTAATGGAGACCGGTATAGAGCCATGATAACCGACTATTTTGTTCCCGAATTGGATGGCATGAATGTGGATGAGTTGTGGTTCCAACAAGACGGCGCTACATGCCACACAGCGCACGTCACAATCGATGTATTGAAGGAAACATTCGATGAGCGCATAATTTCGCGGAATGGACCTGTCAATTGGCCACCAAGATCGTGTGATTTGACACCATTGGATTATTTTCTTTGGTGATATGTGAAGTCGCTCGTCTACACCAACAAACCAGAAACGTTAGGGGACTTGGAAGCCAACATTCGTGGCGTTATTGCCAACATACGGCCCCATATGCTCGAAAAAGTGGTTGAAAATTGGACCTGTAGAATTGGCTTTATTCGAGCCAGCCGCGGCGGCCACATGCCCGAAATCATATTTAAACATTAATGGCATAAAATTATCCTTCCAATAAAGCCAAATTGATGGACATTAAAACGATTTTCTTGTGTTTTATTTCAATTCGAAGTTCTATACCTCTCAAAAAAAAACACCCTATACAACGAAAATCGCTTAATTGAGCAAGATGTTCAATAAAACGAAACGCCCATGTGTAGATAGAAAATAAAACTCATTTCTTTATTTATTAAGTTAAAAATTTTTTTAGGTTTATTAAAACTAAATAAAAATCAGGTACGTTCATCGTACAATGTTTAAAAAGGTACAAAAATCACAAAATTCAATATAAAAGGAGATCAAAACTTAAAAATATATGTATGGAAATGTATGTTATATGTTATACAAAACTTTATACTTATGTGCAACAAAATGTGATTAAAAAAATCTGTCATCAACAATTGAATTTTAGATTTGTTAAGGCTTTCGATAATACGTTTTTCTATATCATCAAGTTCATGCGAATAATAATTTTGTGCTAAAAATAATCTCGAAGTACATTGAGACAATTCATTGCATCTTTCGTTGAAGGATGACTGATAATATCCTCGGTTTCTTCATCTTCGGAAGAGTCTGATGAGGAAGTATGATCAATTTCTTCAATTATCTCCTGCTCTGTAAGTATTCCACAACATGGTAGATTATCATCACAGCGAAAGAAATTTTCGAATTCATTTTGATGTGCAACATCAATGTTAAGTTCCACAATATTATTTTCTAAATCAACTTGCTCAGCAGAGGAAAAAAAATTTGCCTGATATGTAACGACTGTGAAATTTATTGCACAAACAAGTGACGGAAACTTACCTTGTTAAAACAGTTTGCAATTGTAGAAGGTTTCACAAGCCACCAATTTTTTTTTATAATATGCAATGCTTTAAAAATGCTTAAGTTCTTAATAAAATCTCCAATAGTTTTTCCGCTTTCAATTGCTGAGATTTATTTCCTTATAATGTTTTGCCGATAGTAAGATTTGAAGCTGTGTATTATGCCCTGATCTAAGGGTTGTGCTATTGAAGTTGTATTAGCTGGTAAAAATTGCAAGTCTATGTTTGATAACTTTGCTGATGTTTTATGGGAAGATGCGTTGTCAACGAACAATATTATTTTACGTTTTTGTTTTCCCATTTCAGCATTAAGGGAAAGCAAAATTTTCTGCCATAAATCTTGAGTCATCCAAGCTTTGTGTTGTGAATAATATTCCAGAGGTAACACTTTGTTTTTAAAACATCTTGGATTTTTTGATTTGCCAATAATAATAACTTTTTATAATCACCGGTAGCATTGCATACAAATAGTAGTGTTAAACGTTCCTTCGAGTTCTTATAGCCTCGCTTTTGGTCTCCTTTTTTTGATAATGTTGAATTAGGTAATGCCGGGAAAAACAAACCGCTTTCATCAGCGTTAAATATAACTGAAGGCTCATAGTTTGATATTAAAGTTGGCAAAACTGTATCAAGGAATGCGTTTGCCGCATCAATATCGGCAGATGCACCTTCCTTCTCCTTGCACTTTATTTAGAATTGTGCCTTCCCTTTTCTGCCAACGATGAAGCCAACCATTACTCGGGTTGAAATCAACACCCATTTCCACAGCGAATATTTTAGCCTTTTCCAAAATTATGTTGCGAGAAATTAAGGCTCCCGAATCATGCATTTGTTTAAACCATATTGTAAGGGCTTTCTCAACATTTAAACAGGCACCGCTCTGGTTTCTTTTTGTTGACAATCTCAACGTTTTAGATTTTTCAACAATTGAATCTTTGCTTTTTAAAATTCTATTTATTGTGGCTTTAGAAGACTTATGTTTTTCGCAAAGTGCACTTTTGTCATATTTTTTTGAATCATCAATTAAATTTAGTTTTTGTTTAATATTTAAAGTAGTGTGGCTTCTCGAAGTCATATGCCGTCCAACTTGTGCATAATATATTTTTAAAATCACCCAGCAAAAAATTACACATTACCATTAGAACTACTTGCCATATAATGACTTACTTTTCTGATTGCCAATTTTCATTACTCGCTTACAAATCACATTACCTAAAATTAAAAAAAAATGACGTGCTAGTTGCTAAATGAAGGGAATGATCTTTTTAGACGAAATAGATTACGTGATATGTTGACAAATAAAAAAAAGTAAGTGCTTCTCAAGAATCGATTATTTTAGTCTCACGCCTTGTTAAAATCATTAATTTGGTAATCCAGTAAGGAATTGCTTCCACCAAAAATGCTCAATTCCAAAGTCGATTACCTTTTTTGAAATTTTTTGTTGGGCATGGTTCTGTTTGAAATACGTATCGCGCATTTTACGGTCAACATTCGCACCACGTTTATTCAAAATAATAATATACCTCCACAGAGAAATATAGAAGAAGTCATTGCTGCTGTAGAGCATAGCATAGAGGAAGACCCGAATCAGTCTATAGAGTCTATAATCAGGCTATAGAGCCTTAATTACTGGGATCTAATGGTTATTTTCGATAATGAGCTGATTCGATAACGTTTTTGCAGTTTGAGATTAAGGCATTTGCTATCGAACAATGTAATAATATGGTTCGATATCGAATGCCATAATCTCAAACTGGTAAAACGTGATCGGATCAGCTCATTGTGGAAAGCGACGATTAGACCCCTGACGCTTTCGTTCACTCGAGCAATCATGATGTGCAGGAGCTGCCACATGCTCTTGCCACACTTGATTTATTAAAGGAAACGTTTAACGTTTCAGACCCCTGATAGTGTAATTTAACATCGCTAGACTATTTGCTGTGTGGATATGTGAGTCGCTAGTCTACGCCGGCTAGCCCGAAACGATTGACCACTTGGAGGACAACATTTGCAGCAAATGTTGCCCTCCAATTTGCTACGTCATTTATTTCTATATTTATAATTTGATTAGGATAAAGTTCTTACCACTTTGTAAGCCGAATTACAGGTGATAATTATTAGTGAAGAAATAACTAACAAATATTCTGACAAACACTTAGTAGAACGCAACAACCAGCTCTTTTCGAAGGTCACCACACCTTCATCAGCGTTCTTTTATGTTTGGTCCAGTGTTTGTGGTGTCAGTACCCAGCAAAAATTTCAAAAAAGGTAATCGAGTTTGGAATTAAGCATTTTTGGTGGAAGCTGTTCCTTACTGGATTACCAACTTAATGATTTTAACAAGGCGTGAGACTAAACTAATCTATTCTTGAGAAGTAGTTATATTGTTTTTTGTAGGAATTAATTATTTTTTTCGTTGTTGGAAATAGTTTTTTTTTTGTCGAAGAAAAATTGCTTTTTTTAATATGCCGTTGTTTGAGTAAATAGAAAATCTTGATTAAAAACTCAGTTTGATTAAATAAATAATATCTTTTTAAGAAAAATATAAATAAATAAAAAAAAAAAAAAAATATTGTTTTACTAGGAAATACACCATTTTGTAAAATTTCTTTTATAAACTCAATTGAAATGGGTTATATTTTATTCGTATCCGTGCCTGTATTGTTACTTATAAATACTATATTTAGAAAAATTTTAATTGCTTTGATTGATGAACTTTTATTAAAACCGAAAATAAAAAAAAAGTATTTGGAACTACTTATATTTAAACAATAGTTTTTCAAAATGTAAGTACTTATTTTTTAAAGCTCAGTTAGCCGACTGTAATGTAAAGTAACTGCAACAGTAGGAAACAGCTGATCGATATTGTTCTGTGAAAAGTAATGGAAATGGTTATAGAGATGTAATGTAACGTAACCTACTTTTCATATAAAAATCTCGATCAGCTGATTCCTACGTTGCAGTTACTTTACATTACAGTCGGCTAACTGAGCCTTTAGTTTAAAATAAATAAGTAGACAATTTAGAAATATATACTATAATTTATTTAAAATAAATACATATCTTAGCAATATTTTCACTTCCTCTTTTAAAAACCAAAGAATGTGTTCAACTTCTGCTTCCTACTTTAAAAATTTTACGTAATGTCTTTTGTAAGCGAGTACTTCGATTTGGCAGTCAAAAAAGTAAGTCCTTATATGGCAAGTAATTAGTTCAGGTGGTAACGACAAATTTTTTGCTGGATACATTTAGATGTAGATTTCTGCTTTATATACTCAGCCGTTACTGCCAGTGGAATATGTGAATTGTTTTGATTCATCGTATTTCAATTTGCTGAAAGCTTTATGTAATGAAAGCTCAATTTGACCATCTCTAAATTTACAATAGTCTTGTCATTATCATTGTCATAAATGTTAGTTAATTTGCTTATTTTTCTTCTACTTGAGAAATAATCTTTTAGTTTCTTACTGTTAAGTATATTTTTATTTTTACCACAGGCACATGGCTATTCAATATTAGTTTAATTATTATTGTTCGAACTTCATTTGTTTCTATATTTATGATTTGATTAGGCTAAAGTTCGTATCGCTTTGTATCATTTAAAAAAAAAAGTTCAACTTTGTTTTATTCCATTTCAAAGTTCTCTATCTCTATTAAAAAAAGACCCTATATTATTTCTAATTTGTCATGTCATAATGTCAATGACAATGTTTTAGTAAGTGATGAAAGTGTGTCATATGATTGACTGTAAATATTTATTATATTGATCACATGTTGTTGTCAATTCAATCAATGGTTTAATGACTTTTTTGTCTTCAAATAGATTCCAACTAATAATTTTTGTCAAGTGTATAAAGAACAATCTGCCTCAATGTCATTGATGACCAATATAATAAAGGCTAGACATGATAATAATGAAAGGAGCGAATCCAATTAAACAAATAAGAAATACATTTTTCATACTATTGATGTCAAATTACATCAGCAGCAGTTCGGCTTTTCGTTACGTGTATAGGGGCTTTTTTTTTAGAAAAACATTTAAGAAATTCTGCTTAATTTTCCGCTTCAAGTGAGTGTCCTTACTATAAATAATTGCGTGTTACTTTAATAAATTGTTCCAAAAAGAAAAACAAAAACAAAAACAATGCAAAAAAAACTTCATAAATAAATAACTCAACATTTGTTAGTTAATTCCTTTCAGTTGATCGATTACTGCAACAAGTCAAACAAAAACTTGACTTAAACATTGGTTTGTGCCAAAAGACATTGATTTGTTATACAACTGCATTCAGACATGCAGAGCTAAATCTACATTGATCTAAACTTGAGATTTCTCAAAAAAAAAAAAAAAAAAAAAAAAAAAAAATCGCTTGCACCTGACGTTTGATCCAAATACACCAAAATAAAATAAAAAAAAATTCAATAAACAAGAGTCAGACAAAATAAATACGTTTTGTTTGGCTGCGGGCTGTTGTTATGGTTCAGGTGTGTTTTTTTTTTGTTTGTTTCTTTGGTTTAGTTTAATTTTGTTTTATTTTTCCAAAGGTAAAGACCATAATTAAGCGCTGAAACTCATAGCAAAAATAAAATAATAAATTATAAACGACAGTTGTTTAGGATTATTAAACCAAAAAGAGATATATTTATAAAGAAAAATAATAAAAAGACAATAGGTATTTAATGCCACAATGGCAGGGGTTTTCCCCAAGATATTTTGAAAATCTAAGGTTATGATTTTTTTTTTGGAATTATGAGAAACAGATATGCCTTTTACATTGAGGGTTTTGTCCCTGCTACTGTCTTTGCATTTGAAGTCACTTCGAAGACCTTCGCACATTTACACTGAGTGTGAGTGTAGATTTCCGGCAGCAGCTTTTACTTTCGATGCTAAAAAATTTCATTCAAATGATCGCTCAACAGCTGACTTTAGGAAAATTTCCTTGAGTGCTGGGTCAACCAGATAAAAAAAATCACTTAAATGCACATATACTCGTACATCGAAGCCGCAAAGTTTATGCAAAAAATTTGCAGCAAAAAAGTATAGAACGAGTTCGAAATTTTTTTTAGATTTTTTATTTAAATAACGTATCAATTTTCTAAAAAAAACTAAAATTTTTAAATAGAATTCGAGTTTTTAAATGTCTGAAATCAATTTTCGAGTTTTCGAAAATTACATTCGAATTCTCGAAAATTACATTCGAATATTTTCAATAAGTCTTAGATTTAAAAAAAAAACAATATTAGTAATTTCGAATTTATTAAATTTTTTTTGTGCTGATAATTTTCAACACCTGACTGCCTAATTTGCCACAAACTTTTACACTTTTATGGGCCGTTTTCACACTGTATGATTAAAAAATTAACATCAACTTTAACCCTTCGTTAGGTTAAACAGCCTTTCACAATGTATGATTAACTTTTACCCACCACAATTTAACAGAAAATTGTCTGTTAAATTTAGCGGAACAAAATTCGTCGTTTAACAGACTAAGGGCCATTATTATAACTTAAAGTTAGTTAAAAGTGGGATTTTATCGGACGTTTAAAATGTTGTTCATTATTATAAATTTAATTTAACTTACCAGGAAGGTCAAAGTAAAGTAGTACTAATGAACAACTTTTTATACGTCCGATAAAATCCTACTTTTAACTAATCTTAAATTGTAATAATGGCCCTAAGGGTAATTTTTACAACCTCCCGTTAGTTAAATGTAGAATTTTTTCTGCCCAATAAATGGATTTGCATTATAAAATCGTCATTTATTTTTATCCATTAAATACTATTATTATTTATAATAATAACAATAAAAAATGGAAGTTGTAATGATGCAAAGCTATTTATCGGTCCGAAAAAATCCTGCCTTTAGCTAACGGCAAAAGTTGTGAAAATGGCCCTAATTGTAAGAAAAATATTTAAAAACAACTGAACGTAAATATTCATATTAAAACCACTGTTTATAACAATTTTTTTTTAAATTAAAAATTTAAGCTTTTAATATATTACAACTATTTTTCTTTTAGTTGCAATTTATCTACCAGTCGGTAATTGCAGCATTTAAAAACTTCATAATCCATAATTTAAAGCACTTTAATCCAGTATCTCTTGCAATATATCTAAAACGTTTAAGTAATCTTCATTATGACAATAAACATTTAAATTTAAAGCTTTTATGATAAAAGTTTATTAGTTTATTTCTTTAAAGCCAGCACATTAACTTAATTGCAGCAGGAAACTTTTTAATAAAATAAAAACGCAATAGGTATTTATTTAATACTCTTACGCTCTTGCTCTTTTGCATACGTACATAATTTCTATATATTTCAAGTATGACTTTTTATATTATAATTATCGTAAAATTTTTATAGATTCATACATAAATTGTCACTAATAACAGTAATAATAATTTGACGTTAGTATTTTTCTAAGTGTATGATCAGCAATGGCTTTTTTTTTTGCATTTTGTAAATAAGCGCTTGATTTTTATTGCCATTTAAATAAACAGTTACGCATGTTCTTTGTAAAAGTGTATGCGATGCGCTCTCTTTTTGTTTCCTCCTCTTTATCACTCTCAGCGAAATTTAATAACCATCAGAATTCTCCCGTTACTCTTAAGATTACACAAACAACTGCCGCCACTACACTAACAAGTGTTTCAACTGGAAATAAAACAACAGTTACATTTTGTTTGTGTTTTTTTTACATGTGTTGTTTTTAATCTTTGATATTTTGTTATTTATTTTATACAAACGGCCTTTAACGACCTTGCAAATATAGAAGTGTGCGTGTGTATGCCGGTAACTGTATTTGGGTTTGTGATTATGAATAAAGATATCTAATAGGTAGGTATTTAAGTGTTTTAAAGTTTTTTTTTGAGTTGGTAAAAAATACTCGTATTTAACATGTACGAGTACATACATACAGACTTATGTAAAAACATGTATAGGCATGCATATATATTTTTTTCTTTTGCCGCAGCATTTTTTGAAAGCTTGTAGGGTGCGGTATTTTTGTGATATTTTTCAGATTTTTCGGAATAGTTTTAGAGGCCGCTAAAATCGATTTTAAACAAAAAATCGGGTGTTCTCGACTTTTTTTTTTAATTTTGTTCATTATGCGACCCATTAGCACGACTTTTTTTTTGTTACTAAGACAATTATTTTAAAGAAAACTGTTCGAACTTTACTGTGCAGATATTATAAGCTTGTGTTATTTTGTTTTGCTCATTTGGGTACCCTTTATGAAATTTTTTGTAAATTTAGTATGAATTTTAAAAATAATGTCTTGAAACTCTTTAAATTTCTATTAAAGTTAAAAAATTAATGATACAGTTTGAAAGGTGGATAGAACATTAGTTGATTTTTTTCATTTATTTTACTTCAAATATTTGTGTTAACTTCATTTGATTTTCATATTAATTTATCGTAATCGACATGTTATTGAAAATATACTTTTTTATTGAAATTAAAATTTAATGGGCCCACCCGTAGTTTAGAATTATCAAAATGCCAAAATTTTTGATAACTTTTAAGATACATTTTGTAAAATGTTATCGTAGGGAACAATTTATATGTACCATATATGTATGTATGTATGTATGTATACATTAGAGTGGCCGTTATTTTTTTAATTTCTTATATTCTCTCCCCCCAAAATAGGTTCAGCTTATCGTAAAAAAATACAAAAAAAAATTTCATAGCGATAAGTTGTGTTTTAGGGGGTGCGTCTGCTCCACAAAGTTGGCCAACAAGAACATTTATTCAATGCAATATCGTTACCTTAATACAAAAAGGCCCTAACTCATTATTTTTTTTAAAAACAAGATTTTTGCATCTTTCGATACATTCTTCTATTGAAATATACTAAAAATCGACTTAAAAAAATAATGAGTTAGTTGAAATAGTGTTTTTACATACAACAAGTTACATACGAAACTCTTTGACGCGTTTGCCGCATAAAGTTGGCAAACTTTCAACTTTTCAACGCGTTGTATTGTTTTGACAACTAATCAGCCGACAATAAATAAGGAAAAATTTAAAAAAATTAGAATCATTGAGTAAAAACTTATTGAAGAGCTTGAAAAACATACAGTTTTGGATAAAAATAAATAAGTAAAAAAGCTGAAAGAAAAAGGCGTTTATAACGCGTGTTGTATAACTTGCCATTTTTTCAGGCGGTAAAGTTTTCAAACGCACGGTACTTGTTGACGAAATGATGCGTGTTATGTACTTCTACCTTTAGAGTGTAAACCTGCTAAATCACTTTAACCACTTTAACCACATTTTACAGGAGAGGCAAAATACTGTTAACATTTTCTATACATATCATAAGAAATTAGCCTAATAAATAAGTTTTTCCAATATGTCGAGTCTTAAATTAAAATAAATATTTTAGTCAATCGATGAGGTGGCTCCAATGGCATTAAAATGTCATTTTTTATAAAAAGTAGATTTAGCGGGTTTACACTCCAAGCTGATGATGTATTTATACATTTCTTTTCTAAAGAGACTTATTTATACATATATAAATAAAAGTAATTAGCCTATTTAATTTCAAATTCTCTATAAATAATAAGAAAAATGATTGAGCTCAAGACGAGATTTACAACCAAAATAGCAGTAGCTCATTATTTATTGGTCTGACCTGTGCCAAAAAATAAAAGAAATTTAAAAGAGCGCAGCAGCCACTGTTGAATATGACAAAGAATTAATCGTCTATGATAAACGAATCCAAATAATAGAGCCAAACTTTTGAAATTGATTTTTACGACTCAAGGTCGTCAAACGAGTTATAAAATACTCTGGGGTGATGGATTTTTTTTCATTATATTTATTTTATATTATTTTTTTTACGGATTTCTGTTAAATAATCGTAAATATCACAATATTAGATTTGAGATACGGCTTCAAGATGTTAAGTTATATAAACACACACGAGATAGCCAGACAGACGAACAGACAGACCGTCATACATATGTATGTATGAACGGTCACAACAACCATCAAATGACAAATGTTAAAATCAAACAGCAATAACAACAGACAAACGTACTAATCTGCTGCTATTGAGAAGAAAAAAAATTAACCACAAAAATCCAACCGCAAAAATCAATTTTTTGTTTAAATATGATCATTTCGTTCACTTGGCGCCGCATTAGAAACTTAATTAAACACAAAGTGACACACACACACACACGCACACACATACATAGATAGGGGAAAATACCTATTCAAACGATTCATTGGAATAAGCACAAATAAATGTCGAGTTTAAAGTGATTTAAAAAGTGCTGTACACTGAAAATTATATGTGAGTGAATGGATGCGTGACTGGAGGTCACTGGATTAAAATTTAAATAACAAAAATTAAAAATTTTAAAAACCCCCGACTTTTTTCAGAAAAGATGTTATATCTTCTAAACGGCTGGACCGATTTTTTTCAAACATAGCTAAGAACCCTCTCGATCAAGTCATCTTTCAAACAGAAAAAACTAAATGAAAATCGGTCCAGCCGTTTGGCCTGTATGTGGACACAGACAGACACACAGATACACAGATACACAGATACACAGACACACACTACAAACTTATAACACCCCTTTTTTTAGTCGGGGGTTAAAAAGATAAGTCGCAAGTCATAGTGAAAAAAATCACGCAAAATTAATTAATATTTTAACCAGGGGTGCTTTCGAATATGCATATTACGGAGGTACCATTAACTCAAAATCAGCTTACCTCGAGTTAAGCACTTTTCCTTTTTGCCACAGAATTGTTGATGGAAAAAATTTCGCTACCAAAATAATTTTTAACTGTTCGCGCTATTAAAAAGAGGAAGACGCTGAAATATTTGGGATTATTTTTACGTTGATGCTCGTATGGAAGTTTGTATATATGTATTTGTAAAAGTGTGTGTGTGTGTGTGTGTGTGTGTGTATGTTCGTATGCGTGTGTTTGCCTTTCATAACTTAAGAATGGCTTAAAGCGGCCCATACACTACAACAGCATGCACGCACAATCAAGCGATTGAGCATTCATGCTCGAGCCACACAACATACCAGCAAGCTGGTACAATATTCATTTCATACAAAATTTCGGGTGGTTATGAATAGTGACACATATTTTGTTGCAATTATTATTGGTATGTTGTTAAAATTAGCAGCTATGTATAACTAAAGTTCTAAAATTCTGTTTACCATTGAAACAAATTATATTTCAACAAATTATATTACTTAAAAGCATGTTTGCTCCATGACAACTTTGCTCAACTAAGCTATTTTCACCACATACCACACCAGCGAGCTGGTACCATCAGCAAAATATCAAACTCTACTTGACATCGCTACAGCAAACCGTACAATCGTACAAAATGCCCATACACGACCAAACCGCTGGCACAAACACTTGATTGCGCATGCATGCTGTTGTAGTGTATGGGCCCCTTAACCGATCGTATTCTCGAATTCGTGGTGTTCTAAGATCATTGACCTAACTCCTTTCTCTTGAAATATGTAAATAACACAAAATGAATTGTTCGAAAAGGTTGCCTTCTCAAATAAATTTTAGGCAACTTAAACAATAGTATGCAAAATCAAGTCTAATCAAATCAAATCGACTGCAAGCACTGTTGCCAGAACTTTTAGGGATGAAATCGTCAAAAACTACATATTTTTCTGCAAAAAATCATCAAAATCGTCAAGTCATTTTAGAAAATCGTCAAAAAAACGTCAAATCAAATATATTCAATTTTTTGTATTTTAATTGTCTTATTACAAAAACTATTACAATGGTTCAAACTTATTAACTATGCTTTCAACAAATATACACATATACATTAAATATATGTATATTACCTAAACATGAAAACCATTAAAACTAAAAATAAAAGTTAAAACAACTTAAAATGAAATCAGAATTCACATCGTACATATATATTTATTTTTAAAACAGATAATTTATAAAAAAAAAATAAGCATTTTTGTTATAGAAACATTTTATGTATAAATATCAGAATTTAATATTTCGAACACAAAAAAATCATACCATAACAAAAAACCAACTCTAAAAATGCAATACTAAAAAAAGTTGCCATATATGTTAAATTTAGAAAAATCGTAATTTCTGGACCTGAAATCGTCACTAGTGTATTTTGAGAGGTGAAAATCGTCAAAATGCAGAGAAATCGTCAATTCTGGCAACAGTGACTGCAAGTCTGATCAAAATCGATAATTTAAGAGAGTGTCTAGAACGGTCGGCATTTTTCGTGATTGTGGGGCCACAAGGAATTTTTTTTACAATTCAAATTTAGGATTTGTTACGATTTAGAAAATGTATACTGAAAATTTTGTAAAAACATTAAAACGAGGGGTATGAAAAGTTCACAAACAGCGTTACCTAATATGTGAGTAGCCCGTAAGTGCAAATCAAAAAGGTTGATAATTTGAATTGTGAACTAAATTCGAATTTTCGAACATGCCTATTTACTTATATGTACACATATTAAGTTTTTGTTTTCGAAGACTAATGCTTTTTGATATGCAGAAATCGAAAAAAATTAAAAACAAATAAAATTTTGACCTTAAATTAAAATTTTCGAACATACATTTTAAATTTTCTTTTATACGTTTTAATATTAAATACTAGTATTTTTTAATTAAAAAATTTTAAGTCCATCAAAAATATAATTTTTAAATTTTAATTTCGAAATTGAGTTCGAATTTTCTAACAAATAAATTTATTAATATATTGCATGAAAAATGGAAAATCAGTCAGAAACTCTAAATTAAACTGCAATACTGAACTGAACTATGAAAACTTCGAATTTTCGTACATGCCTTTTAACTCATATATTAAATGTTTTTGAACACTCATACTATTTTATATGAAGAAATCGAAAAAGTTAAAAATCAAATCAAAACTTTCGAACATTTATGATTTATTTTATTTTATATAAACCATTCGAAAATCCGTTTCACTTAAGTTAAAATTTTCGAACATGCATGATTATTTTATTTTATATGAAAAAAAAACTGAAAATCCATTTCAAATACATACATACATATATACGTATGCAAAAACAATTTTTCGAAATTAAGTTCGAACTTTCGAAATGAAGTTCGAATTTTCGAAAATTTATTAATGCATGAAAAATGGAAAATCAGTCAGCAGCTGAGACAATAAACACGATTAAGGACATTTAAAGAGTTGCCAAAGCTGAATATGTGTATAAAGACCGATTCTGAATAAAAATTCTCGGGAAATTGTTTAAGATTTTTTTTTGCAAGTTTTCGAGTACCTAACTGACGGAATATTCATTCCTCACTCTTACGTGCGAGAACTGTAGAGTGTTGCAAATCACTCGTACAATGTGGAAACAGATGAAGTGTTGTAGTGCCATTAGTTTTTCATTATTTTTGGAAAATCGATTACCCAATAACTTTTTATCTTTAAGCTAATTTTATTTGATACTTAAAATAATCTTTAAGCATCAAATACTAAAATTGAACATACTTAAGTTATTTAAAGATTAAAATTTATAACATCAATGTAAAATTTTTCGTGTGTATAATAAATATTAGAGATTTAAAAAATTAATTCCTGAAACGATATACATGTGTAGATATCTCATTGCATAGATGAAACAATTCATGCATACAGTGCAGATTTGGCCATAAAGCCGATTCATTAACTGACTGAATTAGTGGAATGTATTGCGAGACATCTGTTGATAGCAAACATATGACAATCACTATTGCTGTGACTTGTGCTGCAGCAAATGCCACGCCACTTGATCCCTGATGGAGTCTGCACAACAACCAGTTCGGAAAAAATAATCAAGTGCTCAAATTATCAGTAGATAGATTTAGTTGATAAGACACCTACCAACACTTGAACTAATAAGACTTTCTTAAAAAATTTAATATTTTTTAATGCTACCAAGTGCATGTATGGATGTAAATATGTACTTTAGCACGTACGTATGTATGTATGTATGTAGTTAATGAAGCCGTCTAAATAATCTATGTTTGTTGGCTAAAAGCACCAGCAATAAAAACAACAATAGCAGCAACGCTAAAGAGTGTTAACATCAGCAGCCGTTAATACGGGCGAATCTTAATGTAATGCCCAGCAAAAGTAAAGCTTAAAATCTTTAAATTTTATGTGAAACTTAAAGCTAAAACATGAGCTCCAAATGTCTCTAAGCTGCATCGGCACCAGCTTTGGCTCCAACTGCAAACTGCAGCAACAGCAGCAGCATCACATTAAACACAATCAATATTTAGCACAACAGCTTTGAATAGAATTTTTGCGGCTACTGGTCGTAAGTTGCATGTGCAGTGCGCGTGTGTGTAGTTTCGCCAGCGGCAGTGATGGCCACAATAACAAGAGTTGTGTCTATTTAGCTGTCGCCAGCCAGTCAGTCGACCCTCAGGCAAAAAAAAAAAAAAAACCAACAACAGATAGGAAAAAGTTTCGCCTCCTAACATACCTAGCCGTTTTCTAGGCCCTTTAGAAGAAACAAAGTTATACATAAATAAAAATCATTACAACTAATCAAGTTGGCAGACTTGAAAAAAAACTATTTCGCTACTTCTCTTCTTTAGCCAGAGAATGGCGGAGAGTAGGCGAGCATTGGAGAGCATTAGAAATGTATAGAAAAAAGATTAATTAGTTGAAATGATCGTCAATTGCTTTTGAAATATTTCAATAAATCATAAGATAAGAGCGTAATGAATAAAATTATAATATTGTTAGAAATAAAGGAAACACGTTTGCATTAAAACCAATTACCGTTTAATTTATTGTTTTAACGAGAGAACACAAAAAAGTGGCAATAAATTAGATTAGTTTGTTTGTTGCTGTTGTATTATTACGGAATTGTTAACAAATGCAAAAAATTGAGGGAACAATAACAGAACTCAAATCACAAAATGATATTAGGCTGATCGTCTCGGTTTTTCAACCGGTTTGAAAATCCGGTTTTTTCACAATACGGTTGTCGGTTTTTTCAAAAAGTTGATTTTTCGATTGTCGAATAGTCCGGGGTTCTTTACAATTTAAAACTCGGCTTTTCGATTTGTAAATTTTATTTTAAAATTAGTTTTTACTTTGTTAAAACTTAGATCAAGGTGTTCTGTTGATTTTCCTAAGTATTTTTTTTTCAGTGTAAAAGTTCTAAGCGTTTTTTGAGCATGGCAACACTTACTGGTGATAGCAGAGGCGAATTAAATTGACCTTATGGTGTGCAATCGATGTCAAAATCTATTTACAAAAAGTGTTTTTTTTTAGTTTTGTTGATATTTTGCTTCATATTTTATATAGAGGTAGATATGCACCTTGGCCATACATTCATATGTATATCTATTTTATATACATATGTACTATACATAAGTATATGAAGTTAATTTTTATGTTTTCCCTTTAATTTTTGTATTGTTTTATAGTATTTACATGAAGTGCAGTCGTAAAGCAGCTCTGGGCGAGTCAACATCACGTGTCGTTGGCAATTATTTCTTAAATGCAACCAGGCCACTGTTGTTTATTGGCCTTCGAGAGTTTTGCGTCTCACTCGCACTGATTGACTGATCTACCATGGACTACCGTATAATCTTGCGGTTCTTTTGTGGAATTTCCTTAACAACCACGTCACAAAACACACACAGAAAAATTTTTAGCCAAAATGCTTCCAATTAAATCAATTAATACTGTTTCAAACAATTTTATAATTGTTCCTATTAAATTTTGTTGATTCAAAACAAAAAAGTTTAATGTTTGTATGGATGTTAGCAAATATGCATACATACAGACGAATATTAAACGTTTGTACGCATTATTAAAAATTCAACCAATTTTTTGATTGTTTGAATTAACTTTGTTTAATGAAAAAAATATTTTAGTTTGTGTTTGTGCTTGTTCATGTTTTCATTGAAGTGTGTCAGCCTGTTATTCTAGAAGTACCAAGTTCGAAGCATGACAGCACTGTAAGTTAAAAAATAAAATAAGAACATATGTGCAAAAACATATGTGCAAAAATAAATAAATAAAAAAAAAAATTACTATTTAAAATTTTTTTTATTTTTATTTTTTTTAAAATTTATACATTTCAATTACTTTTATTAATTCATTCAATGAACAATTTAATTATTTAAAATCTCTAAATTCAATTATTAATTTAATTGGGCCAATTAATCATTTGCTTAAAATAAACGCGTACTTTCAATTAACTCTATTAATTGATCTCAAACAGCAACAAAACCTCATTTTTACAAATTAATTAATTGATATTACCAATTTGTTTGCAGGACGAAAATCAGTAGAGGATTTAATTAATAGTACAAATTTCTAATTAAAATATTAATGAAAGTTGATTTTAAGTTTTTTCTGTGCACAGAAGCGTCACGAGGCGGAAGATACGGGTATTTTTCTGTTTGTCTCGTTTTTCCTCAAATTTTGTCGTCGTTTTTGTTTTGATACGTCTTTCTAGTGCAGTAAATGTTTATTAACTGTGTTAATTGGTAAGTAGCAATACACTACAGTATCAAATACACTATACTTTTCTCTTTCTTCCACGAATTTAAAAAAAAACTGATTGGAGCTTTTTTATCTGTCACTTTCTTCACTTCTGTGTATTATGTGACCACGTTGCTACTTCCTATATAAAGGCATAGGTCGTGTACAGTCAGTCACAAAAATATTTTTAAGAATACTGTTAATAACATCAAGGAAATATGGTCTTAGTCACCCGTCCATTTTTGTGCAACCATACTCTGCAAATTTACTTTGTAGAATATGTACTATAAATAAATAAATAAAATAATACATGAAGTGTTAACTCTTTTTTTTTCAAATAAAGCAATTTAAAATCAAAACTTTTATGTAATAATTTTCTTAGTAAAATAATTGTGAAAACCAAAACTGGGGTTTTCATAAGATCAAATATTCGAACTATTCGAAAACCCTGTTTCTGTAGAAAGTCGAATAATCGATCCCCTAGTATTATGGCCGACGCACAACGAATCCGTCATACGTTAAACTTCGCCTTTTTCAATTGACAGCTAAGTTGAAATACATGATTTCTTATGAGGTCTGTTACATTCAGTACGTGTCCGTTAACGTAAAGTATCAAAATTGCTGAACTTTTAAATTTTTGCTTACGTTGAGTATTTTCACAGTTATTGGTTGGTTATTTTCTTGGTATGTTCTGATTAGGTTTTTGTGTTTTATGGCAGCAAAAATAAAATTAAAGAAAATAAATAAACGAAATAAATAAAAAATTTTTAATTTAATAAATAAAATGAAGAATCAACCTTCCGTTAATGAAGTACTTATTGTACCAACCTTCTCCGTCGTTGCGTTAATATCAGTTGAAAAATGTGAAATTTAACGTATGGCGGATCAATTGTGAGCCGGCCTTTAGCCTTTCATTTTTAAAATAAACCAAGTAAAGTTTAAAAAAAGAAATGTGAGTCCGATCACAGAGGAGATGTGTAAACATCTAGTAATGAAAATTTTTTTTAAGTTGGAAGTACTTATGCTTCTGGTATCTTTTTTTAAATTAATTGATTAAAAGTATCAAAACTTTCAATATTGTAAATACGTAGGAATTTGTTGATTTTTGTTTGTTTTATTAAACTTATTTGGTTAGTAAATGGGCACACTGCAGTATATGTATACATATGTACTGCATTCAAAATTGCAGTAAGAAGTAATGCTAATGAAATTTAATTTGTATTACCAGTAAAATCGTAGGGCCGTAATCATAATAAAATTGTAGCAAGTGGCAAAGTTTTTTCATTCAAATTTTGAAACTTTTGTATGAAAATCATTTAGCCACTTGGTAGAATTTCATTATGAATACAGGCATTACTGATTACTGAAAATTCAATGCACCTCATCATATAACAAATCCATTAGGCAATTTATAAAAATTGTAGAAAAAAATTTGAGTAATCAGTAAAAATTTACTTGTTAAAAAATGTTTATTATTTTTACTGAAACTTTAGTGGTACTGCAGTGCTCATTTATGGTAAATGCCTTTACTTTTACTTTTTAATTTTTAATTCCTGTTGTTCATCGTTTAGTTGTTGCTGTCCTTGTTGTTGTGTACGCATTGCAATTAAAATAAATTCAGTAAAGTGCGACTTTGACTCGCGCAAATTTGGTTTTGAGCATTTTTTTGATTTAGCTTTCTTCCTTTTTTAAGTTTTTTCAGTTTAAACGATTTTTTCAGCGATAAATTTTTTCTCGTTTTGGCGTTTTTTTTTCTCTTTTTGGGTTTTTTTTAATTTCTGCAATTTTTTTCATTTTGGCGACTTTTTCCTTTTGGCGATTTTTTTCTGTTTTTGGGGTTTTTTCATTTTGGCGATTTTTTTCATTGGGGCGATTTTTTCTGTTTTTGGCGTTTTTTTTATTTAGGCGATTTTTTCATTTTGGCGATTTTTTCATTTTGGCGATTTTTTTGTTTAAGGGCTTTTTATTTTGGCGATTTTTCCGGTTTTTTTGCGATTTATTTTAGTCCTAGAAATTTTTTTTAATTTGGTGCTTTTTTCGTTTTGGCGATTTTTTTTGTTTTGGCGATTTTTTAGATTAGGCGATTTTATTTTTTTTTTTGATTTTTTAGTTTTACCGTTTTTGAAAATTTCAAGAGTTTTGCTCTTACGGTTTCCAAGATACAGCAAGTTGTCAAAATTACAAAGTCAAAATTGCATTAACTGATGGAACACCCATTGATTTAAATTTAGTGTTAATTGTTGTAGTCTGTATAAAAATACACTAACTTTTAAAATTTCAAGTGTATGTATATTACATGGGATTTTAAAATTTTTCGTTGCTCGTTTTGGAACACCCTTTAGTTTTTAACTCTCATGTATTTGTTGTTGTAGTGGCCAAATGTCTACATATTTTGTCCAAATTTCAAGTCCGTAGCTCTTACGGTTCATTTTCACCTTTGGTGTACGGAACCCTAATAAAGCAATTGTCAAGTTAAATAAAACAAACAAAAACCAGCAAATTCGTATGCATTTATAATATTTTAAATAAGTTTGTATTGCTTCTTTCAAACACTAATACACTCATACATATGTAGCTCACACCGATTTGACAACGCGGTGTGAATCTCAGCAAAATTTGTGATTGTATTGTGAAAAAGAATTTTACCCCCTAGCGTATAGATCATCAAAAAATTAGTAACACAGTTGCAACATTTAGAACCACTTCCAGTTTTTATTATTAATAAAATCAAACCATTTTTTAAAGCTGCATGTTAACATGCTGTCCTTTAACTTAAGTTAAAAAATAATCACAGATAAGGCTTTAAGTTTAATCGTGGGTGCAAAGCAACTGGCCTTCTCTCCTTACTAGGAAGTTTTACCCATTTTTGTGGCCATAATTAATAACAGACCAGAGGCATTACCGACTTAAATATTTATTTTTTTTTTTTTGGAATCTAGCTTTTGTCACTTAATTTTACGAAGAAAAAAATTTATCACTCACGCTCACTCTTCTCACGCGTGACAACTTTTGACGTATATTAATAAAAAAACTCACCTAGGACATTTTTATGTTAGCTAAATTCAAAAATTTTTTGGGTTGAAGTCTACTGGCATATAGACAATGCTTAACTATAGAAACAAACAAAATTTTAAAATTTCCTATTTTTTCCCTAAGAATATAAAATCATGAGGTTTTACTTTAAGTGCAGTTTCATATCCTCCGACCACAGCCAAGATCATTGTAATTACCTGAGCATTTTCACTGCTAGATTTAGCATATTCTTTAGTTAAAAAAAAGCGTTAAAGTTTTGCAAAAACCCTTTTCGTTTTGTACAATATTTTAGCAGATATTTTAGACCGATTCAGCATGCTCCCATCATTATTTTCTGGCAACACTGGTCAAGTTCATTGCTGTTGCTGTAATATTTTTTAAACGAAATTTATTTAAATGTTTTTGGAGATGTCTTTAAACTTGATTGTGTTTTTCTTCTTCTTTAATTTCATGCTAAATATTTGTTGTTGTAATTTGAATTCCATTTCGTCTTTTTGTTTTAAAGTGGGCGTAACCAAAAAGTGTCTTGGCGCCACCTTACTTTAAAATTTACCTGTCGCTGTTATTGTTATTTAACTTCTTTCTTTTTCTTAAATTTTTGTTTGAGGAATTCGTTGTTGACTTTATTTTTGCTTTTATTGGTTATGGCTGTAATGAATTGTTGTTGTATTTCTTCTTATTCAAACCTGATCAATGTCGTGTTGGTACGAGTATTTTCAGCAATATTGATTTTGTTTAAGTCAGTAACTAAGTAATTAATTTTTTAGTGCACGTTTGTTTAATCTGTAATGAATAATAAACTGTTTTGAAAGCATTTCTTTTCATCCAGTCGCGGTTTTATTTTCGAGAATGTAAAAAACTTTAATGTATAGTCGCTCAAAGTGCAACTAGTGTGCCGAACTTTAATTAGCCTCTTATATAAATTAATTTACATTCCCAATTACATATCTCTCGATGGCAAGCACTGTTTTAATCAACGGGAATTCACACCAGCAAAACTTTCGGAAATTCTTTCACGGTAGGAAGTTTGGCAATAACAAATATGCATACATGCTTTTTCTGAAGTGTTGCATTTAATATCAAAACGAGTTCACCTGGTATGAATTCGCCGCGGTTTAAATCTTAGTTTTTTTTACCAGAATTTTGCTTTTATTACTTCCTGTTCAACATTTTTCAAATGTTCATTATTAAATTAAAATTTTCGAATATGCATGATTAATTTCATTTTATATGCCATAAATGGAAAATACATTTCAAATACATTCATGTGTTTTAATATTAAATACTATTATTTTGTAGGAAAAAAATTTAAAATCGACTAAAAACATCATTTTTATACTATATTAAACATTTCGAAATTGAGTTCGAATTTTCGGAAATTAAGTTCGAATTTTCGAAATTAAGTTCGAATTTTCGAACACACAAATTTGTTACTATATTGCACGAAAAATGCAAAATCAGACAAAGCCTCTTTATTAAACTGCTATACCTGATCAAAAATTTAAATAAAGAGTCAATAAATAAATATACAATTAAGGTTCTATACAGAGTTGCCACAGCTAAACATGTGTATAAATAAAGCCCAATTTTAAATAAAAATTCTCTATATACATACATACATACATGTTTTTTTGGAAAAATGTAATAATACATTCCACGTGCTTCTAGTCAACAGATTTGTACGAAACTAGACACACAATCTGATCTGTGAAAAATACGTAATATTTCATATCAAAAAGTGGGCAGGTTCACGCCTATTAAAATTTAATATTACATTTTACATGTTTTACTAATTTTCACAAAACTAGACACACACTCTTAGCACTGTTAAATACTTAATCTTTTTTTTAACAAAGTAGGCGGAGCTACCTACACCCATTACAATTTAATGTAATATTTCATGTGATTTTAATAACCGATTTTCATAAAACCTGGCAGACACTAACAAGAAGAAGACTTAATATGAAGAAGACTTAATATGGGCGGGTTACGCCCACTTAAATTAATTTTTATATTTCACTTGCTTGTACTGATTTTTACCTGGTACACACCTAAACCTCTAAAAATACTCAATCTTACATTTGATAAAGTGGGCGGGGATGCGCCCCTTTAAAATTTAATATGTATTATATATCGCGTGCTTCTACTTATCCGAATTTTTAAGAAACTTGGGCACACACTCACTCTAAGCTCTGAAAGACTCCATCTTAATTTTAAAGAAAGTGGGCGGGGCTACGCCCATGAAAGGCTAGTATTAAATTATACTTCTGCTTACCGGGTTTCCACAAAACTTGGCAAACACTTTTGGCCAATGTTCAGGGCAGGACCTAAATGGGACCTAAATGGGTCCTGCCCATTTAGGCATAATATATATTATATTTCACGTGCTTCTGATTGAACGATCTTTTACGTAACTTGACACACACTTTGTGATCTGAAAGTGACCCGATGTTGAGTTACGAAAAGTGGGCGGATGCTAATATTAGCAAAATTGTGCGTGACTACGCCCCTTAAAACATAAAATTTCCACCATAGATTAAAAAAATAAAAAAAAGTTGAACCGACTTAAAAAACAAGCGCTAAAATATTAAAAATAATTTAGATTCAGTTAAATAAAACATTTTTATATGTATTCCTTATAATGCTATTCAAAGTCGGTGACAATAACCATGATAACTAAACTCATAAATAAGTAAATACAGAATTTGCTAAAGTGATTGGCACCGACTTCCAATAGCACGTAGGGAACACGTATAAAAAAGTTTGATTTAACTGAAGCTAAATTATTTTTAAAGTTTTAGTGCTTATTTTTGAAGACGGTTAATTTTTTTTTGAGTTGTATTTATGGCATGGAATCAATTTTAAATTGTTATTTCTAGTTTAATTAATAAATCAAGGTTAAACTATGGCTTGAACTTAAAAATTTTCTTTTATTTTCAAGTCTGTAGATTTAATTAAATATCAAAAGTACACACAAATGGGATGAAGCAATAATTCATTGATGTACTCCTGCTCCTATATGTAGGTATGTATGTATATTGTAGTTTTATTAAAGAGTTTTGATTACATTCATGACAGACAGTTTTTAAATTAATGAATCTTTGAGATGGGGGAAAGATCTTGGTAATTAAAAGTTTAGCGTTTTCTTTTGGTAATTTTTGGATGAAGAGACAGAAATAATTTATGTTTAAAAAGGGTTGCAAAAAAAATAAAGTAACACGCAAATTTTTTTTGAAGAGATTGTTGCATATTTCATTAAAGGCGAGTGTTTCACCATTAATATTGCTTTCACCAATAGTTATAAGCAACAGAAAGATTTCGATATAAATAAATACTTACAACATACATTCAGTTTAACTTTGACTGGTTATTTTAGAATTTCATCTTTTGTCAAACGATTTTAAAAACTTTTTTTGTACGAGAGGGAATAGCTGCCGGTTCATTAAAATTTCAAATTAAAATCTCTTAAATACAAATGTTGCCTATTTAAAGTTGTGCCCACATTGCCACTTGTAATAATAATATGTGGTATTTGAAAAAGTGGGCCAGGTCACTCCCATTAAAATTAAATATGTATTATATTTCATGTTCACAATCTTGTGCAAATGGTCTTGTACAGTTGCATGTGCAAAATGTTATAGTATATTGATACTTTCCACTAAGAATTGTTAAGTGATTGTGAATTGGACTATTATATTTCATGTGTATTGAAATAAATTCAGTAAAGTGCGACTATGACTCGCGCACATAGGGTTCCGTACGAACACTAGATATGTAATTTAATACAAACTTCATCCTATATAATATATAGTTTTGGCATTTTTTTCGTTTTTGGGGTCTTTTCTGTTTTTTTTTTTGTTTTGTCGTTTTTTGCGTTTTTTCGGTTTTGGCGATCTTTTTAAGTTTTGGCTCTTTTTTAGTTTAGACACTTTATTTTCTTGTTTTGGCGATTTTTCCGGTTTTTTGGGGTTTTTTCATTTTGGCGTTTTTTTATATTTTTGTCGATTTTTTTTAATTTTTGCGATTTTTTGTTTATTTAATTTTTTTTTTAGTTTTGGCGACATTTTCGCGTTTTGGCGATTTTTTTTTAAATTTTTTGCATTTTTTTTCATTTTGGCGTTTTTTTTTCATTTTGGCGATTTTTTCGAATTTGGCGATTTATTTTAGTGTTAGAATTTTTTTTTAATTTTGGCGATTTTTTTCGTTTTGGCGATTTTTTTTAATTTTTGGCGATTTTTTTTTTTTTTTTTGGTTTGGCGATTTTATAATTTTCGGTTTTTTTAGTTTTACCGTTTTTGAAAATTTCAAGTGTTTGCCTCTTACGGTTTCCAAGATATAGCAAATTGTCAAAATTACATAGTCAAAATTGCATTAACTGATGGACCACCCTTTAATTTAAATTTTTTTAAATTTTAGTGTTAATTGTTGTAGTCTGTACAAAAATACACTAATTTTACAAATTTCAAGTTTCAATATACATATGTTCATACAATTGTATGTATATTACATGGGATTTTAACATATTTCATTGCTCGTTTTTGGAACACCCTTTAATTTTTGATTCTCATGTATTTGTTGTTGTAGCGGCCAAGGTTCTACATACTGTGTCCGAATTTCAGGTCCGTAGCTATTACGGTTCCTGAGAAAATACCGTGTGACGTACAGACGGACAGACGGACAGCGTAGCGAAAACAATAGGGTTCCTTTTCACCTTTGGTGTACGGAACCCTAAAAAGAGTTTACTACGAAAATTTGTGCGCCAGTAATAATAACCACACCTATTGTGAATGTGAAGTTGAATTTTTGTTTCCATGAAATTTATATTCCCCACAAAGGGAAAATTCTATTGTGAGTCTCCCGTGAATTTTCCCCCGCTTTCAGTTTCAGGAAAGAAGATTTGTAAAGCTGCAACATTAATTGAAAATTAATGTAGAATATCGTCGCCATAAAATTTACAGCATATAAACCAAAATTGTTAATACTATATATAAAAAAAAGGTGTTGTAGGGAATTATTGATAAAAATTGTGAACATTATTTACCGATCTTTCATTCGATATGAATTGAAAATACTGAACTAAAGGCCGATTAAGAAATTATTCCTGATTAAATCAAAAGATTTCTGTACTTTATATCCAATATATTATGCCATATACCAATATTATATACACACACACATTCAACTTTATTTGTGCAATATTAATTATTGAACAATAATATTTACAGAACTTAGTTCACATTTTAAAATTTTGTGTTTCAAAAACACATATTATTATTATTACATTATATTATAATATATCATGAACTTGAATCTATCTTGGGTTCTTGCTGCGCCAATTTATGATTGTAGTTAAACATTATATATCTCTTAATTCCCTAAAGCCGATGCTTACAAAAATTTTTGGACATCTTCTTAAGCTTCTGTGATGAAACCAACTTGCATTTGTAAATATGGGCGGGACCATGTCTATTAAAATTTAGATATAATAAATAAATAAATAAATATTTTTCATAATTCCACCCAAACAAGTTTAATTAAATTTTGGACACAACTTGAGATCTAGAGTCACTGGCCATTTAAATTTTATATTATCATGCATGTAGTGCTAAATTTTTTTTAAAGTTATAATAAGTCCACAATGTGAAAATGAATAATCAGCAGTAAAAATTTAAAAAAAAAATATCAATGCTAAAATTTGTCTGAGAGTGTTGTGATATTAATTAAAAACAGAATTATTTGAAACTTGATATCGAAATGTGGAAGGAAGAAAAATTTTATTTAATAACAACAGTTACCCTCGTTTGTTTAATGTTCCATCACCATAATTCATAACGGACAAAAATATCACTTAACTTCTTGCAATATTCTTTAATAAATTTTTTTTCTTGCCAATAATTTCAAAACTCTTATTCCACAATACAGACATAAATTATTGAAAAAAAAAAAACAAATTTTTGTTTTCCTCTATTTTGATTTTATTTAATTTGGCATGATTTCATTTGCTGGCTTAATGGTCAGTTGCTGATCATTTTTTTTTTTATTTTACATTTGATTTTTTAATTTCAAGTTGGGCCAAAGTTATTGACCTGCTTTAAGCAGTTCAGAAATAAACTTTGCCACTGAAATATCAGTTTCATTTCCCTCTTATGACAACAAAAAATAAACAACTAAAAAGAGCAGAAACTTTTATAATCATCATTGCTGTTAAAACTATAATAATTTATGTTTAAATTTATGTTTTTTTTTTGGAAACACAACTTTACGCATTTTTTATTTTTATTTTTGTTCCTTCATTCAATTGTATTTTGTGTTGCAGCAACATAAAAATTGCATGCACTCTGACTTTGTATTTGCAGCACAAGAAGAAGTCAAAATGTTTGTCATGTTAGGCGCCAGTTTATGTCACTTAACAAATTCCATTGTACTGATTCACAGAGCGTGAGTGAGTGAGTTGGGTTTAAACAAGGAGACCGATTCCTTTTTTAAGAAAACATACATATGTATGTTTATTTATTTTTGGTTTCTTTTTTTTAACTTAAACCAACTGACAACATCACATAATTTGTTTGGCTGTCATTTTTGTTTTTCCATAATTTCTGTTCTTATTTTTTGACTTTGTTCTGGCTGGTCATTTTGTTCATCCTTAAAATGCAAATGTTTATTGCCTTGCAAATAAGAAAACTACAGAAAAAGAAAACTTACTATCGTAAGCTAAAATGCAAAAAGGCGAAACTAAGAAAAATATAATTTTACAGGAGAAGCAAGAAACTAAACAAACTTGTAGTTAACAGGTATGTTCTCACACTCGCAAGGTTTTCAAATCGCATGTGAGTTGCAAATCGCTAAACTTGTTTCTACATGTTCTGTAACTCATGCGTTTTGCTTGCGACTTGTCATATTGATTTATGCTTAAATCGCCAGAGCATAAGGGAACAATGGAGAGGAAAAATGAGCAAAATAAAAAAGCTTTTTTTAAATTTAATATATTTTATTAAAATTGTCAGCAAAATCGTCTAGTTTTGATACAAATAAAAAGAAAACATATTTAATTTAATATATTTATCATTGTATTGTTTGTTTAAAGTTCAGTTTATTGTAATTTCATCAGTTCACTTCAGTATACCCTTGCGAGTTCAACTCGCCAAAATTCTGGCGTTTGCGATTTACAGAATACCAATCTTGCGAGTTCAAGTCATAATCGCAAATATTATACGAGTTGCGAGTGTGAGAACATGCCTGTAAGTCTCCTTGTTTTTTTTTTTTTTTTTTTTTTTTTTGTTAATAAAAGCTTTTATTTTTATCCTAGAAGTGTAAAATATTGTCAAGACATGTAGTTTAATAGTATTCATAATATATAATAAAAAGCTCGATTTTGAATTTTTTGTTAGTTACGCCTTTTTGTCTTTTTAGCTGGACGGTAAATGTGTATGAACAATAAAAAATTAAACCGACTTTAAAAAAGATAAATAAAAAGGCTTAAAATAATTAATTATTTATCTATATGTCATTGCCTTAATATAGAAACGCCCTAGCTCATTATTTTTTTCAAATATTACCTACGGCAATTTGTAGAAAATAACAATAATTTTCAATGGGTAATTGAAGCTTTCAGAGCTTTCGCAGGCGTACTGGCGTACTGTTTTTATTTATTTGAGAGGTAGGGTATAGAACCCAATGTGTCCCTTTGTAAAACAAGTGGGCGGGGACACGCTCACAAATTTTTTTATTTGATTTTATGACACTCTACTTATTTCATTGCTGCGAAACCTAGTAAACACATTTCGTTCTTATAATTACACAATTTTAAAGTTGAAAAATGGGCGAGGCTACGCCCATAAATAATTTATTATTATATTTCATGTGGTTCTACTTAACCGATTTTGACGAAACATTCTATAGACCTTGAGCTCTGAAATACACACAATCTTGCATATAAAAAGTGGGCGGATACACGCCCATTAAAATTTTATATTTTATTTTAAGTGGTTCTACTTTACCGATTTTTACAAAACTTAACATACACCCTGAGATGTGGAAAACACACAATCTTGCATTTAAAAAAATGGGCGGGGGCACGCCCATTAAAATTTAATTTTATATCTTACGTACTTTTTTTTAACCAACTTATTTTCAAAAATTTTTTTTTTGTTTGGAAGAGTTTACTTCCAGTTTGGTTCCATACATTTTTTTCTCGAAAATGTTCTATTGTTCATTGAATGTTCATTGAAGTCGTTTTTTTGAGACAGAATTAGTTTTGTTATTTCGTTTAAAAAAAATATTTAAATTTTAATTAAAATGTGCTCCATAAACTTCCTTTTCCATCAAGTGCCCCTTAATAAAATTCAAATATTCAAAGGAAGAAAAAAAATTCATTATTGATTTATTTCTCAAAAGTTTTAAAGCCGTTTACCCTCCAAAACTAACAGTCACTGAATACAAAATCTTGCTGCTGCAAAGGAAAAAAAAAATAAAATTAAAACAAAAAACGTTTTTGTGACAACAGCAAATGGCAATGGCAAACGGCCAGGTCAAATAGTTAAATGTCAGTTACTGCCAAAAACTATTACAAACAGCTACAAAAAACGTGTTTTTGAATGAAACACGTAATAAGGAAAAAAAACTAAAGAACTTAAAGAAACTGTTAGCAACAAGAGCCAGATTATGTTGCATTTTGACAATTCAAAAAGAAATTCTTTAATTCCATTTGGTTTTTTTTTTTTTGATTTTTTGATTTATTGAAATAACTCTGCAATGGATTTTTAATGCAAAATTACAAACGACATACATGTTTACATTTCCGGTACATAATTTGAAAATATAATTCTGCAGCACTCTTTGTTTTTTAATTTTTATGCATATTTTCAATAAACCATTTAAATAGGAAAATAAGACATTATTGCGACTGATTTTTCTGTATTTATACTTTTATAATTGTTATATGAGCATATTTTTTTTAAATTATGGATACTTACCTCACAGGCACATTTAAAGCATTTGGAATTTTTTATGGCAATTTGAACTTCTTCGCCTTCATTGGCACACGATTCCAAAATACCTGTAATATAGAAAAAGACGAGAAAGAGAGAGTGAGAGTGAGATAGAGAACATAAATAATTGAAATAAATTTTCTGCAAATTTTTTAAATATTATGCATTAAACACATTCACCATGAATACAATACACATGTTTATATGACAGTGATTATTTTGAAGACAGCAAGGCAACAGGGTGGCAGGTTGTTGTCTATGCTAATTTTGTGATTGTAGTCCAATTAAACTAATTTCTATTTCTTTGGCTACAATGAGAAAATTCAGTGTTGCCAGTGTAATAGAAAATGTTGAATAAATGATATCGTACAATTATTTCATATTATTTAACAAAAAAAAATATCCAAAAATTGATGTAAAGCATAAATTGATTCATTTCTATACTTTTACGTCATATTAGTACATTTCAAAAGAGTAATTTAATTTTTATAAATGCGAAATATTTGAAGGTGGCAATCAGTGTGCACACTTCTACCGACATTCGGTAGATTCTACCGAATATGTTTGTGAATTTAACAATCTCCCATATTCTACCGAACAAGGCCTGAAATCTACCGAATATTGTTATTTAGTAATTTAAGTCGATATATGTGTAAATTGGCTATTTTGCCACATAGCAGTGCGGCCGCAGAGCGGTCATTTTCTGTCATGAAAATCATTAAAACAGAACAAAGAAATCGGCTAAAAACTGAAACTATAAGTAACCTAATATTTGCCAAAGAATTGTGCGTTGGGGATGAAATATTTATTCCTACCAATGATTTAATAATTTTTGCACAAAAGTTTAAATTCATAAATGGATCTTACATATAATCTTTGTAGTTACAAATGTTTGTCAAATAAAATTTATTTTAGTAGCTCTATAAAACCTATGTACAAAAACTCAATTCCTGTTATTTATGTATATTATTTTATATATATGCATAGCATATCTATTAGGGTGATCGACTCGGGTTTTCGACCGGTTTTAAAACCAGGTTTTTTCAAACTACGGTTGTCGGTTTTTTTAAATGTTGCTCGAATGTCGAATATTCCAGTTTTTTTACAATTTAAAAACCGGCTTAGTCGAATACTTTTCTATTTGTACATTTTGCAATAAAATTGGTTTTTACTATGCTGAAACTTAGACCAACGTGTTCTGTTGATTTTTCTAGGTATTTTTTTTCAGTGTAAGAGTTCTAAGCGTTTTTCGAGCAGGGCAACATATACCAAAACATGAAAATTAAGCGAAATAATTTTATGAGGTGGTAGCAGAGGCGAATAAAATTGGCTTTATAGTCAGCAATGGATGTCAAAATCCATTTGCAAAAAGTGTTTTTTAGATTTGTTGACATTTTGCTTCATATTTTATATTGAGGTAGATATCCACTTTTTCCATACATTCATATGTATATACATATATATATATATATATATATTATATATACAGATGTACTATATATAAGTATATGAAGTTAATTTTTATGTTTTACCTTTATTTTTTGGATAGTTTTATAGTATTTACATGAACTTTTAACTCTTTGTTTCAATAAAGCAATTTAAAATAGAAACTTTTGTGCAATAATTTTGTTATTTAAAAAAACCGGTCGACCGCATTTTCCTTAATCGTAAAAACCGAAACCGGGTTTTTCATAATTTCAAATATTCGAACTATTCGAAAACCGGTTTCTGGAAAAAGTCGAATAATCGATCACCCTAATATCTATATAAAGGGTAAGGGCAAATAACTGGGGATGACACTTTTTTTATTGGAAATGTTTCATTGTCTATGGCAGTTTAATTTCCAATCATATGTGAAGTTTTAAATGCGCTTTTGGAACCTGCTTAGTCTGATACTCCTTGTACTTACCCTTTATATATAAGTACATACATTATATTTTTTATGTTTCTTTGAATTGTTATTTTTATGTTTCTCTGAATAAAAAAAAATTTCTACCGATTTTCATCCAAATCTACCGATTTTTTTTTTGTCGATTCTACCGAATTTAAAAAAATTAAGTGTGCACACTGGTGGCAATACTGAACTATGTATTTATACTAAAATACTAGGTTCATATGATGCTGCTGCCTTCTCCAAAATAATTAAGTAGCTGGCTATGAGGCGTCAAATGCTGCTAGCGTCATTTGAAGTCGTGTGTTCGTGTAGCCTGATGTGGTGAATGTGTTTAATGCATAATGGAAATCGATAGATTTGAAATCGTAGCCGATTTCAAAAAACATATTCCACTGATACACGACTTTGATGCATTTTTAATTGTTTTCGAGGAATTTAAGCTCGAATAAAATTTTCTAAGCCGCAAAATCAATTAAAAAAGTATCAAAGTCATCTTTCAGTGGAATATGTTTTTTAAATCGACGCCGATTTTTTTGACTTACAGTCGTAAAAATTTTAAACAAAGTTTATTGTTATGAAACAGCATAGCGCATTTGAGAAGGTGCCACAAAGCTTAAGAATTTGGACTATGTATCTATAAAGGGGGCGGGGCTACAAATCCCCAAAGTGAACAACCTAGGGTTAATGAAAAATTAAAACCGATGCCAAGCTGATGTTTTTGATCTGATAAAAAATATTTTTTGTGGGTGGATTTTTTTTCTATCGAAGAACTAAAAAGAGAAGAGAGGTATCTTAGGACAACCGGTTATAGCTATGCTACTAAAACAAACTTAATGGGTTTAATAGCAATGCATTAAAATTGCACTATATGATAATGTCAAATTCTCCCCAAATATTTCAAAATGTTTCTATTTATTTTCCATTATTTTCTTTTCCAGCTGCGTACGATTAAATTAACGTATTGTTTATGGCCGGTGGCGGCTGTTAGACGGCTTACAGCTGATCGGCTATGTTATCTGGTTTGTGCTCATGTGCAAAAACAATACAAAAACAAATTGAGCAATAGTCCTCATTGTTTTTCTTTTGTTTTTATTTCACTCACTTCAAAGAACGAAAAAAATTGAAACAATTGGTTTCGTTTGTTCTAAGTACAAAGAAATCAAGACAAAAATAAATTGTGAAAAATAATTTGCAATTAAAAGGAGAAAAGCAAAAAGAAAACATTAAATATCATAAAAACCAAAAACTATATATACATATCGAGCCGAAGATTAACGAAATATTAAACTAACAAAATACAAACATAACCAAATATAATTCTCAAAAAAATAATTTAATTAAATATATAAAAACGTCAAAAAATTAGATAAAAGAATTAGACAAAAATAAATGTATAACTGTAATTAGTGTTGATTATTTTTGCTACGAAAATCACGTCCAAACTCCTGTATTGCGCAATAAATAGCATAGCTATACTAATGAGCTATGACCTTTCTATATAAATACATACATATCGTCCCTACCACATCAAACTATCCAATATGCAAATTTGTACTTTTCAGAAGAGCGCAAGGAGTCGTAAATTGTGAATTTAAGGCCGGCTTAAAATATTTGTTATTGAAATATCTATCGTCTAGCAGAATTTCAGCATTTTGAAACCAGGCATATCCTAGAAATTATAGTATCAAGGTAACGAATCTAAAAAACGAATTTTGCATATGGGATAGTTTGACGTGGTAGGGACGATATGTATGTAAGTATGTAAAACTTTTTCATTTAGCAGACATAATGTCTGTATTATCAAAGCTCTGGCCGCGTTACTTCTCTGGCCAAATATTCACTTCTCATACTTCTATCTTGTGATTTTGTATATAATTTTCTAGCATTTTAAATAATTAACAAAATATCAAATGTTTATTTAAAATGTTTTCACAAACGAAGCAATTTTTCACTACTCCTGCTTTTGTATATTTTGTTTTCTTCAATCTGAAATTTATTTGCCACTAAATTTATAGACCCATTTACATATAAAATTTCTTTGAAGTGGCAAATTACGAATGTTCGGGCACAAACACACACACACACACACACACACACATACACACACATATAAAACCACCAAGTGTTTATTTGAACTTTAACCAGATGCATTAGAAAATGCTGTCTGGCATAATATATATGTATGTACGAATATGCATAATAAATGCATATTAAATGCATATTCTCTTAATATTATACAAATTGTATTTTATTCAAATAAACATTTTCGTAAAAGCGCTAAAAAAAATTTAATTTGACATGAAAAATAGAAACACATACATACAAATGTACATACATAGTATATACATACATATGTATATAAATATGTTTATGAAACTGTTTTTTTTTTGTGTAGATTTCAAATAAAATTTATGAATAGTAAATCTTAAACTGGCTGTCAAAATCTTAAACTAAACAACAATAAACATTTGGAAGAGAAAACAAAGTTATAATTTAAACAATAAATTAAACAAAAGAACAAACAAAACAAAAAGCCATAATAAATGAATTAAAACAACAGCAACAAGAACAACATTAATAAAAATATAAAAAAAAAAATCATTATTGAAATTGTAAATTTGTTTCTAAGTATTTTAAAATACTTATACACACGCGCGCGAACGCGTTCTTTGAAACGCACAAAATTAAACCGAAAAAAATCATATATATTTTAACACAAATTTATACGAAGATATGTCGAATTTAAAATGACAGATTAAGTGGGCCTCTTACAGTTTTGTGTGAAGACTGACTGGCTCTCTAAGTGATACTTAAGCACATCAAGAAAAAGTAATAAATTGTGTGAGCAAGTTTCCCTTTAAGAAACATACTACGAACTATAAACATCCTACAACTGTTGGCTGGTGGAAGAAAATGTTACTTAATTTTTGCACAAAAAAAAAACGTGCACGAAGAAATTATTTTTTAGGCGTAAAATATTGATAAGATTTCTTCGGTGGGCTCTTAGCTACATAAGTTAAGCGCTATCACGAAGTTTTATGGCCTTATGTTCCACTTTGGAACGACGGGAATAAATATATATATATATATATATATATATATATATATATATATATATATATATATATATATATATATATATGTTTTTCAGGGTTCCGTACACTAAACTTGAAAAGGAACCCTACGATCTAAAACTTTGGCCGCTACAATAATAATACATATGAAAGTAAAAAATTATAGGGTGTTCTAAAGCGAGCAACGAAAACTTTTCAAACCTTAATGTAACATACAGACAACTATATACAGACACTTGGAATTTTCAAGGTAAGTGTATTTTTTTATACAGACTAAAACAATTAAAAATAAAATTATAAAAAAAATTAAGGGTATTCTATTAGTCAAGGTAATTTTGACTATTTAGTTTTGACAACTAGCTTTTCTTGGGAACCGTCAAGAGTAAAACTCTTGAAATGTTCAAAAACGCTAAAACTAAAAAATCCCAAAAACGAAAAAAAAATCCCCAAAGCCGAAAAAATCGACAAAACTAAAAAAGTACCAAAACTAAAAAAGCGCTAAAATTAAAAAAATCGCTGAAACTAAAATAAATCGCCAAAAATCGAAAAAATCGTTAAAATGAAAAAAGTCGTCACGAAAAAAAAACCTCAAAGATAAAAATGTGCCAAAAACAAAACAAAATGCAAAAATCTCAATTTTGGCCAAAATTAAAATAAAAATCTAAAGCTACGGTCACACTTGTCAAACATTTGCTCAAAAAAACGTAATCAACAAACAGATCCAGACGCGTGTTTATCAAATTAAACAGCTTTGAACACAACTAAATCTATTAGTCATAGAATCACTAGAAACACTATTGGCTACTCTTTAACTTGACAAACTTTTCTCTGAATTGAAAGATTTTGCATTAGCATTTAGTGGTTACGCTTTTTTGGGCAAATGTTTGACAAGTGTGACCGTACCTTAAGTTTAACATTTCTTAACGTTTCCAAAGTTATTATTTTGCTTATTCATTCGATCGAATAATTATATTGAAAACAACAACAAATGTTCTAATGTTATTGTTGTTTGCAATACAAGTTGTCGATCGAAAGATTTCTGGCGACATCGTGGGACAGGCCGTTACTCAGCAAATGTTTGTATCACTCAATTTTCCATATGTTTTCACGATTTCTTTAGGAACATGGATATGAAAAAAGATAAAAAAGAGTCGATTGAGTGCACCCGATAAACTTTTTTCGGTGTTTGGCGATTTTTTTAGTTTTGGAGCTATTTTTCCGTTTTTTGAGATTTTTAGGGGTTTTTGGCGTTTTTTAATTTTTTTAGAATTTTTTTAGTTTTAGCGATTTTTTCAGTTTGGCGATTTTTTTGCTATTATTTTTTTTAGTTTTTGGGATTTTTTGGTTTTTGTCCTTTTTTTAATTTTGGCGTTTTTTCGTTTAGGCGATTTTTTCGTATTGTTAATTTGTTTGAGTTGTTTGAAATTTGGTTTTGGTTTCAGCGATTTTTAGTTTTAGGGCTTTTTTAGTTTTTACGTTCTTACGTTTTGGCTATTTTTTTAGTTTTAGTGATCTATATTTTAGTTTTTGTGTTTTTTTTGTCTTGGCGATTTTTTTGTTTTGAATATTTTTTTTGTTTTCTGCTTTTTTTAGATTTAGGCGTTTTTTTTTTTGGTTTGCCGATTTGTTTCATTTTTGGGTTCTTGCAATTTTTTTTTATTGATTTTAGTGATTTTTTTTAGTTTTAGCGCTTTTTTAGTTTTAGCGTTTTTACGTTTTAGCTATTTTTTCATTTTAGCGAATTTATTTTCGTTTTGGCCGTTTTTTTTTTGTTTTGGCGATTTTTAATATTGCGATTTTTTTTTGATTTTATGCGCTTTTGTGGTACAGGCCGTAAATCGTGCAAAAAAAGTGAATGTCAAAAATTTTATTTAAAAGAAAATACATATTAAATAACAAAAACAATTCATTTGCATAAGAAAAATTAAATGAAAGTTTATTTCTAGCATGAAAGATTAAGATTAAAAGTAAATTTTGGAGGTACTTGTCGGCTTCCTATTACGCGATTCAAAATAATATATCAGAAAGGAACATACACATACATACATGTACATACCCTGCAAATAATATTGGAGTACGTAGTCCAATCTATATGAAACAGACCAGCGATGCCAACTTGGTGCTTTTGGCACTATTTTTAGTGCTTTTTGAAGACTAAAAACGCCAATTTTTGAGCGTTAGTGCCAAAATAACAAAAAGCACTAAGTAGTGCTTTTAAGAAATATGTGTATTTTTAAAATTACTTTAATAAAAAACTTGGTGTATTTATTTTTTCTGTGTAAATCATAACTTTTTCGTCTGATATATTTCATTAAAGATGTTGATAATATTGCCGAAATAGAGAATAGCTTAGAAAACATTGTTAAATTGCACTCGTTTTTCACGTTAGTGCTTTTTACGCTTTTTAGATCTCAAAATTGCGCTTTTTAGTGCTTTTTTAAATTCTGATGTGCTTTTAGAGCCAAAAAAGTTGGCATCACTGTAAACAGACTAGTTACATCATGGTCCCATATAATGCAATCATGGATCATGTCGTTTTCATACAAGCATGCAATGCTGTACGATAAGTGTTCGTGTTTAAACGACTATGATCGTTCTTCTTAGGCACTTACAAATTGTATGCGAGTAGTCTATAACTATTCCATATGGAGTATGTGGTCCAACCCTAGGACATTGCAATGTTAAATCGACCACCTTTTCTTCATATATTTGGAGTAGTTTTGGAGTACTCCTACTCCTCTTTGGACTAGTCCTTACATGCATTATCTGCAGGATATGAGGCGAAATTCTAACATTGTGCGACAAAATACACATTATGCATTTTTAAAGTGCTTTGGAAATGAACATATCCTTATTTATCTACAAGTAAAAATTAAAAAAAAAGATATCGTGCAAGTTCAAAAAATTCCTGCAAAAAAAATCATTTGTTTATTGTTATTTCAAAATCGTCTAAAAAGTCTAAAAGTGTAAGAAAGGAGTTGAGTACTTAAAAATGTCTACATCAGGTAAGATATTCGATTGTATAGGCTAAAGTTCGTATAGTATTACATGTTTAGGATCCGTTCGTGTGTGAATCAAAGTCGCACTTTACCTAGTTTTTCCACAGTTATTCATTTCCTTTAAGAAATTTTTAATAGAAAATTTATCGTTTTTATGGAATATGTCTGTATTTTTAACATTTCTGAAAAATATTGTGTTATGCAGCACATTAAGCAATTCTTTCGTTGTACTAATAGTAAATTTCCAATGTATTCATATTTATGAATTAACAAATATTTTTCCGTCTTATTTGTGTAGTGTTCATTCGTAGTGTTTTCTTGGCGTCTTATGTACTGTGTTGATTTTGTTGTGGTATCTTTAGTGCTGCCCCATAAACTTTCCTTTCCCTGAGTGTGTTGCAGACATGTAGGCGGATTTCCTAAACTCTCACTTCTACTCTACACTTTTTTAACGAACACAATAATTGTTGATCTTAAGAAAACAAAAATCAAAGCAACGCATAATAATTTTTTTCAGTTTTGTGTAATATTATTTTGCTTTAAATTTGTATTTATTTATTTATTTATTTATTTATTTAGTTTTCTTTTGTACGTGGCTGCGGTTGTTGTTTTGTAGCCTTTGAAGTGGCGCTTAACTTTTTCCTTGTTTCGCTGCCTTACATTTCAATGTTTGTTGTTATATTTGTTGTTGCTGTTTTCACTGAATAAATAAAAGCAATAAATCCTCTAACAAGTCACACACTGCTGATACTCGCAGACATGAAATGAAAGACGTTCGCTAGTTCGTTCGTTCGTTCGTTTGTAAAAGAAAAGATCACAAAACAAATTACATACGAGAAACTAAGGAAATCTTAAATAAATAGTGGAAGTTAATACATGAATGTAATGAAAGATTGGTATTTGTACCAGCAGCAATAACACTTTATTTACAGGAATTACAGTATCAAACAATAAATATCGAATATCTTTCCTTTGTCTCAATTTACATGGTAAATGTTTTCTTGCAGCAATTATACCTTAAACTTGCATTTGCATTTAAACTAAGAAATATTTATATATTGTTTTATATATTTATTCACACTAAGTTTTAGTTTTAGTGTAATCTAAATTCTAAGCATAACTTTTGCCCTTCACTGTACCAGCCGCCTCAAACGCAGACAGTGGTTACAACAAATGTATGTATTTGAATATGGTTTCTTGTTTATTTATTGTTATATTTATTAAAAAAAAAATACTTCTTCCACTTAATATAGATCGTGTTGATTTAGTGTTTTATAATCACATTTGTCTTTCTTTTCCATAACAATAGAAATCAAACTGTCTTATATTTATTATTATTGTGGAAAGAAATTAACGCTGCCACTTGAAGCAACAAATCTTTAATTTACTACAAATTTATGTATATGCAGTGATATCTAAAGTAAATAGACAAAAGTGAGGACCACCTAGAAAGAAGTGTTATCGTTTTATTTAATTTATTTTTTTTTCTGTAAAACTTTCTTATATTCAATATAAAAAAAAGTGTGATAATTAAATCAAAATACGGTTTCCTAAATTATTATACAAGATAAGTAGTAAAACTTCAAAGAGTTTATTTTAAAACGCAACAACTTTTATTGCTTTCAACACTTTTCAATATCCATTTTATTAGTCCCCGTCCATACTGTGAAACATTTGCTGCAAAACCTTAAAGTTTGTTGATGAAAAGGGAAGGACTTATCGAACAGAAGGTTAGTTTGTTTTTTAAATTCAGCAAATTTATGCATTTATGAAGCATTTCTGCCAGATTTTACTGCGTATGTGTGATCAGCTGTTGCACATGCTTTGCAACTGAACTAACTTTTTAAGTTGGCAAATAATTTTATTTAAGAAAATTGTGATAACAAATGCGACAATTTTCTTCTAAATTATAATAAGAAAAAGATTGGAAAGAAAATCAAAGTGGCTATTTCTTATAAGAACACAATTGTCCGTAAAAAGCAGATAACTAAAATTAAAAACTCCTTTGAAGTAATACAAATTCAGTATTGACTCGCGGCCGAAGGGTTTCCGTACGGACACTAGATATGTACCACTATACTAACTTTAGCCTATATAATATATAGTTTTGGCATTTTTTTCGCTTTGGGATGTTTTCTCTTTTGAGTTTTTTTTTTTAATTTGGCGTTTTTTCGGTTTTGGCGATTTTTTAGTTTTGGCCTTTTTTTCATTTTGTCGATTTTTGCCTTTTTTATTTTGGTGATTTGTGACTTTTTTTTAATTTTAACGATTTTTTTCAATTTGGCAATTTTTTCGGATTTTTGCGTTTAATTTTAATTTTAGAAATTTTTGTTTTTAGTTTAGCGCTTTTTTCGTTTTTGGCGATTTTTTTGTTTTTGGCATTTTTTTTTTTTTTTTTTTTTTGTTTTGGCGATTTTATAATTTTGGGATTTTTTAGTTTTACCGTTTTTGAAAATTTCAAGAGTTTGCCTCTGACGGTTTCCAAGATACAGGAAGTTGTCAAAATTTTTATATTATATATATTTTTTTATATTTTTAACTTTACAAATTTCAGGTGTCTATATACATAAATATAATTGTATGTATGTTACATGGGATTTTAAAATTTTTCGTTGCTCTCATGTATTTATTGTTTTAGCGGCCGTAGCTCTTACGGTTCGTGACAGCGTAGCGAAAACGACAAAAGGAACCCTGCTTTTCACCTTTGATGCACGGAACCCTAAAAAATTACCAAGATTATGTGTTTCAAATTTTTTTTTCGAATGTATCGATCTTCTTTTTTGTAAGCTTCGATCGATACATGTTACATATTTAAATATTATAAGCAGTAATTAAAAAATCAAAACACCCGACTGCGACCAATTTTGAACCTTTAAATATTCTAAATTGTCATTCGAAATAAAAAATCATAAGAGAAACCTAAGGATAATTTTAAAATACCTGTCAAATGATACCAATTTTGATATAGTTTGCCGACTTTTTGCTTTTTTTTCGTATTTACAAAATGGCGTCTGTTGGCCGCCCGATTGAGTTTTGACTACTGTTATATTCTTAGTGACACTCCCAGGATTAAGACAAATCGATTGATGTCGAAACCGTCATCAAAATCGGTCCATGCGTTCGGTTTATATATAGTGACGCAAAGGAGCATACACATACTTACATACATACATACATACATACATGCATACATACATAGGCTGATAAACACAATACCCTTCTTTACATCGTGCAACTCCTTTCATCTTAAAATAATTTACTATGCCATTTGCAGATATTTGGCGCAGGTATGCCGATTACTTGCATTAAAAAGCGTTTGTCACTAAATAGTGCTGCCAAGTTATGCATTTTTGAACTTTACAGTGTTTTCACACTGAAAGTTAAAACCTGGTTTTAACGTTAAAACCAGAAACAGCTGACTTTGCTTTCACACTGCAAGTTTGTTAAATTCAGGTTTTAACTCACAGGCTGTCTAATAACTTTGCTCAAAATAAAAGAAATCTCCTGCCAAAATGCGTGCATTTGTTGTTGCAGTTTTTCTGCTTTTTAATAACACTTGTTGGACATACTGTTCAACTGTTTTTGTTTGTATGAAAAACTGAGATATTTCACAATGGATATTATTTTATATTTTGTAAATAAAATTTTTTTAAATTATGGAACTTCTTATACAGAATGAAGAAGTGCTTGGAAATATTGTTAATAATATAAAAATGCACAAACATATTATAAGATAAACCTTTTTTATAGGCAGGTGAATGGCAGCCATATTGTCTATTTTCACTTTCCACGGTAGAATTTAAAATATTTTCGTTGTTTTCTTTCCAAAAAAAACTTTTTTTTTCATAATTTTTTGATTATTGTTGCTGCTGCATTCATTTTTAAGTTGAAAATTTTTCAAACGCCATCTATTGTTATTCACTGGTATAACATTATCAGCTGCTGTCGGTCATTTCAACTTGGCAGCATTGAATTTATCACAGCGAAAACAAGGTTGCATTTCATAAAACCAACTTAAAATCAATTCAAAAATGGTTTTAATTTGGTTTTAACAAAAACAGTTTGTATGGTAAAACCAGGTTTTAACAGTTGCTTTTAACGTTAAAACCAACTTTTATTAAAACCATGTCAGTGTGAAAACACTATTCGATGTTCATGATGCAGCAGAGGTGCACTATAAATGCTTTTACGAATGCAACCTATCTCATGCTCATAAGAAATATATGAGAAAATATATTAAGCTGCAATACAAAATTTTCACTGTGTGTGGTCACAAATGCAGGGGTTTTCCAAAGAGAATTAAAAAAAAATTGTGCAGCAAATTTTATATAGTGTGCACGAGGACTTATGAAAAAATTCAAATGCTTTCTTCAACTTATTTCCGTAACGAATTTTATAATCTTTGACTTATTTTTGTGTCACAACATTTACATAGTTATTTCTTATCATATTCAAATTTTCAAGTTTTTTCTTCTAATGACTCTGCTTTACAATTTTTGAGACTTTCTATCTCTTTAGCGATTTTCAGTTGTCATGGAAAGGTCATCGATCGCTCTTTAGTAATGTGTGTGGGTTATTTCCATTCCAGAGGCGGTGGCCGTTATTTAAAAAATTCATAATTTTACCTGTCAATACTAATTTTTTTTCATGAATTTTTAAAAATTAAAAAAAAATTAGATAAAATGAATAAAAAAATTTTAATATTCTTAGTACCAAAACTAATTTTATTTTTCTGTGTATGACTTATATTTTATAAAAATATTATTTTTATTTTTTTTTTTAATTTTCTTTCAAGGTCAATTTTTTATATCGAAAAGTTTTTATGCTATTTAAAAGTACACAATTAAAAAGATTATATTTTTCTTCCAATCTTTCATTAAATTTTGTTTAATTTCTTCAGGGTTTTTTTTATATATACTGACATAGTTACAAGCATAAGTCCATACGCATGATTTTAAGTGCTATTTAATCCATTACATAAATTTTAATGGAAAAATATGATAAGATTACTTTAAGTCACACCCATTTTTATACCCTACACCAAGAATGGTAAAAGTATGTATAATAGGTTTTTCGTTCCGTTTGTCATGTTCACAATATTAATATGCGATTTCGTAAGGTATTTATTGTCACCTAAAATCCAAAAGGCCCTAAGTACACTTTTTACTTTGTTTTTAACAGAAAAAGCAAAAAACCTATTTATTTATTACATGCCAAATTGAATAATGATTAAAATCGGAATTTTTGAGCATATGTGAGTAAAATTTTAAGCATAGATGTATTTTGGTTAATCACATCATAATCAATCAAACAGTCTGTTTTGAAATTTTTGGTTGTTACGGCCTTTTGGATTTTAGGTGGGTCCTTATGAATATGCTAGTCCAATAAGATATGTCCGGAAAAGTTAAATACTTCGGTTTTGGACCGATTTGTCAGAATTCGTTCTAAATAAATGCGTTTTGGATATTAGCAAAATTTTTAAAGATCTTTCCAGGGATAGAAGTTTAAAAATTTTTTTGTATATAGAAGTAACTAACTAGAACTATTTTTTTATGAGTTAAACAAATTTTGAATTTTATAAAAAAATGATTGGTATTAAAACAAAAATAAAATAACAGACGGTGCCATAGTTGGGCAATTTAAAAAGTTGTCAGATCTTACAATATTGTCAGTAAAATGTGATAACAATTTCTTACAACCGTGTGAACAGGCCATTTTGGTTTGAAATCGTTGCCAGGAAAAGCTTTGTCAGCACATTGTCCAGTTAAAGACTAGCAGCTGACAAAAATTTGTCAGATATTTATCTTAAAATCATGTAAAAATATGTCGGTGCCGTTGTCAACATATTGCCAGATATTTGTCAGATACTATAATATTGTCAGATGTGACAAGTTAATGCATCTGTCAATGGAATCACACACTTGATTTTAAAGAAAAAAGAAAGTGCAAAAATATAATGAAATGTATACAGGCAAGCAAATTCATTGCAACTACTTCTTTTTTGGTACATAATAATTTATATTTACACTTTTAACATTTAACGCAAATACACGCGATAGGCAATTTCTATCAAATGCTTTGAGTCTGGCAACGCATAACAAGAGATCAGACAGATTTTTGCATTTGACAACAACCGTGCGAACGGACACTTTTTTGACTGACGATTTGGTTAGATAAATTTAATGTCATACAATCGTTCGGCAATAGATTAGTATTGAGAAAGTTAAAAAAAATGGTTCAGGGTTGGAAAACTTAAACTTTTTTTTTTGGCATATAAGAGAAAGTAACCAGACGTATTTTTTTATTAATTTTTTTTAGTTAAACATATTTTTTATTTCAAAAAAATAGACTTGTATTTAAATTAAAAAATATACAAAAAATGGCTCCAGGGCTGGAAAATTTAATTCTTGGTTTTGGTTTGGTTATTAAAAATAAAAATTTTATTTTTATTTTTAATAAGTTAAATATATTTTATATATAAAAAAATTGATTGGTAATGAAAATCAGAAAAATCAAAGATAAAGTTACAGGGTTGGAAATTAGTAAACTTTTTTGCTATTCGTGTATAAGAGAAAGTAACTAGACGTAATTTTTTTTTATTTTTTTAAGTTAAACATATCTTTTATTTTAGAAAAATAGACTTGTATTAAAAATAAATAATAAAGAAAAAAATGCTTCCAGGGCTGGAAAACTGAAATTTTTGTTGGTAAATAAAACTGAAACTAATTTTTTTTTTATTTTCAATAAGTTAAACACATTTTACATAAAAAAATAGATTGGTAGTGAAAATTAGAAAAAATCAAAGATACAGTTTCAGGGCTGGAAAATCTAAACTTTTTTTGGTACATAAAAACTATCAAGGAAAACAATTTTTTTTTATTTATATTTTATAAAGAAACAAATTTTTAATTTTGCTGATTTCCAAAGCTCGAAATCTAATAGATAGTTCCAGGGCTGCAAAATATACATTTTTTTCTAGTACTTAAAAGTAACCAACTCCAACTATTCAACTACTGGTAATATTGAAAATAAAATCTTTGCATCAAACTCTTAAGCGGAAAAATACCCATAGGTCAGGACAGGCCACTTTGCAATAGAGAGAACAATTGGACCGATTTTTTTTAACAAAACAAATATATGCAGGGTATATGAGAATCGCCACAACCGTATATAGCGCCTCTAACTTGTTTGTGGCGAGTTTTGTAATTATAAGTTTAATTTATTATTATTTTAATATTTTTTTTTTTTTGGCTTCTTCGATAAATATTTAGACAAAATGTCACTACAGCAGCCTATGAATTGTAGGCTTTTCTAAAGTCCATGGTTTGGCTTTGTACATATTTCTTTCATGACATTTATTAAACACACTTGTTGAGCAAGAAGACAAAAAGGAACAGAATCAAAAACAAACAAAATCCAAAATAATGATAAATTGATTAACTGTCAGTCAGCTAAGCATGGAGTTGTAGGAGGTTCACAGCCGTAGTTACGAGTATTACAATGTTGCTGATTGATGACCATTAACGACACACCCTGTTTTAGTGAAATTTATTTAAAATTAAATAAAAGTCGAAATGAAATAAAAAAAACAAAAACACTTAAACAATATTTTTATTAGTGCCAGTGAATGAGCGAGCAGCCAGCCATTTCAATTCTATTAATTTTCAATTACTTTTGCTTTTTTTTATATTTATCAGTATTAATTATTTATTATTTTTCCTCTATTTGAGGAGTTGTAAAGCTAAAAGCAACCAGCACGCGATCCATTTGTTTTATGACATTGAATAGTAGGAATAACTACGAGTAGCATTTAATAATTTAAGTGTTATAAAACAATTGTTTATTTTAATAAACAATACATAAATGTTAGTTATACTCGTATTTGTTGTTTGTTTAGTTGGTTTTTTTCTTCTTTCTTACAAAATAGAATAAATTTTTTAAGTAATTTACCTCATGCTGTGTTGAAAACAATTAGAGACTGATTTTAATTAAAAGTAGTTAAAAGGTTTTTAAAATTTCAAAGTTGTTAGTTAAACAGTTTTTTACCGCCGTTCAGAACAGAGTACAGTGGGCCATGAAGGCTACACGCCGTAACTAAATTTTGCTGAAATGCTGCTTAATATGAATGTTATGAAATGTTATTTGAAATTTTAATAAAATGGTGATGAGGACTTGTCTATAGCTCATATAGCTCTTATTTCAGAAATTCAATTTCAGCTCAAATTAAATTTAGAAGACAGCGAAAACTAATAAATTTTAATCAAATAATAAGGCTAAGCTGTTAAAATTCATTTGCTTTGGTGCAAGAATATGCCTACTTGTCATACATGCCTGATTTAAAAAAATTAAAAACAAGCACTATAAAAATTCAATGAAAAATTTCTGCTATTTCGAATGCTAGTCATGAAATTTTTTTGTTGCATTCCCCCTCATTCGGCGATAGGATATCACCAGCTCCAGTATATCATTAATTTTAAACAATGCAATGTTTAAACTCTCTCCTAAATTAAATTGACAAAAGAATTTAAATTAAAAAAAATGAAATTTCAGCCACAATATTGACAAGAAAATTTGTAATGATAACGATAAACCTTTTTATTTACTTGCAAAAATAAAAATACGCCACCAAATTTTAGTCAAAGTGGTGGCAGGATATAATTTCTAACAATAAGTTTTTGATGAAATTGTGTTAAGAATCCAATACAACTTTGTATGTAACAATTTCTCAAATATTATAAGCAAGCTCTGCAGTAATTTTTACATCAATCGCTTTAAGGATATGCCTACCTCCCATATATCCTTTATTTTAATAAGCCTAATTTTACAAATCACAGTGCTCAAATAACTGATGAAATTGTGAGCTGTTTGTAGAAAAATATGGTTAATATCTCTGGTAAATTTTATATCTCACGGTGCAAGGATAAAACTATTTCCCACATATCCTTAACTTTAAAAATTAAGTTTCAGCTACAATTGTTGTAAAATGAAAATTTAATTTACTTGCAAAACTAAGCTGTTTAGTACTAGTTTAAATTCTATTTAAATTAATGACAGGATATATCTACATCCCATATAAGGTTAATCTCGAAAATTAAATTTTACGTGAAATTATATTAAGAATGCAATAAAATTATATACATAGCAACTTCTCAAATTATAAAAGCAAGCTCTTTAGTAATTTTTACTTCAATTGTCGCAAGGATATGCCTAGCTCCCATATGTCCTTTATTTAAATTAACCAAATTTCAGAAGTTACCGAACTCAAACTTCAAAGAAAATTCTTAACTGTTTGTAGAATAATACTTTTGTACTAAATGGCACAAAGATAAAGCTATTTCCCGTATATCCTTAACTTTGAAAATCTAATTTCAGCCACAATTGTTATATAAAATATCATTTACTTGCAAATTACACAGTGCATTTAAATTGGTACCAGGATATATCTATATCCCATGAAATTATAGTAAGAATGCAATACAACTATATTATGTATAGTCAAGTTTTTTTTATGAAATTGGGCTAAGAATGCAATACAATTACATACGTAACAACTTCACAAATTATATCAGCAAGCTATCTAGCAGCTTTTACGTCAATCGTCACAAGGATATGCCTAGCTCCCATATATCCTTTATTTAAATAATGCAAATTTTGCAATACATGGATCCCAAACTGCAAAGCAAATTTTTAACTGTTTGTAGAAAAATACAGTTAATATCTCTGGTAAATTTCATGTCTGTCGGTGCAAGGATAAAGTTGTTTCCAATATATCCTTAACTTAGAAAATTAAGTTTTAATCATTATTATGATCAAAATACATTGTAAATTTGGTATTTGCATCTACAACTATATTGTGCGGGAACTGCAATTGTTGCAAGGATAAGTGCACTTACCATATATCATTATGTATAAAACAATTAATTTTAGCTGAAATTGTGTCTAGGACGCAAGAAAATTTTATAACTACTCGTTGAATTGTACACTTAAGCTCTGTACCAAATTTCACTTCTACAGGCTCAAGTATAGTGTATCCTGCTGTATATCCTTAATTTTAAAATTTTAATTTTAGCTTCAATTGTGATCAGAATGCAATAAATAGTAGTATTTACTTTTGAGGCTAAGAGACAGTTAATTTCACTTCAAATGATGCCAGGATATGCTTACCTCTCATATATCCTTAATTAAAAAAAATACTTTATTTTAGCTGAAATTATGATCAGAATGTAAAGGAAACGCAGTTAATCACTCTAACAAATTTTATATCTGCAGGTTAAGGAACTCAAATAAATTTCATACATCCTCAATTTTCAAAATTGAGATTTGTTTACAATTATTATTATAATTCACTTTAAAATATGTACCCTTATTCCAGTTGTCGACATTGACGGCCCTTTAACACAATGCCAAAAAATTTGGGCTTGTTTACTCGATCTCGAAAATAATTTTGTGCTACTGACAATCTATTTCTGTTCCCGGGAGTCAGTTGTTTTCGACAACAGCTACACAAGCCCCAATTTTTTGACATTGTTTTAAAGTGACGTCGACAACTGGAATATATATACATATATATGATCCATTAAATTGCAACATTTCAGTTCTGTGGTGTGTTTTTGTTTGAGCAGGTTTAAGGATATGTCTACCTTCCATATATCCTTAATTTATAAATTTAGATTTTTGATGAATTTGTAAACAGAGTGCAAAAATAATCGTTAACAATTTCTAAAATAACAACAAAAAGCTGGATGTGAAATTTTATGGTAATCAGTCCAAGGATATAGCTACCGCTCATATATCCTTTTTTAAAAAATTTTGCTTTAGCTCCAATTTTTATCAAAACGCAGCTAAAATAGGTATTTACATGCTAAATGCCATATTTTAGCTTTCCAATAAAATTTATTTTAATAAGTGCAAGGATATTTTTATCTTATCCTTGTGTCTTTAATTTTTTAAAATAAATATTAGCTGCATATGAATTATGATTGCTATGAAATAAAAATTGATAATAATTTTTCAAATAATGCAGGCAAGCTGTCTGACAAGAGTGTTTTCAATCAGTTTAAGGATATAATCATCTCCCATATAAGCTTAACCTTGCCTTTGCTGTGACCAGAATGTCTAGAACATTACTTGCTAAACATTTACGTACATTTGTAAGTCTTAACAAAACATATTCGTTAAATTTTTTTCTTAATAATTTTTTTGTTTAAAATAATTTTTTTATTATCTTTTTCTAATTATTTTGTTAACTTTCTTTTTTTATCTTGTTATTATTCAACAAGCAACAAAAGATTATTTAGTTATTAATTTTTTTTTCAATGTCCTGCTGTGCTCAAATCGCTTTAACCAGCCCTTCAGGCTAATTAATGTACATTAGAATATATTTGATTAGTTTATTTTATCATCATTTAAACAAATGTATTCTGTAATACTTTTTTATTCAGAAATGAATAATTGAAAATCATCAAACAAATAATTTACACAGTGGGTGGGATGAAAACAATATTTAAGAAAACAAAACAAAATAATTTTATTTGCAAAACATGGGCTGGCATTATAATTGATATGAACAAATAAATCTGATTAATAAATAAATAAAACTTCATGTAAGTACAAGATTAGATGAAAATTTTCTTGCAGCAAGTCTTTATTTTAAATAAAAATTTTTAATATATTTAAATGTTACTAAAATCAATGCTGAAGTAACGAATGAGAGAACGAAAAGAATTTCGAGTGCTCTTACTCTTTCTCTTATCGCCAACAAAGTAAGACTTTTCGCAAGAAAAATTTCAACGTTTAAACTGAAATTAAATGAAGATAACACTACTTTGAGGTTTTCATGAGAAAAGAAAAATTAAGCTAGACTTTTCCAGCTGGAGGAATTACAAATTGTTCTGTGCAGACACGCACTAGATCAGCAGCCATGTCTATCTACTTGGGCAGAAATTACTTTTAATGTCAGCTATTTGACGTGAATTTTTGATGAAAAATCATTTCAACCCGATTGCAAAAAGATAATGAGGTCCAAATCGTTTAAATCGCCAGATAAATGCAAATGGGATGTGTTCATTAGTATTAAACTATTCTTTTTACTTAGCGAAATTAAATTTATTCATTTATTCCTTTTTATTACTTTTGAAAAAAAATATAATTTCGTTACGAAAATATACGTGAACAAACCTAATACAAATGTTTTACATGAAACATTTCATCGTAGCATGTGCAAAATGGTGTATTATATTATTGATACTCACTACTCAACAATTCTTAGTGGTGAGTATCAATATACTCTACCATTTTGAACATTCTACGATGCAAGACCATTTGCACAAGATTGTGAATTGGGCTAATGAATTTCTATTGTGAATGCACATACACACAAGCTAGCAGAATGAATTGTAACATGAAATATTGACGTGATCCAAAGCTGATATTCAGAGTCTGTTAATGTTGCTAACATTGTTATGAAAGCTTTTATCGTTAAGTATAAAAATGGCGATTCATATGCTAAGTCCCGCTTTACACACGTCAACTTTTGTTGATCAACTCGTAATTCAGCTGTAAGAAAGATGGAGGAGGTAATACAAATATATATTTTTTCGTACAGCTGAACTACGAATTGATCAACAAAAGTTGAAGTGTGTGAACCGTAACTAAGACGACTTTTTCGCACGCAAAGTTTGCCTTTGAAAGACTTGAGTGTGTATGAGAGAGGAGAAAAGAAAATGGGAGCTATTTATCGTTCTCTCCCATATACTCCTTTTATATAAGCAAAGTTTTCTTTGCAAAGTCTTAATTCAGCTGTGTGAAAGACAGAGGGAGGGATGCTATCTCTTTCTGTCTTTCTCCCAGCTGTATTAAGACTTCGCAAAGTAAACTTTCCGTGTCTAAAAGGCAAAATACAGTAAAGATTTTGCAAGGCCTAAGAGCAGAACATTGTTGCCAGAAAATTATGATGAGAGAATCGGTAAAAAAAATGTCTGTTAAAATTTTCTACAGAGCAGAAGTAAAAGGCTAGATTTAAATGTATATATAAGGCCTTTTTCAGAAAAAAATTTTGATTTACAAAACGTTTAAAAAACAAATTTCCATTTAAAATTTTTTTTTACAAACTCCCTAAAAGAAATGTGAGAAGTGACTGAAACTTACAAAAACAAATTATTTTACTAACACATTTGCAACAATTGTACATTGAATTTCACAGTGACAGTAGAGTTGTGTCCAAATTTTATTTTTTTTTTGAACTAGTTCGTTCTGTTGGACACAAGTCCAGTCAAAAACATCAATGTAAATTAAATGGGTTTGAAACAACTTTAGATTCGAACACTCTTAAAACTAGTTCAAAATTAGCTGTTAGACACAACTCTAAGTGACAGTCAATTGACTGGTCATTTGATCGGTAGTGATGAGGGATATATTTGTCAATTATAGTTGCTCCACTCTAACACGCCAGCATAACTGGGGGGTTATTATTTAATCCGAATCGAACGGAAATGTGTTCGAATTAAAGGGTTGCATTTGTATACTCGTTTGTATTGCCAAAACAAATATACCATGGTATGTACCATGTAATTGTAGTGTGAGCGACAGAACTAGTATAAGAGTTATTGTGTGTGCGTGCTTTTCCAAATTACAATGCAATTAAAAACAAATAACAATTGCTTATTGTATTGCTGCTGAGCAAGTGTTTGATCTGTTTTGCTTAAAAATAAATATTGTAATACAATTATATGAAAAAAACCATTGTTGAAACAACAAGATGGACAGATGTATGTGCGGACGTTCGTTATGTTATTTTGTGGCGCAGCCAAGTATAGAGAGAGAGAGAGACAATTTTGCTTAGAGAGTAATTACAATTGCATATCATGTGTCATTTTTTTGTATTTGCAGCTCATGTGTTTCATGTACATGTATCATCTACTTACATACATATTTATGTGAAATTTTGCTTTTATTCATTCATCATCAGCCATGGATTTTTTTTCTCAACACAACATAAGGCACTTACGGTAAAAGCAGTTTTAAGTATCTTATTTGTTTTAAAAAAACAAAAAAAAAACTAAATGTGTTGTTTTCATTTGCTCATTGTCCAACCATACAACAATTGCTTTAAAAATCAACATTTACAACTAGTAACAGAAAACGCTAAATAACATATTTGTTCATACCAGAACTAAAAACACGCAAAAACTAGTGCAAGCAGATGTATCTGTGCAATGCTATAGTTCGAATGTAATGTTAATAACATACAAATTCGAACAGTTTCCGTTTCGAATCGAATTACATAATAACCCCCCCTGAAGTAATTAAGTGATTTGGATCATTGTTATTTGAATGTTTAAGCTGATACCTACAAACAACCATGCCCTCGTATTATGTAATAGTGTCTTGCACAAGAACATTTATAAAACCTTTCAAAACATGAGAGATTTTTCAAATGCTTTACTACAGCGAAATATTCTAACACAAACACTAAACAACGCTGTTGGCAAGACAAACACTTGGAACAAATGTCTTGCCAACAGTGTTGTTTAGCGTTTGTTTTAGAATATTTCGCTGTAGTAAAGTATTTGAAAAACCTTTCATGTCTTGAAAGGTCTTACAAATGGTCTTGTGCAGGACTTTATTATGCAACTCGCTAAAGCTAAATTCGTTCGCTAAAATTCTGAACAAATACAACAGTTTTTGAAATACGTAGGAAACACATAATTTGTAAAAACATATACATACATATGTTTATACATAGATTTATTTATAAACAGAAGTCATTCTCTGTAAAAAATTTATTAACAAATCAAAAATTTTTTTTAAATTAAACAAATTCTGCCAAAAAAGCATTCTGCAGTTTTATACAGTTGAATATTTTTTAACGAATGAAAATCCCAGATCTAGCAGTGAAAATGATAAAATGGCAACAGCGTAGCTAACATCGTGGTGTACTAGCAGTAAATAAATTTAACATTGTGTGTTTAAAAGATCTTAATATCAGTTTTGTGTAATAAAGTGTTTTGATTTTATAATAATTGTTCTTAAAATGTAAAAACGTAATTATATTATATTAAAAATAGACTGATTTTATTCACTCAGTGCATTAGTTTTCAGTATTATAGCAAACGCTAAGGATATTCCATCAAATTCATATGATCTCTGAGAACTCTTTCAAGTCTTTTTTAACTAAAGCAGACTACCCATATTAAATAACCGATACCTTTTCTCTATAGCTCAAAGAAAAATTTTGGAATTTTTTTTTCTTGTTTAAAAAATTTGTGGGACTATAAAAAATGTACTCGTATTTTCTCTACAGACATTTTGAGAAGGTGGCCACAAGACAGCAAATACGTGTTGGATTACAAGATTAAAAGAAAAAAAGAAAAAAAAAATAACAATAAATTTGCTATTGCCATTAGGAGGATTATATATGATAAAATCATAAAAGGGAGGGTGGTAGAGGGAGAGAGCGAGGTATAGAGCTAGATGATTAAATCACTTACCAGCTAAACTGTCAGCAGCCTTTACTGATGAAGTGTTGACAATACAGGCAACTAGTAACAGCATCAAAGTCAATAAAAAATGCCGTCTGTGATTGTGTCGTCTAAGACTTTGACACTGCCGATCATCAGCACCATCAACATCACCGTCCGCATCATCACAATAAGCGGCAGCACAATTATTTTGTCTTTTAATGCTGGCAGCATTTGGCCATGGCCATAATGATGAATTTGTTGTTGTTGCTGTTGATTGTTGGGCGTCAATAGCAGTTGTTGGTATTTCTCTTCTAATTATTCTCCATAAATTCCTTGATATTGTTTTACCATTTATAATTGAGAACGTACAAGACGCAAGCGACCGCAATGATGATGATGATGATGATGATGATACTGATGATGTTGTTGATGATGATGATGAAATTGTGCAAGGCATAGAGAGACTTTTAATACTTTTCGTTGATTTTCTTACTGACGTTGTAGTTGTTGTTGTGGCTGTTGATGAATGCCGTCTAGGGATGCTGTTTTGAAATGAAAACAATGTTTTTGTTTTTATTGTTGTACTGCTAGTTTGTGCTAACGATAATATTGTTGCTGTTGCCGCTTTTTCTAATGCAACAGCTGCTGCTGCTGCTGCTATAGACTCTTTTGCTTTTCTTGATGATTCGCTTTTCTTATCACATTGTTGAATTCTATTACGTCGTCTTTTAGAATTTTCACAATTTTCCAAGGTAAACATTTTAGTTTTAAATTTCTTCTCAGCCAATTTTTAGCTTTACCTGCAAATGAAAATGAAACGTATATACATATATTCTTTTTATTACATTCATTATGGATTTTTAGAAATCAATTTTGCCTGGAATTTCTATTTTTATCAGTATGTACATGTTTTGGCAGACAAGCAGGTGTTTTATTGTTAAAACAAAACAATCTGTTTCTGGTTAAAAGTTGAAAAAAGACACAAAATAAATTCCATAAGCAATATCAAAATAACGAAATTCTGTTTTTAGCGTTATTTTTTTTTTTTTTTTGGTAATAGATTTTGTTAAAACTGTTCGATTTGCAAACAAATTAAAAATTTCCTTGGAAATCCAATCCCAAGTATTTTTCTGAGGAAAAGTTTGTTTTTCTTAAGTTTCTGCAGAGGTAGAATTTTAAAGTTTTAATGGTTTCTCAGAAGTCTAAAGTAAATAATATTTGAAAATATTTTATTTCTAGGTCTATGACGCAGCTTTCGCTTTTCGCCGTTGCTAGTTTATCTAATTTAACTAATCAGTTAGTTCGTTAGTGCTGCAAAAATTACGAAATCAAATAATCAGAAATCAAAAACAAATAAACTTTATAAATAAACAAATTTTAAGTTTTACTCAATTTTCTAATTATATACTAAAAAAATATTACATTTTGTCCGACTAATAAAATTCAAGTTTTCAGATTTGTCGGCTTACTCGAGCTAAAAATAATTCATATAAAAGCTTAAGACAAAATAAATTCAAAATTTTTGTCTATTATTCAGTTTGTATATTCGGATTCACATTAAATTTTATTCGATTATTCAATCACTCTAACCGATTCCAAGTTTAAAGATTTGTCACTCAATCGAGCTGAAAATAGCTCATAAGAAAACTTGAGAAAAAATAAATACAACATTTTGGCGATTATTCGATTATTATATTCGAATTAAGATTATTTAGCAAACAAAGCAAACAAATCTATTCGAAAAAATTAATAAAAATATTATCGAAAACTATTATTAAAAAAATGTAGCCTTTGAAATTTATTCGAATAAAGATTTTATTCGAATAAAAATTCATTCAAATAAAAATTTTGTAAGAGTAGAAATTTGACTTAAAAAAAATTTATTCGAGCAAAATTTTTTTACTATAAAACTTTTATTAGCACACATAATCGAATAATAAAAATTTCATTCAAGTAATATGTTAAACGGCCATTAGGGTCCTTGGTTGTTACCGATTATTTTTTATCAGTGATGGACAAATCACTAAAGCAAATAACTAGAATTGCCAAAAACAAAATTTCAAATTTATTTTAATGAATGTTAGCAAAAAAAAAAACTTATTTGGGTAATCGATTAACTATTGCAATTTGTTTGTTTAAGGAATTAATTCTAAATTAGATAACTCAAAAAAATTTATTGGCAATAATTCCAGTTCGAAAATATTCATAAGAAATACTAATTTCAGTAAACGTATAAATTCTTTATTTTTTTTTAATTTCCACATACTATTATCCTTGCGAATAATCGAATAAAATATATATTCGATTGATTAAATAAAAATTTTGCTACATTAAACAAATAAAAATTGCGCTCAAATATGTATATGTAAATTATCCAAATATAAATTTTACGTGCCAAGCTTAATAAATCTTTTACTCGAATAAAAAATGTATTCGAATAATGGAACAAAAATTTCTTAAAAATTAAAGTTTAATACGAGTAATCGAGTACTGGAAGAAAAATGTGACCTGTAAGATCGAACAAAAATTTTATGCGAATAATCGAATAAAAAAATTGCACTCAAATAATCAAATAAAAATTTCATAAAAATTAGTTTTATTCCAGTAATTAAATAAATATCTTATTCAAACAATCCAATAAAAATTGTAAACAAATCATTGAATAAAAGTTTTACATCGAGTAATCGAATAAAAATTTTATTCCGAGTAATCGAATAAAAATTTTAGAAAAACTAAAGCTTTGCTGATATTATCGAATTAGTATCTTACTCAAATAAGCGAAGGAAAATTTTACTCGAATAATCGAATATAAAAAACATTTGCAGATCGAATGAAAATTGGAAGCAATGAATCGATTAAAAATTGTGTACCGAGTAATTGAATAAAAATTTTATATCGAGTAATCGGATCAAAATTTTATATTATTAAAGATTTTATGGCATAAGCGAATGAAAATTTTACTTTAACAACAATCGGATATAAAGTCTATCTTTGCAATAAATAAAATTTAAGCAAAAGCGAAAATATTAAATATTAAACGAAGAAAAATGTGACTAGAATGATCGATTAAAAATTGTAAGCAATTAATCGATTAAAAATTGTATATCAAGTACTCGAATAAAAATTTATTAAAATTAAAGTTTTGCTGGTATAATCGGATAAATATTTTTCTTAAGCCAGCGAAGTGAAATTTTACTCGAATAATCGAATATAAATTATATTTGCATAATTCGATTACATACTTTTATATCCTTGCAATCATAATAAAATATTAAGTGAAAGCGAAAATATTAATCGAAGAAAAGTGTGTCTAGGATGATCGAATAAAAATTGTAAGCAATTAAACCATTAAAAATTTTGTATCGGGCAATCGAAAAAAAATTTATACAAATAATTTAAGTTTTGCTGGTATAGTCTAATAAAAATTTTACTTAAACAAGCGAATGAAAACTTTACTGGAATAACCGATTATATAGTCTGTTTGCATAAAAATGTATTCGATTACTTTTATATCTTGCAGCCATAATAAAGTCCCAGCAAAAAAAGTGGTGAAAAAAAGTAGAAAAAGCACCACAACTACTAATACGAAGCACTTCAAACTCCGAGCAAAAAGTAGTGAATTTTATATTAGCGTGTCATTGGAGCGAAGTGGTTTGTTTTTGCCAACCCGCGAGTGAATAAGATTTACTTTTTATTTGCTATAAAAACTCTAAAATAAAGTGTGATTTTTTATTGGTGAAGTAAATCCAATATATTTTAAATTTAGGATGTGTTTCTTAACAACTTTTCCAAAGCACTTAAATTTATGATTTGGGAAGTGGTGCTTATAAATATATTTACTTATTTATTAACCCAATTGGAAGCTATTTAATTCCTAAAAGTATTATATTTACTCATTAAAATAATTGTCTCAGAAGAAAAAAGAAGGGAAATCTGTTCAAATTTTCGTTCATTTCTGAAGTTGAAGAATTGGTACTTTTAAGCATTTAAATCAATCAGTCAATTTATTAGCTTACTGGCTTGCTCGGAATTTGAAGTGGTTCGTATCAGTAGTTGTGGTGCTTTTTCTACTTATTTTTTATCGCTTTTTTACTGGGTTTTTATTTTAGAGGATAATAACAATAAAATAGGTGATTTGTCATTACTTTAGATATGTGATTAAAGATAACTTCATTAAACCAGAATAAAATGCATAACCTATTTTGGAAGTAATTTAGAAGAACTTTCTAAAGGAGTACTCATTTTATTTTTTGCTGGGGTATTAAACGAAAGCGCAATTTTTAATCGAAGAAGTATGTGACTAGAATGATCGAATAAAAATTGTAAGCAAATAATCGAATAAAATTTTAATATCGAGTAATGGAATAAAAATTTTGTATCGAGTAATCGAATAAAATATTTTAGTCGAGTAATCGAATAAACGTTATATAAAGATTAAGTTTTTGCTAGAATAATGGAATAAAATTTTTCTTAAACAAGCGATGGCAAATTTTACTCGAATAGCCGAGTATAAAGTCTGTTTGCATAAACATTTTATTCGTTTACTTTTATATCCTTGCAATGATAGTAAAATAATAAGCACTCACCACCCACCACACTGCTCAACCAGCAACATGATTTTTGTGAGTAATGCTTAATGGTTTTAACAAAATATTCGCTTTAAAAAGTTTAATATCAAAATTTTCCACAACGTTTAAGGTCTTAACATGCAGGCAGGGCTGTAGAGAACGACAAGAAAAAAAAGAGATTTGAAGAAAAGGGCTTGCTACGTTAAATAGGCGTTGTAAGCTTATCTCTGACTTTGTTGAACAGATTTAAACAAAAAGATTTATTAAGCTATTGGTATTTTTTATTTTTTTTTGCTTTGATTTCCTGGACAAGTACAAGTTTATGGCCAAAGAATGAAGGAAAATAAAACTGAAACATCAATCGTTTTTATAGAGGACATATTTTATTTTGTCTGTTGTTATTGTAATTTCATTATTTGTATGTTGTTGTTGTTGTTGTTGTTGCAAAGTTAAGGCAAAACAAACAAAATATGTCTGTCGTATGTAAATTAGTGTCCTGCACAAGAGTATTTATAAGACTTTTCAAGACATGAGAGATTTTTTCCAATGCTTTACTGCAGCGAAATATTCTAAAAGAATCGCTAAACAACACTGTTGGCAAGACAAACCACCGAAAAAAATTACTTGCCAACAGTGTTGCTTAGCGATTCTTTTACACAGAAAAAATTATTCCCAAAAAATTTTCAAACAAACGTGTGTTTTGAAATATAATTTAGTTTCATTAAATATTTTTAACTGTTCCACTAAATTATTTGTTTCAATCTTATTTAATGAAAAAAACTGTATATAATAAAAATTATCTATATAAAGTAAAATTTGTAAAAAAAAATTTTGGATGTATTTTTTTTTAAATTTAAATTTTTTATTTTCAGTTAAATTTATTTATATATATTGTAAACAAATTTGTCTGATTTTTTTTTATTTTTTTCAGTTAAATTTATTTTTATATACTGTAAAAAAAATTTGTATTAAGAGTCTTACTATAAACATACGGAGTTTGTTAGCTAAATCAAAAATTTTTTCGGTTGAAGTCTACTGACGAGTTCCAAAAGCGGGAACAAGCCAATTTTTTAAAGTAAAAAAAAAATAGTTGAACCTTTCATTTGATTCAGTTATTTGTTTTTAAAATAACATTTTTGCTCATTTTTTTTTAATTGTTTAAGAATTGTTATTGATTCAGTTAATTTATTTTCTGATAATACGAAAAATTTTAGTGAATGTGTTTGTAAATTATAAAAAAAAATTTGCTGAATAATACAAAAAAAAATCTGCAAAAATGTTTTTCTGTTCCTATTAATACATTTGACTGAAAATATTTTGAGTTTCAGTTAACTTTTTTCTCTAATACCATAATAAGTTAACTAAAAATAATTTTTTTTTTCAGTAAATTTTTACAAAATTGTTATCAGAATCTACAAATTTCTTTGTAGGTCCGCATTCACACAAAAAATTTACTGATTCAATGAATTTGGTTACTGAAAACGAAATTTAGTTTTTTCTGTGTAGAATATTTCGCTGTAGTAAAGCATTTGAAAAAATCTCTCATGTCTTGAAAGGTCTTATAAATAGTCTTGTGCAGGACACTAATGTAAATTAAAGATCATTGATTTGTTTGATTTCAATCTTTTCTTTTACAACATGAAAGATCGATTTTTCTTTGTTTTCGTGTTTTTTTTTTAATTTTTCAAGTTCATTTTAAGTTGATGTCGTCGCCGTCATCTTGTCTTTGCTGCCCTCGCAACGTTAAGATTTCATTTTCAAGTTTGATTTTGAATTGTTCTTATGGTCTTCAATATGAGAACGAGATGTTGGAATTCTTATTATCAGTACTTGTAGATCAGTTGCAGTGTTGTCTTTTATTTATTTATTTTTTTTTTCTTCTTTTTATTCCCACTTTAATGTAGAAACAGTTATCCCTTTAGTTGATCCTTATTTGAATTGAATACTTAATGGGTATTTATAATTTCACCAGGGTATTCTGGGTTAAGCGTTTTCTTTCAAACATGACTGCGAACCAAGAACAAAACAACTTTCCAAAAACATCAATGTCTGGCACTCTCTTTTCCTTCTCTCCTACAAACACAAAACTTTGCATGTGCAAAAGGGTTGTAAAAATATTTTGATCAGATCATTGTTTTTTAAGACTCAGTTAGCCGACTGTAATGTAATGTAACTGTAACGCAGAAAACAGCTGATCGATATTTTTATATGAAAAGTAGGTTACGTTACATTACATCTCTCATTTCCTCCTTTTGCAGTAACATTACATTACAGTCGTCTACCTAAGCCTTTAAGCTTATATTAGACGTGACATAACCATAACCATACAAACAGCTGTTCGAACCAAACTTACGGGCAACACTGTATTTGATTATAGGAAACTCGCCATAACGCCATAGCCATTACCATAGAAACCAATTGAATTTTGGTTTGGTTGTGGCTATGGCTCGTCTAACTTAAGCTTTATTTAGATATACAGAGCGTTTAGGCAAATATATGAACTGCCTTGCTGTAGGAGGGCTAACTGTTTTAAAGTGAGGTGCAGGCAAAAAGGAATTTATAAATTTTCTTCCTTATTTTTGTCTCCTTTTAAAGGTTTAAGATTTGTATTTTATTTTAATTACATGTGTGTGCGTGTGTGTGTGTGTGTGTTTATTTAATGTAAATATTTGCTGGCGCCGTTTGTTTATTATCGCTGCTACTCCAGGGATTAAATCACACACAAACACACCAAACTCTCTTTCTTTCTTTCTTAAAAAAATGATTTTTTTCCACCTCTTGTGATCTTGGTTTAATGACTTGTTTTTCCTTTACTGTTCTCTGTTGTCGTAATTTGGCTTAAACATATTTAGCACGAATATCTTTCTTTTGCCATTTTAAGACTGTCTTTCAGTTCTTTTATTTTCACATTTTTTTTCTTCTCAATTCTTAAGAAAAAAATATACTCTTTTGTCGTTTTTGTATTTTATTTGTTCCTGTAACTTGTTAATTGAATTAAAGCCAAAACAAAATGATGCGGTAGGGAACAAATAAATAAAGAAAAGCAACAAATAGAGGGATTTTTTTCTTCTTCTTATAAAAAAGAACAACAAAGTTCAGCCGTTTAAGAAGCGATTTTTAGTGTTTGTTAGGATTTGAGTTTGCGTTACACGGTTGGGGGTTTTGTTACTTATTTTATTGCTTGCTGTCTGTACGTCCGTCTGTCTGTTTAAAGCAACATGATTTCATTTTGTCACAATGTTTATTTGTCACTATTTCAAAAGGTACGAGTATTAAAAGGAAAAATTTGTTCTTGATGGCAATTAAAAGTGATAACATTCAGGGTATTCAGTGGGAATACTTTTTTCTTTCTTGTTGAGTCAGTCTTAAATTTTAATCGCGGAATTACTTTGGTATTAAGACATGAAAGAAAGAAGTAAGTATTTCTTCCACACAATATACAAAGGAAGTATGTATTTACTGATGCCAGGAGACAATGATTTTTCAACTGATATTTAACAGGTACAATTATTGAAACTAAGGAGTGATCTTTTTTGTTGGACATGATTAGCAAGTCTTAAGGCCGGGGCACAATGAATCCGTCATACGTTATACTTCGCCTTTTTCAACTGATATTATCGCAACGACGGAGAACGTTGGCACAATGAGTACTTTATTGACGGAAACATTTGAACAGCTTCAATAGGTTGATTCTCCATTTTATTTATTAAATTCAAATTTTTTTATTTATCCCTTTTATTTTGTTTTTGTTTACCAAACAAAAGGTATTTGCTAAAGATCCCTACTTATGGAGACATATAAATACTTTCTGGCTCTATCCTTTTAAATTACAAAAGAAAAGTATTACAGTAAGCCCATTCTAGGCATCGAGTTTTTCTCCTCATGGTTTTATATCATACATATATGTACAACAAACATATGATTTTAATTTGGATCTCAAAATTTATTAAGGTATGGAGATTTGAAGAGAATACATTTTCCAAGCCAATATAATAAATTAGTGTGTGCAATCTGAGTATGACCCCTTAGAGCATTTAGAAGGCGGCCCCAAACGAGCCGACTTGACGCATAGATGGCGCCAGTAGATTTAAAAAATATCTCTGCTGAAAAGTGGCAACTTTATAAAACATGTGTTTTAACTTACAATGATGCCACCTTAATTTATTTATTGTTATTTCCTGGAGCCATTAAAATTAAACCATCTCAGAAAATTTGAAAACAGCATAAAATAACTTTTCTTATTTTTTGAAAGAAATTCACATTAAGTAACAAAAAATACATTTTTATTTTGAATGGAAAAAGAATTTAGTATATTGAACCAAAAAGCCTCAGTAAGATAAATTATACTATCAAATTATAATTTTTATTTGTTGTTGTTTTTAGTTGATTCTCTGGCTTTTTAACTTATTATGTTTGTATACATAATACTCAATAACATTTTTAGAATTTTTCTATAAACATATAAAAAATTGTTTAGCTTTTCTGAAGAACGTGCTGATTGTAGTCTACTTTTAAGTTTCTCAAGCAGAAACATATAAGCATATAGCCCTATGCTTAAGCAACAACAAACAATCATTCTTCATGTTAATACATTTCATACATTATAAAATGTATATTAAAATCTACGAAAACAAGGTTAATTTAACCTTTTTTCGGCAATAATCTTACTTCGTATTTGTTTGATGTTAATTCAAAATGATTAAAAGTAATCTTCAAAACAAAAATTTCCTTTGAAATAACTTTATTTTATGATAATTTAACATTCCAGTACAGTTAAATCAAAATGAAGAATCATGTCCAATCAAAATTATTTCAAGTTGAAATAAAGTGAATTTGATACTAAAATAACGCGAGTAACTGTAACTGTGTTTGTTGAATCTAAGTTATTTCAAGTTGAAACAAGATGAATGAATAATTTTATGTTATTAATTATTAGAAAAATTTCACTGCGTGACTCCTTGTATTGCTACAGGACGTCGGGAAAATGGAATTGAACTCGAAGTCACCGCGATTACCGCTGCAGCCGCAGCAATTTTCAATGTTCTTTAGAAACATACACAGAGAAAACAGATTCGTTGTGACAACCGAATTTGTTGCCAATTGAATTTTGGCGGTTGCAGCAACTATCATAGAATTCTGCTATAGCGACTGAAATTTTCTTGTGGTACCACTATATTTTAATTATAACCCTCAACCCAATAGTTGCAGCAATAGAAAAAATTGGTTGACAGTATGGAATTTGAAATAAATGTTATTCTTGCTACCGAAAATTTGGTTAATATAATTAAAACAATATCATAATTGGTAGCTGTAAAAGAAAAAATTGGCCTTCCTTGCTGAAATAAAAATAAACAATAAACGCAAATAAAAATACACAATTTAAGAAATTTATTATATCACATATTGTCATAAGTTTATTTTAATTGAAATTTATTTCCTAATGGTGAGGCATATCTATATACATTTCTTTAACCACACATTTTGAAAAGCCACAAACCTGTTATCTTATGCACAGACTTTCAAAACCCATTTGAGAATTCACAAATCATAATATCTTTCAAAGTCACAAAAGTTAATTTTTTAATTTGCTGCTATAAACTCTGATAGTAAACTCAACCTCTAGTTATTTGCAGCAACTGATTGAAAGTTTTTATTTTAATTTTATTATAGAACGACAATTTTTTAGTTGCTAATACCAAAAGTTGGTAGTAAAATTCAATTCGTAATATTTTATTCGGTTGGGTTAACCAATCAGTTAATTAGTCATGACAAAAGCATACGCTCGGTTGATGCAATCGATTTAAGTATTGTCACAATGACATCTTTGTTACAATTATGCCCTTATGGCAATGAACATGGATTGTTTTTTGGATTAACAGAAAATTGATAGCGTGAACTCAAATATAGTTAATGCAAATGATATTTTATTGGACTAACCGTTTTCCAACCAATCTTTTTTCTGGGTGTACTTCATAAATACAAATTCTTTGAAATCAAAGTTATGATAAAAAAAATAAATTGTAAAGCTACTTTAGCTTGTCCGCAGAATTAGAACCTGAGACCTTCCAAAAATATTTTTATGTGCAAATAAATTGAATTAATAAATATTACTTGCACTTTAATTATGAATTTTGCTTCTATAAAATACATGAGTTACTTTTTAAACAAACAAAACTTTTTTTTTAATACTTATCCCAAAACTTTCCCATATAACCACTCCCGCCTTTATATTCCTTATAACTTTTCTAAAAGCCTATTTAATTTTTATTGCTGTGGCAAATTAGAATACGCTAATAACCATAATAATTCAAACGTAATTTATTAGCAGAAATAATGAGCCTATAAATAGAAATATTTTCCTAAACATTTAACTTTATCACTCCTCCTCCTTCCAGTTTATAAATTCAATAATCCTTAAATCAATGAATGCCCATAATTGCATTTAACTTCAATAAGTTGATAAGTCATAAAATTTATATTTTTATGTCTCAATACGTATATGTATGTTGAAATATTTGATTTTTCTTTTTCTTTTTTAAGCGAGTCTGCACAATAAGAAATCATGTTTTATGATCGTAAATGTTTTAATAAACAAATAAAAAAATCCTACAGATTGCAAACTTTATTTTTATGATCTTGATTATGATGATTGGCTGTGTTTTGATAAAAATATACAAAATAATTTTACAACCGCCACTTATTTACACAGCAGCTTGCCTGGACATATTTATAAAAGGATTTTATGTCATCTGCCATGTTAAATAAGTTTTATATGGATGAAGATATTAAAGGCTTTTTTATCTTTAATAAATGTAAAATTTCGTGTTTAGTTTGAATTATGTGTATTCGATTGAGGTTCAAGAATAGCAAATTAAGTGCTTATTAGTCAGCTTAGGTTAGGTCGACAGGTTGCTGAGAAGAGAAAAGAATTGAAGGCAAGCTTTCAGTTCAGGTTTGTTTGCCTTAAATGAGAGTATAAAAGGCATATTGCAGGTACCAGAGACAGAGAAGTGACAGACAGAGAAGTCAGTTTATTAGCTTTTATGGCATCCTTGCAGCGCCTCTGGTGCTAAGTAGGCGCATTATTTTTCCAAGCTGTATATCCAATCTATTAGTTGTGGGTATTTCACTTCGTTTTGTTTTTCGAATCAATTTATATAATAAAGCTCTTGAAATACCAGGGCTCCCCAGCTTTCTATGCCAATTTGTTATAACAATTTCAACCCATTTCTATTAAAACCTTCTCTACAAATATATTTTCTTTTTATCTACTCAGCCAGAATCAGTAGTTAGAACCTGTTATAGAGAAAGAATTTTAATTAACGATCAAATAATCCTAAATGTGTACTTGTGGTGGTTTCTCTATTTGTTTTTTTTTTTTTCTTAAAAAAAAATACTTGGGCCATGTCAACAAGTTTTCAAAAGTACAAACATTTTATTAATATGTATGTATTTCAAATTTAATTTTGTTGTAATTATACAAAAAAAAAAAAAATTATAATATTAATTTAAAAAGCCAAGTAATAAGAATTGCTCATAGCGACTCGTAACAAGTGACTGCTGGCAAATACAATCAGTGTATCAAGTTGCGTCTAGGTGGCGACAATTGTTATTTATTAATATTATTTTATAAATTTTTTTTAATAAATAATTTTTTTTCTTATGCCCAATACATACTTCAGTTGTTCTCGTATATATTTATAGCATGCGCAACAAAGTGATAAGGTCGTTTAAGTTTGGAAATTTTTTTTTATTAATTTATTTATTTTATTTACTCTTACGAATTAATTCCGAGACTACAGATTTAAGCAGCGATAGCTAGCAGGTCATTTTTATTTTGCTTAACAATATTATGGAAATTAACATGGCAACACTGGTAAATTATGTTAACAGCACCATCTTATCAGTGTTGCCGTGTTTTTAGGAGTTTTTCTTTTTTAATTTTACGTACATACTTTTCAGTAAACGGCCTATAACTCGGTAACCAATAAACCGTTTAGCTTAAAATGGGTATGGGGTATACGAGTACATTTAGAGTAACAAGCGCAAAGACTAGACTAGACTAGACTAAAAATTAAAAATATCTTCACCCATCTTAAGCAAAAAAATTCGTGCTGTCATTAAATTACACTGGTCTAGAAATTTGAAAAAAAACTGACTGCAGAAACGAAACATGTTTTTTTAACTAATCCGGGTGCGCTGAATTCGAATCTGGCACACAAATTGGCTATCACTCCTTGTTCATTTTGTATCGCAAGCTGGCAATACTGTAAAATAGTCAATACTAACACTCCAGTTTCACAATTGTTAATTTGACTGAAGCCCACATTCATTATAAATCTTCATAATAGTAGGGCTTAAGACTCAGTTAGCCGACTGTAATGTAATGCCGCAATAGGAAAGAACTGATCGATATTGTTATGTGAAAAGTAATGGAAATGGTTATAAAGATGTAATGTAACGTAACCTACTTTTCATATAAAAATATCGATCAGCTGTTTACTGTCGGCTAACTGAGCCTTAAAGCATGCATGGGAGATCCTGTGTTACTGATTCAAGCTATTTTTGCTTTGTGCGTGGTGAATATTTGGCTAGAAAAAAAGGCATCATTAAAATATGCATATTTAGATTATTTTGGTTTTGCTGCCAGAAACTTCAACAAACCGTGGACACTGACAATATTTTGCAATAGTTGCAGAAGAAGATCTATTTCGATTTTTCAATTCCAGTACTTTGGAGAGAGTCAAGTAACAACCAAACCGATTGTTATTTCTGTTTAATAAAAGTTGCTGGATTCAATATGAAAAATCGAAAAAATATTACTCACGCAAATGTCCCATCGACAGCCCTAACCAGTTCAACATCCACCAAATGATCCATTACCTTACTCGTGTAAGGAGAGCGTGCTGACCAAGATTTACTGAATATTTATAGAAATTATCAAGGATTTCGGGACAAAGGCATTCTGGCAGACTATTGCTGGACTCTAATGCGTGAAACTAATGCATTAAACACATTCACCACAGCAGGCCACACGAACACACGACTTTAAATGCCACTAGAAGCATTTGTCGCCTTGTAGCCGGCTACTTAATTATTTTGGAGACGGCAGCAGCACCATCTGCAGCTGATATTCAAGTACAAATACATAGTTCAGTATTGCAACTTTCATATATTTTGCATTTATAAAAATTAATTAATCTTTTAAAATATCCTTATTTCACGTAAAAGTACAAAAATTAATCAATTTATTCTTTACATCAATTTTTGCATATTATTTCTGTTAAATAATATCAAATAATTGTACAAAATCATTCATTCAACATTTTGTATTATATTGGCAACACTGAATTTTCTCATTGGACTACAACGACAAAATCAGCATAGACAACAACCTGCCGCCATGTTGTTTTGCTGTCTTCAAAAGAATCACTCTTATATAAACATGTGTATTCTATCCTTGACATTTGGTAGTCGGTAGCTTGCTGTGGTGAATGTGTTTAATGCTTAAGCCAACAAAATACAAACGACGTCTAAATAACGCCATTCACTTTTGAAAATTCCTTGATTTTTAAGTATACCAATGATTTATTATGTAAAAAAAGAATAAAAACATTTTTTTTTGTATCTCGAAAACCTGACGAATTCAGCCTACGAAATTACCCTAGGAAAGATAGTTGGTTGCTTCAGTCAAAAACCTTGTTGGCTAGTGTTATTAATGCAGCCAACTTCACAAAACTAATGATGCTGAATTTTTTATTTTTGGGGATACTTTCACGTGCGATTCTCAGAATTGAGTCCCAAATCAATGAGCTGGAAAATTTTGTACTGTGTTACTCCAATACGGGGGAAAGCTTCCGAACATAAATTAATTTTTTTTGTAGCATTAAGTCGCTGCAATTAAGACTGTGCAACAAATTTCGGGTCATCATAATTTCTTTATATTTGACGAATAAAAACAAAAAAATATATTTTTCCACATTGGATTCAATGCAACAATAAGTACGCACCATTACATTCCATTAAATATTTTTATATATTGATAGGTTTTTTTTTAAATCTTCAGTCATAAAAATAACACGACTGCGACCAAATGGTCGTTTCAAATGAAAATTCATAAGAGAAACCTAAAGATGATTTTAAAATACCTGTCGAATGATACCCATTTTGATATAGTTCGCATACTTTTTATTTTTTTCGTATTTACAAAATGGCGTCTGTTGGCCGCCATATTGAATAAGAATTATCAATATCGGTCCACGCGTTCGGTTTATAAGTGCCGCAAAGGAACATACATACATACATATGCACATACATAAACACAATACCCTTCTTTGCTTTGCTCAGTCGGGTAAAAATGGCCCAACTTCAAGATTCCACAAAAAATAAATTCAAGATAAACTTTCAAAACCCTTTGACAGTTCTGTTTACTTAATGGTCTACTATCGCTTGCCATTGGAATTGTTGAGGATGCTTTTTCTTGTTGCACTGTGTAATAAATAACAATTGGCCAATTCACAAGGTGTTTTATTATGTCATACTGTCATAATATCTGTGGTAATAAGGAAAAAGCGCTTAAGTCATATTTAACTGGAGAGCACTTTTAAGCGTTGAAGTCGATTTTCAGAAATTTATTTCTTTTACAGTTAAATCGTGGAATTCTCTGTTAACACTTATTTTTTTAATCAAACATCGTTTTACACACTTTAAGTAATATATTTAAGTTGAAATATACCAGAGTATAACCTCAATTAAGCTATTATTCCAAATGAGATTAGAAGTATAAAAAAGATAAGTCGCAATTCATAATGCTATAACTTCCTCAAAAATCACACAAATTAATTGAGATTTTGACCAGGGGTACTTACGAATATGCAGATTACGGAGGTACCATAACTCAAAATCAGCTTATCTCGACTTAAGCACTTTTTTATTTTAGCCACATATATAATATATGAAGTGATAATTTAAGTAAAAATCCACCTTATCACTTTGTCGTGCAGTGTAGTTTGCAAATTTTAATTTTAATTTTAGTAAACAAGTTTAATGGGAACTTTGTTTTTTTTTTGTACTGACATAATAAGAACAAAAAACCTCTAATCAAATCCTTAACTATGATTGCTTTTCGTAGCTGACAAGTACTACATGCTTTTTTTTTAATTTTCTTGTACTTAATTGACCAAAAGACCCCGACAGTAATTCAGTGAAAACTTAATATATATATATATATATATATATATATATATATATATATATATATATATATATAGGGTGTTTTTTTAAGAGGTATAAAACTTTGAGATGAAATAAAACACAAAAAAATCGTTTTAATGTCCATCAATTTGGCTTAATTGGAAGGATAATTTTATGCCATTAATGTTTAAATATGATTTCGGGCATGTGGCCGACGCGGCTGGCTCGAATAAAGCCAATTCTACAGGTCCAATTTTCAACCACTTTTTCGAGCATATGGGGCCGTATGTTGGCAATAACGCCACGAATGTTGGCTTCCAAGTCCCCTAACGTTTCTGGTTTGTTGGCGTAGACGAGCGACTTCACATATCCCCAAAGAAAATAATCCAATGGTGTCAAATCACACGATCTTGGTGGTCAATTGACAGGTCCATTCCGCGAAATTATGCGCTCTTCGAATGTTTCCTTCAATAAATCGATTGTGACGTGCGCTGTGTGGCATGTAGCGCCGTCTTGTTGGAACCACAATTCATCCACATTCATGCCATCCAATTCGGGAACAAAATAGTCGGTTAGTCGGCTCCAATTGCTGTGCACGGTGGCGAATCGATTCATTCGGGTCCTCTTCAACACTTTGCTCTACAGCGGCAATTGTTTCTTCGGTGCGCACTGTTCGACGTCTCTGCGGATGCGTATCATCACATAGAGTAAACGTAGTGCGAAAACGATCCATGGTTAACCGAATTAATTGCTCTGATGGACGATTATGTCGACCATAAAATGGACGGAGCTTGCGGTAAACTTCGCGAACTGAACCATTATTTTCGAAATAAATTTGCACGATTTGCAAGCGTTGTTCTTTTGTCAACCTGTTCATGATGAAATGGCAAACCAAACTAAATATTAATCACTTGACAGCTGACAAAATGGCCGCCAGTTAAAAAAGTTTTGCCAACTTAAAGTTCTATACCCCAATAAAAAACACCCTTTATATATATATATATATATTTATTTTTTTTTATACATATTAATATGAGCATGTTGTACGTTTAAATGTGGTGGGTGGTCAAGACTGATAATGTGTTAAAAAAAATTGTTTAACAGCAACATGCATATTTAATTAAAATTGATGTATTTTTTTTTTAATGGATAATTAATTCGATAAAATCGCCACTTACAACATTTGATTAAATGTTGAAGGCAAAGCAAAGTGAACCGAATTGCTTTTCAGCAAATAAGTTTTTTGATTTAAAATTTGAAAAGAAATGAAGAAATTTCATTAAACAAAATTTGAGCATAAATCTTTGAACGATATATCAAACCGAAGAAGAAATTTGCACAATTCTGCGCAAACAAGAAAATGTTAAAATTTTTTTTGGAAGCTGAAGCGAAAATGCTTTTCGAGATACTCTGAACTAGGGATGGGCGCGTGTCTAATTTCTCCAACACGACACAAGCCGAACAATAACACCAAGATATCCAACATGTAAGAAATACGCACGCGAAAAATTTTTCCTACACGCACAAAGTCAAATTGAAAACAAATTTTTTTTTTAAATCAGAATGCTTAATTTCAGAAATTTGGGCTCAAGAAACAGACCTCTACACACTATCAAAAAATTTGTTGGTTTTGCTTGCTTTGACGATACAAAATATTTAATTTTTTCTTTAGTGGATATTCACCTAAAATCGTACCGTGTTTTTTAGACCACATAAGAAATCAAATTTTCTGTCATGAAGATATATTGTTAAGTCGTGCGTGTTCGTGTCACCAAAAAAAAAAAAAAATACCACATACGTCCATCTCTACTCTGAAGCATGCCGCAGTATAACAGTTTTAGTTTATTTAGCTGACCGTGAACATTTACTGTGTAGAAGACTTGTAGCTGAATTCTGTAACTTTTTGCGAACCGAAAATCGTTATATATATCGACATATTTATTCGCTTGGGGTAACGATAATGTGATTCCGTAATTTCTTTTAAACGATAGTCTCCAGTTTTATCTTACTCACCATTTAAATCAATATTATGTGGTATCTCTGTATAGAAAATGTGAAAATAAGCGAAAAGCACAAAAAATAATATAGAAAGGCACAATTAATTTGACATTGTGACTGCATTTCTTTTTATCCAACCGACATCGAATATCGTTAAAATATGTTACTGAATAGCAAAGTCGATAAATTTTCGTTATATTTATTATAGCGATACGATTATCGTTGAAAAAGTCACTGAATCCAGGTACTGGGGGTTATTATGTAATTCGATTCGAAACGGAAACTGTTCGAATTTGTATGTTATTAACATTACAATTCGAACTCATTTCCGTTCGATTCGGATTACATAATAACCCCCCTGAAGTATATTGTAGGACGAAAAATCTACTCAAGCACCCTGTATACGTTTCAACTCAACTCTTTCTTAGATGAGACAAAGTCTGCTTGGGAATGCCACAATGGTACGTCTTCATACATTTTTGTGAAAGACTTGCCGGAAAATCAATCACTATTGGTTGCCTTTTTTATACCCACTGTGGACAGTGTTAAGAGGCAACAGACTGCATTTAATATGTTTACCCTTGATGTTTGTTCTGCGAGTATCGTTTAGCGACTGTTGAATTCAAAATGTTGCATGCTCCGTTTAAATTCTTTATCTGTCTGCTTCGTTTTATCTTCACTCGGAATTGCATTTTATAGTACATGTTCAACTGTACTGTAGTTGTATTTTAAAGAACAGAGTTGAATTTTGAAGAACTGCCATCAACTGACAGTATTGGAGGGCCTTTGTATGGGCGTAGAAATTTTTTCCCGGGGGTGCATTGCCCTCGCCAAGAATTACTGTTGTCCCCCCTCCCCCGCCGCCAAAAGAATTATTAAAAATTTCCTGTAATTATTTATTTCAGAACTACGCTCCAAAAACTTTTTTCTAGGTACGTCAATGGGCCTTTGTTTCCTCTTTTTTACGGAAGCACAAGCAAGTAGCAATTATTTTTCCTTAAAGAAAATGTAATAAATTAAACAAAGAAAACTGAGAAAGGTGTAGTCACATAGTATAACATTTTTTCTTTTTGCTAACTCGCAGCAACTCCTCAATTGTGTTTTTACTACGAACGCCTGTCAATAAATCCGTGACTTTTTGAAGGCAACACAGATATTTGCATAAAAAAAATCATTTTATTAACGCTTCCGTTATCTCTCTCACTTTAAATCTCTGATCCCCACCATATAGTGGATTATTTCAGTTCTTTCGGGTGCAGAGACCTCAACTGGGCGCCGAGAACGTTCAGCATCTCCCGTTTAAGTAGGGGTGCAATGAAATTTAGTAAAACTTTTGTTTGTCATTGAAATTTAGTGTGAAGAGTCCCATAGAGTTTATCAAGTTGGGTCTTGTTTTAAGTGATGGGTTTTCCGCAAAAAAATAAAGCTTAATGAGCACACCAAATTCTCTTATTGAAATTTTCTGCTCAAGAATCACGCAGTAGTAGTCTACTATCAATGGCTACTGGCCTTTTAAACACGGGACTGATTTTTATGCCGCACAATTTTTGTTAATTTTAGAACACACGAGACTAATTTGAATTAAAAAATGTTTACGTGTATACAGCTGTGTGCTTATTAGTGTTTTTTGTATTCTTTTTTACATTTGCTGTTTTTTAAGTTGTGTGTGTGTATTGGTTTTGTGCCAACTACAAAACCACTCTCTTAGCCTCTCTCACCCGCAAACTGGCATCTTATGCCAGCACACGTGTGTGAAAGGCCACTCACTAAGCACAAACTAAAGGCCCAACTATAATATGAATAAGCTAGCTTAAGCAACTGTGCGATTAATATAAAACGCATTTGGAAAACTATAATGTACTTAACAAACTTTTCGTCAAGTTTCGTCAAATGTCATTTGCTTAAGTAAAGTGCCAAACTGAACGCACATTCCGTAAGGAAACAACTGTTTGTGCATCTTTTAAACTTAAACAAGCAGCAGCAGACAATATTCATTGATTTTAAATATTTTTTTATTGTTTCTTATTTTAAACTCGGAAAATAAAGCAAAACTTTTATTTTCATTGTTTGTTTTACAATACACATATACGCACATTCACATGTATTTACTTCAGTGTGCACACTTAATTTTTTTTAATTCGGTAGAATCGACAAAAAAAAATCGGTAGATTTGAATGAAATTCGGTAGAAATTTTTTTTATTCAGAGAAACATAAGAAATAATAATTCAAAGAAACATAAAAAATAACAAAATGTATGTAAGTGCAAGGAGTATCAAACTAAACAGGTTCCAAAAGCTCATTTAAAACTTCACATGTGATTGGAAATTAAACTGCCATAAGCAATGAAGCATTTCCAATAAAAAAAAGTGTCATCACCAGTTATTTTTCCTTACCCTTTATATAGATCTGCTATGCATATATAAAATAATATACATAAATAAGAGGAATTCAGTTTTTGTACATAGGTTTTATAAACCTACTAAAATAACTTTTATTTGACAAATATTTGTAACTATTTACAAAGATTATATGTAAGATCCATTTATGAATTTAAACTTTTGTGCAAAAATTATTAAATCATTGGTAGGAATAAATATTTCATCCCCAAGGCACAATTCTTTGGCAAATATTAGGTTACTTATAGTTTCAGTTTTTAACCGATTTAACCGATGGAAAAATAGACAATTTACACATATATCGACTTAAATTACTAAATAACAATATTCGGTAGATTTCGGGCCTTGTACGGTAGAACTGGTAGATTGGTAAATTCATAAACATATTCGGTAGAATCTACCGAATATCGGTAGAAGTGTGCACACTGACTTACTTATGTATATTCACTGTTGTACTTTTTAGTAGGCAAAACAAATAAAACAAGTAATAAGGTGATGGATATATTTATATGTGCATTTTTAATAGATTAGGACATTCTTTCAAGTTAGTTTGATTGAATTGCATTCATTTAGGAGTTATGAGAACAAACAAAATTACTACAAAATTATTGACAATACCTAGATGTGCAGCTGTGGCTAAAGAATACTTAAGTGCATGTAAGCACATTATGGCCACCTAAAAGTCACATCTGAATTGTTTAAGCATTTGACAGACTTATCGTTCAATTCTGACATTAGCTTAAGCCAGCTTATTCATATTATAGTTGGGCCTTAAATTACGCAGCTGGCTCAAATTGTGGCAAGAAGTCAACTGACAGTTGTCTGTTGATAAAAGTAGTGCATATTCCAAAACTCACAGACTCATTGAACCGCCCTCGTATTACTATACACTGGATACTTATACGATAAAAAATTGCACCAATTTAATGTTGCTTTTAAATTTAGCTTTGAGTGTGTCATATACATATGTAAGAGCATACACAAGAAATATTGATGAAGTATGTATGGTGGTACAACAAATGCATTTCATTCCACAACATCTGTCTCAAACTCTACCTCGCTGGAAAATCAAGTTCGGAACAAAAATCTCTATCGTGCTGTTGAGCATTTTCTGTATCTCAATTACAATCACGGCCAGTTTTATTAACAAGCTCTTAATCTAATTCGTTTTTATTACTGTTGTTCGTCGTTCTTTTTTTATTATTATTATTATTTGCTTTTGGTTAATACATTTATGGCCATGTTAAAGACATGTTTTTTTTTCTTTAAAAATAATTTTCCAGTGGTTGTTGCCTTTAGGCCATATTCTTCTCATATTTAACAATCAATTGGTTGTTTTGATTAGTTGAACATGCAGTGACACCCCCATACGATATAATATAATTTAATTAAAATGTTTAAGTTATTTATATGAACACATACATACGTAGCTACATACATATGGGCCATTTGCTTCAACGATGGCATAACTCGGTAAATGTAATTTTACCGTTATAAAGTAGAAAATTTCATAAAGATATCTTCTATAATCGTTTCTTGAGAGAAAAATAAATATTTCAATTTCAATTGAGTTGTGAGCAAATAGAAAACTTTAAACTCGTCTTCTATGAAACTAGTTTTTTTAGTTATGACGTTCTTGCAGTAAATGAGCAATATAAATGTACTTCTTTATATGCAATAATTTATTAAAATATTAATGCAATATTAATTTTAAGCTGTGTGAAATAAGACTTGAGAACAAACAAGAAGTTTTGTATTAAAGTTAAGGAGATTCTTGATTTCTTGTGGGAAATTTGTTAAGAAAACATGAAGACATAAATAACATTTTGTTTCGCAAGCACTATATTCATAACTTATAATAATTTTTAAATTTAAATTAAAGTTTGTTAAAGTGAAATATATTAAAAAGCTATTGATCTCACCCAAAAGCATATGACTCACTATGCTCTGTTTCTATGCAGCGAGTTCGCAAAATCAAACAACTTGTGGTAAAAAGATACAACTTTCAGTATAGTGTGTCAAAATCCAGTTTCAAATAAAATTGATTCGATTAAACTACAAAAGGTGTTCGAATAAAATTTACATCTTTATTTTTTTAATTTTATTCGAAGATAAAAATAAATTCATTCGAACTTTATAATAAATTTTGTTTGAATAATCTCAAAATTTTTAATCAAATAATAAAATAAAATCTATTCGATTAATAGAGTAACTTTAATTCAACTAAATGTATAAATTTTATTAAACTAATCAACTTAACTATATTCGTATAATCAAATTAATTTTATTCGAGTAATTAAGTAATTTTTTTCCGTATAATAGCGTTAGTTTTCTTTGACAAAATAAATAAATATCATAAAAGTCATCGAATAAATTTAATTCAAATACCTGCCTAACTTTTATTCTGATATTTTTTTTATTCTATAAATAAATTTTATTAACATAATCGCTTTTATTTATGTCCAATTATTGAACAAAATTTATTCAATTTATTTATTTATTAATAATTTAAAATGTGTTTCTTTATATATTCCAATAATCAAATAAATTTTATTCAAAGTTAAAAATAATTTTATACGAACAATTTCAAAAGGTTTGTTCGAATAATTTCAATACTTTTATTCGAATAATAATATAAAATTTATTCGAATAAAGGGGTAACTTTTTCAGCCTTACGAATAAAGGGCCTGTTCATCTAAATGCGAACTATAGAATCGATCGAATATTTATATTGAAAACAAAAACAAATTTCAGTTTTTTGTTTTTGTTTCTAATACAAATTTTCGATAGAACTTATCGTTCGCATTTAGATGAACAGGCACCAGGTTTATGAAAATATTCAACTGAATTTTATTCGATAAATGATTTTATTCAAGTAATTAGAAACATTATATTCGCATAAAAGTATTAACTTCGTTTAACAAAATCAATAAATTTCTTTCAGATAATCTAATAAATTTTATTCGAATAATTTTTTAACTTCTATTCGGATATTTAAATAAATTTAACTAACATACTCGCCTTTTTTTGTATCTAATTATTAAATCGAATTTATTTGCATAATCGAATAAATTTGATTCGAATAATCATAAAAACTTTATTCTTGAAAAAATTTTGTTCTTTGTTTATTTCAATAACTAAATAAATTCTATTCGAAGAAAAAATATGTTATGTTATTTGAACTATTTAATACGTTTTTTCGAATAAAACAAACTCTTTTCAAGGAATAGAACAATTTTTACTCAACTTAACGAATAAAGTTTTTTAAAACAATTATAATTGAATGAATTTTTTTTTTTTTGAACAATCGAATGAATTTTATTCGACTAATCGAATGAATTTAATGCGAATATTAATATTATTAATAATAATATTAATAATATTATTTTTTGCTACAAAATTACTAAATTTCATTAAAATAATCGACTAAATATTTGTTTAACATCCGATATTTAAATAAATTTTATCCACATAATCGCGTATGTTTTTTATTATATTAATTAAACAAAATTTATGCTCATAGTCGTATAAATTTTATTCAAATAATCCTAATAAGCCTTATTTGCATAAAATTTAGTTCCTTTCTTATTCCAATAATAAAAAAAATTATTCGAAAATAAAAATAATTTCACACAAATTATAATTCCTCATGGTTTCTTAGATAAATTATATATCATTCGAAAGATCGCAGTTTCTTCTTTAAAAATCTAGTAAGAAATCGGATCATTAGCAACAAAGCTACAGGCTTTTTTTTTAACCGTAAATCCGGATTTTGGAGGTGTCCGGCATATTTCACTATTGGAATCTTATTTTACTCGACAAGCCCTACAAGAAAAATAATATCCGGTCCCAAGTTTTTTGGACTGTCGCACCGTGTTATCTTATAAATTTTGTTCGAATAAATGAATCAATTTTATTAGGATAATCAATCATATATTATTTCAAAAATCCTGTAAATTTTACTCAACTATTTGTATTTTATGTATGTATGTGTTTGTTGAAAAAACAAGAACGACTTGATTTGTAATGTTTAAAAATTATATATGTACTAGATATACCAAACGGACGACACACTCGTCCGTCCGTATTCTAGAATCAAAATGTAAATAATTTAAGATTCAAAGAAAATGTATCTAAAGTTTAGATACGTTTAGATTCTAAATGTCATAAAAAATTTATTAAAACACAGCCACACACAAACTTACATACATATGCAAGCATAATTAAATAATACATGAAATTAAAAAAAACATAAACAAAATCCCTTCAACCAACCTAATTCAATTTATTCAACTCTCTTACTTTAAGTATTATGGCTTTGGTACAACAACAAATAAGAGAAAAACAATTGTAAGGTCAAGAGAAATACTACAAACACACATACACACACACACACACTCATGTTTTGTTTCTTTTTTTATTTGTAAGCTAATAAATGCGTGTGTAATATGTGTGCATGTAGTAATTAGTAGCAACTTTAAACGCTTATAGCTCCCAAAATACTAAACCGATTTCAATAAAATATAGATTCTGCACATCTGTATAAAAAATCCTTTAAAACCATATAAATCTTTTTAAAATCGGTTCGGTGGTACCAGCGTAAAAGGGATTACAAAAAACATGTTCGCCTATTAATTATATAGATAGATAGATAAGACAATCTTTATTCGAATAATATTGTAAATTTTTCCTATAATTTTTTTTCTAATAATCGAATAAAATTTATACAAATGATCGAATAAATATTATACAAATAATAGAATAAATTTTAGTCGAATATGTGAATAGACTTTAGTCGAATAATCGAATAAATTTTTTTCGAATAAATTTAATCGAATAATCGAATAATTTAATTTGAAAAGATGAATAAATTGTATTCGAATATTCGAATAGTTTATAAAAAATCTAATAAATTGTATTAACATAATCAAAGAGAATTTATTCGAATATAATTAAATAAATTGATTTCAATGATCATAAAAATTTTATTAATATACAATTTAAACAATTACCAGAAGTAGTAAAACTTTTAAGATTACCCATCTTATTTTCCAAAAAATTTTCTTCCAAAAATTAGAAAATTGAATATCACACGAATTAAAACCAGGAGACAACAAAAGACGATTTTGCCCGTATGAAATGCTGCTTCAGAAAAACTTAAATAAAAAATGAACAAAGAAATCGTTTTAAAAATGTTATAAATTTTCTCAATACAGTGGAGTTCGGTTATAGTGAAGGAACTATTGCGTATAACGAGCAACTTCTTCTTGTTCTTCTCTGTCACGCAAAACGAAGAAAAGTGCTTCCGAATTTGTATTTTAGGCTGAATTTGCTTTCGTTTCGAGTAGGGTTGCCAGTTTTGAAATCGTAGAAATCAGTACACGAGAGAAAAAAATCAGTACAATTGAAAAAAAATCAGTACATTAATTTTTTCAATATAAAAGGCTTTAACTAGGGTTGTAACTAATACCAGTTTAGCGCATGCGAATGCGAATACTACATTTTAATTTTTGCGAAAGCGAATGCAAATATTAAAATACGTTAAAAAATCACATGAAAATAAATTTATATAAGAACATGAAGTTCTATTACATACATGGATGTACTACATATAGCATTCTATTTAAACTGAGTCTTGCATTGAGCAAATATGTATTAATTTATTAAAAACATGAATTCATTAAACAGAAAGATACATACATATGTTTGTATATGAAATTAATGAGTGACACTTGTTTCGCGTGGAATTTACTACAACAATGACTAGTTAATATTGTTTGCGATTCAAATTTGTTTGTACGAATAATGAATGGTGCTCAAAACATTATTTAAAAAATTTAACAGACTAGTCTTAAGTAGAAAATACTGCTGCCGAAAATACAATGCCTTTTCTTTTTCAAAAAATGAAATAGGTATATTTTCAAGCACCGCTGGACTTTAGTTTAATTTTGATGCTTATGAGAACTTTTTTATAGAAAAGCTTTCTGATAGAGCTTTGAAGAATGCCTTACTTATAAGTCAGCTACGTCCAAGCCATGTGCACAATGTGCAAACTTTTATAAGGAGTTTTTTGTGCTTTCACATCGACGAGATGACAACTTTCTTAAATAAAATTACTTGGCGGGATAAAAATTGTTTGCAGTTCGTTCAAAAATGCCAACTATGCACAGATATTGAGCAGTTGCAAGGCATGTGCAACAGTTGATCACGCATACGCAGAAAAAATTCGCAGAACTTCTGCATAAATTTGCTGAATTTGCGAACGTACCCTATATTTATCTTTTTCATTCTGGCTTAAAATAATTTTCGTGTTTTTGACGTTTGTTAATGGCAAACTTTTTTCGTAAAAGAAGTACAAAATTTTTTTGTCTTAAATATGCGCATACATTTTAGCAAATGCAAATATCAAAAATAAGCGAAAAATTTGCAAATGCGAACATTCGTTACATTCCTAGCTTTAACCATTCTTAAAACAAAACATGAATTCAATGTATACTTTGTACCAAGGCATATGTAATTAATAAAAATAATATTATCAAAAAAATTTTCGAAAAAGAAACTTTAAATTCATTATTTGCATGTATCAGAAATCACTTATAGCAAATCTTTCTTGCAAATTTAAATTAAAAAAATCTCAATAAAATTAAAATTAACATTAACTTAAACTAAAATTTATATGATCTCTGACAGTTTTGGCAGAATTTGCTTGCGCATTATATGGATACCACCACTTTGAAAATAAATTCGTCTTAAAGCGAACGTAAAGTAAAGATCACTGGTGATTCAAAGAAAATAAATAAACACTATGACAGGCTTTCTTATACATTGATCATAATTAATATATAAAAACAGTACAAAAACAGTACATACATGAAAAAATCAGTACATTTGCGTACTGATTTGCTAGTTATTATGCATAAATCCGTATATTAAACAAAAATCAGTACATGTACTGGCAAAATCAGTACGACTGGCAACCCTAGTTTCGAGTTACAGAGTAGAGCCTCTGATTTATATGAGGAACACTTTTCCCATATCCTGTAAAGAAAATTACTGGGCTGGTGTTTTTTTTTTCAATATTGAAAATATTTTTTAAAAAGCTACAATGAAGTTCCCCTTTGCACAGGAAACAATATGCAACTAGTTTTAAACATAATTGAGGTCTGCCCGCTTATGCCTTTACAATAAATGCTGTTGCTGGAATAATTTTAATTTAGTAATATTTTTTTTTTCTAATTCTAACTAATTTAATATTCAGTTTGAATAGCTATTTAAGGCCATGATACACTATCATACAAAGTCGTGCGATCTACGAAAAAGTACAACGCTGGTATGATGGAGTTTATGAAAATTTTCAAAAGACAATAACAATTCATCACACCAGGGTTGTATATTTTCGTAGATCTCACGACTTTGTGTGATAGTGTATCACGGCCTTTATGCGCACCTAGAAATGAATTATTTAAAACTTAATAAAAAACAAACATGATAAAATAAGAAATAAAACTACTCGAATGACAAAAATTTTCAATAAAATTATTATTTGGAAACTCAATATTAGTGTAAATTACTTCATTAGTTACACATAAAAATCGAATAAAACTAATTTTTAACTAGAAACAGAACGATAACAATAACAACAACAATAGCAATAAAAACAACAGCTATAAAACTGGGTCTGCTGGTGGTGACATCGTTGTTTCATTGGCTATTTTATTTTATGTTTTTTAGTTCATTAAATTGTGAAAGAAATCAACAAAACTAATACATATTTATATATATAAAAAATAATAATATAATGGCGCCAGCTAAAAAAATCTTACTTTGTAATTTTTATTTCTTTCTTTGGAATATGTATGATTTTAAAATGAAGAGCACAACACTTCTTTTTTACTTATAAATTTAATTGGTAATTTAAGTTTGAAACTTTTAAATGAGCAGCCGCGCATGAGCGTGAGGAATAAAGGCCCAACTATAATATGAATAAGCTGGCTTAAGCTAATGTCAGAATTGAACGATAAGTCTGTCAAATGCTTAAACAATTCAGATGTGACTTTTAGGTGGCCAAATGTACTTACATGCACTTAAGTATTCTTTAGCCACTGCTGCACATCTAGGTATTGTCAATAATTTTGTTTCTTCTCATATCTCCTAAATGAATGCAATTCAATCAAATTGTAAAACAAACATTGAAAATAAAAGTTTTGGTTTATTTTCCGAGTTTAAAATAAGGAACAATAAAAAAATATTTAAAATCAATGAATATTTTCTGCTGATGCTTGTTTGAGTTTAAAAAATGTACAAACAGTTGTTTCCTTACGGAATGTGCGTTCAGTTTGGCACTTTACTTAAGCAAATGACATTTGACGAAACTTGACGAAAAGTTTGTTAAGTACATTATAGTTTGCCACATGCGTTTTATATGTAACCGCAAAGTTGCTTAAGCTAGCTTATTCAAATTATACAGGGTGGGCCAAAAGAAACCAAGGGGTGTAAAAGTTTAATAACTTATTTGTTTATTAATTTTTTTTTTTATTTTTTCTTTCAGATTATATAGACAACACTTGGAGAATTTATAATGGAGAGGTTCACAACTGAACAGAGAACCAGAACAATAGAATTTTATTATTTAAACCAGAGATCAATTATTTTAACGCAAAGAGCATATCGTCGACATTTTAACGTCAGAATTTCGCCCTCTGAAGCGATGGTTCTGGGGTTCTCAAAATCCAAGAACCATTCATCAACGCCAATTGCACCACATCAGGTGTACAGTATGGTGTGGGATCACATCTGAAAATGTCATTGGGCCCTACTTCTTCGAGAATGAAGATGGAAGTGCTGTAACCGTAAATGGAGAGCGGTATCGGTTTATGATAGAAAATTTTTTACGTCCTGCTCTTGAAAACAGACCTGGTATGTGGTTTCAGCAGGACGGAGCCACTGCCCATACTGCCCGAGACACAATGGCACTTTTAAGTCAAATTTTTGGAGAGCGAATAATTTCTCGAAATTCGGAAATTATTTGGCCAGCGCGATCGCCAGATTTGACAGCACCCGACTATTTTCTTTGGGGTTTTTTGAAGGAGCGAGTGTATGTGAACAAGCCAGAGACAATCCTTGAACTCAAGGCAAACATTGTTGCAGAAATTCGAACGCTACAGCCACAAGTTTTGAAAGATGTTATGGAAAATGCTCTAAAAAGAGCCCATCAGTGCGAAGCTGAAAACGGTGGTCATATAAGAGACATCATTTTTCATACTTAGTGTAAAAAAATTTCAATTTCCATATATTATATAATCTGAAAGAAAAAATAAAAAAAAGTTAATAAACAAAAAAGTTATTAAACTTTTACACCCCTTGGTTTCTTTTGGCCCACCCTGTAGTTGGGCCTTAAATCATCCGATCATGCTTTAATGTAGAAACAGAATAAAGTCTGCAACTTCAGGAAAATCGCTGACAAATTAATCAAGCCCATAATAACATCGACGCAGTAACTTCAAATGATCTCTAATTTTTGTTTTATTTTCTTTTGTGCTTATTTTTCTTTGTAGTTTTGTTTACAAAATGTATGAAATTTATTGAAAGTATGGTATCATTTTTGTGAGAATGAACATTGATATGTGAGACTATAAGAAAAAACGCTCTCAAAATAAAATAGATTCTATCTCACAACCGGTTTCTGCGGCTGTTTTTGTGTGTCAATTTGTATGGAAAATGTGTTGAAGCCGGTATTCTGTTTAATCATTTAGTTAAGATTTTTCGTTCGTTTCGTTTCGTAAAGATAAACCCCCTTATGCAAAAAAATATTTTACTTTAGCTTTAAAGTTCATATTAGTTGTCAAGCACTTTAAGGCTAACATAGCTTTGTTAAGAAATCATATGCAAAAGACAACTTTAATTATTTTGTTATCTAATAATGAATACTGGTAACACCACCGTGTTCAACAACCACTTCACAGCTTATGATGTACAAAATCGAATATAATTTCATTCGGGTATTCAAATAATTTTTTATTTTATTAAATAAATTTTCATTATCTTGAAGTAAAGCAACCTAATTAAAAAAATATGAGCTTCTGACATGGTAATAAAACAGATAAGCACAAATATGAAGTAAAAGTAAAAAAATGTGAAAAATTATCACAATTTGTTTTATTAGAATGAAACGAGTATTTGAATATCCAGCTTTTTTCGATTTGTTTTGATTGTATGTACATCACTAAAACATTTTTGTATAATTGTATTTATTTTAATATTTTTTATGGATTTTGCTATGTATTTCGAAGCAGTTGGATAATTTGGTGATGTTTCCCATTACATGACAGAAATAATAAATTTAAGATAAGAGCAGGCACTTCTAGCTGCATTTTCAGATGTAACATGAATCAGTATGTGCTATATTAGTAAAAATATTTGAGGTACAAAATACACATTTTGGAAATATCAACTTAAAGTAGTCTTAACAAACGTGGGTGCCTACTTTAGAATTTTTATACAATAATTTTTTTAGAATACAACTTTACTTAACATTGCTTGGCAAAGCTTTATTGCATAAGACCCAAAATTAGTAAATTACAACTTTGACTCGCGCAAGAAGGGTTCCGTGCGGTAAACTTTTTTTCGGTTTTTGCAATTTTTTTATTTTTGGCGATTTTTTGTTATGGAGCGTTTTCTTAGTTTTGAGTCGTTTTCTTAATTTTAGCTTTTTTTTCGTTTTTGACGGTTTTGTCTGTTTTGGCGTTTTTTTTAGTTTCAGCGATTTTTTTTTATTATTTTGGTGCTTTTTTAATTTTGGCGATTTTTTTGGATTTTGACGATTGTATCGTTTTGGCGCTATTTTTAGTTTTGGGACTTTTTAGCTTCAGCGTTTTTGAAAATTTCAAGAGTTTCCAAGATACAGCATGTTGCCAAAATTACATAGTAAAAATAACATTAACTGATAGTATACCCTTTAGTTATGATGTTTTAAATTTCATTGCTAATTGGTGTAATCTGCATAAAAATATACTTAGTCCCGGTCCAGACTTGCAATTTTTGTTGCCGCAATTCTTGAATAAGTGTGAGAGTGATGAAATAGAAATATATACTTTTTGTATTCCACTCTCGCTCTTTTGCACTAAAAAATAAAAAGTTACTGCAACAAAAATTGCAAGTCTGGACCGGCACTAACTTTGAAAATTTCAAGTGTCTATACCATATATTACATTAGGATTTCAACATGTTACGTTGCTCGCTTAAGGAACATTATTTAACAGCGGCCGAAGTTTTACATATTCTGTGAAAATTTCAGGTCTATAACTCTTACGATTCTCGAGAAAACAGCCTGTGACGGACAGATGAACATCGTAGCGAAAACAATATATGCGATGTGTGCATATTTCAAAGCTAAATTCAAATTATTAATCTTTATAATTTGACTATCAAATCCACCTTCAATAAATATTTCAAATTTATATTCATATAAATAATTTTATTGTAACCCATGTTTATATATATGTTTCCTTTTCACCTTTGGTATACGGGACCCTGAAAATACCGACGAATTGATAACCTCCTGCTTTTTGTTTGAAGTGTGTAAAAAAGAGATTAAGACTTAAGGCACGCTCACATTGATAAGCCAATTGGCGAAATTGGTCAAATATTTGCTGGTTCTAGTGTGACCTTTTTTTTTGGTGGGCAAACAAACAAAAAACAGCTGTTTTTGGGAAAACAACAATATTTTCCATCAAACAAAAAAGCGTCTAATGTGAACACAGTGTGACCACCTTGCGTCTAACGTTTTATAGCTTTTTGAGCAAATATATATTGCAAAATTTTTGTTAGAACAAACAGTGGGAAATAACAGCTGTTGCATGATATGTTGTATTTTTCAGCACATGGCCGATTTTTTTCTAAAAACAAGATATTTTACAATTATGTGCATACTAACATAAGTACATACATATCGTTGCATTTTTCGATACATTAGATGTTCTTCTTTCGAAATATGTAGACCCCTGCAAAAGGCCACATACAAGAACTTTTAATACATGAAGGATTTTCCAAATTCTTTAATGCAGCGAAGTCTTCTAAACCAAACGCTAAGCAACGCTGTTGGCAAGAAATTTGTTTCATTTATTGCAGGTATAGGAGTAAAAAAGAAAATACTTCGTGAAGGAAGAATTTGTGTTGCTTGCTTCTTCATACGCATGGACGCGTATAAAAACGTCATGCATGTTGTACATACTCACACACATGCATTGACATTAGTTGTGTGCGCTTGTTTTAAAAAACCACCCTTAAACACATAATAGCTTACCATCTATATCTTACACACACACACACTCAAACGTACAATATGCAAAAGAACAAGCATACACGCATCAACACTACTTCTTTTCAGTGTTTGTTGAAACAAGAAGTCTTCGCGACATCGCTTCACACTCATATACACGAACATCAATACATCCATCGTGCTTCGCTTATTAAACAGCAGTATTTATTATTGGTTTAATATAGTATATGCCACGAGAATACATTTAAAAAAACAAGACGTATTTACAATTCAAGACTGCTTACGCAGGCTTACATTTCGAAATATACAAAAAAATCGATTTCAAAAAAAAAAAAAAAAATAAAAAAATATGTTAGGCCATTTCTATATTAAGGTAACGATATGAACACACATACATATGTATAATATACATATTAGTATACTATTAACATATTTCAACACATTTATGATTTCAAAAAAAAAAAAAAAATGCAGAAAATGAAGGCAATAAATTCATTAAAAATAATGTTAATTATATAAAATAAATTACACGCATAGAAAATTCCAAAAAGCTCTTAATCATGCACAAATAATGATCTTCATTTAATTAAATCAACAAAACATACACATACATAAATAAATAAATAAAAAAAATGTGTCAAGTCATGTCTGAATTAAAGGGTTGCATTTGTATACTCGTTTGTATAGCCAAAACAAATATACCATGGTATTTACCATATAATTGTAGTGTGAGCGACAGAACTAGTATAAGAGTTATTGTGTGTGCGTGCTTTTCCAAATTAAAATACAATTGAAAACAAATAACAATTGCTTATTGTATTGCTGCTGAGCAACTGTTTTATCTGTTTTTGCTCAAAAAATACATATTGTAATACAAATATATGAAAAAACCACTATTAAAACAAATACATGATGTGTAGATGTATGTGCCAACGTTCGCTATGTTATTTTGTGGCGCAGCCAAAGTATGGAGAGAGAAAGAGATAATTTTGCTCTGAGAGTAATTACAAATGCATGTGTTTCATGTACATGTATCATTTACTTACATACATATGTATGTGCAATTTTGCTTTCATTCATTCATTGCGCTGATTTACACGGGCATAATTGTGCTGGCATAACATGCCAGTTTGTAGGTGAGAGAGGCAAAGAGAGTGGTTTTGCGGTTGGCATAACTTTTCAACCAGCTTCAACCCCGCATTAGCAGCATAAAACCAATACACACACAAATTAAAAAATAGCAAATGTTAAATGAATACTAAAAACACTAACACACACACAGCTGTGTATACGAATACATTTTGTGCCAGATGAATTAGTCTCGTGTAATTTGGAAAAGAACAAAAATTGTGCGGCTTAAAAATTGTTCTCGTCTAAACTACCTCATTCATCAGCCAATTAAATTTTTTCTCAACACATCATAAGGCACTTATGGTAAAAGCAGTTTTATGTATCTTATTTGCCTTAGAAAAACAAAAAAAAAATAAATGTGTTGTTTTCATTTGCTCATTGTCCAACCATACAATAATTGCTTAAAAAATCAACATTTACAACTAGTAACAGAAAACGATAAATAACATATTTGTTCATACCAGAACCAAAAAACACGCAAAACTAGTGCAAACAGTTGTATCTGTGCAATGCTATAGTCTGAATTTCAAAAACAACGACAAGAAATTAAAAAACATTTTCAATGACTAATACAAATTTAATTTGGCAATTGTCTGGCTGAATGTCTGTGCGAGAGATTTGAAATTTAATGCCTCCTGAATTAATCATGATGTTTTCACATGATTTTTATATTGATAAAAATACAAAAAAAAATAAAAAAAAAATCATTTCAAAACAAGCCAAATAAATGTTGAAAAAAAAATTAAAAAAATGTATGTACTCGTATGCGATTTCGTTAAATAGCCAATATTTACAAGCACGTACAAATGATCATATCGCGAGCAAGAGCTTCTGAGTGATCATGTGTCTGGGGTTAAGTCCTTTAAGCGCAGTCTTGACAGTGATTTACAAGCAATTAGGACGTGACAGTTTTATTATTTGATGGTGAAATATAGGTACATACTAGTGTCCTGCACAAGACCATTTAAATACCTTTCAAGACATGAGAGATTTTTCAAATGCTTTACTACAGCGAAATATTCTAAAACAAACACAAAACAACACTGTTGGCGAGGCAAACAACTGAAACAAATGTCTTGCCAACAGTGTTTTTTAGAGTTTGTTTTAGAATATTTCGCTGTAGTAAAGCATTTGAAAAATCTCTCATGTCTTGAAAGGTCTTATAAATGGTCTTGAGCAGGACACTAGTACATACATATTTACATACGTAATCATTTTAAGGGTGCTTTTCACAGTGTCCAATCAGAAGTTAGTTAGAACTTTAACTCTCAAAAATGTTGTTTCACAATCTTAGAAAAATGGCTGTTAAATATTTATAACCGTATGAAATTTACCGCTGAAGAAAATAAAATGCATAAAACTATGCATAAACATTTATATGATACATATATATATATATATATATATATATATATATATATATATATATATATATATATATATATATATATATATATATATATATATATATATATATATATATATATAGGAACACAACAAAGACGAACGACGAATTTTTCGGTGCAAACTTTTGTCATAAAAAATAAAAGACATTTGTGCATATGAAAGTGAACACAACACCGCCGTCGAACGAAATTCGTCGTGCGTGGCGAATTCTGAGATAGATTTATTTCTATTTTGTACGCCGACGAACGACGAAAACGCAATTTTCTCTTTCTCTTTCCACACACAACAACCAAGTTTAGCAATTGTAAGAGCTGAATTCGCTGAGTAAATTCGTCGTTATTATGCCTCACATGACGAATTTACGCAGTGAATGCTTATAATTGAAGTCGTCGAAGTGAACGAAATTCGTCGTTCGTCCCAGTTGTGTTCCTAGCACAAGTTTTAACTATTTTTTTTTTGGCGTTTTTGGGCTGTTAGACGACCCATATTCGTGTCACTGAATAAATGACACTTCAATACCTGTAGTGCGATTCAGTAACTTTTAACGATCCGACAATCGTAATTGTCTTTCTAACGATAGGACTCAGCTGATATTTTTTGTTGATTTTTCTCGATAAAATTAACAGCACATAAATTATTGTCGCTTAAGTAATGACACAGCTGACATTAACATGCAGCGAATATCGTTAAAAATGTTACTGAATAGCAAATTCGATTAATGTTCGTTAAAGTTAATTTAACGATGCGATTATCGTTAAAAAAAAAGTTAGTGAATCGCACTACTGGATTCTGTAACTTTTTGCGAACCGAAAATCGTAATATTTATCGACATATTTATTCGCTTGCGGTAACGATAATGTGATACCGTAATTTCTTTTTTACGATAGTATATGCAGCTTTATCTTACTCACCATTTAATTCAAAATTTTGTGGTATCTCTGTATAGAAAATGTGAAAATAAGCGAAAAGCACAAAGAATAATACAGAAAAACTAAATGAATTTGATCTTGTGATTTAATATTATTTTTATCCAACCGACAGTGAATAAACAGTGAAAACATGTTACTGAATAGCAAAATCGATAAAATTTCGTTATATTTACTATAGCGATGCGATTATCGTAATAAAAGTTGCTGAATCTAGATGCAGCAGGTGACAGGTATTTAACAGCTGACAGCCTTAGCAGACGAGTGATTTTAATACCACTAAATGATTAATCCTATATTATTGCAAAATTTTTAACTTTAAAACTAACTATGGCAGAACAAAATGTACTTAAGCTCTGAAACCACTTTTCATTATCTAATTTTTATGACCTCTAGTTTAATCACATTTACTTCTCTTATAACTCTTATAAGTTATTCACATTCTCTTTTTTCTTTACACAAACTGATGGTATTGCCATACTTTATACCAAATTGTTTTGTTAAGTGGCCGTTTAGATGAAGGGTGTCGTAGCTGCGACAACACTTACGATCTCTTTTAGAGTCCTTTCATAAATCAACACTTGCGTTTACATAAAGAAGCGAATTGCTGTATGTTATTAAGTTATTTAGGTATTATTTTGAATTTTACTCATAGAACATTAAATTAATACAACATTTATTGGCAAGAAAATTTTAGTCTTCCGACAAATTGTTCACACTTCCCGTTCACCCACCCACGAACCTGTTGCAATCAATAAAAAAAAACATCATATCGCTAATACTTATATTTTCATTTGCAATCACAACTGATCGATCACGCATCATTCACAAGTTTGTTGACATCGATTTATGCATGCTACGGATAGTATCTGCAGTTTTTTCCCCTCTCCATCTTGCGTCTACAAACCAAATGCCAATAATTAATTTTCTGACAGTGTATGTATGACTATAGAGAAGTGAAGTGTGATTGTGTGTTGTTTCATTTGCAGCAGATACAATTTGAATTAATTTGAAACATTTTCAAGACCATCAAAATTAAAATGCATCTCAGGTGATTTTGATTAAAGTGTATACGATTTTTATGAATTTTTAATTTAGTTTCTTTCTTTTTTTTTCTCTTATTTAATTTAAATTCTTTTATAAAACTGCAGGCATGTCTTCCTTTTGCTTAAAATGTGTGATCAGTGATCACTGCATGTTCAATTTCATTAAAAATCTGTGCATTTATTTTTCTGTTTATCCGTCCGATCGTTCGTTCTTCATTCATTGATGCATTTAGCTGTATAGTTAAGCGTATGAGTGGTTATGTATTTGTCTGTCCATCTGTCTGTCTGTCTTTCATATGTCTGTAAATTTTTGTGATTGCTGCCATTGTAAAAGTGTAAACGAGTGTCAATCATTTGCTCTGTTGCTCCATTGACCCCAAATGATGTGAGTAAAACTTAAACAGATTTTCAGTTTTCAGCTCTCTGGCAAATAAACTTTTTTAGAAATTTATTTATTTTTATGTATTTATTTGTGTTTTACATACACTAGAAAATCTTAAGTCGAATTGCCAAAATTTCAAATCAAACTAAATGTTTAGTCCCGCTCTAGACTTGCAATTTTTGTGGGTAAGTTTTAAAATAAATAAATAAAATTTTCACTAAAATATTTCTTCCAGCTAAGAAAAATTTCACAGTGTGCACCGTGACTAAAAGCATGCACTCGTACTCAATGTTATTTGCCTGCCAATTAATTTCTCTGAGTGTTGGCGAAAATGTTAAATGCCAACAAGTCTTTAGCAGATGTTTTTTTTTATATTTGAAACTAACATCTGGTATGAAAACTATTTAAAATTTTTTTTTTGTATAATGATTTTGGGCTATTTCAGCAAAAATAAATAACAAAGCAATTAAACAAATAGAAAATGATAATAAAGCATTTGTTGTGGGGGTTTTGTTCAAATTCAGCTAATTTTATGCAAATTAGGTCACATAAACGAATTTAGGGCAGACAATTCTTGGAATATTGTTTTCATAGATGATTTAAAATTATTTTTTTTATGAATAGAATAATCGAAAAAATATTAAATTAATTAAATTTGATGCCATTTTAAATACTGTGATTCGGACATCGACTTCAATAAGTTATAATATAAGTTTTTCCTTTTCCTTTTTTCATCCTTGACCAGTCTAGACACATAATAACTTATTCTGTAACTTTTTGACACTTAACTGAAAGGACAATGATGCTCCTGACAACAGGCAGCTGTCAGTTGACTCCTGTCAATATCTTCAGAAGCTGGATCATTTAGTTTGAGTTTGACCACCATTTATGGCAGGCTTCAGCGTGATTTGAAAAAAAAAACTGAATTTCATGTTCAGGATTATTGAAATTTGTTCCGGACATACTAGCAAGGAAGATGCCGAACGTTCTAGATACCCAGTTGAGGTATCTGCACCAGTGCCGACTACCGTGAAAAATATATCAGAGAAACAAGCCGTCTAAAAAAGTCGGCCTAAGACGTTGGACCAAGTGTACAGTGCTTAAAACAGATTATGTTGGAAAATAAAATTATTTTTATTTTTATTCAAAAATCTGTATTTCACTAAAAAAAAATATCTGACTTATTGAAACTCGCCTGTACTTATGATAATTTTAGCCTTGAACAACATTAGTTTAGAGGCTATTAAGGAGTCCCTGGAGACACACTTTCTAGCAGAGTAGCAGAATCATCAACTCGAGTATGGGAAGGGTGAAACTGAGAATATTAGTGACAGGATGTACACCACAAGGAGTAGTTTTATCACCTTTATTGTGGTTGTGGGCAATGAACGCAATTCTTAAAGCGTTTTGAAAGGAGCGGATGGAAGATAGTTGTATATGCGGATGACGTGGTTTTACTGGTAACGGGAAAGTTTCTTCCCACTATCAGTGGAATCATCCAATCGGCGTTCGGCGATCTATTCTCCTGGGCCAGCAGCAAAGCTAATTCTCTTTTCCAGGAGATACAAAGTAGAAAGCTTTGTAATGCCCAGGATAGCAGGGGTGGAGCTGAGACTGGGTGTTTTTCCCAGATAGCAAGATTTCTTGGAAAAGTAACACGCAAGAAAGGCTGAAGAAAGGGTTCAATCCTACTACGCATGGAGTAACTCCATAGGAAGGAACTGGGGTCAGCAGCAGAAGATAGTAAACTGGATTTACACATCGGTTGTCAGACCGGTTATTTCCTATGGTTGCGTGGTAAGGCGGGAGGCATTGAGGAAAGAAAGTCACAGGAGATTACTAGCTAAGGTTCAGAGTTCTGCATCGCTGGGCATAACAGGTGCTCAGAGGAGCACAGCTCAGGCTGCCTTGGACATCATTCTGCATCTACTTCCTATAGAGTACTTTGTGGTGGGAACGGCGACTAGAAGTATTCTTAGACTCGTAGAAACAGGTTTGGTGAGGTAAGGAATAACAGGTCACACATCAATCTTAAACGAGATCAGTTTAAGTGATCAGGGATCCGTAATCCCTGGGTTCACGGACTATAAAGTCGCTGAAATTGATTTTAGTAGAACACTCTCACTGGTAATTCTGGATAGGGACTATTAGGTCAAATCTGGTAAGCTATATTGAGGGTAGTGCGGTCTTTACAGACGGATTAAAAATGGGAGAAGGCACAGTTGCTGGTGCCTATATCTTGAGAACGAACATTCGTAGTTATTTCAGACTGCCGAATAAATACAGCGTTTTCCAGGTTGGGATCTTGGCTATCTTTAGGGCTACTGAACTGGTGGCCGGGAATGTATCTAAGGGTGAGAAGATAACCTTCTACGTCAACAGCGCTAAAAACTTTGAAGAGTGACAATACCAAATCGAAACTTGTTAGTGACTGTAAGAGAGCCTTCAACTTGCTTATGGATATATATACTATCAGACTATGTTGGCTCCCTGTCCTTAGCAGTGTTGAGGGAAATGAAATTGCGGATGAGCTGACAAGAATAGGGTCGGCGTTAGATGAGGGAATGTGTGACATATAGGTGAAATTACCGATATGTTATTACTATAGGGAACTCAGTAATTGGGTAGAAAGCAGGACCAACAGTTTATGGTGAAGTGGGGAGGATTGTAGAGTCTCGGGGGTTATGTGGCCAAAACTTGACTCAGGAAGATCCATGCTGCTACTAGACATGAATAGGAAGGTGCGTTGACTGGTCACTGCTTGATGGGAGCAAGAACCAGCATTTGTGAAACGGGCACTCCAGATTTCTGTAGAATGTGCGGGGATGAAGAGGAACCAGAAACCATTGAACATATTATCTCTCACTGCCAGGAAAATGCAGCATCATAGGGTTAGATGGCTGAGCAGACGTTTCCATGAGAGTATTACTGACATGGGGAAGTGTAAGCTAGAGGACATCAGGGGCTTCATCGTGGGAATTCAGTGGCTTAATGACGGATAATAGGTTCACTTCTGGGTAAAAATAAAAAAATATTACTTTTTTAACGGGCAATAGAAGGGAATCGCAATAGATCCAATTTAGTCTCCGAGTGGTGGTGGGGTATTGCACCAGACCTCCTAACCTAACCTAACCTAACCTAACCGATGATAATTTTTATGTTAACTTGATGAGAGTTATATCATAAATTGCTATTTATAATAAGAGTCATATAATAATATAAACAAAAGTTTTATTGAAATGTGCATTATACAAGTGCAATGCAACGCAGTCACGTCACCTTATTATGATATTTTTAAATGCAAAGATTCTCGGTTTTTATTTAGTTCAACCTTTTTTATTTGTAGTTTCTCTCTGTAATATTTCTTCCAACAATATTTAAGCCGAACTACATATGTATATATAAAAGATATTTTGACCATGCAAAAATTTTGTTTAAAAAAAATGGATGAATGAATCTACTTTCAAATATGATATTTTCATGTGTATTACATGTTTTTCGCCAAAAATTTTATTTGCAAAAAAAATTTATTTCTGAGAACTATAATATTTTTTGCACATTATCTAAATTAATAGCCGGTTCATATAAATAGGAACAAAAAGTTCGTTCGAATATTTGCATTTCAAGTTTAACATGTATTAACGAACTAACAAACCCAAATTATTATTTTACTTATTTAGTAAAATATTTTTTAAAAAATACATTGAAATTGATTATTGAGGGGTTTAGCTGGATCCTTGACCCAAAGTTTCTTAGAACAACTAGAGTTATATTATGTTATAAACTTTCATTTAAACAAATGAGAAGCTCAACAACAAATAACAAAGTTGAAACAAGAACTCAATAATCAACGTGTTTTTTATTTTCTTACTTTATTACTTACATAAGCTGACTTTTTTTCAGCTCTAATTGTAGTTGTAAAAGTATGTAAAGAAAATAAATGTAAATAACAACAACAGCTATTCAAGAATAGAGTGTTGCCACACAAGTATTTTTTTTTTTTTTTTGCCGGGTGCAGTCAAGTTAATAATTATTTGCATTTCATTTGAACGAAATTGTCACTCGCATGACTGCGCAGTAAAAGTCTTAAAAAGGTCTACCTACCATAATGGACCCATTGTAAAAAATTTAATAATAATCCGCTTAAAAGCTTCTTATAAACAATAAATTTGAAGATTTGTCTCCCTAACAATTAACATACTTCTTGAGTATTTTTGAAATAATAGAAAAAAGAAAGAACTAATGTTTGTTTCTAAAAACAGCACAATAGTTTTTGTCAATTTATATAGATTACTGTGACCATTTGTCTAACTATCAGTCTGTCTTATTTATCTCATTACATCCAATCAACCGAAAAAGTTCGAAATGAACCCAAGAAAGAAAGAAAGAAAGAAATAAAAACTAAATAAGACCAGTCAATATACGTATGTAGTTAAGCATGTGCCACTTTTATAATTTATTATAAAATTTATGATTTTCATAAGACCATTTATGGCGTTTTAGACAATTATTAAAATCAAGTCAACAACTACTGCTGGCTGCTGTTCACTTTTACTACAATATTCAGCCACCATTGGACAACAAATGGTCTGTAAATATTGTGAAACTTGAGAGGAAAAAAAACAAACAAACAAACAAACAAACAAACAAAAAATAAAATACTTAAAAACTAATTTTTATTGGGATTGGATTTCAACGAATTTAATTTCGGAACAAGAGTAGCAGCATAAAATCAAATGCTTAAAGTCAGTCAAAATCTTATCATAAAACTCGCATATGTGTCAAAAACTATAATTTTAATTATAAATAACATACTACATAGCTGAATACACACCAACAACAATACAAATGGAGACACAAAATTTAATGGATAGCAACAAAAACAACAGCGGCGATGTTAACAAAACGTATAAATAATTAATAATTGAAATTAACATAAATATGTATTTTAACCCGTTATTGGCGACAGACACAGCTACATAAGCATTAGCTAATTATTAGTTAAACATATCTATTGTTTACTTAATAAATTTTACATCAAACTATAGGCTAGTCTGCGGGGAAACTCCAATTGCTTTCGAGTCACAATAACAAAATCGTTGCAAAATTAAACTCAAAATAAACGCTTCTATCGCAAATGCGGTGTGATATTTTTGTTTCCATCAAATGCTTTCTTCGTGCTATCAATTCTCAGTGAATCTAAAAAAAAAAGTGGCATAAAGTAAGCCACAGACCTTGCGACCGTTGGTACAACATGAGCAGGTTGTATATGAGATTGTAAAGTCTGTGGGGTCGTTGCATGTAGTTGTGCCTCGGTTGTACGAAAGATTAAGAAGATTTGATGTTTTGGCACGTTGTATAGACAGGTTGTAAATTTAGGAGTATGTTGTACAACTTCATTTAATTTTGTTTTTATTTTCGTTGTGGTCGTACAAAAAATGCCGCGCAAGAATTAAAATTTGCGTCTAAAATAGAAAACTCTGCAAAAACACGTTATTGCATTGAATTTTATAAAAGTTTTTGGCAGGACTTGCATTTCTTAAAATGGTATCTCGCTTTTTATATGCATCGAAATTATGAACCAAAACATCAGCGAATACAATACGCGCAATAGCACCCGAAGTCATGATTACTCCAATTTTTTTTTTTTTTTTGGTGAAATGAAGTTGTGCACTAATGTTGTACATGTTGTTGTATAGTTTGTGAGCAAAACACACAACTAGGTAAACCAAAGTGTTGTACCAACGGTCGCAAAGTCTGTGGCTTGCATAAGGATTATTTAAGGTTCAATCAGACTTGCCATACCATAATGCCATATATATACATATATAACGGGTGTTTTTTTAGAGGTATAGAACTTCAAATTGAAATAAAACACAAGAAAATCGTTTTAATGTCCATCAATTTGGCTTTATTGGAAGGATAATTTTATGCCATTAATGTTTAAATATGATTTCGGGCATGTGGCCGCCGCGGCTGGCTCGAATAAAGCCAATTCTACAGGTCCAATTTTCAACCACTTTTTCGAGCATATGGGGCCGTATGTTGGCAATAACGCCACGAATGTTGGCTTCCAAGTCCCCTAACGTTTCTGGTTTGTTGGCGTAGACGAGCGACTTCACATATCCCCAAAGAAAATAATCCAATGGTGTCAAATCACATGATCTTGGTGGCCAATTGACAGGTCCATTCCGCGAAATTATGCGCTCATCGAATGTTTCCTTCAATAAATCGATTGTGACGTGCGCTGTGTGGCATGTAGCGCCGTCTTGTTGGAACCACAACTCATCCACATTCATGCCATCCGATTCGGGAACAAAATAGTCGGTTATCATGGCTCTATACCGGTCTCCATTAACGGTAACTGACTCTCCAGCATTATTTCGGAAGAAGTATGGCCCAATGACTCCACCAGCCCATAGAGCACACCAAACAGTCAGTTTTTGTGGATGTAATGGCGTCTCAAGGGTTTCATGTGGATTCTCTTCACTCCAAATGCGGCAATTTTGCTTGTTGACGTAGCCATTCAACCAAAAATGAGCCTCATCACTGAACAAAATTTTGGGATGAAAATCAGCATCGAGATCAATCTCATTTTCGGCCCATACACCAAAATCACGACGCATTGCATGGTCTCGTGGCTTTAATTCTTGCACAAGCTGGATCTTGTAAGGTCGCAAGCCAAGATCTTTGCGCAAAATCTTCCATAAAGTTGATGGACCAAGCTCCAATTGCTGTGCACGGTGGCGAATCGATTCATTCCTGTCCTCTTCAACACTTTGCTCTACAGCGGCAATTGTTTCTTCGGTGCGCACTGTTCGACGTCTCTGCGGATGCGTATTATCACATAGAGTAAACGTAGTGCGAAAACGATCCATGGTTAACCGAATTAATTGCTCTGATGGACGATTATGTCGACCATAAAATGGACGGAGCTTGCGGTAAACTACGCGAACTGAACCATTATTTTCGAAATAAATTTGCACGATTTGCAAGCGTTGTTCTTTTGTCAACCTGTTCATGATGATGTGGCAAACCAAACTAAATATTAATCACTTGACAGCTGACAAAATGGCCGCCAGTTAAAAAAGTTTTATACCTCAATAAAAAACACCCATTATATATGCCCTTAATTATGAAAGTGGTCGAAGTCATATATTTCGTTGCTCGAGATATTTAGTAGATTATATTTGAAGAAATCAAAAAAAATGTTTGTATTATGCAATATTTGAATTTAGAGTTGTATTAGTCTCGATTAATATAAATTCATTTAATATTTCTGAAATATGTATTGAAGTTCATTCAAGATTGATTTAATATTTCGAAGCCAAAATGCATATGACTTGGACCTTTTTCATAATTTATTTTATTTGTTTATTTATTTGTTTATTTGTTTGTTTAGTAATATCAATACAATGTAAGCCTTCATGGCCAATATAAAATGGATTGTAAGGAGAAAATATAACTATGTAAGTATTTACAAGGATGAATTAGTATTATATAAATAAGTTTAGTATATGAAGATAAATTATTTGATATAAATTTATTATGATTAGGTTTGGCTCCCCAGCCATATGAGTATTGAAGGAAAAGTATGGATAAAAAAGGGTTGTTACAAAAAAAAAAAAAGAGATTTCCTATAGCCAAAGATAACTTGCATGTGAGAATGCCCTTCAGATGAAAATAAACTAGTATGCAGTAACCGACCGATTTACATTAAAATAAGTTAACAGTTTCTTCCTGTAACTAGGATAAGAATAAGAAAACAGTTTAAGATCATTTGGAAGTGGAATCCATACATGATGGATTCTTTTAACAAACGATCGATCGGAAATTGAAAGATGTCCAAGAGGAACAGAGATTTGAGTATTGCGTGTAGAGTTAGTAAAAGAAAATTCATTTGCAAGTAGTAAAGGTCGTCCGGATTTCATAATTTTATAAAAATGAATTAACAGTCGTACACTCAAATAGTCGTCAAATTTACATTTTAAGAATACGGGTATAAGGTCATGAGTACGATCGTGTTCCTAAATTCTACTATTAAACACATACCGAATTATCTTTTTAACAATTCCTTTAATAATATTTATGTTATATGTCCAAGTACCAGAAAAGACTTCGAGGCAATAGTTAATACGAGACATGATAAGGGAATTAGCTAAGCGAAATCTTATGTGCTTAGGTGTATATGCTCTCAATGCGTAAAGTCTCCTCAAAATCTGGCAACTTTTGTTAAAATTAAGTTTACTATCTAATATAACACCAAGACATTTGAGCTTATCGACGAAATCAATAGGCTGTCCATTTATAAAAACTTGCGGTTGAGGAGGGAGATAGCGATTAGATAAGAAAAAATTTAAAGCCTTCGTTTTCGCGGATTTATCTCAAGGGAGTTTGTATGCATCCAAGAGGATATGGTGTTTAAATGGTCGTTCAAGCAAGTCTCAAAATTCCTGACACTACCATCATCGAAAAACAATAGAAAGATATCGTCAGCAAACACGAAAGATTGACAAAAATTGTTACTTAGAAACGAGACAAAGTCATTAAGATAGATAAGAAAAAATATTGGACCTAAAACTGAGCTAAAACTGAACTGGGAACACCAGAAGTGACACTACCAATACTAGAGTCAGAGCCGTTTAAAGAGACATATTGTGACCGATCAGAGAGGTAGGAGTGTATTAATTTGCACGCAGATTTGGAAAAATTAAAATATCTGTTTAGTTTGTATAAAAGAAAATTATGATTTATTCGGTCAAAAGCTTTAGTAAGATCCAGAGAAACTAAGGTACAATTTTTACGTGTATCTAGTTTTTTTATGATGGATCCTGAAAGAGAGAGAAGTAAAGAAGTGGTGTTAAGATTTCGCTGGAAAGCATATTGACTTTGATGAATCAGTGAGAATTTCTCACAATGTGTTAGTATTTGCAGTTTCATAATAGTCTCGTGAATTTTGGACATTGCTGGTAAAATACTAATTGGTCTTAAATTGTCAATGTCGAAACGTCCATTCTTTGGAATAGGCACGACACGTCCTAGTTTCCAAGCGACCAGAAATTTAGAAAAGGTAAATATAGTGTTTATGATATGAAGAAGAGCAGAGGATATGAGAGGAAAAATTATTTTAATGAATTTAATGGGAATTTTATCATGACCGGCAGCATTTGATTTAATGGAATTTAAAACGATAAAGATATCGTGTTCAGTTACTGGAGTAAAGGAGAACGAATAATGAGCATCCGCTGGGTTGTCAATTAGAGCTCCAAAACTATCGATAGTGGCTCCATTCGATAGTTTCGATAGTATTTTTTGATGCCATCGATACTATCGATAGTTTTTGATTCTTAGAAATACCTCTTTTATACACGGAAACTTTACTTTGCAAAGTCTTAATTCAGCTGTGTGAAAGACAGAGTGATAAATACTATCTCTTTCTGTCTTTCTCCCTGCTGAATTAAGGCTTTGCAAAGTAAAGTTTCCGTGTCTATAAGAGCTAAAACTTATCAATTGTGTATTTTTCTAATATAAAATCTTGAATTTTTTAATCATTTCATAAAGTAAAAAGAAAGTTGATTTTTTTTAAAACTTTTAGTTCCAATGTTTTTAATACACATATTCAACAAATATATATATATATATATAGACAGATCTATAAAAAATAAACGAAAAAGCAAACAGATAGATAGATGGATCAATAAAAAATAAATTAAAAAGGAATAAAATAAAAAAAATCTTTCATCATTACTTAAACTATTGCAGTTAGCTAAAAAGTATTCGTTTAACAGAAGGAGAAGCAAACTATTTAGCGTCACCTTTTATTTAAAAGTAAAGAGCGTAGACAGTCCAGTAGTCGTCAAATTTAGCCACCGTCAAGTTTCTTCAAGTATCAAAGCCGTTGGTACATAATAATTGTATTTTTATGCAATTTGCATCTAGTAGATAAAAACTGACATCTTATGTTGAAACAAATCAAAACTAATTAATTTGTTTTCACATTTATATATGTAATGATAACCATTACCAAACCAGGCGGCGAAATTTTAATGTTGCATTTTTTATTACACAGTCGCCATCATTCCGTTTTTATTGACTTTGATTTTTTTTTCTTTTAGTAGAGTGTTTTTGTCGATAGTATGGCTATCGACAAAAATATCGATAGTCCACTTAAAATAAAACTATCGATACTATCGATTGTACCATCGATAGTTTTGCAGCTCTATTGTCAGTTGAGGGAACATACATATATATATGTATATATATATATATATATATATATATATATATATGTATGTCCCTGCAGAAAATTTGGTAATAAATGATTCAAACGTACTCGTCCTATGACTTGTGAAAATGGGAGTGTTACCAGAAGTAGGGAGTAGCCTATGATGGAAAAAGGACATATCCTGTAAATGGTTACATATTCACCAATGTTGTGATGTGTTGTCTTGATCTTTTGTCAATTTAATTGGGACTTGGGCTAATATTATAGCAAATGGCATTGAATAAGTTCGATGTGGTTGGATCTAGGACCTATCAAATAGTATAAATATAATAATAAGTCACTCTCGTACTCTGGGTACTCTGGTAGTTAGATATTAACCTAAGCTTAAGTGGTGTTTATACTTTTGAAATATGAGTTGTCATGTGTGTGTGCAAAGCCTGTCATTTCGGAGATATATTAAGTTGTTAAAATTACATAGCCAAATAACATTGACTAATAAAATACCCTTTAACTTTTATTTGCTTAAATTTCAATGCTAAGTGGTGTGGTCTGCTTAAAAAATACACTAACCTTGAAACTTTCAGACAGACAAAAGGACATCGTAGCGCAAACAATAAGGTGCCTTTTCACATTTGGTGCAGCACATACATATAAAAAAAATTAAATTTTTTTTAGTTATATGTCTTTTAAATTTAAGCTAACGATGTCTATGCATATGGTAAGCCAAGTTTTAGTTACCAATAAAAATCAAGCTAATTAAGTCTAATTTAAAATGGAAATTTCTAAGGAGTAACTGCCAGTTTACAGAAGCCATGTACAAATTCTCGCTTGTCTTTTTATATTGGAAACAAAAACAAATTTTGAGTGGTTTGTTTTTGTTTTCAATATAAATAGGCAGACGAGAATTTTCACATGGCTTCTATGAACTGGCAGTAAGTCAACACTTAAATTTTTTCAAAACCTGGAAGAATTTGTCAAAATTTTAACATTTCGACTTTAATTTAAACCACATTCTTTCCACTTTTTTTAATTTATTAGTTGAAGAATAACTAATAGTTTCATTTAAATTTTTTTTTTAATAAATTACACACCAGCAAATATTTTACAAAATAATACATATTCAATTTCTTAAAACGAATTAAAGCGAAAGTAAAACAACAAAAATTCTAAGAATTAAACCGGATTGTAACACCGTGCGATTTATAATAATTTTGGGAATTTGTATTTGTTTGATTTTTTTCGTTTTGTGTAAAAAGTAAACAAAATCGTAGATGGGAATTCCGCAAAAATAACGCCAGCTACTTTTATATACCAAAAAAAAACTTGATTTTAAGAAGGTATTTAAAAAAAATAATCACAATGCCATTTTTTCATATTTAACAAAATATTTACACACACTTATTGGAAGAAACAACAAAAATAATATAATATTGACTTATGGAATATTTTAAAATACGAGGGCTGCTCTTTATATTGCTGATCCTAACAGCTGATATTCACATAAAGATTAGTATTAAAATTTATTAGCGAAATGTAACTACAGGTTCAACAAACTTGGCAGCACAAGGCAAGGCGAATTCATATCAGATGACCGACCACATTTCAGCAGATGATGATCAGCTGCTAATTTCTTTGGTGTCAAATCAAATCGATTTATCGAAAAAAATAGTTTTTTTTATTTAAAAAACTGATAATTAAACCAAAAATTTTTATTCCTGAATAGTTCGAATAATAGAATGAAACTTGAAATTATTCAATTATTCCGAATAATTTTTTTTTAAATAAAATTATTTAATTTTTTTTTTCGATTTGTCTATTTCTTGCTGCAAAACATTAATGATATATTTATCTGCTTTAGCAATTTATTGATCTCTCAATAAAAAGTTATGCAATATACCTATATTTAATTTTTTATTTTTTTTTTTTTTATTTATTATTATTTACTTAATTTTCTCTTCTCTCAAAATAAATTCCTGAAAACAATGAAATAAATTAAATTTGTCTGAACCACCATAATAATAAATAGATTTTATTGTCATATAGATTTGTGTATATTAAGCGCTATTCATACAGGCAAAACATAAAAATCCAAATCAGAAATAATGCAAGAAAAACTGCGTTACTAAAAAGCTATTAACACTTCAGTGTTAAATGAGAGTTTTTTTTTTGAAATACCGCCAACAAATACCAGTAGCAGCAATAATAAATAACATGTCCATTAAATACTCGTACTTGTAACAGTTGCTGTCATTAAATTTTATTTACTTTAGTCGAAGCATACGATTTACAAACGCAAATTTTTAGAGCAAATTACAAAAAAAAAAAATTAAAGGCTTTTTTTGAAACCCAATAAGAACTTGTCATTGTTTGCCTTAGAAAAGTTGTAGACCTTGTCTTGTAGCACTAGTGCGTTAAGTGTCCAGACAATAGAAACTTGAGAAATATTTTTCTATTATTAGTCTATTGATAGGTTTTACTTAAACATTTCACAAGTATTAACATGTTTATTTTAGGAACAATTTATAAATTTCAGCATGTTAGAGCGCACAATGTATTTTTTGTTTAAAGAAATATAACTTGTCGAAAGTTATGATACATTTTTAGCATGATAAACGAAAGCATTACATGAAGAGTACCATTCATGTGTGTCCCGCTGACAACCTTTTGTATGAACAAGGACATGGAAAAAGTAGTTATATCCTATCACAAACTGAAGTTTACTTTACCATAGATCTTAGCTAAACTATTTTTCCGAGTGCTAAGCATTTTCTGTATCTATTCTTATCATAATTGTTAATAAAATTCAATTTTGAAAATAAAGGATATATGAGAGGTAGGCGTTGTAAGATTTATTGTCATAATTTTACATAAGATTTAATTTTTGGAATTGGTGACTTGGGAAGCCAAATTGATTAGACGACAGCTGACAGGTCTTTTTATATCATTTAAAATAGCAATTGACATTTCAGAGTTTAAATGTTCCTAGTCCTTGATACGAGGATCTCTTTTATAAGTTGAAATTAGATGCACGAGTATTTTACTTTTCAATGTATGAAAAAAGTTGTTTAAAAAATTATAGAGAACATTTTTAGGGTTCCGTACACCAAAGGTGAAAAGGAACCCTATTGTTTTCGCTACGCTGTCCGTCTGTCCGTCACACGGTATTTTCTCAGGAACCGTAACAGCTACGGACCTGAAATTTGGATAGAGTATGTAGAACCTTGGCCGCTACAACAACAAATACATGAGAATTAAAAATTAAAGGGTGTTCCAAAACGAGCAACGAAAAATGTTAAAATCCCATGTAATATACATACAATTTTATGAACATACATATGTATATTAAAACTTGAAATTTGTAAAATTAGTGTATTTTTATACAGACTACAACAATTAACACTAAAATTTAAAAAAAAATTAATTAAAGGGTGGTCCATCAGTTAATGCAATTTTGACTGTAATTTTGACAATTTGCAATATCTTGGAAACCGTAAGAGGCAAACACTTGAAATTTTCAAAGACGGTAAAACTAAAAAAACCGAAAATTATAAAATCGCCAAACCAAAAAAAAAAAAAATCGCCAAAAATTTAAAAAAATCGCCAAAACGAAAAAAATCACCAAAATTAAAAAAAATTCTAACACTAAAATAAACCGCCAAATTCGAAAAAATCGTAAAAAATTAAAAAAACGCCAAAAATCTAAAAAATCGCCAAAACGCGAAAATGTCGCCAAAACTAAAAAAACTTTTTATATAAAAAAAATCACATAAATGAAAAAAATCGCCAAAAATAAAAAAAAATCGCCAAAATGAAAAAACACCAAAAACCGAAAAAAATCGCCAAAACAAGAAAATAAAGTGTCAAAACTAAAAAAAGAGCCCAAACTTAAAAAAAATCGAAAAGACCCCAAAAACGAAAAAAATGCCAAAACTATATATTATATAGGATGAAGTTTGTATTAAATTACATATCTAGTGTCCTTACGGAACCCTTTGTGCGCGAGTCAGAGTCGCACTTTATTGAATTTATTTATTTTTTATATTTGTGATTTGAACGGGCTAAAGTTCGTATCGCTTTTTAAGCCAAATTACATGTGATAATTATTCCCCCTTATTGCGAATGGCGTCGCCGACGTCACATCAAGACGACAGTAAAATTTGTCACTTGTATACTCTTTATCGGCGAAAATTCGATCTTATTGAGAATCTCCTAATAATCTCTAAGGCTTTGTAAATTAATGGAGCATGTTAGTAGTAGTAAATTTTTGTCGACAAAGAGTAGACAAGTGACAATTTTTGGTGTCGTCTTAATGTGACGTCGACGACGCCATTCACAATAAGGGAGATTAATGAACAAATAACACCAAAGTCTGTTGTAAATATTCTGACTAACAACACATAGTTGAACGGAACAGCCAGCCGTTTTCGAAGGCCACTAAACCTTCATCATCAGCGTTCTTTTGTGTTTGGTCCACTGTGTGTGGTGTCAGTTGATATAGATTTCTGCTTTATATACTTAGCATTTTATTGCAAATGGAATATGTGAATTGTTTTGATTCATCGTATTTCAATTTGCTGAAAGCTTTTTTTTTTTTTTTTTTTTTTTTTTTGTATTGTAAGCTCAATTTTACCATCACTATATTATTATTTATTATTTATTTTTCCCCATTGGAAGGGGAACGATCAGATTAATCAATAATAAAAAATTTTAATAAAAAAAAAAAAAAAATCCTTAAATGAAAATATTTTTCCTATCATAACACCATATCATATTTAGGGCCATTGTTACAAAAAGCTTTTCATTATTGCAAATTGGATTTAACTTACCAGGTAGAATAAACTTGCCTGCAATTTATCGCTAACTTTAGGTTAAAGTAAAATTTTGCAAATAATAAAGTTTTTATACCTCCGATAAAATCCTACTTTTAACTATCTTTAAGTTGTAGTAATGGCCCTTAAAGTCATAGTTCTTTAATAAATAAATTTCCACATACATTCCCAGGATTTTTCGAATATTTCAATTTAATTCAATTTATTTAATTTTTTTATGACTTGTAGTTGTTAAAATAAAAATGTTAGCTCGTTAAATACGATTCAATCGAGTTATTAAAAAAATTTACATTTAGTTATTATTAAATACAGACAATTTAGCTCCCATGAACACACCTGAATATTAATTATTGTTTTTTTTTTTTTTTTTTTTTTTTTTTTTTTTTTTTTTGTTAATTGCTAAATATGTATATTTATTATTATTGTTTTTTTATTACAATTTTAATTTTGACGAAAATCTAAAACAACTAAGTTTCGTTTAAAATTTAAAGTGAAATTTATCTGCTTGTAAACATTAATTAAAAATGCGTTTCCATTTATAGAGTCCAACGTCTATAAAAATAAATTTAATATTATTTTCATACTTTTCTTCTTCTTCTTCTATTATTATTTCTATTGTTGATGTATATCAATTTTAATTTTTAATTAATGCAATGGAAATAATAAATAGCTACAAATAAAAATAGTTTTATAGATACAAAAGGAAAAAAAATGTAACGTGAGTAAAATTATTTAATAACCGCAAAAAAAAGCAAGTGTGAGTTATAGTGCTAACGAGACAGACATAATATGGACGGACGGACAGACGGACAGATAGCGTGCAAAATTCATAAATAGTCGTCTTGAAAAACAAAAAAAAAAACAAAAAAAAAACAAAGCAACGTGGTAGCAATAGAAAACTATTTTGATTTGTGTTTAAAAAATATTTGTAATTTATATACGGCAATTTTACGAAATATTTCTAGCGATTCCTGCGAAACTTTGCATATTTCTACTTAAGGAATTCTTACCAAAATTGGTATAAGCGCCTGTAATGACATACAGCCCTATTATGAATCACAATTCCCCGAGAGTTTTTCCCCTATTCCCTGTTCTCCTATTTAAAAAAATCACTTGCAAACTTTCAAATAAAATAAAGCCACTCGAAACAAAACAGCTGACCACGAAAATTCGAAATTCGAATTACAAAAGCTTTTATGCACTGTTGTTACGAGGAAATTTTGGGCCAAGAGCAGAAATCAGTATGTGATCAGTGTTGCCAAATTTTGTTTTCACTCAAAAAAATGAGTGCTTTCCATATAACTTACATACTCAAGTCGACCGCTTGAGTTGTGGAAACAGGAAATTAATAAGAAAACATTTTTATGAAAATTTGTCTTAAAAACCCTTTATAAAGCCTAAATAATTTTTATAAATAAGGCTGTTAGTATTTAAGATATTTAACATATACTCATAAGTTTATTTCAATTTAATTTTTTTTTTTTTTTTTTTTTTTTGCTGGTGGTTAATTGTATTTACATGAATTTCATTGGTGCTTCGATAATTTAATTTGGCAAAGCACCAATGAAATGCATATAGATATGCTTAACCACAAGCAAATAAATTTCAATTAAAATAAAATTCATTAATTAGATTTCAATGTTCAATTAAACTATTTTTTTCAAGCTTTAGCTCTGTTTGTATTTTAACTCTTTAGTGCGTTAACATTCGGTTAACTTCTTCAGGATATTTCTTATTTTTTTTTTTTTTTTGATATTTTATTTTTTCTTTGGTTTTTTTCTCTTTTCAATCACAAAAAATATTTTTAGTAAAAAATGAGTCATTTTTAGATTTTAATTGAACTATTAAATTAGACTTTTAAGCTGGGGGAAATACCGATATTTTTCTGTGCAGCAACGCACTTCATCAGCACCCTAGTCTATCTACTTGGGTAGAGATTGTTATTAACATCAGCTATTTAACGTAAATTCTAATGAAACGGAATGTGAGAAATGATCGTTGTGTACAATTATTGATTTACCTTTGGTAAATACATATGTAAGTATCACTATTTATTTCCCCTGTTTTTCCATATTTTCATTTTTCTATTTAGGTTAGCACGAAGTTATATTACTCTACTCACGTAGTCTAATTTAATTTTTTCTTCTCTTCTTTAGAAACTCACATTAACTAATAAAAATATTTGATTCAACAAAAAGAATTTCACTAAAGTGAAAAATTCACTATATTTCAATTAAAATCTAAAAATTACTCATTTAATTCATCATGGGCACGTGACAAAAATATGTTCACTTGGCAATCACAAATGTTGGAATACCAAATAAACGGTAGAAAGCAAAAACAATGTAACATAATATCCACTACTATAATACTTACATGCATGTACCGACGGTACATCGAATAAGTAAAAATAATTAATGTGATGATCGTAAAAGATAAACAAGAATAGTTAAACATACGTGAGTAGAGTAATATAACTTCGTGCTAACCTAAATAGAAAAATCAAAGTATGGAAAAGCAGGCGAAATAAATAGTGATACTTACATATGTATTTACCAAAGGTAAATCAATAATTGTACACAACGATCATTTCTCACATTCCGTTTCATTAGAATTTACGTTAAATAGCTGATGTTAATAACAATCTCTACCCAAGTAGATAGACTAGGGTGCTGATGAAGTGCGTCTAATTTAATTTTTCTTCTCTTCTTTAGAAACTCACATTAATTAATAAAAATATTTCATTCAATAAAAAGAATTAAAATTACTGAACTTAAGCCTGACTAAAAATTATTGCATTTTTAATAAAAAATATTAGATTTCAGTTAAAATCTTCATGAAAATCTATGCCGTTTACACCAAGTTTTTTTAATGTTATAAAGATTTCGTATCCAAAACAAAAACCATTAGCTGAAGATTTTCTTAAACTAAATACAACCAAGCAACTGAAACGTGGCTAATTCATATACCTTTTAAAAATAGAATATTGCCTTTCAGTAAAATATTGCAACACTAAGGTCTAAATTCACAGTCTACAGCCATGGTCGGCAACCTATACCATTACATTTTACGATTATATGAGATATACTCTCACCACATACTGATGTTGCCAGTAAAATTTCGTCTAATTTCTCTAATTTGAAATTTTAAATCTCTAATGGCAAACTTGATTTCATTATGGTCAGAAGAAACACTCAAGTTTTGTTTATCAAGAAAGTCATATTTTTTATAGACTCTATAGTTAACTAACGCCCGTGGTTTAATTAACAACTTTTCTTATCAATTTCATTGGTTAAACTACCTTCATTAGTTAACTAAAGGCTGTGTGAATTTTAGCCTAATTTTTACTAGATTTTAAACAGATTTCAACAAAATATATTCACGAAGTATATTTTGTGTTGCATGGGAAATGTACTAGATTTTGCTCAAATGTAAACACAGTATTAAACTTAAGTCGAATGAAAAGAACTCTTGTTTATATAAAATTCTGGTATAGGTCATAGTTTTTTTTATAAATATTAATGGAAGACTCACCTCCTTATCAGATCCCGTTTCTGTGATCCTTTTAGCTTTTATTTATTTCGTTTTTAGCACAATTTTAATTAAAAAGCGGCCACATTTTGAAAAAAAAAAATTTTATTTATTAGTTAGGATAAACAAGCCAATTATGTATGTTTGCATTTCTACGAGTATTTTTTATTTATTTATTTATTTTTTGCCAAGCTTTTTACAAATTTCTAATGATTCACTTGCAAACTATTTCAAGCAATTTATATTTATTTTTTGTATTATTTCTTAGAATTTGCTTAATTTTTTATTGTTTGTGGGGAATTTATTTGATCTACTAACAATTTTAATGCTGAGACATTTATTTTGAAAAAATCTATCATTTATTTTGTCACTCAAAATATTTTTAAATTTAATTGTAAAATTGCTGCCCAGAACAAAAAAAAAATTATTTAGATTTTCTTTATCACACATTGGCTAATTACAGCAGGTGGGTATTTTTTTTTCGAGTGGACAGGCAGACATATGTAAATACATACACAAATAGATATACATACATATGTAGTACGTACAATGAACGATTTGCTTTATTTTATTTTCTTTGTATTTTGCTATTATTCACATTGCAAATGTCACTGATCTCCTTTTTTTAAATATTTTAATTTTCGAATTTTTTTATTTTAAGCACACGAATCTATTTTGTTTTTTAACGAAAAATAAAACAAGATTTTCTTTGTTTTTTTTTTTTTTTTTTTTTTTTTTTTTTTTTTTTTTTTTGTTAAAAACCCGAATTTAAATAAACACTGATCATTGATCTTTTAATAAAAACAAATATTGTTTATATGTATATGTACTTTGTTTTGTTTTTCTCTCGATGCGATATTTTTTTATTTAATTTTTAATTTAAAACAATTAACACCTTCTTTGGCTGCCATAAAAGAATGAAACATTGTGATTTTTTTCTTTGGACATATGTGTGTAACTCTTAAATTTGCTATTAAGAGTTTTTGTTTTCTTTAAAACAGACAATTTATATTCTCTTTAGATTTGGCACGATTTAAAAACGAAAATTTCTCAGAATGTATTGGATCAAATTTTGTTTTTCATCATTATTTGTTGTGTATTTGTTGTTACTCTCTGTTCTCTGTTGTTGTTATTAACTAAACTCTGGTTAGTATTTTACTTAACTAGAGTTTAAAATTTAATTGCACTGTTAAATTAATTTGCTCTTGATAGCCGAATTATATGAGTGTGATTGTTGTTGTTGCGGGCTGCATTTTTTTAGTGTTCACATTTGCTTCGTTCTCGTTTCCGCAGATTCCGTATGCACTTAAAAGTTTGTTTTAATTTTGTTTACACCCATACATATGTATGTATGTGCACGCACTGAGCGCGTTTACAAATAAACATGCACCGACTTGCTTCTGTTGTGTCTGCATCACATGTGTGTCTGGCTATCTTTATTTTATTTTTTTTATTTTCTTCTGGTAGGTACTAATTTCTTTTAAATAGAGCTCTAAACTCTCGGATACTTAAACTCAAGCAACAAATACAAGCACTGTGCATTGCAAACAGAGAAGCAAACTATTTTATTTCTTTTAAACATCTTTTGTTCATCTAGTTTGTACTCACTCAGCCACCTGTTGTAGCATTTACAATCAATATAAGTATGTATGTATGTAAGTATGTACATATATACATATGGATATGTATTTATATATGTATGTATGTATGTACGTACATATGTATTTTAGCCTGTACCTGTGTTGGAATGTTTAATATTGACTGCTATTGAAACGTTTAACCCTCGCAAAGTACTTTTGTTGTGAAAAAAAGTACCACAATTTGTTAAAATGATGCACTTTTTCTGTAAAGAGAAGAGAAAAAAATTTCTTAAAACATTTATCATTACAGTAGTTTTCGTTTATAGTCACTACCGCTTATTGTCACATGTTTTTTGTGACTTTTGAACTTAATTTCATTAAAAAAGTTGACGATATAGTCCATTTACTATATGTATAGTCATATTTGACATACATATATGTATGCACTAACTTTGTGGTAGTCAAAATCCAAATTGTATGCAAACAGTTTCCATTATAGTTACAAAAATTGTCAACAGATTTTTTTTTGATTTAAGTCATAAACCAAAAAGTAAATCTAAAATTCAACCTCCATCTACTGTTTAGTAGAAGAACATGTCTTTAGAACAAAAAATGTTTGCATAAAAGGCCACACAAATTTATAATTATAAAACAATGTTGGTTGCATTTAAAAGCTTATAGTCACATTATCGATGTAGTCCACAACTTCTGTGCAATTTTAAATGTGACTATAAGCGAAAACTACTGTATAATAATAACTTTTTAAATAAAATATTGCTTGAGTGTACGCATAAGTGGAGCGTGCGGTAATATTTTCCTAAATGCACTCGCTAATTTTTTAAGAGCCGTACAGTACCTATTTCCAAATAAAAAGGTGACATCTCTGCTGTAACCTGTCATTTATTTTAAGTACCTTACTCGCCTTAAAGTAAAATCTCATTTAATGTGACTGGCAGCACTAGACAATGAACACAAATGGAAATACAAACAAGGCAACAACAACAACAAAACAATATTGTAGATGCAGACAACAACAACAACATAAGCACTTAACTTTGAAACAAGTGCAATTACTGCAGTATGAGTGAGTCTTATTCGTGTTTATTTATAAACATACATGCATACATACAGTATGTCCAGAAAGAATTTTCATATTAAAGAAAAATAAATATTCTTATCTTAGTTTACAAGAAAAAAAATGTTTTTATTTCAAAACAAGTCATAGTTGGCTGGTATATTTGCTACTCCTCCAGCATTGCGGTTTCGAGAGCAGTCAGTCAGTTGATGTCTAGCGACTCTTTTTTTTTCACAAAAACCGGACTTTGAATTGTTGTATCTATGGCTTTAACGCAATTGTAAAGGAGGCTAAATTATGAAAATGTAGAGCTTGCAATCCAGAAATAGTGAAAATTTGTATCATTTATAATGAGTTTTGCATAGGGATGCGTACTTTCGATCCTTAATTACCGAATTGGAAGAAATGTTAAGAAAAATTTTGTTTTTGGCGTTCTATAATAATATTTCTTTTTTTTCGCAGATTGTTTCTTTAATTTAAACGTGAAAGAGAAATTTGCAGTAAATAAAAATTAGTATTTGGACCAAAATAAGTTCATAATTTTTTTTGTATTAAATAGATTATGTTAGAAAGAATGATGCATATTTTCTAAATCTTTAAAGGAATTGCAAATTTTTATACGAGTATGACTATAATCATTTTTTAGTTGCTTTTCTACTAATTATCTGTGTAGTTATAAGGAGCACCGATTTTTTAGAAGTAGTAGTTCCTTAGAAATAACTTTCGTTTTTACTGGATTGTATTTAAGGTCGTTATCTTGGCAGAATTTAAAATATTGTTTATTTTTATTTAAGCCTATGTAGCTGTCTCTATCAGCTTACTCGAGATGAAACCCCAAAACATTGCAGATATTTTTCTAAATTTGACTGTTGGAATGATATTGGGGATTTAAAGCTGGTCCATCGCTGTAGTATAATATTATTTTGGTCTCTTAGCAGAATATCACGTAGTCCTGGTTGTAAAATTTTCACTATGGCGAAAGCAAAACGCTTCTAAATATATTTTCTGTAGAAACTACTGTTTATATAAATAAGTATATGAATTAAAAAAAAAAACATTTAGCAAAACCAACTAAATTTAAAATTAAGTAATTAAATATTTTAAGTGTGCAAAATTCTTCTTGACAGACTGTACATATTCCTGCCAGTATCCATAATAAATATATAATTTTGGCATTTTTTAACGGTGTCTGTGTCTTTGGCTCGCGATCATATAATTACAACGATTCGTGTGAATGTGTGTGTGTGTGTCGTTTAAAAAATTTTATTCTTATTGTTTTTACACACAATAGTTTTTCCTTAATGTCATTGTTAACACAAAGAAAAGAACAAGAAGCTGAAAAAATGTGTTTCTATGTTATTGCAATGTTCTCAGCACTTATGTACATACATACATATGTACATACATATGTATGTAATTGTATTTTGTCTGTGTATGTATTTTATTTCCGATGCGACAGGTTGTTTTTCTTTTGTTTAGGTAAAAAAATTTAATGAGGGTTGACAGGGAAGAGAGGGACAGATCAAGAGAGATAGTTAGAATTATGTTTGCATGTATGTTACCGAAATCCACCCAGTAGGAAAATGATCTTAATTCCATAAATATCCAATTAAATAATGTCGGCCTTGATAATATTTATAAATAAGGTTTTATATTGCAAAAAAAAAAAAAAATTCACCTGACAGGAATTTATATTCACCTTGCTTACCATTATATAACTTCTAACTAGCTAAGTATTTTAGCTAGTTTTTTTATTAACACTTCTCGTATTCTACTTCAAATTCCTGAATTTGGCGTCAGCCTGAATGGGCTATTAGGAAAAATTCATTATTGTTAATGCATTACATTGAACTTTCATCATCCTGGAAGCTTAAATACACAGAAAACGCATAAATAGAACTTGCAGTACTCGTACATCATGCAGGTAGTTTTTTTTAACAACAAATCTTTTAATGATACATTTAATAATTAATAATTTCTGAGGAATTTTTTTACACAAACCTTCGAATTATTCTTAAGCTACGGTCACAGTTGTCAAACATTTGCCCAAACAAGCGTAACCAGCAAACACTAATGAAAAAAGTTTTGATCCAGACACTTCTGTGGCAAAAATGAAAAATTGCTTAAGTCGAGATAAGCTGATTTTGAGTTAATGGTACCTCCGTAATTTGGATATTTGAAAGTACCCCTGGTCAAAATCTCAATCAATTTGTATGATTTTTCAGGAAGTTATAGCACTATGAATTGTTACTTATTTTTTTTAACTTCTAATCTCTTTTGGAATAGTAGCTTAATTGAGGTTATACTACGGTATATTTCAATTCAAATGTATTACTTATAATGTGTAGAACGATGTTTGATTAAAAAAATTAAGTTTAACAGAGAATTTCCCAAATTAACTGTATAAGAAATAAATATCTGAAAATCGACTTAAACCCTTAAAAGTGCTCTCCTGCAAAACAGCAAAATATGACTAAAGCACTTTTTCCTTATTACCACAGACTTGTTTATCATATTAAAAAGTTTCGAACACAACTAATGGACAATGTTATAGAATCCAACAATATTGGATACTCTTTAAATTGACAAACTTTTGTCTGAATTGAAAGACTTTTCATTAGCATTTAGTGGTTACGCTTTTTTGGGCAAATATTTGACAAATGTAGCTTTAATCAATTACGTTTTATAAATAAAGTCATAAACACTATGGTTCCAGTACAAAAAAAATTGCTTTAGAATGAATCCGAAGTAGAAAAGTGACAAAACAACCGAAGAAATTATATTTGTTGAATAAATACACAGATATATCTGAAATTAGCTGAAATAAAAAATAAAATATTGTTCGAAAGGTCTTATAGCCTCTTCTTTTAAATCCGTTTATAAATTTAAAATCGGTTGATACTCAACTTAGTTACAAATTGATAAGTGCCTACGGGTACGAAGAACCAGGGGCCTAATTCCCGCATTCGATTGCGAGCGAGTTTTTACTCGAATGTGCGAGTTTTTTAACTTTTGGGATTTTCGCATTCGGTTTCGAATAACACATATCGAAATTTTTAAAGACAGCATTCGATAACGTGCATACTAGTGTCGTCATTCGAACAAAAATTGTTCGAATACTCGAACAACTTTTTATAATTTTTGTTCGAACGAACAAAAATATTCAATTTAGAATAAAAAATTATTCGAATCATTTTTGTCGAATATTCGAATATTCGAACAATTTCCTTAATTACTTTATATAAAAAGTATTTTACATTTCATTACTTTTTAATTTGTTAACAATATGATATTAAGTAATCAAATTACTCCAAATTATAAATACTTGTGTAAGCTTTGTTTGTATGTAAATGCGTATGTATACATACATATGTTCGCTAAACTCATCTTTTTTCTTTTTGGGAAAAGGTAATGCTTCTTTCATGGAATTAGAAGGTGTCTTACAATTTCTGATAAAGAGATTAGAAAAAAAACTGATTTTCTCTAATCAAAAGCGTTAAAAATCGAATTATTGAACGAAGTAAGAAAAGCATTAAATACCAACTTACGTTTCAAAAAGAGAAAAAAATTTATAAGTTTGTAGTGTGTGTCTGTTGTGTATCTGTTTGTTTTTAAGAGTCCACGTACAGACCAAACGGCTGGACCGATTTTGATTTAGCTTTTTCTGTTTGAAAGGTGACTTGATCGAAAGTGTGCTTAGCTATGTTTAAAGAAAATCGGTCGGTCCAGCCGCTTAGAAGGTATCACATCGCTTTTAGATATATTCTGTTAGATCTGTGTGTCTTTGACGCCGTAGCTCCCGAACGGCTTGACCGATTTTAATTTGCTTTGTTTTCGTTTGACATGATCGTACATCTTCTAATTTATACTTGAAGAAAATCGGTCTAGTCGATTGGAAGCTATCTTAAATTTTCTATATATTAATTTACTCTCTTCTTTTTTGCGATTCTGCTACTTCAATAGTATTAGTGGAACATAAAGTTCTTAACTTATACTACAGCGTCAACTGCGCAAAGGTTCTTAAAATGTTTAAGTTTGTTATTAATATTTCTAAATCTATTATTGAAATCATATATTTTTCGTGTGTAATGAATAATTTTTCGTTTGTTAATAAAAAAATTAAACTAATACACATACGTGTCGTTTTTTGCAAACTTTTTTAAGATTATTCGAATATATTTTTTTTATTCTTTGTTCGTTCGAATATTCGAACAAAAGTACAAAATTATTCGTCTGTTCGAACAAAAAAAAAAAAAAAAAATCATGAAATTTTATTCGAACAAATATAAAAGACGAATAATTAACAACACTAGTGCATACATTCGAATGCAACCGTTCGTGTTTTTACTCGCAAGCAAAAAGGCATTCGAAATCATGTTTAACATAGAAAAAGCGAAGAAAAAGCAAATGTATGTTCAATATTTGACTTATTTATTTATAAATGAATGAATGCACAAATGTACTTATAAAAAAATACAAATTAAAGAATTTCTCTGGGAGCATCTAAATAACAAATTAACTGCTTCTGGTCAACCAATAAAAGAATCGAAAATGTGGCTAGTGCTATATTCTATAACTTTACACTAATTTATTATTATTAAGTTATTAATTAAATTAAAATGAAAATAACATTCGTTTCTTTTTTCTGCATATACGTGTGTATGTACGTACATACATATGTTTTTGCACACATACATATATACAAACATATGCTTTTGCTTACAATTTATTCAGTGTTGTGAAATGAATTTATATATAAATATATTTGCCTTTTTCCAACACTGAAACAAAAACTCGATTCGCTTGGTAGCGAGTGACATCATAGGAAAATTTCTTGCCATCGAAATTAATTTCTATTCGAATGCAATTCCGATCACGAGTGCAGGAACTAGGCCCCAGGTTTTTACCCATAACTCAAGATTTTGGGGGTGTTTGGAAAATTTTAAATACAGAAAAAATACAGTAACACGTCTTAGGTATTTCGATGTCATTAAATTTTGACACACTTTGTAATTCAACAATAAAAATAACTTTAATTTGTTTTTTAACGAGAGAAATACATACATAACTCTAATGGTTTTTGTCATATCGCCTCCCTTGGAAGCTGTTGGGAACACTTTAATTCAAACGTATTTAACAAAAAAGAAAAGCAAATATATTGTGATAACAAATTAAAACAAATACACATTGCATTAAACAAAAACTTGCATTATTAGAAATTTCAATTAGACACTTGTTAAAATATAAGAATTAAATTGCACAACAAACGATTATTTGAAAACAATAAGTAAAAATAAATCAAAAATACAAAAAAAACCAGCACAAACCTGAAATATTTGTATTATTACGTGAAGGAAACGATATTGCTGCGTTGCTGATATTGACAGAAAAAAATATAAATAATTGGGGAATTCATATGGTAGTCTTAAGATTCATAGTGTTGGAATGTTTTAAATAAGTTTATGTTAGGTGAGACATTTTTTATTATTATTTATTATTTTATTATAATTGCTTTTGTTTTTTTTTCACAGAAAAAAATTAAAACATTATGACACTAGAGACTATTATTGAGTCCCAGTGGCTAAAAAAAATTTTACTTTGGAAATAATGCAAACTAAAAATATTTTAATGCAGTTCCTTATGAATAAAATTAAGGTATTTTTATATGGCCCCAGATTTTAAAAACCTCGAATATAATATTTGTGATTTTGTAATGGTTTACAAAGTAATGCGGTGTACTTACTTATCTAGTTATTGACCTGCAGGAAATTAAACTGACACAATACTAGTCACGTGACCGGTCACCAAGTGATAGGGACTAGTCCGAGTTCTAACACTTCCTATGAAGCGGACCAGTCACTGTTATATGGGAATGGCCTCTGATGGTATTAATTGATACTTTTTATGCACCTTGTGACCTGTCACTGAACTATCCCATAGGGACCTATTCGGTGTAGAATAATATAAATTAGATACATAAATGTCATTCCGACATTTAACTGTAACAATGAAAACTTATAATTTTTTTTATTGTTACAAATGAAATTATAATTTATTTTTAAGCAGAAAAATTTTTGAGATTCGAACCGACAACCTCACACATGACAGGCTAGCACACTACCCACTCAACCACAGGGCCACTCATGTTTCAAAAGTATAAATACCAAGTAAGCTTAGCTTAATATCTCAGTATAGTTGCGGGACTGGTTCCAGAGTCACATTGAAGGGAGCAATTAACATTATATTTACACTATTTGATAGGTAAATGTATTCAACCACATCGAACATGTTCAGTGCCGTTTACTACAATATTGCACCGAGTCCAAATTAAATTAGCTCAAGATCAAGACGATATGGTGAATATGTAACCATTTACACGAAATGTCTTTTTTTCACCATACACTTCTCCATACTTTTGATAACACTCGCATTTTCTTAAGTCATAGGACGAGTACGGTTGGATCAACTGTCACCAAATTTTCAGCAGCTTTTATATATAATAATAAATTTCTTGTAATAAATTAAATAAGCACTTATATATATCATTACGTGAAACTACTTATGTTCGTGCCTACTTTCTATTTATTAATAAAATTTGTATAGAAAAAAATTCACTAATCGTCAAAATTAACTTTGAAAACAAAGAAGTTTCTCTTACTTCTACTTTCAATAAGGCTTAAAGGCTCAGTTAGCCAACTGTAGTGTAATGTAACTGCAATGGTAAGAAACAACTAATCGATATTGCTATGTGAAAAGTAATGAAAATGGTGATAGAGATGTAACCGGAATGTAAGACTATGTGCATTACTTTTCACATGACAGTATCGATCAGCTGTTTCATACCGTTGCAGTTACATTACATTACAGTCGGCTAACTGAGCCTTAATTGTGTAAAACGCAAATGCAAAGCTTTAACAAATTTAATATGGAAAAATTTATATTACAAAAACAGCAAGTTAAGTTAACTTTTAACTAAACTTTAACTTAATTCGCTGATTGGTGGTTAATAATGCTTAGATTTTCCTATAACTTTTTTTCTGTACATTTAATAAATGCAGCTGAAATACAAATAATTTTTCTCCAAGTGTATTATGGTTAATATTTTTTTTCTATACGTACTAGGTTACTAGTAAATTTCTCCTTATCATTTAGAAAACAATTATTGAAGCTCTAAATGTTTTTACATATGTATGTTTGTATGTGTTAAACCCTATCGAAAGGAAAAAAGAACTCTTACGTCAGAACTCATAGTACGACAGCAGGCATGAATGAATGAACGATGTTCAATGAATGAACAGCATGTTGAGGGCATTAATCGCTAAATGATTTTGCAAATACACATGTAAGTTACGGCTCTATTTGAATAGGAGTTCACAGAAAAGATTAATAAATTTTCGACGATAAGCTGTAAAAAGGAAATGTAAATGTTATAATTTTATTTTTGTTTTCCCATTATTATAACTATTATTATTTATTTTATTTTATTTATTTATTATTTTTTTTTGCTTAGTTACAAGTTTATTGCAGATAGAGTGAAATTATTTTATGGAATGAGAACTAAGCTAGATCTGTTGTAGCCTGCAAGAATAATAATGATATCAAAATCACCTTTTTAAGAGCAGTTAAAATATATTCTATGTGCAGGTGTGGTGTCTCATCAAAAATAATAAATGTATATCGTCAGCAGAAATGCAAAACCAAGTAACTAATTCAATATTCAAATTAGCAAGTTTAATTGTTTGTGACATTTTATATCGTAATACATGTCCCAACAAATTTTTGAATCTATATCATAACAATCAGCCGAATTAAAAATGAAAATAAAAAAAAATTAAAAAGAAAAAGAAAAAGAAAATGCGAGCGGAACGTTTTAAAAACAAAATTATTATTTGAATGTGCTATTGAACGCTCTTCACCATTTATTTTTTTGATTTTTCGGTCTACTGACAAAATTCGAAAGTCCCTATTGGAAGACAGGCAAATTCGCATGTCAAGGGTTTAAATCGGGAACAGAAATATCGACGTTGAAATAGATAAAAGAAAAATTTATAATCTAAATTTTTTTTCGTCAAATGCTTATATTTATTATTCCCAAACTTTCTGGCAACGCTGATTTTATTTTTGGGTTAAATTTCTTCGGACGTATAAGTAATATTTTGCAAATATAACAAGTATACTCCAGGATAATGTATATATGGATAATATCCACCCTAAAGATTAAAGATGAGGCTAGGTGTATTCTGAAAAAATGTTAGGGTAACGAAAATATTTGGGGTAGCTCATATATTGGACTCCCTTAGAGGAACTCTGAGGCTAGTTAGGGCGAAAGGGGGGAAGTTTTATAAAAAATTATATATAAGGAGCACAGATAGGGGGTTGGTATGTTCATAAAAATGTAGGAGGGTAAATATTAGTCGGGGTCCGGCTTACATTTCACCCGAGTGAAGGGACGAGTCAGGGACACTCGTGAACCTTTTCGTGGATTTTGTCTCGTTTGTCGCTACTTTTGAACCGGATGAGGAGCCATTTACTCTCATATTGGCTCATGCAACTTGACAAAATAAGGGGTTCTAGCCTATGCAAATCCTGTTGTTAAGGATTTCCATATTCCATCCCTAATGGATATATATGTACGTATGTATGTATCGTGCCATAACCGCCAAAACAGCTTAAGCGACATAACTTTCGAGATTAATTTTTTTACGAAAATCGATTATTTATCATCGTTGATAATAAATTTTCCTCAAAAAAACGACGTTCATAAAATATGTCGCTTTAGCTTTTTTGGCGTTTATGGCTCTGTATGTGTGTCATCTAAAAATGTAAATAAAGCATCAGAGTAACATCGCAATAGTGGTATCATATCCCGTATTTTTCGCTTTGGGGCATATTGCGTTTACAAACAAGAAAAAGGATTATGTGGACGGCATTGCACACATTTTGAAAAATAACACCACATAATGACAACAAAATAAATGCCAAAATGTATACTCAACATGACATTCTTTGAGTAACTTTTGTTTTAAAGAACGAATCAAACATTAAATTCTAGGGGAAACATATTTTTCAAATTTGAAAAGCTGAGAAAAAATATTGGATTTCTTTCGCTTTTAAAATCTAATCACATAATTGCAATTTCAGTAGTCTTAGAATCAAAATATTTAAAAATAAAATTAACTTGGTTTCTTGTGAAAATACTCAGTATTACGCCAAAAAATATATAAAAACGTGACAGTTTTTATTTAGAGATTTGCGCTATAAAACTGATAATCATTGCTGCTGGTTTATTTGTGGCTATTTTTTTTTCTTTCTTCTTTTTAATATTTTTGTTGGCAGCAGTCACTCGTGCCTGGTGACATAAAGTCTAACACAAAAAAGTAGCGCAAAATATGGAATATAAATAAAAATTAAACACACATGCACAGAGAGAAAGAGTTTGCTGCATTTTTTTGTTGTTGTCATTTTTAGCGCGTACTTGCAGTTAAACAACAAAAACACCAACAACAACTAAATAAAACTCAAATAAATGATTTGTTGTTGTAAGCACATGTATGCATTTGTGTTCATATATGTAAGTGTTCCAAAAATAGAAGTAAATGGAATGGAAATTTGTATGTATAGCAACAGTACGCACAGTGGGTCAGATTGCAAAATATGTGATCGAAAAGGGCCTCAAGATGTGTAATGCATATTGAGTCTATTAGAAAGTAGCAGAAGATTTCATAGTCTTACGAGCTAAAGCTAAAAAAAAGAAACACACACGCAACCACAAACGCACAGAAATTGATGCACACACGTACAAACACACACACACACACACACATACACACACACATTGACATATCGATTGGCGTATTTCGACTTTTTGGACTACAACAATTTGGTTATAGATTAAAGAACAGGTGTTGCGTTGTTCTTTAATCTATTACAAAAACGTCATAGCGCGATAAGGAATACGACAACTATGATAAAAGGGAGGGAATCCTTTTTGTTAAGCTTTGTTTTAATAATTTTCGGAATGGGGAATTAAGTAGTAGGGATTATTTTCAGAATCAAACTGAATATTTCTTCATTTAATTAAATATTTTTTTTGAGGAAAGGTTTATTTAGATTTGCCAAGTCAAACCACTGCAATCTTTTAGTATTCATTACTTAATACCACTGAATGAAGTCATAACTTCATGTGTCTTATACGCAATAGCAGATTATTTCATATCTGAAAGTAAAATGTGTTCTCTTTCTATGGTCTTTTCCACATACTTGCTATTTTTAGTGGGCCTCAAAAAAAAATATTCCTGCAATAAACGATTTTAATTGAATATGAAACCAAAAATCAATTAAAAATATATTTAACTCAATTAAACATTTGTTTAAAAATTTTATTAATTACAAGTTTATTTGACTCAATTACATTTTTGTTGATTTTTGGTATTATTTTCAATTAAAGTTGTTTATTGCAAAAATATGTTATTATTAAGCAAAAGTTTAATTGACTTAAATACATTTTTAATTGATTTGATTTTTGGTTTTATTTTCAATTAAAATTGTTTACTGCAGCAATATTTTCTTCTGTGTAGGCAACGTTGCCAAATGTGCAAATTTATCTGTTTTTCTCAATTTTTTAAGTAGTCGTGCAGTTTTTTTTTGTTTAAAAAATCTGTTTTTCTTTAAATTATTAGTTTTCAGTTTTTTGTTTTTTCTTTCTGACTTCATTAGGAAGGGTGGTGTTTTACCGCACCTCCACTCGGGGACCCAATAAATTCAGTAAATTTCAGTAAATTTTTCAATTGCAATAAATATTTCAAGCCATTAACTACAACAGTGGCACCTCACCAAAGTGCAATTTATGTGGAAAACAAAAAAAGTGACTTAAATATTATTTTTCCTTTAAGTTTCAAAGGGAATGATTTGTACACAGAAATAAGTATTTACAAAATAAAAATTTTAAATTAAAAATTTAATTGATTCAATTAAATTCTTGATTGTATTAATTAATTTGAGTGAAAAAATTAATTGATATCATCAAATTGTTTAACGGTTAAAATTTAATTAATTTTTTTAGTTAATATTACAAATATTTTAATTGATATTGCAAAATTATTATATTACTTTTTTGTGTGTGTATAGAAAAAGTTTTAAAGCTTGGATATATTCTTTTTGTTTTTTCTTTAAACGTATATAATTTTTACTTCATGAAATGCTTTCTACAGTTAACATTTTAATGATCGGATTATCTTTTTGCAGTATTAAACACATATTGCTAAAGTATATTTAAATTTATTTAAAATAAAATTCTTATTTAATTTACAAAACTTTTGTGAATTAAATAATGTAATTATCACCACAAAGAGAGAAAAGCAAGCAGTAATGAAACCGTATCTCTAGTATTACGTAGAATAAATGATTTAATGCCGCATATTCCTGGTCTACTGGTATATAAACTGCCTAACTGGGCCTAGCCGACTGTAGTAGAATGCAACTGCAACGGTAGAAAAAAGCTGATCGATATTGTTTGAAAGTAATGAAATGATTATAGAGATGTAAGCGGAATCTAAGAATCTTTTCGAATTCGAAGAATTGTTCAGCTGTTTCGTATGTTTCTACGTTTAAATAAGAGTTATAGTATTATTAGATTTTTCATGCAGTTTTTTTCTTCTGAAAACAGTTTTTTTCGATGTAGGAATTTTTTTCCTCAAACCCATTTGGCAACTCTGACTGTAGTCGATAATACTACTAACAATTCGCAATAGTTGCTTGCTATTGTCAATTGAACTCAATGAGGTAGTTTAGACGAGAACAATTTTTAAGCCGCTCAATTTTTGTTCTTTTCCGAATTACACGAGACTAATTCATCTGGCACAAAACGTATACGTATACACAGCTTTGTGTGTGTTAGTGTTTCTAGTGTTCATTTTACATTTGCTGTTTTTTAAGTTGTTTGTGTATTGGTTTTATGCTGCTAATGCGGGGTTGTAGCTGGTTGAAAAGTTATGCCAACCGCAAAACCGATCTCTTTGCCCCTCTCACCAACAAACTGGCATGTTATGCCAGCACAATTATGCCCGTGTAAATCAGCGCATTGTGATTGTTTAAATAGCAAAATAACACTGTCTGAAAACTACACTTGCAGACTTATTAAGAAATTTCAATAAAAGCAAATTGTGACTACGACGGAGTTATAGCTCGATAATTCGTCGAATGAAGATAAAAATTGGCTGCCGCTGACCAGATACAGCATGCAGAAATTCCTTGCAAATAATGTTGGACTACGTTGTCCAATCTAGATGAAACAGACTAGTTACATCATGGTCCCTTGTAATGCAGTCATGGATTGTGTCATTTTAATACAAGCATTCAATGCTGCACGATAAGTGTTCGTGTTTATTATGATCATTTTTCTCCGGCACTTGCAAATTGTATGCAATTAATCCATTTACTATTCCCTATGGGGTATTTTTGGTGCGGTCCGATGTAATGGACCATCCCTAGGACATTGCAATGTTAAATCGATCATGTTTTATCCATAGATTTCGACTAATTTTCTATTAGTCCTTATCCTTTATGGAGTAATATTTACATGCATGTATGGACTAGTCGCGTTATTTGCAGGGCTACGACCCAGAAGTTTAGGGAGTCGTTTGTTGAATTGTAGTTCTCTACAGATGAGACACTGCAATAATGCACTTGGGCTACATAAATCGGTTTCCAATTTCAATAGAGTTTACATGGAAACATTTCAAAATTTCGAGCCTTATCGAATGCCGTAATTTGCCCCCAGTATTTTAAAAATTGGCAAAACTTGTTAGACTTATGCTAAATTATTTTCGTTGGAAAATTCTTTACCCAACGAGAACTTCGATGGTGTTGCCAGCTCAAAATACAAATTTCACATGCTATAATCGATATTCAGTTTAATAAAATAAAATCAATCATACATTGCTTAGAAAAAACGCTCATCATCTAAACCGGGACTTGATCTCTATGCATGAATTAGTTGTTGCTCTTTCTTCATCACTGTGCAATATTATTTTACACATGTTATTATTTGTACAACATATTTATTTATTTACAAATTGTTCTACATACTGTTTTACATACAAATTATTAGTGTTGCTCTTGTTGTTACTGTTGCTGTTGCTATTACTATTGATGCTCTCCATACAGTTGTTGTTCTTATTATTCAGGCCATTGCTTTGCTTACTGCTGTTGCCTTTTCCGTTAAGCTTTATTTATTTGCTCTCAATGGACTAAATGTTTGTACAAGAAAAAGTTACAAGTGCATGTGTATGTTAAATGTGGCATTATTCTCCATGTTCACCCTCAGAATAGAAGTTAAAACATTAGAAACAGAAAAAAAAACAAACAAAATAGAAACTAAAGCATGTCAAGACATTTTTTTCGAATGAACGAAATTTTATATGGTGACCTTTAACTAAAAGTATGAATTACAGAAAAATAATGATGCCATTATTCGAGCAACTAGGAAAGAATGTTGCTTCGTGTGTAGCCGTGTTTGCACAAAACAAACTAAAACGCCAGCAAACGTTTTCTTTATTTTTTTATTTTCGAACTCTGTGGTGAAGTAAAATTTTTTCATTAGTTCACTTTAGTTTGTGTCTGCATATTTACGGTCTAATTCATAAATGATTATTAACAGTTCAATAACATATTAATAGTCAAAAATCGCTAAATGTGTATTCATCGCTAAATGTGTATTCATTAGACGTTTAATAAACGTTTCATAACTCAGAGATTTTTAATGTAGCCTCCATGCTACTTTAAGCGTTTGATAAACAATTATAAATAATATTTTCTTGATTTTTTTATCCCTTATGTGAAATTTTCTGTGGTTTCTAACTTTTATGTTTCTTGTTTATTCTTATGCATGCATGTCTCCTGAATAATGTTCTTGGGCAAATGTATTAATTTATGTAAATTGGTACATGTATGTATGTATGCATAATCCCTGCAGAAAGTGCGAATAGTGAAATTGTAGTGATCTACTAGTGACATTGTCAGTAGTACTACTGACCAGGTATACCCAAGCCAATGTAATCATCTATTGACATTTAACATTAGCTTGTCATTGAAAATCCACCACTAGACTGTGCACTACTGACTAAGTAGTTATTTTGTAACCACATGGAGACATTGACACCAAAGATTCACTAGTAAATTTCAGGGGTTCTAGTCTACAATATCGATATATCCTGTGTCGTTGTCAATAGTAAAATTATAGTGATTTTCTAGTGACATTGTCAATAGTGCTACTGACTAGGTGTACCCAAGCCAATGTAAATGCCTATTGACACATAACATACGGTTGTTATTAAAAATCTACCAGTAGACTTTAGCACTATTGAGAAGGTAGTTCTTTTACGACCATATGGAGATATTTGAACCAAAGATTCAGTAGTAGATTTTTGTAACCCTCGTCTACAAATATTTATTTAATATTATTGCACAACATAATAAGAAAGAAAAACAAACTATTGACGCGTTCATTGACAATATCACCAGAAATACACTGGAACTGTCGTCTCTAACGTATCTCTACTCACGCATAAAAGGAAAGTTGTCGACATTTTAACTAGTGCAATTGTCGCTGGAGAAAGAGTATTGACATAGAGACATATGGTTCTAGGATGACTAGAGGGATTGTACAAAAAGAAAAATACATACATATAAACATCGTTGAAAATTAAAGAAATCCCATTCATTGGCAAAAAGAGAAATAGAATTATAAACATAAGGGCATATGTAAGTACAAGCATACGTATGTTTGTATGGTACTGCATGCTTACATATGTATGTATGTATGTACAATAACATTTTAAAATTAAAACAAAATAGTGATGCATAATCGACCGCTTTAAAATGGGTATTTGCCTATCTCTGTACTCAGCCGAATATAAATGTGTTTAAATACAATTTTTTGTAACATATAAATTTTTTTTGGTTTATTTATTAATAAAAAGTGAAACGCCTTTTAAGTTATTTTTTAATAACATTATGCGTAATGATTTACTTTTTTTTCGACTCAAACAAACTACCTAGATAATCGATTCTTCGTTGTATGCATCACTAAACATAAAATGAGAGCAAAAGTAGCATGATGTTTGCAACATAAAATTACAAAAGAAGCAAAATCGTTTAATAGTTAATTCACTGATATTAATCAGTTATGAATACAAATTTTTATTAGAGCTTAATAAAGCAAAATCTGTTTCATAAGTAATGTACAGATTAAAGCTGAAATAAGGAATATTTATGAATTTCAAACAAACGCCGAGAACAGCCAGACAAACAAACAAACTCCACCCAATTGTTAACCAATCAAAAGTATTTAAAAAAAACCCGTTTTCTTGAAAATATTTCTTAAAACTTTAAACAAAATAAACTTTGTTGTTTATTTCTTAATTATATTTATATATTTTGGTTCGAAACTATAAAATATAAAAATATTAATTTTATTTTTTTACCCAAAAAACACCTGCTGCACAAGACACATTAACTAAACACGAATATTTGGGCTTTTATCACTATTTTATGACGATGAATTAAAAAAGATTTGAACAAATAGTTTTCTTTCCATCGCCGGTATTAATAATTATGTAAATTAATTAAAAATTTTATAAAGCTCCAACAATGTATTTATTGTAAAATCAAATTCCTTAGTTTTTACGACCTTTTTTCATGAGGCTTGAAATTTTGAAATGAATAACAAACAAACAAAACAAAAAAAAAAAACCAAAAAGATCTCATTAAAAGTCATCTTTTTGGATTAGACTCACTATAGACTAGTCTAATAAAGCGTTAATATTGTTAAACCGTTTTATGGTGGATGTTATTTAATGAAAAGAAATTTTGTTTTAGTGAAAACAAAAGAAATACGAGTATTTGATAACTTAATAAACGTAGTTCAGTTCTTTTTTTCTTAAAAAGTTGAGAACGAAGGCGCGTGTTTGGGTCAACATGATCATGAAAACATTATGATTACTTAACTGATAGGCGGCATTTGGAGTTTTTTTTTTTTTTTTTTTTTTGTTATGTTTTCATATGAATACGATAAGACAGTGTTTTGTAAACTCTTGAGAAAATACATGGGAAATATATTTTGTCACATATAAAAATAAGTCTGACAAATGAACACCGACTCCAATGCAAAGATCTTATTGAACATTTTCAAAAAAAATTTATGAGACCAACATCGAAGTAAACTCTTTCAATCTTATTAATTCTTCTGTATTTTATTTAATTTTTTTTTATATTGCTACTTCATAACTCGGTTTAAAATTCCTTTTTTGTCTGAGAGATCCCATTGTAAAAAAGTGGGCGAGGTTACGCCCAACATTTTTTTCGATTTAATGGTATTCAACTTATTTGATTCCTGCAAAACTTAATCTTGTAAATTACATTAAATTAATCTTGTAATTACACAATTTTAAAGTTGAGAAATGGGCTGGCCTACGCCCACTAAAATGTATTATTATATTTCAAGTGCTTTTACTTAACCAATTTTTGCGAAACTTACCACACACCTTGAGCTCTAAAATAGACACAATCTTCCATTTAAAAAAAAAGAGCTGAGCCACGCCCATTAAAATTTAATATTTAATTTTAAGTGGTTCTACTAAATCGATTTTTACGAAACTTACCACACACCCTGAGTTCTGAAAAATGCAAAATCTTGCATTTAATAAATTGAGCGGATGCACACCCACTAAAATTTTATTTATATTCCATACATTTTTTTTCGAAAATGGTCTATCAGATCTTTATATTGAAGTCGGGGGGTTTTTTAACAGAATTATTTCTAGATAAGTTTAAACTAGAGATGAGCGATCCCGTGATATTTTAATAATGTTGCTGCTCCTAGTGAACGTGATTTCTAAATCGCTGTTTTTTAAACTGTGACTGTGATTAATTACAGTTAAGCAGTATTTTGTTTGATCACGGTTTAACACATTTCAGTACTTCTGCTTTAAAAGTGTGCATTAGTATTGGTATTTTGGCAACTCAGCTGTTTTCGTGTATCATTTCGCTGTTAAACATGTAATGTAGCCATAGATCGACTTACAAATCAACAACGCTTGCAGATTATTAAATTTTATTATCAAAATTCATGCTCGGATAAGAAAGTGCATCCGTGCACTTCTCCCATTTTGTGGTCAGTTTGGGTGACCGAATAGCCGCCTTATTCGGAATTTTGTGACTAAATTTCACACCAAAAATTAAATTAGTGAAGATTTAACCATTAACACGCATACGTAGAGTGCGAACAGAATTATCGATTCGGTGCCATTCGCAGCAATTGAGCCTCTGTTACTTTTTTTTTGCCCAAAATGGAATAGCTGAACTTGCCTGACATGTGGATTCAGCAAGACTTTGTCACATGCCACACATCACGCGACGCAATAGCCCAATTAAGAGGCGAGTTCGGTGAACAGTTTATTTCACGTTTGGGGCTGGATAATTGCCCGCCTAGATCGTGCGATTTAACTCCTTAGGCTATTTTTTGTAAGGCTTATGTTAAAGCTCATGTCTATAGGGCAGCTATGAGCTTAAGAGCTTTGAAAGCTGTTTACCTCAAATGCAAATATCAGTGTATGTGTGTTTGGACGTAGCCCGTATGATAATATTAAAGAATTTATTCGTGAGATACCGAGCGATATGATGGAGAAATTATGCCAAAATTAGACTTAGAGTATGAAACATTTCAGATATTTACATGAAATCATATTTGAAGATTGAATTATATAGATCGTTCTACCGGCTCAAATAAAGATTTTATACATTTAATTATATTTCATGTGTTTTTTTTTTTTTTAATCAAATCCAAAAGTTCTTAAAAAATTACCCTACATATTTGATAATAAATTTGTTTTTATTCAACAATAAAAATTTTGCAGAAAATCGTCAAAAGTAGAAATAAAATCGTCAAAAATTATTTCTCATCCAAATTAAAAAAAGGCATTAATTACTTTAATTAATATAAGAAAAATCATCAAAACTAAATTATTTTTATTTGATGCAGGCGAATATTGGTAGGATTTATTTTTAACCCACGACTAAAAAAAAGGGTGTTATAAGTTTGTAGTGTGTGTCTGTATGCCTGTGTATCTGTGAATCTGTGTGTCTGTCCGTGTCCACGTACAGGCCAAACGGCTAGACCGATTTTCATTTAGTTTTTTCTGTTTGAAAGATGACTTGATCGAGAGAGTTCCTAGCTATGTTTGAAGAAAATGGGTTCAGCCGTTTAGAAGATATAACATCTTTTCTGAAAAAAGTCGGGGGTTTTAAAAATTTTTAATTTTTTTTTATTGAAACTAATACTTCGACAAACTAATTTTTCTGAATTAAAGTTCAATTTTGTTTAAAAAAATATCCCTAAAATCGCCAGCAAGTTTATTCATCGCTAGAAAAATCGCCATGATTGCAAGCAAGTTAAAAAATCGCCGCGTTTGACGACAAATCCCCATATCTGACATCCCGGATTGAATATTTTCGTAAGAGTCAGAGAGACAATAAATTTGCAAAGACATAAATGTGAGAGCTATACATACAGCTGTCAGAAAACACGATTTGACACGATTTAAGGATTTTTCTTGACAAAGCTGAATTATATTATTAAAAAATAATAATGTGATAGCTTTATTTATTTTAAAGTAAGCAGACAAGAACATTCACAGTTTGTCTTAAGAACTATATTTCCGAGACCTGTTACCTAATAAATTCAGTCGCAGTTGTTATTAGTGCTTTTTAATTGCTGTAAAAAAGTAACAGGTATTGAAATATCGCTCATCTCTAGTTTACACGTTTCATAATTTTTTCTAAAAATTTTGTAATAAATTTTTTTTTTTTTGTAAATATTTTTGCACATTAAGTAGTTTCCACAATTCACGCCAGCGTCTTGTCTAGAAAATTTTTATAGGAATTATATTATTAAAAAGTAATAATGTGATAGCTTTATTTATTTTAAAGTAAGCAGACAAGAACATTCACAGTTTGTCTTAAGAACTATATTTCCGAGACCTGTTACCTAATAAATTCAGTCGCAGTTGTTATTAGTGCTTTTTAATTGCTGTAAAAAAGTAACAGGTATTGAAATATCGCTCATCTCTAGTTTACACGTTTCATAATTTGTTCTAAAAATTTTGTAATAAATTTTTTTTTTTTTGTAAATATTTTTGCACATTAAGTAGTTTCCACAATTCACGCCAGCGTCTTGTCTAGAAAATTTTTATAGGAATCAGTCAAAAGATTTAGTATTTTTTATATAATTTTTCTAGACAAATAATATTTTTGCATATTTCAGGTTTAGTTTTCATATAACAAACAGTCAACTGGTTTAGAAACCTTTTATGAGAATCACTCAAATAATTGAGTGCTTTTTCCTATAAATTTACCAGACAAATCGAGTGTCTGTATAATATGGAAACTACACCATAGTTGTAATGTGCACCCTATAATTTTTATTGTGAGCCTGTGTAAACACAGCAGTAAGGCCGATAATACAGTACGCACAGCTGATAGCTGTGAAGATTTTTGCGCCAGCTGTACGTATGTACAATAAAATACAGAACAACAAAAATAAATATATGTATATAAAAGTAAATAAAGAAAAATAAAGTTTACCGAAATTTTGAAGGGAAGGAAGAGCGAGCACCGTATGAGAAAAAGAAACGGCTTCTCTTCCAGGAATGCGGTTTTGCAGGTGGTACTAGATCAGCGAAAAGAAAAAAATAATAAGATTATTCTGGTGATACTTACCGAGGCGTACAGAAGTAAAGTAGTCCTATCAGTTTTTTTTTTTATAAATCAGTTTTATTATCAGACACTCTATATAAAATTTTGATAAAGAAAATCAAATAAAACTATAAAAAATTAAAATATATATATAAATAATAAAAGTGTTTTTTTATTTGGAAAATAAAAGAACCAAAAGGAAACAAAACAAGACCTTTAAACTAAACAATTTAAAAAAAAAATCGAAGTGCTTCAACACCAAATATAAAAAAAGGAAAAAAACGTTAAAGAAGCTGAGAGTAGAAAGCCGCCAGTGAAATAGCAAAGAGGTGCTGAATTGTCCTACTGCTGGAAGAGGGGTAACCACCATAAATAGTGGGCATTAAGCATTAAACACCACCAAAAGGCATTATCCATCATCACTAAAATTTGAAGTCAAGTATCGTGCCAATTGACCAGGGCGAAATACGACTGACTAACATAACAGACTGTAATATACACATATATATTAACTTTTTATTTAATTATTTTATATAAATTATATCGCTAGGGATTACTTACGCTAAGCAAACATTCCTTTAGCAGTTTTAAGGCTAAAGTGCGCGTAATTACTGTAGGGTTGACCTCAAGCCATAAGTAACCGATTTCGGGTAGGGAGTTTTATCTCATAAAAAAACAAAGGTTTTCCCTAAACATTTTTTTTATAAAATATATATATATAAAAAAAGGTGAAATACATATAGTGCGTGCATAAGCATAAATTTTTGTATATTTAACTGAGAACAGTTAACCCGAACCCCGGACACAGCCACGAACAGACGGCCATACAAAAAAAAATAAAACGTTATTTCTTTCTAAAGAAAAGATTTATTTCAAAGTAAAATCACATAAATTTCAATAGTAAAATTTTATACATACATTTGTGATCAATGCGTTTTCATATGATACTTAAATTATAATACAGAAATTGTTCCATTTATTTAACTTACATTTTTTCATTTTTCTTTTTTTTTGAATTAAAAAAAAATTACTTTTTAAACTGTTAGCAATTTCCTAAAGTAATGTTTATTATTATTATTATTATTATTATTATACTTATTTAATAAATTATAATGTATTCAAATTTATTACTTTGTTAGAAAACTTCTGTTTTTTTTAGATATGAAGGTCTAATTTTTTTTGTGGTAAGTAAAAGGGGAAGGTAAAGTAAAGAGGTTTCGCATTTGGGGCATCTAACATTGTTTTAGCTACGATGCCATGGTGAGCTTTCATAAGTTCAATAGGGGTTGGCAAGAAATCTGGTAACTTCCTTTTTTGATTTAAAAATCAAAAGCAGCTATTACATAGTCTTGAGAGCATATTTATTAATTAAAAATTTACTAAAATAGACATACACGTTTATACCGGCAAACCACATACATAACTTCAAGCTTTTGTATGAATTACAATAAAATGTTTTTATATGAAATTAGATAGCTGCGTAAACAGTCTTGAAATGTAAAAACGTCATGATTTTTAAATATATTCACGTCGCATGTATTATACTAAACCAATCATAAATGCTGTCGTACTATAAGCGATGCACGATGGATGTATTGGTGCATGTGTATATCAGTTGTAACAAGCGATGTCGCAAGACAGCTTGCTTGTAACAAACACTCAAAAGAAGTACTGTTGATTAGTGTATGCTTGTTATTTTTCATATTGTACGTTTGAGTGTGTGTGTGTAATATGTAGATGGTAAGCTATTATGTGATTAACCGCATACAACTAATGTTAATGCATGTGTGTGCCTTTGCATGTGCGCAGAAAAATAAAAGATCATACACATACATGCATGCCGTTTGTACACGAGCTTATGCGTAGAAAGAAGCAAGTATCACAAATTCTTCCGTCACGAAGTGTTTTCTTCTTTACTCTTATACCTACAATACTCAAAAAAATTTCTTGCAAATAATGTTGTTAACGTTTGTTTTATAAGATTTCGCTGTAGTAAAGCATTTGAAAAATCCCTCATGTCTTAAAAGTTCTTATAAGATATCTTGTGCAGGAGACTATATGAAATTGCAGTTGCCACAAAATTTTACAAAATCACAAACATAAACATAAACTTAATTTCAGTGTTTTGATTTTATTTATTTATTTCTTCGTTTCTTTGTTTTTTTTTTTGAAGTTTTTATGATTTGTGGCCAAATAGTAACGAATTTATAATGCGTTTAAATAAGAGAAAAATGCAACCATACCAGTTTTGTACGCCTGCCATTGAGACAAATGAACCACAAACCAAAACTGCAACGACAACAACAACAACAACAACATTAATACTTTCATGCACTGGGAAATATTTAAACAAAAACATGTACAAGTATGTTTAATATCTCTGCTGATCACTGGAGATGGGCATGTGCTTATTACTCGTATGTTTTTACTTTCCCCCATTCACTCAACTGTACGTTATATAAAATAAAAGTCGAAAGTTTTGTACAAATAATTTGTAACTCAAAAAAAAAAGAGGAATAATGCTAATGAATATTGTTATTGAATTTTTCTTATTTAAGGGTTTGCTTAGTAAAAATAATATTTTTGTTTAATATTTTAATGAAACCTTTTATTTAATTGAATTTAAATAACCGTTCACCGAATTTGCCTCTCAATTGGGCCATTGTTTCGCGTGCTGTTTGACATGTGGCACCGTCTTGCTGAAACCACATGTCACCCAAGTTCAGCTATTCTATTTAGGAAAAAAAATTAACATAGGCCGAATTGTTGCGAATGTTGCCGAATCAATAATTCACGGTCATCAACAACTCTTGCGCATACAGCTGCGATATTTAACAGCTTTTTCTTAGTTTTGGCGATATTTTTGGGTTTTTTTCCAGTTTTTGGTGTTTTTTCTTTATTTTTGGCGATTTATTTTAGTTTAAGCGATTTTTTTTAGTTTTGGCGTTTTTTCGTTTTGGCAATTTGTTTTTGTTTTTGGCGATTTTTTCGTTTTTGTGTTTTTTTTTGGATTTTCTAGTTTTAGCGAAATGTGGGGTTAAGTGCCCACAAGTCACCACTTTTCTCGACTGTTATGGTGACTTATTGGTGACTTGTCAACGGAGCGTCTACATATCAATCATGATATCAATATTGTTTTTGATGCGTAGAAAACAACTTGTCAAATACACACAACTGTCCTACTTCTTAATGTTTTGTTGGTTTGTTGAAAATACAAGTTGCGTCGAGCAAAATTTAAGTTCTTATATAAATTATTTAAAGAAATCAATTTAAAAGACAAATGTAAATGTATTAAAAAATAATTCAAATTTTTTAATTCTTTTTAAATTTTTTTAAAATTTTTTTTTTTAACAAACACAACCCGCAAAGCGATTAGCTTGTTTGCAGAAAACACCCAGTGGCTATGGCGGGAATCGAACCCACGACCTCTTGACTGAGAGGATAGCATCGCTACCACTCAGCCACAGGGGCACCCAAAAAAGAATCAAAGGAAAAAAATTACAAAAGACATATAAAAAAGGAATCCCTTTTGAAGATATAAATATTAAAAATTTGAAAATTAAACAATTTAAAGAAATTTTGGAATTGTGGAAATTTGTTTGAAAAAAAAAATTAAGAAAATTTTGTGGGGTCATTTAAAAATTTGCTAGACGTCCGAATCCATACGTAAGGGTTTGAATGTACTAATACAAAAAAAAACATGGCATTTTTTATTTATCTGAAACAAAAACGAGGAGCTGAGCGAATGAATGAACTACATAGTTTCTTTTTTAGATGTTTTTAATGCATTAGTTTCCTTTTTTAATAAAACACAAAATGTGAACAAAATATGCAGTTTCATTATCAATAGTGCAGACTACAATTACTGAAATGTAATAGTGACTAGCTGTTTCCATTGTCTCCATGTGGTCCCAAAAGAACTACGGAGTCAGTACTACCAACGTCAGTGGTTGCTTTTCAATGACACGCACATATTGACAAATTCACAATCTTGATACTCACCACTTAACAATTTTTAGTGGTGAGTATCAATATACTATACAAGGGAGGGCATTGAGAATTTAAAAATTGTTCCAACAATTTTCAAAAATTGCACTTTTTTGACCTTAATTGTACTAAACGATTTTTTTAATTAAAATTACATATTTTTATTTGTTTTTATTAAAATAATCGACTTTGTTCTGACTACCGAATCATTTTCACAAATTTGCTTGTAAGTTGGGATGTTAAAGCATATGGTTACACCTGTTTAAGTTGAAATTGAAAATATACAAGTTAATAGCATGTGCTCTAGCATCCGATTTCAGAAGAAACATTACATATTTAGAAAAGGAAGAAGTCACATTTTTTTATTATCTCGCTGCGTTTTGCTTTCACAAGACTGTTTTCAAGTGAGAAGAATATGAGTTTTATGGTTCAAAAGTGAAAATTGACATATGGAATGGTTTGGAAAGAAACTGGGGAGATTCCTTAAGTGTACTTAATTAGTCATTGGTGTACAATTGTACTTTCCGAGTTTGAATAGTACCAAATTGCACCAACTTTGCCATCCCTGTACTATACCATTTTGCACATGCTACGATTGTGAATTGGACTATTAAATATTTATAGTGAAAAGCATTGTCTGGGGTATAATTCGTCAGTAGTACTGGTGGTAAAGTGAATCAGTACTGTTTCACTAGTGACATTTCCTACAGGGTTACATTCGAAAGTATAGTAAAATGTTATTACATTACATATTAAGATCCTGATGCTTAGCTGTTACAAGAGGTGATACGGTACAACCTCGATAATTTAAAACTTATGAATTTATGTCTTACCAGTAACTTGCACCTTTATCTTTTTTTTCCTATTTAGGAATGCCTTTTAGCTCAATATATTTTTTCCAAGTCATTAGATATTGCACACAAATGCGTCAAATAAAACAATAGAAATTTAAGAAATTTAAGGTTAATAGGTTTCTCACAAATAAAGATCAATGGATCAATTAATTTTGTAATTAATAACGAGCTAACGTAAGAATTCATAGTATTAATGAAGAATAATTTGTTAACTTTTATGTATATTATGAAATTTCATGCTATATAAATAAAATTATCAATAAAGTAATGAAAAATTTCGTTCCTACAATGAAGAATTATTACTAATGCAAATTTATTAAATGAATGAATGGTTTTTCTCTTAGTGTGGGTGATACGCTAGTACACTAGTGTTTAGTGATCTAAACTATCAGTTTGGCGCCATCGTGGTTTCGATTCCCTGCCCGCTTTCATAATTGTCAAAAATAAATTACAATGTAATTTGTAATTGTGTTTGTAAAATGTAATTACTAGAAAAATACGATTAAAAAATACTCACGGTATCATCCCTATTCTGGATGCAATTTTTTCATTTGAACATTTTTGTATTTATATCAATATGTATGGATGTATGTGAGTATATAGCAAAAATATGCAGTACAATTTTTTTATGGTTAATAAAACAAAATAAAAGACGAAAAAATTCTAAAGCTTAAAACAGTTGGCAACAAAACTAAGTCGACATTTATGAATAAACCTACTTTATTTAAGTGGGCTGGGAAACAATACATTTCGGACCAATGTGATGTCGATTCAATAACACTACAAAAATTATTGTCGTTTAGTTAAAAACAGAGGATGTATGTGGCTTTAAATTGTTAATGCATAGAAAAGTCGGCAAATTTGCAAATTTGGTTATCGTTAAACTAAATTAGTGAATCGCACTATAGGTCTTGTTTGCCTTCATTAGTCGAAAAGCGGACCAAGCATATAAGAAATCAACAGCTTTGATAGAATTACAAGAGCTGCAGCTGAAAAATATACGGACGGAAATTTGGCCTTCTGAAATGATGTCCATCAGAGTAATAAATAAAGTCGAATTTTCGAATTTCACTGTATTTAAAATAACAGCTTAAGAAGTGTTTTACAAATATTGCAATATAATTAGAAAATAATAAACATTAGAAGCACATAATTTGTTGGCATCTCAATTGCCATTCCTGTATGAGACAATAGGTGTGTTCATTTAGTAAAACTTGCTACAAATTTGTAACAATTGTTACTGAAAAGTGTTCATTAACTTAAAAAGTTTGCAAGGAGAGAGCGTTAAAAGAGAGAGAAAATTTGAGAGATAAAAGAAATATTACAAACTATTACTAGTAGAATTTTTACTTGCAACAATTATCCAACCACCTGTTGTGTGTTTTCCTTTCAAATTCATTGTTCAAAAAATATCTGAAAAATTTTCATTTCTTTATTTTAAAAATATGTATATATACGTGTGAAAAAAGAAAGCATATTTTCTTAATTTATTGTTTTCATTTCATTAAGACACATAAATTCAATTTTATTGTGACGAGATATAGAAAGTCGCAGTTTTGTATTTGTTATTAATGGAATAAAATTAAAAAATTATGCAAAATGCATAAAAATATTAAATAATACATGAAACTGTGTAAAGTATTTTATATTAAATGCCAATTTAAAAAAAATCAATTTAAAATATTATTATACTTCAGAAAAAGTACAATTGTATCATGATTTCCATCAATGATTCTGATATGAATAAAATTTTCTTGCAAGTTTTTACAAGTACAACGTTCATTTACTTTTTCCTATTTGGGAGAGTAATTTTGTAAATCTCTGCCTTGCTCTCTGCTGGGAAAGTAAAAGAACAGACCTTATAACATTCTCTTCTCAAAGTTGCTGCTCAATTGTTTTATTCTATTAAGACATTGAAGTTAAGTGAAACTAGCGTTGTTAATTATTCGTCTTTTATATTTGTTCGAATAAAATTTCATGATTTTTTTTTTTTTTTGTTCGAACAGACGAATAATTTAGTACTTTTGTTCGAATATTCGAACGAACAAAGAATAAAAAAATATATTCGAATAATCTTAAAAAAGTTTGTAAAAAACGACACGTATGTGTATTAGTTTAATTTTTTTATTAACAAACGAAAAATTATTCATTACACACGAAAAACATATGATTTCAATAACAGATTTAGAAATATTAATAACAAAACTTAAACATTTTAAGAACCTTTGCGCAGTTGACGCTGTAGTATAAGTTAAGAACCTTATGTTCCACTAATACTATTGAAGTAGCAGAATCACAAAGAAGAAGAGAGTAAATTAATATATAGAAAATTTAAGATAGCTTCCAATCGACTAGACCGATTTTCTTCAAGTATAAATTAGAAGATGTACGATCATGTCAAACGAAAACAAAGCAAATTAAAATCGGTCAAGCCGTTCGGGAGCTACGGCGTCAAAGACACACAGATCTAACAGAATATATCTAAAAACGATGTGATACCTTCTAAGCGGCTGGACCGATTTTCTTTAAACATAGCTAAGCACACTTTCGATCAAGTCACATTTCAAACAGAAAAAGCTAAATCAAAATCGGTCCAGCCGTTTGGTCTGTACGTGGACTCTTAAAAGCAAACAGATACACAACAGACACACACAAACTTATAATTTTTTTTCTCTTTTTGAAACGTAAGTTGGTATTTAATGCTTTTCTTACTTCGTTCAAAAATTCGATTTTTAACGCTTTTGATTAGAGAAAATCAGTTTTTTTTCTAATCTCTTTATCAGAAATTGTAAGACACCTTCTAATTCCATGAAAGAAGCATTACCTTTTCCCAAAAAGAAAAAAAGATGAGTTTAGCGAACATATGTATGTATACATACATACGCATTTACATACAAACAAAGCTTACACAAGTATTTATAATTTGGAGTAATTTGATTACTTAATATCATATTGTTAACAAATTAAAAAGTAATGAAATGTAAAATACTTTTTATATAAAGTAATTAAGGAAATTGTTCGAATATTAGAATATTCGACAAAAATGATTCGAATAACTTTTTATTCTAAATTGAATATTTTTGTTCGTTCGAACAAAAATTATAAAAAGTTGTTCGAATATTCGAACAATTTTTGTTCGAATGACAACACTAAGTGAAACAAAATGTCATATCGTAACTAACAGCAATTTTATGTTTGTTGTGGTTTTGGCTTCAATGCCAGCAACAATGTTGCAATGAAACCGTTGATGATGCAAATGCTTTTTAAAGAAACCTTGTCGAATTTTGTTTACCAGTGTAGAAACATTTTTGCTGTTAAAATTGTTTCTCTTGTTTTTTTTAATTTTTTTTCTTTAATATCTGTCAAATAATAAAAACAAGCAACCGGTATGATGTTACAACAACAATAGCAATAATAGATAATAATAATAATGAAAAAGCTACAATATCAAATAAAAAAAGTTTGCGGCAAAGACACAGACAAACACTGAAACAAAAAAACATTGCAACGCACACGCTTTAGTGCGAGTACTTGCATACCAAGAAGACATCAGTTGTTTTTTAGTTTTTGTTTTGTGCATCTGGAACTTTGTGCTGTTGCTGTTGATGTTGCATTTTTTCCATAAGTTTTCATGCACGCACCTGTCATATGTTGCACAGACGTGCTTCTAGTAGCAGCAGCAACAATTCGTTACAACTAAGTTTCAACAAAGAGACAATCGACCAGACAGACAAACGAAAAAATAAAACGAAACAAGTACAACAACTGCCCGCGTTGTGCCAGTCTGCCTAGAGAGATTCCCATTTACGCTCTATGAATGTGAACAACACATTACTCTAGTTGACCACAAGACAGACACCGTTCGTATGTACCACAACGAATGCAACAACAACAGCAATAATGCAACAGAACACAACAGCAGCGGCAGCAATAACAATTTCATTTACAAAATCAAAAGCCAGCCAGGTGTTACATGTGTTTAAAAAAAAATATACATATTTATTTCAATCATGATGTGGTTGTTCTTGTAATTGTTGTGGCGATGACGATGTTGCCACTTTGGCTGCTTTTATAAAAATAAATAAAATGCGTACGAAAAAAAAATTAAGCAAAACCAGAAATACCTAAATGGTATGCTAACAAGATGTAATAAACATTGAAATTTTTGTTTTTAGTAGAACCAGCAACACAGGGAATGGGCCCCACTTATGCAATCTATTGGTCCAGCACTAAGAAAATAGGTTATGGGAAAGAAGATAGAAGAAATAATGATTGGTTACATTCGATTTAAAATGTTCCACATTGAAAGCAACAGAAAAGGTGTCTGCTCGTAATTTTTTCCATTTAAACACTACGGCTAAAAACGAATTTTCTAATGCGTAGTGCAATTTTTTTTTTTTTGCCAATCGGCCACAAAGTTGTGCTTAAAACTGTGTAATTTTCAGGAATAACATCTCTAATTTCCTAAAAACACATTTCATTGTAATAGCGATAGAACAAGGAAACGCACCCCATATTGCGCGATGCTCCAATGAATCAATAGAGTTGGATATCCCACTGTCATCGATGAGCTTCCTCTCTTGTATGCCGTCAAGCAGCCCCAAAATAGACTTTGAAGCCATTACATTTTGAAATTGTGTGAGTTATACTCTCACCACGAGCCGGTGTTGTCAGTGAAATTTTCGTGTCATTTCTCTAACTTGGAATTTCAAATCTCCAAAACCCAACTTGATTTTATTGATCTTTTGTTGTTGCTACGTCAATGTAAAGGTGAGTAAAGAGATAGTTATGTAGAAAATTTCTTTAAAATAATTTAAATACATATATATATGCTTGAAAATGCCTTAGCATGTCATATCTATTCATGCATGACAACGTAAGTTGACAAACCAAATTTTCTGGTTTGTCACAATAATTTTCTGAAAATAAAATATTTAGTAAATTCTCATCACACATATTTTCTTATTTTTGGGAAAAAAATTTTTTTCTCTGGCAACGCTGATTGTTAAGAGTATGCGATACACAAAACTTGTTCTCAGCAATGGGTGTGTACACATACGTAATAGAAGAGTATATGGAAAGGCGCGGTGCCCTTAATTTGCCGACCATGGCTTTGAAGTCCCGAACCATACATGGGACTTGTATTCCATTTTCAGACATAATTAATAATGTTTATAAAAAATATTCACACCAATAGTATATGTGTGACTATTTTTGGTAAACAAACGCACACAACCACATATATCGAAGCTGAATATTGATGTGTCTGGTACCCGGGTGTCTTAGGACATCCGGTTGTAGATATGCTGCTTAGCTATACAACACAAACTGAATGTGTTAAATAACAGATCAATAAAATTATATTATAGGAGAAATGATTTCAAATTCGCCGCAAATATTTCGAAACAATACAAAAACAAATTGAGCAATCCTTCTCATTGTTTTTGTTTTGCTTTTGTTTCACTCACTTCAAGGAATGAAAAAAAACAAAATCAAGCAAGTTGTTTCGTTTATTTTCGTACTCTGGTTTTAAGTACAAAGAAATCAAAACAAAAATAAATTTATAACTGTAATAGTGTCGATAATTTTTGTTATGAAAATCACTTCCAGTTTCTGTACCGTGACATAAATAGAATATCTATAAAAAGAAGCAAAATTTTCAAATTAATATATCATTCTGCTTTGCTTCATAGCTACAATCAACCTCCATCAGGTTTGGTCTTTTGCTGAATGAGAATGGATGGCAAAAATCCTGCTGTCATCCGCAAAAGAAAACATAGGATTATAAGTTTGAGATAGAAGGTCATTTATAAAAATAGGGCAAAGAGAAAATATTTAACAAAGTTTACCTAAGAAAATGCAAGGCAAGTTTCGACTCTTTGCTGTTGTTCTAATTTTATATGTATCATTTCTTCGAAAGGAAAATGTAGTGCAGAGCAACATTTTTCGTGGGATTTACTGGTAACTACCGAACTCACTCTAAATATAATATGCAAGGATTTCATTACTTTTTTAGGACGACTAACCATAATAATCTGAAAAAAAACGTGGTTGGAAGAACTTCTCAACACAATCAAACTTTTTCCAAAATAAAAAGATTCCAACGACTGATTCTGGGAAAAGAGACGTGTATTCCTCAAACAAACATACAGCTTTTGTTGTAGCACCCTGTTTGGTTCAGACACAAACACGCTGCTTTTCCTTCCTCACTGTCTCCACGGCCAGATAGATGGTCTGCAGAGATTTTTCTTATTGGATGGCTTAATGTGGCAATTTGTTTTGTCTTCATTTCCTTGTGATCTGTTGGGTTATACAACAAAACCCTTTTGGCTTACTGCAACACCTCCAAACAGGCTCTAATAACTTATCGATAGTCATACATTTGTATGGGGTTAAAGGCAAGTTAAGATCACTGCTCAATGTTTGCTTTAGCGCAAACTGCTTTTATGCGATAATAAAAAATAAAACATTGAAATATGTAGTAGACGATTAAGAAATGAACAAAAAAAAAACTTTGGTGTAAGATTGTGTTACAGAATACTCGTATTAAGGAAAAAGCAGAGAATTGTATCAAAGCAATCTTGTCAGCAGAAAAAAATTATTGTATAATTCTTGTACTCCCAAAAGATTTAATTAAAATCTACTAAAAAAAGTTTTTTTTTGAAACATGAGTTTTAAACTAGAATTGCGATTATGTGTCCAAAATGGAATTAGTGCAGCTGCAACTACACCCCTCTCTCTCTTTCTCTATCTGTCTCTGTCTCTCTACGTTATTGTGAAAAAAATACTACAAAATAATACTAGTTTAATATCCAGTAGCTTCCGAGTCAATTAAAGCTGCTAAGCAACTTACTGGATATTACGAGTATTAAAATTATAATGTTTTAGATATAATGAACTTACCATACATAAGTATATTCTTAGACGATTTGCTTAATAGTAGATGCTATTTCACAGAAGCTGCAATAAAAAAGAAATTAAAAGTGTGTCATTTAAATGCAGTCAAATTAATTTATCTAAATATAATGCTATTTAACGAAAAAACAAAGCCTTAACCCTACTTAAACAGGAAAATGGCAGGCATACATGCATATCGTTGCATTAATTTAGAAAGGCCCTAACTCAATATTTTTTTGAAATTGAATTTTTTATATATACATACATATCGATAGAAAAACATCTAATGTATCGAAAAATGCAAAAATCTCGATTTCCAAAAAGGAATGAGTTGGGGCCTTTCTTTATTAAGGTAACGATATTTATTTTGCAACTGACGTATTCAAAAAATAATAATTTGAGCTTGCAGTTTATGTTAAAATAATATTTCCATACAAATTTTGACTGAAGTACACTTGAAGTCCAAATTAATTTTTTTTTTTGATGCGGCCATTAATGTTTAATTAACGAACTTTGGGTGACAAATTATTTTTTTTTTTTTCAAATTAAAATTTAATGATTCAACATGAAGAAAAAAATTTACAACTATGGTTGGCAATTTTTCAGTTATGTTCGAAATTTCGAACTCAAGTTCATGAGTTAATAAACATGGACAAATAGTAATTTTTGGTGCGTGCTTTTAAGTTCTGAACTACGCTTAACATTTTCGAAATAAAATAAAATATAAATTCTAAAATAAAACAAGGAAACAAATTTTTCGTATTAAAATAAAGGGTACGTTTTGAAGTTCGCTCATTTCAATTCTCCAAACTAGTTTTAGAACTCTAAAGGGTTAAATGAAAACAAAACATAATTATTTTAATAAAAAGCAATAAATTTTTTCCTTCCAGTACCAATTTCGAAAAATTATAAAAAAAAATTGGCAATAAAAATATGTTTTTATTATAAAAAGTGTTTTTTCTGTGGATTTAAAAGTCGCCGAGCTTAAAATTTCGAACAAGTGATCGAATTTTCGAAATATTATAAAAAAAAATTTATTATACAAATATACGAGTATTGTACGATTATCAAAAGACAAAAAGTGTTTTTTCTATGCCTGCAAAAGTCGTCGAGCTTAATTTCTAACAAGTGATGCTGTAAATCTAGCGAATAATCTAATTTTTATATCTCAGATGAAATGAAATTTTGGAATTAAGTCAAAACTTTAATGAAAACACTTTAAGGTCCTTAAGTTTTGTGCATTTTCGAAAATTTGCTAATATATTAAAATTTTAGAATGTTCGAAATTTCTAACTTGATTTCTTTAATATATAAATTATGAGTTTTAATTGGTTAAATTTATAAATAAAAAAATTTGTTCGAAATTTCGAAACTGATTTCGAAGTAAACTAAGAGCCTGAATTATGCAAAAAAACGCTAGGTTTTAAAATTTGAATGGGAAGAAGACTATTAAAGAGCTCTTAATAACAAGAAAATTACTTGAAAGTCAAAAAGCTTCAGATTTTTCGAAAATTATTATTGGATAATAAGCAAAAAAAAAACTATGCTGAAACAGAAACATTAGTAATAATACATAATACATACAACATATACATCCATAACCGCAAAAAAAACTTATTTCTTGAAATTCGCTTTTTGACGAAACTCGAATATCTACCATAGTATTTAATCGATTTTCGTTCGAAAATGCATTTAAAAAATTATGGCGCTTAAGATTTAATAACAGTAACGCTACAATATATTTATATACACTATGAAGAGAGAAATACTGAAGGTTTTAAGTGTATAAAAATTTTCGAACTTGATTGTTTATGAATTATGCTAGTAAAAAACTCAATTTTAAATCTAACTTTTAATAAAATATCCAAATTTTTTAAATTTATTGTATTATTTATTTATTATTTCCTTTGATATTTTAGTATTTTCGAAAATTCGAACTCGTTTTCGAACTTCCAATTTTTTTTTCGAAATCATCAGCTTAGATTGTATTGTCAACTAAAATCATTAACTTGATTAATTTTACAAATTTTATTGACAATAAAAACCTGTTTTAAGCAAAAAATTCCAGATTTGATGGTAAAAAGAGAGTTAAAAAATAAAAATGAAAAAACTTACTTCGAAAAGCAAAAAGTATTCCTCTAGATATAAATTTATTAACAACATCATATTGAATAGGCAATTTTTCCTTTTTATTAAATTTATTATTAAATTTACTTTAAAGAAAATGAGAAAAGATTGCCATTCCCCCAATAAAATCAATTTGACTGTAAATTTGAAGAGATACGAGTTTATTTTTTGGGCTTATCTTTGTTTTAAAAACTCTGCTTTATTTTGAAAATCATTTATTTAAATTTTTTTTGCTTAGTTTTAATTATCTTTATATCTGTTTAACTTTTAATATTGTATTTGATTTATAACCCAATTTTAAATACTTGCTTTTTTAAAGCTGAGTAAATTTTATACTATAATAAAGATTTGATGCAGTGTATGTGTGTGTTTGTGTTTGTCTTTTGACTTTTAAGTTTAAATCGATGGATGGTATGTATGATGTGTTTCATGTAGCGTTCAAAAACTTGTGCTGTAAATCCATAATACATTCATACGTTTGATTACACTTTGCTCATTAGCATATTTTTTAAAAAATGTATATCATTTCAGTGGAATTTTTATAAATATATATAAACATATATATGTGTATATACATATGTATGTATATGTACATCTTTGTTACAACATATTTTTTATTAATGTTATGTTGTGTATCCTCCTCTATTTCATAATCGTTGTATTTTTTTCAAGTTTTTTTTTATTATTTCAAGTACAAGCATCTTAGAAAAATGTAAAAAATATATATGACATGTGAACATGTTATTTTCATAGTTTCAAGTCTTATATTTAACTATTTATTGTATTTATATATTTATCTACATATATATATATATATATATTTTGTCGTGATGACGCCACGCCGTTAAGTCCTTTAAAGATTCATGTTACAACCACCACAAAATCTCTAGATTGTATGTAGTGTTAAAGAGGAGTAAGAGCAATAAAAAAAGAGAACAAGAATTGCTATTATGACCTAAATTATTGCATGATTGTGCTGTGAATTAAGTTAGAAATATGCGTATAGTCATACTGAAGCCATCAACATGTGGATGAATGGACCGCCAATTCTGCTTTTGCAAACTCATGTAAAATGATTTTACAAGGAAAACTAAAAAAAAAAAAAAAATACTGCCTTTACTTACTATGACGTAAATTTGTCTATTCATTTATAATATGTACCACCATTACATGAATATGCTCTTATTTGCCATCGTAAGATAATACTATGCCCAAGTATTATCCCTTCTGCTTCCTTCGACTGATTCGTATTTATTTTAATAAATATTGTTACGTTTTGAAGAATATTCGTATAATAGTACGTGTTCGTGGGGGTCAAAAAATAAAATATTGTGGGCATTTTTTTTATTATCAACTAAAAGTTTGTTTAATAATTATAAGGTAAGCTTTAAGATCAGCGATAATAATTCATTATTAATTATGAAAAGGACAAGAGTTTTAAATAGCAAAAACTATCCTTACCGAGCTCAATAACGTGATTTAAAAAAAAATCCGCAACTGCGAAACTACACAACAGTTTAAGCTCAAAGAAATTTCTATAATGACAAAAAGTCTTAAGTGCCCTGGAGACAATTTAAACAAACTCATCCATCACATAGCTATGTGCGTGTAGTCGAGTTCGTTGGCAATGATTGATGAAAATTAAAAAAAAAACATTTGTTATTTTAATTATTATTAATTTAATTATTTTACTTATTCAGTAAAATACTTTTTTTTTTATTTAAAAATAGAAAAAGTTGAAATGTTATGTTAAACTTTCAATTAAACAAATGAGAATTTCAATTAATATCAAAGTTGAAAAAGTTTGCTTTGCAAAGTCTTAATTCAGCTGTGTGAAAGACAAGGAGAGGAAAATTATCTTTTTCTGTCTTTCTCCCAGCTGAATTAAGACTTTGCAAAGTAAACTTTATTAGTGTCAATTCACTTAAAAGATTTTCGCGGATAAATCTATCCCTTTTTTAGACCAACTTTTTTCACTTTTTTAGAAAACTGCACAAGTGTTCAATTATAAGTCATCATCCCTTGACGAGATGCTTTGATTTGAACAATGCGAAGTCAAAAAACAAATGGTAATTGAACGTCTGCACCTAAGTCACAAGCATGTGACACTCACACATATGCAATGAGTAATGGGTTTATTTGACTATCACAAGGGCTCTTTAAACGGTTTGACTATTATATTTGTGTTAAGCCTGTAGTAATAAAAGGGAGCCACGCAGAGAACTAAATTTTATTCGACTGCATATCAAAATTTTGTCAGGATTTTAAACCTTTATAATCTTAAACGATTTTACTGATTTAGTTATTACTTGTAACATTGCTGAAATTTAGATTTCCGGGCAAATATAGAAATTACAAAAAAAAAAATACGTGAGAGTTGAAACTTAATTTAAAAAAATAAAAAATATCAAAAACTTAATCCCAAATCAAGAAAATAAAAAAACATTTAAGTTGTAAATATTTTCAACAATTCTTAAAATTACTGATACGGCAGTTTAACTTTAAGACCAGCATTTTAAAGAAACTTTTTTCTAGAAAATTTGAAAATTAAAAGATGTGATTGATTATTATTTCGAAAAAAGTTTCCAGAATTAGCAATAAGTTTATTTTAAGTCAAAAAATATATGAAAAATAATTAAGTTTAAAGTGTTTTAGAAAATTCGAACTTGGTTTCAAATACTTAAGCTAGTTCGAATTTTCGAACATACTCAAAAAGTTAAGTTATATATTACATATGTATATATTTATTCTATTATAAATAAGGAAATTAAAAAATTTCTATTCGAGAGTTAAAGTTTCATCTCGAAACTAATGGAAAAGTTAATCCAAAATCAAACAAATTTGCTCATATTTATTAAAAATTTTAAAATTTTTCAATGTTGTAAATATTTTCGAAAATTCGAACTAGATCTCGAAAATGGTTATATAACAAAAATAAATATTATTCGAAAATTTGTATTTAATTTGAGTTATTTTAAGTTATACTTTAACTTGAAGACCAGCAGATCGAGCTAAAAAGGCTTACTTTACTATCGCATATAATCGATTTTGGTCCAAAAATGAAGGTTGAAAATTATGTCGCTTAAACTTTTTTCTAGAAGCTTTTTTTTTAATTTAAAATAAAAAAAAATATATATACATAGTTCTAAATTAATTTCGAAAATTAGCAATAAGTTTATATTAAGTCAGAAAAAAAAATTCTCATAACTGATTAAATCACAAGTATTTAAGTATAAACCATTTTCGAAAATCCGAACTAGATTTAGGAATTTTTTTCACATATCTAATTAAATCAAACATATTTAATTAATCAATTTCAATATATTTTTAATAAAAAAAAATATATTACTAAGAAAGTAAAATAATAGTTTGGGATTATTAGTGCGTTAACAAATGTTAAAATCAAAAATATCTAATTTTAAGGTATTTTCGAAAATTCGAACTAGATTGAGAACTTTAAAGGTAGGTCTTTAAACTATCATAGAAGATTATCCATTGAAAACAAATATTTACTTGAGTTCGAATTTTCGAACATACTCAAAAATTTTAGTTTCGTATTATTTATTTTAACTTATACATTCAATTTAAAGGCAGCCTTTTCTACACAGCTTTTTATGGGAATTTTTGACATTATAAATAAAGAAGTAAGAGAAAAGTTAACTTTAAGTTACCAGTAGTAGCATTTTTTAAGCATTTGCGAAAACTCGAACTAGATTTCGAAGTTTAAAAATAGGACTGACGGCCTTTATAAAAGATTAAATTATCAACATACATACACAAAACCTTAGCCTTAGCGTTTTAAAATCAATCCGCCTTCATTAATGCTAATTGAAGTTCTTCTTATTTAGTTAAAATGTCCCTATAATTACTTCATTGTGTATTCTCTGTCGTCTTTTTCAATTTTATGCATGCCTTTATGTGAAGTTGTATATCTTATCAGTATTGTTGGATGCCTGCCTCATTTATACAGAATTCAATATTATGCGTCATTCTAAATCAAATACAAAATGCAATTTCACCATTCACTAATATTTCAACTCAATATGCTAGACAACTAAATAGGCAGACAAATGGGACTGATAAATGTGTATGTATGTATGTATGCATGTACGTCAGGCATCCGACACACACACACACACACACACTCATTTCTACTGGCATTCATTCGCCAATATTATTAAGCATTTAAAAATTATTCATTCATTTAGTTGTAGCAATTTACTACGACGAGTACAACAAGCATTTAAAAAGTCATTTTTGTATCTCTTACGAGCTCGTACTAACTAACTACAATAGCAAATGCAATAAAAACAACCACAACTAATAAATACCATGAGTGGAGAAAGAACCATTCGATTTAATTTTATATAAAAAATTTCTAAAATTAATCGTCACATGGCACAGTGAGCCCGATTGCGAAATAGATTGTAGTAAACTTAAAAGTTTACTTGGGCGATTTTGTGAAGATAAGTTTGGGCTTTAAAACTATTGCATATATGCACAGTGGTTCGGTTCACAACAAGAGAAATTGCAGATAAATAATTCAAAAACAAAATTTATTCAATTAATATTTTTTTTAATTTTGAACTAAGAATTTTTTATTCCTTACAAATAGTTTTTTGCTAAAAATTTGGAAAGAAAAGAATTTTTTAAAATCTCAAGTCATGACTATTTTTGTTTTTACTACACACATACAGTATTCCAAATTTTTTATTCCTTACTATTTGTAATAGAAAAAAAAACACATATCAAATTTATATAATTAAACAACCGCATGAATTTCAAAATTTCTTTGATTATACGACTAATTTGTTTACTTTTATTCGATTACTCGACTCAGCTGTTTGCTCAAAACAATTTGTTACATCTTTAATCGGCAGATCTAATCATTCCTATAAGTTTGGATCTTTTAGAATAATTAAATCAAATTTTAAATTCAAATAATTTAGTAAAAAGTATTTTAGTTTTCTATTTATGATTTACTTTTATTCGAATATGTAGTTAAAAATTAAATAATTCTTTAATTATTTCCAAGAAACGAATAGAACTTGAAAATATTTGAATACACGAATTATATTTTTTCAACTTGCATAATTAACAACTTAAGCAACTGAGTATTTCTGCACGTTAATTAATTTAATTTTTTTATTCATTGCCAGAGTCGAACAGGACCTAAAAATATTAATTTTATTTTTCGACAAAAATTTCGATTTCGAATAATAAATTGTTAACCTACATACATGTGTATATCGATAGTGCAAAAATTATTCTAATAGTCGTATGTCGAACAGTGGAATAAAATTCGTTTAGTCGAATAAAATTTTTTACCTATTATTCGAACAATTTTCATTTCAAATAATTGACAATGAAATATTTTGAAATTAAGTTTCATTCGAATAATCGTTTGTTTCAAAATTTATTAAATTATTCGAATAAAATATTGGTTCAAAGTAATTTCTTATTTAGTGTTTAAAATTCACTCAATTGATAAATAAAATAAAATTTGTTTACTTTTATTTAAAAAAAATCAATCTAGACTAATTTATTTCTTATGAGTTATTTATTAATTTTATTAATCAAATAAAACCTAAATATCATTCGATTTCTTTGATAAAATATGTTCCAATCGAATAATTAACAACAGTGAGAAAGACCAAAGATTTGTGGCATTCCATATGGATCAAATTTTTTATTATTCGAAATATTTTGTTATAAGTGAAATTTATTTGCTGGTGGTTAAGCATTGTTTATATGCATTTTATTGTCGCTTTTATAAATCGTCATTAGACTTCAACCACACATTTTGAACAGTCACAAACTTTTTATCTTATGCACAGACCATTTAAGAATTCACCTATTTTTTTAATACTTTTAAACCGTTGATAATAAGAGATAGACTGTGGCATAGCAAAAAAGAGGGTTCCTATAACTTATCTCCTTCCTTACGCCTGCTATTGGGGAAATAAAAATAAATTGAGTTAAAAGATCATCATCTAAATCCCTAAAATACTCGGTAAGTCCCCATAATTTAGCAGTCAAATATTTTGCTAGCACTGGCAAATTTTTACCATCGGCTCCACTGTGTTGTTGTGCTGGTGGAGCTATAGCTTTTTCATGGTGTTTGTATCTATTGCTGTTTTATTGTTGCCATCCGCATCATCCCCGTTCATTGAATTTATTTGTATTTCTATTTTCTATTACGTTCTCAATACTGCATGACTTTTTAATTAAGCTGCGTCATAGATGACTTTAAACAAAAAATAATATATAAGAAATTAAATATTTACAGTCAAATATTAAGATTTGGATACGACTACAGATGCTCTGCTTAAACGTTTTATTTATTCATATACATATATATTTTTTTTAATTAAGAACGTGAAAAGTACAATAAAAAAATGCCCTGCTTTAATAGCAACAAAAATTATTTAAGAGCAATAAAAAATATACTTAAATCTGCGAAACGAGTTAAAAAGTCAACATAAATAATTATTTTTTTTTTTTGTGCAAAAAATAGAAAATAATAAAAATATATATATATAATAATATGTTCCTACACGCGATCGTGCTTAATCGATCAAATTGTGTTTTATTTAACTGCAAATAAAAAGCTCAAATTAACTCATTAAATGCATAAAAACCTTGCAATTGAGCTTTGAAAGCTTTCACATATTCTTGACAATATGTAATATATACTTTTGGTCCTTCGACCAATTATTGCTTATTAGCAATAATTATGAAGTTAATATTTGTAATATAATTATAAGTACTAAATGATGACTATGGCAGCAGTACAAAAGCTTTTGGATCGAGATTTAGAACTTTGAAAATCACTATTAAAAATTAGAACTCTCTCCAAAGCAAAAAACCAGTCGTTCGTAATTTTAAATCAACGGGATTTCAGATTTTTATAATCTCATTATACAATCATAAACAAAAATAATGCCTTTATTTATTTCATTTGAAAGGGCCGCTACAATTGTTCCCTACAACTACGTGTGCCCCATTGTGGCTGCTACAAAAATTAGCTTTTCTTATTTAAGATTCAAATTTTAAAAAACTCGAGCAATTTCTTCGATTGTATCATTGATTTTGCTTCACTGTACACCATAAATTTAATCTCAAAATAAATCGTGTGGCAACATTTGCTAGACACTGTTCCTCCCTTTCCAATCTGCTTAATTGTAATCGGGTAAAGGTGAACTTTGACCTTCACTTCCCTTAAAATCGGCAACGTAATTATTAATTTTGATTAAGATATTAATGTTTAAATGAATTTTTGTGTAAAACAAAAACAATAAATAAATAAATATTAGGAAATGTTGAAGGCTGAAATTTTAATGTAAATTTTAAAACGCACGAACAGTAGCAGTAGTATATTCCGGCTGTCGCTTATCACTTGTAGGCAATTGTAAAAGATTTTTTTTACTCACTAATTAATTAAAAGTGAAGACAAAAAATTGTTTATTTTTCTTTCTTTGTTTTCAAAAAATACTAAAGAAAACAAAATCAAAATAATGTTTTGTTTTTATTATTCATTCTTAAATACATATTTTACCACTCGTACGACTTGTAATTGTTTGCATGTTAAATGTGCTTCAAAAATTTGAGATTAAAAGGAATGAGTTCGTGCTGCAACTTTTTAATGAATATTTTTTTGAAATATTTTTTCAGTAAATTTTAAATAATATAATGAAAATTAGACATTTTTAGATTTAGTTGAACTATAGTGAATTTCAATCAGAAATAATTTCTTATTCGGGATTAAGTTCAGTAATTTCAATTCATATATTGAATGAAATATTTTTATTAATTAATGTGAGTTTCTAAAGGAGAGAAGAAAAATTAAATTAGACTTTTAAGCTGGGGAAAACACCGATATTTTTCTGTGCAACAACGCACTTCATCAGCACCCTAGTCTATCTACTTGGGTAGAGATTGTTATTAACATCAGCTATTTTACGAAAATTCTAATGAAAAGGAATGTGAGAATTAGAATTTACGTTAAATAGCTGATGTTAATAATAATCTCTACCTAAGTAGATAGACTAGGGTGCTGATGAAGTGCGTTGCTGCACAGAAAAATATCGGTATTTCCCCCAGCTTAAAAGTCTAGTTCAATTTTTCTTCTCTTCTTTAGAAACTCACATTAATTAATAAAAATATTTAATTCAATATATGATTTGAAATTACTGAACTTAAGCCCGAATAAGAAATTATTTCTGATTAATAATGAAATTTTTTTAAATTTTTGTAAGATTTACTCATTTTCAAAAATCGTAAATAGTTTTTTATATTTTAAAATTGTTTTCAAATTATCGTACCAGTTTTAGGCTAATAAAACTTTGTAGTTTGTGCCTAAAACTATAATTTTATGAAATCGAAGCCTTTGTGATTGATATATGAAATAAATTAAATTTTCGAAGCTTGAGTCTATATCTACTATTTTGTAAAAAAAAGTACATGTACATATATATAATAATTTTCTTTTTTCTCCAATTAATCTTATTAGTTTTATTTTTTATTAAATTTAATTGAAACATCTACAAAAATTGAAAAGTTTTGAGTTTATGCAATTTTCATTGAAATTTTTCAAACTTAATTTCGAATTTTCGAAGTTAAGAAAACCTTAAAAAAGAATAGAAAATAGGCTCTAAAAATTATTTAAATAATTTAAATAATGAAATTCAATTTTCGAAATTAATTTCGAACATGCGTTTGTGCACACTATTTTGAAAAAAATTTAAAAAAAATAAAAATAATAAATATAATTTTGAGTTTATGTAATTTTCATTAAAATTTTAAATTGTATAATGCATCTTCTCAGCATCAAACTTAATCTCGACTTTTCGAAGTTAAATTAAACTTAAAGAAAAGCAAAACCTAAACTCTAAATATTATTTAAATTATTGTTTTTATGGAATCTGAGCTTCCCAATTGATATATTTTATGAATTTGAATATTCGAAACTAGTTTCGAAATTTCGAACATGCTCTTATATACACTACTTGTTTTAAATATATATATATATAAGATTGTATTCTTAATGTCCTTAAACAAAGATCTAATAGATTTTTTCAAATGAATGCTTTATTAAGTCCATTTAATTTAGTTCTAAACTTCGATATTTAATTTCAATTTTGGAATTATTATTTTAGTATTATTTATTTCGAGATTTTGAAATTTTTTTAAACTTGAATTTTTCTATAAAATTTGATATTGTGTCCAGAGTTTTTTATGTGTACAAATTAATTTGAGGGAAGAACAACAGAAAAATTCAGTCTAGAAAATATTTGAGCCTTCAAATATACAATTTATCTGAATTTGAATTTTCGAAACTAATTAAAAAATTTTATGTTTAGTAAAAATAATATTTTATTGTTTTTGCAGACTCTCAAAGTCTTATCACATCAATTTGATTTTTCGAAATTAGGTTCGCAGAGTAAAAGTAAATATGTATTTCCAAGAAACTTGAAAAGCTTATTAAAGAGATCACTTTCAGCACGATATTTGGAAAATATTTTTATAATGTTTTGACTTACTCCCGCTTCACACTTGCAATGTTTGTTGCAGCAATTTTTTATCTTTTTAGTGTGAAAAAGAACGAGAGGGTAATACAAAATGTATAGATTTCTAATTCAATACTCTCCCACATATTCAAGAATTACTGCAACAAAAATTTAAAGTCCGGACCGGTACTTATTTTGAGCAAAATTGAATTTTCGTTGCTTGCAATTTTTTTTTTTTTTTTGTTATTTTAATTTAGAAATTAAAATAAATGCATCAATTAAATGTTATAATTCATTTAATGTTTAAAATTATTAAAACCCAGGTTTTTAAAATTTAACTCAAAGTTTGCATTCTTTTGTGCCACTGGCACCTAAATTGCTTAAGAAATATGTGCTTGGACTTGTCTGTATTATTTGTAGTTTATAAGTACGACACGTCAAGCATAATTAATTCCCAATTTGCCGTTGTTAAACAAAAAGCGTAAAAAAATTATTTATTTTTTTTTTAATAATATTATTTTCCCTGTAGTTTCTTTGCATTGTTGTTGCTTAGACTTACTTTAATATGATTTCTGATATTTCGAAGCGATTTCAATCAAGTAGTAGTGCTATTGTATGGTTGAATAAGTGACGGACTGACGAATTGACCGATTAACTGACTGACTGACTGACTAAATGAACAATAAGTTTATGTCCCAGAGTGTTGATGGTGTTATTTTAATTCAAGTGGAAGTATTAAGTTCGGAAAGCTTGTTAAGAAAAAAGTCTCATAAAAAATAGTTTATTACATTTATATGTATGTATGTATGTAATACGAGTACATACATACATACATACGAGATTCAATCTAATGTTTGTAGTGTTGTTACTTATTTCCAAGTTGTGTTATTTTTACAGCAAATAAATTATAATTTTTATATTTGCAAAATAATGCTTTTGTGTGTGTGTGTGTTTTTATTTTAATTTCAAAGTCATAATAGATTTTTTTTATTTCAAATAAAAACTTATTGTAATTTATTTCATAATTTCCTTGGAAAAACAAGCAACTGATTTTTAAGGAAAAAATATCTATTTAATGAAATTAGTTTTAAGAGTAATTTTTAAAATATAATCTTACAGAACACATTGCTGGTAATTACGAGTTTGTCGTATTTCGACTTAGTATATGACGATTTTGTACTAGATTAACCCTAGAGCCGTTGATATAACTGACAACACTTAAATATTACTAGACAGTTTTTTATTTGAGTTTGAATTCTTCTGTATTCTCAGTCGCCGTTCTTCTCCCCTGAAAAGTTGTATTTTTAAGTTACACAGCTTGGAGCAGAGCATAGTTTGGAGAACATAAGAAAGAAGTTTGCAACAAATGCGATTCAAATAAGAATAAATCGTGCGCTAACCGCAAAAAAATGCTTAAAGTGCCTTTTCACAATGTATGGTTAAAAGACAACAGAGGCTTTAACGGCAAGTTTTGTATGGAGAACTTGCAGCTAAAGTTAACTCTTAACCATACATTGTGAAAAGGGACGTAAGCCACATAATATTCGAAATTAATTTTTTTTTACCAAAATCGATGGTAAATAATCGATTTTCGTTAATAAAAACGAAGTCCAAAAAAAGAGTCGGTTAGGCTTTTTTGCGGTTATTGCACGATGTTAATTTTTTTGTTCTTTACTTATTTATTTATTTATTTTCTTCACTAAGAAGTTAATTCACTGATATATGTATATATTTTTTCTTCTTAATTAAAATTGTTGATCTCAAGTAGTGTTCGAAAAATTGGTTCCTAATAAATATGAAAAAAAAAAACAAATTTGTGTAAAGAACTATGCAGCTTTGTCTTGATTCTATTTCAAAATATTAAAAAAAGTTATTTTTAACAAACTAATTCCTAATTCGCTCATAGATAAGGAAAAAATTGGTTATTTATTAATGTTAGTCATTTCGTACAAAAAATTACGTTATGGTTCTAGGGTTAAAGAAATAATCCTGCAATGTTCTTTAGTCTAATAAAAAATCGTCGAAATACCCCACTCGTAATAGGGTCCAATGGGAAATTTTAAATAAATGGAATTTCAAATCTTTATGCGGCAACGATTCTACTCCAAACTTAATTTCGAAATTTGTACTAAAATAAAAATAAAAAAACTCTCGGTTGCACATTTGGAATGAGAATTATCATGAATTGTTACAAATGCAGCGTTTTATCATGTCAGCGGTTTTCACAAATAACCACCTAACTCAATTTTCTTTAATTTTGAGTTCTCTAATCTAAATCACCTAAAAAATATTCGGAATTGCATAAAATCGAAATTTAACTTTTATTTGAGTTTTTTAGTTTTCACTTTATCAGCTAAACTTATAAATTAAAATTCTGTCAAAAAACCCGTCTTCAATGCAAACATGTGAAAGAACACTTTCGAAAAAAAGAACGCATGTTGTCATGGAACACCACCCCCAGGGGAGTGTATGGATTAATTCTGTACACTACGGGTGTGGCAATCCCGGGGCCCCAGCTAGGGTAATGTAGCTTTTTCCGCTGGCGGACCTTTGGCTCATTACCCGTAAAACTTATGTGTTACTACCCAATCTCTGAATATAAACAGAGTAACGGATGTGCACATATTTATAAAAGGAAAACAAATATTGTAAGCCCGTTGTTGTCAGCTAGGTGCAGCGTCACCTAGAACTGCCCCTGAGTTCAAAAGACGATAGAGGTGAAGCCCTTGTGGTGGAACTTCGAGGTCTAACCAGAGGCTACTTCTGGTACCACGGGTGCCGGTTGCCCGACAGCTGGGCTGCTTATAAATGCATTGCGGTTGCCGGAAATTTCTGGTCCAAAATGGCTTTCGTCCTGGATACGACCCCAGGACTCTTTCACTTTTTAGTGTCTTGCCGTAGTAGGCACAGAAACTTAGGTGGCGTGCTTGCATTCTTCTCGCGTAAGTGGTCCTCGCTGCTCTGAAGTTCTGAGTGCATGTAGCGGTCGTCAGTTTCCTTTGCTAAAATGCCGAGTTCGTCCTACCCCAATGGGGTATACCCCGCGGGGTTAAAGGGATGATTTTGGTAGGTGTGGAGTAGGCACTGGTTATTTGGCGACACAGGCATGCGTTCTTTATGGATGAGTGGTTAGCTGTGCCGGCAATGGTTGAGGAATTTTCTTGGGGACCTCGCTTAGGTGTATACACAACACCTAAGCGGGGAAGCCGGAGAATTATCGTGGTGGCTGTGGTTTGCTACCAAACATCGCTGGGAGAATAGTCTTGGCTTCCCAGTGTTAAATCAATGCTAGTGGTTGGTGTGACGCGGTCAGCCAGACACTGTTCTAGGTGCTGTTGCCATTCAACAGAAGCTGCTATGGGCACGGACATAGCAGCAGAGTTTAGATAGCTCAAATTACCTCAGCAAGGTAATTGAATATAATACAGGGATAACTATATTCAAAGATTGCAACCTATGTGCCTTATGGAATGGGCCATAGGTTCATTCTAAAAGGGTGCATGGGGGCGTTGGTCTGGCGTCTAACCCACACCCGGTGCTTTGGCACACGTGAGATTAGGCCGTAATGGCAGGTACCCACGTAAAGCGATTGCACATCTGTCATGGAACACCGGGTAGGAACGCAGTTCGTTATGTTTTACTTACCTCAGAAATTGCTCTTTACATCCTAGTGGGTTTATTTTTGATAAAATATACTTAAAGCGTTTGTGTATTTCTATTCATGAGATCTATCCATGTTTTCAATTTAATTAAAATCGGTTAGATCGTACTTCTATTTTTTTTAATGTATAGCCTATATCTTTTTGCAGACTCAGATCTATCTAGGTTTTGAATTTCATAAAAATCGCATTGATAGTTTTAAAGGAGAAGAAATTTCCCCTGTCGTGGTCCTACCTTTGAAAAAATCTACTGCCTATGTCTATCTATGTTTTCTGCGAGGCAGAAATCTCCTCTATCTGCCCTCATATTGGAGATTCCCAAAAACTAGGCTAAGATCCCCAAAATCCCAGGAGTTCCCTAGCACTTCCCCGGAAAATTATGGCAACACTGAAAATCTAAAATATCCGCAGTGGCAGCACCGTTATGCTGTGTAGCTCATACCAATATTTCTAACCAGTAATCGATCAAAATATTTTAATATAAAAAAAATTTATTTTACATAGCAAAACAAAACAAAACAAAACTTTTAAATCTGTTGGTTAATAAGAAGTACATGAAATATAAAATAGAATTTTAATAGGCGTTTTCCGCCAATTTTTTTAAATTCAAGATTGTGTGTTTTTCAGAGCTCAGGGTGTGTGTTAAGTTTTGTAAAAATCGGTAAAGTAGAACCACTTAAAATAATATATTAAATTTTAATGGGCGTAGCTTTTTCCATTTAGCTGGAAGATTGTGCCTACTTTAGAGCTCAAGGTATGTGTTAAGTTTCGTAAAAATTGGTTAAGTTGAACCACGTAAAATATAATAATAAATTTTAATGGGTGTAGCCACGCCCATTTTTTCAACCCTAAAATTGTGTAATTACAAGAACCAAAGGGGCTTCGCAGCAATCAAATAAATAGAATATCATAAAATTTAAAAAAATAATTGTGGGTGCGTCCCCGCCCACTTTTTTATAATGGAATCAATTGAAAGCTATACTCTCCCAGATATAAAAATAATTTTTACAACCGGTCTAAAATGTACTGAGTTATGAAGCAACAAAGGCAAAAAAAAAAAATACAGACGAATTGATAACTTCCTCCCGCTATGGGAAGTTAATTTCGAAAATCTAGCTGCCATCATATTTTTATGTTTCGACATTCTGGGAGTCGATTCTGATTAACAGCAGTTTGAAGCGAAATTTTACCTAGAATATATTTGCGGAACATCTTAACGCTTGAGTTTTTCACCGTATGAGTATTTTTGCTTGCTACCTATCGTATAAAAAGGGCAAAAAAATACACTCAAATGAGGATATAATAACAAAAATTAAAACGTTGGACCGATTTCCTTCAAGTATAGGCGAGTAGATATCAGGTCACGTTGCCTTTCAAACGAAAAACTAAATTAAAATCGGTCTAGTCGTTTGGGAGCTACGGCGTCAAAGACACAGATTCAACAGAATATATCGAGAAAAGATGTGATATCTTCTAAGCAGCTGAACCGATTTTCTTCAAACATAGCTAAGAACACTCTCGGTAAAGTTACCTTTCAAACAAAAAAAAAAAAAAAAAAAAAAAAAGCTAAATAAAAATCGGTCCAGCCGTTTGGTCTGTACTTGAGCTCGTACAGACACACAGATACACAAAATATTCCACAAAAACTCGCTGTAAAAACTCTAACACATATAAACAATTCTTATGTATGTACATATTTCTCGTTTACTCAAACAACGTAATAACTCCAAAAAAATTTGTTCGCCAGAAAACGAGCTTAAAGTATTCAATTTATACAAAACTTAATTAAAAAAGAAACGTAAACAATATATTTGTAAGAAATTTTTACAAATGAGAATTAATTCTGCTTGATTAGCTCAAAAATATATTCTTTGGTTATGACGTTGCTTGAGTAAATGAGGGATAATAGGTTTGAAAATCATTTGCATTAGAAATCCTCTATATTAATTTAAATTAAATTTGTAAATAATACCAAGTAAATTCGCATTTTTTTTTATATGAACATAATTTTCCCCCCTTTTTACAGGGCGTCATGGAAAATGCACATTTTAACAATTGTTAAATGTAAATATTCGTAGTGTTATTATAATTTTTGTTCTGATTTTTTTTTTTTTTTTTTTTTATATATATAGTAGAAATAGCTTTAAAACAAATATAGCGTGTTATTTACACTTCTCTGTGTTTATTTTTGTGAGAGAGTGTGTTAATAAATTACAAAATATTCAATACAATAGAACAATTTGTAATATTGTCAAGACATTTAATTTTTACAACAGACCTAAACTTTAAATACTTAGTATTGAGCAATACAAAAAAAAAAGAACAAAAAATTTCATTTACTTAATTTTTTCTATTATTTACATACATACTTTAATGAATAATGTTTTTCATATTTTTTTCTCCTATTAATGTAAAAATATTAAAACAGACTGAAGTGCGAAGTCTACAATATTATTATTAGAAGTATAGACGGGGGCTATTCATTTTAAATTCCACTTTTAAGACATAAGTACTAAAACCAAATCATTGTGGAAAAAGAATACGAAAAGTTTTGAAATTTATCATATATACTTTGATATTAAGTTTAACTTATTAGCAGATTGCGGGTTTCAGTTTTCTTTCTAATACCTGCATGCTGCATGGATTTTCATTTAAAACGTCAGCACATGCCTTGTCTTGCCTAAAAGGCTTTTAAATTTTTAAATTTAAATAAGTTTATTATACAAATTCAAATTCAAATTTTACGTAATTTACATTATGAATTTTTTATAAAAATTCATGAAATTGATAAAGAAAAATAGAGTGAATCTCTCAAATATTTTTTGGCAACTTTTTTATTTGATTGGGTTCGCCAGGCCTCCTATTCACAAATGCAAAATCGACTAGATTTCCCATGCAAAACAGCAATATCTAATATCTAAATCTAGCAAAATTTAGTGATGCAAATGTGTTTTTTTTAAATGTCCCAAAAACTAAATCGCTTTACTTAAAGAGGTGCGTGAATTAGGTATGCTGCAGCTTATGAAAAAAATTTATTCAATGGTTTTTATTTTGGATACAAAACTTCGATACATGTTAAATAAAGTGCATGTAAACGGTATGGCTTTTGATAAAGATTTCAATTGAGATATACTTGATTTCGTAAAGATGTAAAAATGTCCTATAATGTAAATTAGTTGTTAAATTGTATTTTTTTTTATTTTACTATTTATTTTATTTTTTGCATGTTTTTTTATTTTATTTTATTTAATTTCATATTATATTATTTTATTTTATATTAATTAATTTTATATTTTTTCTTTTTATCTTGCTTCATTTAAATTAATTTTATTTGTTTTTATTTTATTTTATTTTGATTTATTTTTTATTATTTTATTTTATCAATACACACAATGTTTTATTTAATTTATGTTATTTTATTTTACTTTATTTTATTTTATTATATATTAATTTAGTTTACTTTATTTCATTTAATGTTATTTTATTTTACTTTAATTATTTTATTAATTTTGTTTATTTAATTTATTTTATTTTATATTGATTTATTTTTTTATTATTTCTTATTATTTTATTGTATCAACATGCGCAATGTTTTATTTCATTTAAAGTTATTTAATTTGATTTTATTTTTTTACTTAATATTATTTAATTTATTTTTTTATTATATTTTATTTTACTTTATTATATTTTATTTTATTTTATTTTATTCTATTTTATTTTATTTTATTTTATTTTATATTATTTCATTTCATTTCATTTTGTTTTATTTTATTTTATTTTATTTTATTTTATTTTACTTTATTTTATTTTATTTTATTTTGTTTTATTTTATATTATTTTATTTTACTTTATTTTATTTCATTTCATTTCATTTCATTTCATTTTATTTTATTTTATTTTATTTTATTTTATTTTATTTTATTTTATTTTATTTTATTTTATTTTATTTTATTTTATTTTATTTTATTTTATTTTATTTTATTTTATTTTATTTTATTTTATTTTATTTTATTTTATTTTATTTTATTTTATTTTATTTTATTTTATTTTATTTTATTTAATTTTATTTTATTTTATTTTATTTTATTTTATTTTATTTTATTTTATTTTATTTTATTTTATTTTATTAAATTTATTTTATTTAATTTTATTTTATCTTAATTTATTTTATTAAATTTATTTTATTTAATTTTATTTTATCTTAATTTATTTTATTTAATTCAATTTATTTTATTTAATTTTGATTTAGTTTGATTTATATTTTTATTATTTCTTATTATTTTATTTTATCAACATACGCAATGCTTTATTTTATTTTATGTTATTTTATTTAATTTTATTAAAGGTCAAAAATCCCAAAAATAACTAAAGCATTTTGGAAACTCAAACCCTGGATGCCATTCAACCTGGTACAAAAATAAATTGCAAGAACCTTTAACTAACGATTTCAATAAAAAAATCTTTATGAAAACAAACATGACATTTATCACGAAATTATTATCCAAAAAAAAAACTAATTAGGTGAAAATTTTCCTAAACTGCAACCAAACAAGTGTAATGTAGCTAATTCACACACCTTTTTAAAAGAGAGCCAAACAACAACAATGTAGCTAATTCTCACACCATTTTAAAAAAGAGAGGCTTACTTTTTAGTACAACTTTGAAAAAAAACTTGATCACTAAGTTCTACTAGTTTTTAAGTAGATTTTGACCAAAATTAGTGATAAAGTAGATTTTGCTTTGTATGGGAAATCTACTAAATTTGCCCGAAATCTCGTAAGTATTAGATTTTGCTCTAATGTAAATGCATTATATCTTCTTTTTTTATTGGCGACAATGGTCAAATATGGTGCTGCCAATATAGTAAAAAATGTGGAATGAATGTTAGCTTAAAATTATTTCTTGTTATTTAACAGAAAGAACATCCCTAAATTCATAAAAAGAAATAATTTGATTAATTTGAATACTCTGACATGATATAAATACATTTTAAAAGAGTAATTTTATTTTTATAAATGATTTATAAATGTGAAATGTTTGAGGGTGGCACACCTAAATATATAGTTATATTTCAATATCAGCTGCTTATGATGGATGCTTAGGATACTGCACAGTTGCATGAAATTTAATTTTTAATTTTTTCATTAATTTTGTCCAGTTCTTCGTAGCCCTTGTATGCATAATGCTATAAATTATACTAACCTACGACCTGCACCCTTATCTTAAACTATTTGGGACTTACAGAAAAAATAACGATTGTGCATTTTTGCAAATATTGTCAAGTCAACTAGTCATGAGTAATATTGGGAAAGTCATCCGAAAATGTATATGACATTTGAGACATTTGTAGCAGTAGTGAATCATTATGAACAACTAAATATTTATGTTTTTATTATTTATTTATTTATTTTATTTATGTATTTTAAAATATTTTTATCTCTTTTACTGCACAGTAGATGTCACAGGTGTCAGGTGTCACAGCCATCCAGCGATATTGGCATTAAACCACTAGATCCCCCTAGTTATCGAATATCTTATCGCTTGTGCCGCAAATAAACAAATCGACAGCGTAACACTGTTTGCAAATGATGTTTTGTTTATCTACACAACCTGTTTGTCTTGAGCACTCTTCTACACTGAAGAAATGCAATGTATGCAAAATTTAAGCAGTGTACTTTTATTTAATTCTTAAGCTTTATATTTCCTCTTTTATAACAAAAATTTTTCTATTATTTATTATCTTAAATGTATGTTTTGTTTCGAATAAACACTTATATGGAATCAAAAAGGGCGGCATATTAAAGAGTGTCTAGGGCGGGCTTAGGCCCAAGTCCGTTACTGGTGTTGGGAAAGTTTAAGCCAGAGGCTTAATAATGTTTAATGGTTTAATTTGAAATATAAAAAATTAAAAACACTGAATAGAGTTCATTAAAAAGTGCACAGAAAATTCCTAGACTAATTAAAAAAAGAAAATTTATCTTAAAAGAAGTATCCTTACAGAGTCTAAGATCAGAAAACGGTTGTCAAATTAAAGGGTACAATTACAAACATAAAAATTTTGGGAAGCTTTCAGTAGGAAAAATTCCGAAAGGAAGCTGCCTTTCAAAATTTAGCTAATAATTAATATTGAACTCAGAATACAAAAAATTAAGTCAGAAATTTGTTAAATTAAAAAGAAAATGCTCTAGCTAAAAGAAAACGGCAAAGTTTTAGGAATTTCGGAATAATAGAATGACATTTAGTTGTCAATTGGAGGCCTGGAAGAGCAACTTGTATCAAAAAAGTTGCCAAAAATGCATCAGAGATTCATTCTAGGTCATTTTTTATATAACATTTTCTTTTATAGCGCTACAATTAGCAAATAGAAAAAGTTTAGTGCAACAAACTTCATGAAATTTCATGAAAAATTGCTTAACGTAAATCAGGTAATTGAAAGAAAAATTATATATCAAAATTTTGTCTAGACTAAAGTAGTGGATATCAATAATATTGCAAACTTTTTCATATGTATCAAATTGATGCGAAAAGGCCGAAGTACTGTAATACTTCACAGCTTTCAAAGTCCTGATAGACCTTTTTTTTAATTAATACTAATTTAATTTAATAACATAAAATGCATTTTATTAACAAAAAAAGTACTCGTATCTCTATAAAAAAACTTTTTCCATTTAAATCTTTAAAAAAATATATATAAGATAATTTAAATAATATTTAATATTTTTGCACAGAGTTATAATTTACAATTTATTATTTAAAAAAAATCAATAAAAGACAGCATTCATATCAATAAAAAATAATTAATTAGAAACTATTTAATAAATACCTGGAATTCCTTAACAATCATACGACCAGTGGTCACGAAAAATAAAGTTTAGTTTCACTCACTGTATTGCACTGTTAACATATTTTTTAAATAATTCTTTTTAATGAAAGCGCTAAATTTTTATTTTATTTATTTTTTTTATTCTTATAAGTTTTTTTTAATTCTTCTACCGCACTTTAAATATTATATTTATAGACAAAAGACAAAAAGAAAACAATTTATTTTTTAACGTCACAATAAATTGTTTGTTGTTTTGTTTGTTTGAAATTGTTTTATTATTTGTGTTTGTTATTATTAATTTTGTGAAAAAGAAATTAATTTCTCATTAATATGCAATTTTTTATTGACGATGCTCTGCTTCTTTATTTTATCTTTTCAAACATTCTTTCTAACAAAAACAAAAACAAAAAAAAAACATTTTTGTTGTCCCGTTTATTGGCTCACATGCACACAACACACTCGCACACAAACGTACAAATATTAAATTCCGGCTCAAATTGTTTGACAAACAAATTTTACATTAAAGAAAAATAGCTTAAAGCAATATAGAACCAGACTTAAAAAAAAGAAAAACAACAACAAACTACTAAGCTTTATTTAATGAAAAAAAGAAACTTATTTTTTTTTGTCTAACACACTACCTACTAACATGAACAGGAAAATCGTTTTTCTTTAAAAGTGTTAAACGAGAAAAACAAACACAAAATTTTTTTCTTCTATTTTCTTGCCTTTTTTCTAAGCAGTGCAGGAAAAAAAATTGCTTCAGAAATTGTTAGACCGTTCGGCGCTACGGTTTAACTACAACTGATTATTTTCAAACAGTTGTTTAGTACAAATACGCTTGATACACTCGGGCCGCGATATTACCAACAACTAAACAAAACAATGCGGCGAACAACTCAGCCAACCAATGAGCCAACCAACCAGCCAGCCAGCCAGCGAGATTCATTCCATTCAGTCACTCAGTCAACGGCAAGGCAGCCCAGCAAACAGCCGACAACGACCAACTAACTTTATAGCCAGCAAAGCAACCACCAAGCACCACCACCACCACCATCATCATCGTCATCATCATCATCATCGGCAGCGTCGTCATCACCATGATTCGTTTAAGCGAACAATTCTGTTCTATGATTTAAGAGATTCTCTCTAATTGTTTTTCTTTAACATTTTAATTAAGAGTTTGCTGTCGTTTCTCTTATACCCTGCACAATTTAGCAGTTGACTGTTAAAGTATTTATTTGTTCTTTTAGCCGGTGTTTTGTGCCAATATGTACAGTGGTGTAAATTGAGGAAAAAAATAATTAACACATTATAATATTAACACATATTAATATTAAGTTAATTTTATATAGGAAAATATTGTGCCCACTTTAGTACTGAAGAAAATAAATATATCACTTGTTCCTCTAAGGTCCAAATTCAATGTCTAAAGTTAACTAACACCCGTGGTTTAACTAACGATTTTTCTTATCAATTTCATTGGTTAAACCACCTTCATTAGTTAACTAAAAACTGTGAATTTGAGCCTAAAAGGGTGTAAGATTTCTACAAACTGAACATTTTAGATTCGTCGAAATGAGGGTTTCCTCAAACAAATTTTAATTTACTAAGCTGATGGAATCCCAATTCTAATCACCTCCTGCAATCAAAAAACAATGTCGACTGCTGCAAAATCTGATACTTAATAGCTTTTGGGCAAAATTTAGCAGATTTCTCTTAAGCGGCCCATCCAGGATACAATATTATTGCATATGATGTACATATTATTGTCTTTTTGATCTATACTATGCAATAAATGGCACAATGTTTTCAAACAAAATTTTGCCCAATTTTCCTGACAGTGAAAAATTAAACAATATTGAACAATGTTGCCATCACATTACAAAATTGTCTTGATTGTTCAATAAAAGTCAACACTCTTTTGATATTTACCAATATATCTTGCCACCTTCGAATATGACATACATATTGGCAATATTATTGTACAATTCGAAAAATTTTACAATTATATTGCAAATGGATGGATCGCTTTACAAAGCGAAATCTTCTTCGTCACTAGCCTCTGCAATTAAAAAGGTGTGTGAATTTGCTACACTGCGGGTTTTTGGTTGTAGTTTATGAACATTTTAGTCAACGGTTTTTGTTTTGGATAAGAAATCTTGATAAATGTTTAAAAAGAATTGGCGTAAACGGTATAGATTTTAATAAAAATCAAATCTGCTAAATTTATTGCGGTACAACCCATAAAATCAATTTTTCGTAAAAAAAAAAAATTCTAAGAAATTGCTTTGTTTTAATAACTCCAAAAGCCTTCCTCTCGCATCAATTTTCAGGATTTATTTACTTCTTGGGAATTGAGAAACTGTGTCGTATACCACAAAATTTATTTATATAGATATATTGGTTTGAGGAATATCGTTGTCGAAAATTAATATATCTTACTCTTAAAATCTATAGATTTTCCACGGATGCCCAGTAAGGGATTATGTTAAAAAAAAATGGAAATAATTCTGCAGTTTCTTAACGGCTGATAAAGATCTAACATTATAAAATACTAAAAACGGATTATGATTATCGCTTAGTTTCATCCCATTAAAGGACTTAATAGGACATAGTTAGAGCAAAATTTTCTGGAGGAAAAATGTTGTGCTACATATTTATTCTAGTTTCATTCCATTAAAGGACTATGATAGGACATAGTTAGGGCAAAATTATATTGAGCAAAAATCTTGTGCTATTTATGCTAAACAAAAATGGTTATAAAAAAATTTTAAGAAAAAAGGCACATTTAAAATTATGGTGCCAAAACTATTTATAGTGAAAACAGGTAATTTTTTTGCTTAAAATCCCGGCCACTCCCAAAAAAATTTCGTAAAATCCCAAAAATGGAATTTTTCAATATTTTTGCTGTATTTTTCTTATTTTTCGGCGGGAGCAGATAATACTTTTGGAAACACATATATCTTAAGGTGGCATAATAAATTTTTTGGTTCCAGCTTAGGAACTTGAGAAAAAATGCCTTAAATTTGATAATTATAACAAAAATAGGTCTATTTCGAAACGATCTGGATCCTTGAATAACTGAAATTCTGAACAAAATATTTCTTTGTAATTCTTCTTATAGTATTAACTCTTGAATGAATAAAAATATGGAACTGGTATTTTGACAGTATTTTTTAAATAGCGAAATAATTAAAGCACTTTTTTCTGCAATTTTTTTTTAATTTAATTGTGATTTTGATACAAAATGTGATACAAAATGTTTAGAGATAAATTAGAAATTTTAATTTTTTTCTCGAATATTTCCTAAACTGTTTTGGCTCTTGGATAGAAAAAAAATCCATTTACAAAAAATCTTTTTTTTTTTATCAAATCAAAAACATCAGCTTGGCATCTGTTTGAATTTTTCATTAACCCGAGGTTGCCCACAATGCCCCAAATTGTAGTTCCGCCCCCTTTAAATAAATTTAGTACAAATTCTAGATTGTATGATATCTCTTAAAATGATGTGTGAAATTTTTTAACAATCGGACTGCCCGTATAGAAACTGCAGAATGATATCCATTTTTTTAATGAAATCTCCCACTGTGTGTTAGTGCTTTTCAGAAGCATTTTAGAAAGCTTTTGTTATTAAGTAAGCAATATATTGCTTTGCTCCGTTGTTAGTGCTGGATAGTGGTTATATGGTTGATTAAGACATAGAATACTCTTTATCGTATATATTATATGCTTTAATCCATTATGCACCTTTATTGTTCCTAAAAATTACAAAACTTCCACTCAGCGGCATATTTTTGATAACAGAATGAAAAAGATTCTTCAGAAAAAATATTTTTAAAATGTTTGTTACAAATTAACCCATTACCGACCAGTAATATAATACAAAAGTATTTTATAACATTCTGTATTTTTCTTGAAAAAAAAATTTTAAATTTTTGACATGACCGATAATATAGATAATATAGATAATACTAAAAAAAATTTATAACATCCTGCAAGTTTCCTTTCTGAATGCGAACGAAGTTCTGGGAAAGCTGCTTGTAATATTATAAATAATAAAATAAAAAAATAATATAGTTGGCATTTCATGCTGGTTAGCATCCATGCTAAAGACATTATGGATGCAGCAATTCTTTCTATCGGTTGACTAAGTGAAGAAGCGTAATTATCAAGAAATAAGGACTATGGGAAATGAAATAAAGTTTGGATTAAAAAAAAACATTGAAAAAAATATTTTGTATATATTTTAGCGGTTTCATGAGCGTGAGTGTATGTAAAAAATTTTAAAACACCTGCTTGCATAGGAGAAATTTTATGCGAAAAAATTGATTTTAAATCCATGGGCGGTGAGCTGTGGGATCGGTTGATTTTGATTAAATTTCATTATTTTTTAAATTTTGACAACATAATACCCGATTCCAACTTTCAGTGATCGAAGAACACTCCTAATATATTTTGCACATAAGTGTGGGAGGCCTTCCCAATGTGCAATGATGTATGTGTATAAGTAAATATGTATGTGTATGTGTGCGATTATGTTTGGATGCCTGTGTATATCTTTAGTGTGAGTGCGTGTGATTTTGTGTGCAAGTAATTGTCAATAATTACCGAATGAAATATAAAAACTATTCCATAATTTCGGATTTTTTACAAGAGTCCATGTAAAGAGAGCTTAAGATAAAGTTTAATTTTTTTTTGGCAGTATAAGCCCCCCATTAACCGCATAAACTTATACAGTAGTTTTCGTTTATAGTCACTACCGCTTATTGTCACATTAATGATATTGTCCATATTTAATGTTTTTTGTGACTTTTGAACTTAATTTCATTCAAAAAGTTGACGATATAGTCCATTTACTATATAGTCATATTTGACATACATATATATGAATCAACTTTGTGGTAGTCAAAATACAAATTGTATGCAAACAATTCGCGTTATAGTCACAAAAATTTTCAACAATTTTTTTTTAGTTATTTATTTAAGTCATAAACCAAAAAATTAATCTAAATTTCAACCTCCATCTACTGTTTAGTAGAAGAACATGTCTTTAGAACAAAACATTGTTGCATAAAAGGCCACACAAATGTGCCTTTTAAATACAACATTGCTTTGTAATTGACATAATTGGATTGTATGGAAATTCATTTATATACCTCTGCGCGTGGCATATAAAAAAATTAGGCTTATAGTCACATTAGCGATATAGTCCACAATTTCTGTGCAATTTTAAATGTGACTATAAGCGAAAACTACTGTACATATAAACATACATACATATTTATGTACATATATGCATGTATGCGGTTTACTGTGCAAACCGCAAACTTTTTTCCTCTATTCTGAAGGTTTCTAAAATTTGTCAATATTCTATTGTACTGTAATTTAAAATTGTTTGTTTCTCTACATATATTTTTTTTCTTTCTTTTTTTATTGTCACACGATCTGCCGAGATGTGCAATTTGTTTGTTATGCGTAATCAACAGATTCTTGGAAAAAATATTTAATTTTTTTTTTGTAATTTAGCAAAACAAATATTAATTTACAAAATGATTCATGCAAATTCTTGGATTTTTTTTATTTAAGTTTTTAAAAACACATGTTAATTATTGAAAAATCATTGTTAGAGACAAAAATTGTTAGAGAAAAACAAACATGCCTCCATCCATGAAAAGAAATATTTTGAAATTATTTTTAATAAAAAGAAAAAAATACTATTTTTAAATTTTATTGTTTGTAATTTAAAATATTTTCTTATATTTTTATATATTATGGTTATTAAAAGAAATCATATTGCACAATGGGTTAGCTGTTAAAATATTTGTATTTTTTTTAGAGGGTGGTTATCACTATTATAATACGTAATCGTTGAACTTCTGATCTAATGGAGCTTTTGAAATTTTCAAAAGACAATAACAGCTCATTAAATCAGGTTTAAATTTTCTCAAAAGCGACACGTGTATGTAGGATAGTGAGTATAAGCCTCAAACCAACATATGATTGTCGATTTTGATTCCGACTTTTACATATTTTTTAATAAATTAAACATCACAGCAATAGTCTGCCTTATAATCCATTAAAAAAATATCACAATATAGGCAGACCAAACCTCGTATATCATTAAGCAATTCTCTTGTGTGACACCACCAATGACACTTAACTAATAATTTACAATTAATTACAGCCGCATAGTTTTTGCCACTTAAACATTTTACGTTCTATGTATTCTAGCACAGACAAACTCCTCATGAGTAATTAAGGCCTTTAGAAATAATAAACATCATTATTATTAAATTGCTTAGTAAGAATTAATCGTTTTAATTATGTTTTTGTTTACATCTGCTTTAATTTTCATTCACCTTAAAAGTCCATTAAGATAATGAAAACAAATGAATCAATTAATTAATTATGACATAAAAGGTTTAAACTGTAAATAAAAACTAATAATAATAAAACTATAAAAATTAATGAAAGCACATGTTAGTTACAGCAACAAAAGCAATAAATTTCAATATTCTACAAGTCTACAAGTTAAAAATCAAACTTGACAAATATTTGCTGTGAAAACATAAAATTTTTTTAGGGCAAATTATAATTAAGCTGAGCAAATTCATATTGTGTTAAGATATACTGCTTGCTCATTTACATCTGAATGCCATCTAGTAGATTTCAGTCAAAATATCTATCTGCAAATCTATGACGCTTATATCTAAATTTTCTACATTTTGCAAGATTTTGTTTGTATGATAAAAACTGCTGATTAATATCAACAAGAAAAAATTATTTTTTTTTAATATTTTTTATAAAAAAAATGTACAAAATGACGGCCCACAACAGAGTTCGTTGGAAGTCATTAGTTGCATTCGTTCGCTTACCAGCTGTATATGTATACAGTTGACAAACTTTGAGCCAAATATATAATAAAAGTTAAGGCTCAGTTAGCCGACTGTAATGTAATGTAACTGTAACGTAGAAAACAGCTGATCGATATTTTTATATGAAAAGTAAGTTACGTTACATTACATCTCTATAACCATTTTCATTACTTTTCACATAACAATATCGATCAGCTGTTTTCTACTGTTGCAGTTACTTTACATTACAGTCGGCTAACTGAGCCTTTAGTCGATTCGTATCGTTTTACTTTGGAAGTTGTATCGTTGAAATCTGGATGTCAGTTAGCGAACTTGTCAGCTGTTATTGTATTTGTCTTTGCTTTATACGTGTGTGCTTAAGAAAGAATTTGACGTTTGCCACGTAAAAATCTATTTTCTGTAGATTTCTACCTCACATACATTGTTGCCAGCTTAGCATTTTCACTGCTAGATCTGGCATTTTCATTAATTAAAAAGCATTCAACTTTCAAAATATTCTGCTACATGCTTTCTGGCAGAATTTGTTGAAAATAAAATTTTTTCATTTTTTACACGAATTCTTCTCTATATAGGATTTTTCTCATAAATGTACATGTATTCCAGTGTAAAGTATCCCTAATGGTCTGCAGTAGCAACAGTGAAATGAGCATAAGATCCAGCTAACCGCTCAATGATTAATTTCAATGTATTTTTAATAAAAAAATATTTTTTTGAATAAGCAAAATAATAATTTGGGATTATTAGTGCGTTAAAAAAATTTTAAACGTAATTGTAACATTTCCAATAACAAAAACTAAAAATTTTAAAAACCCCCGACTTTTTTCAGAAAAGATGTTATATCTTCTAAACCGCTGGACCGATTTTCTTCAAACATAGCTAAGAACCCTCTCGATCAAGTCATCTTTCAAACAGAAAATCGGTCCAGCCGTTTGGCCTGTACGTGGACACGGACAGACACACAGATACACAGATACACAGACACACAGACACACACTACAAACTTATAACACCCCTTTTTTTAGTCGGGGATTAAAAACACCAATTATTAACTATTTTATATTTGTAGTGCTATAAAAATACTTCTAAATACTAATAAGTTTGTTTAAACATGAAATTCAAAGCTATTTCAATATTTTTTTCTACATTTAAATCTGGCATTATTATACTTTTCTTCTGTAGAAAATTTTAGCAGAATTTTTTGACCGATTTAGCATTCTCTCATCATCATTTTCTGGTAACACTGCTCACACATATTAAACAAACAACAGCATGTTCTGTTTATGTTACAGATTTTGTCAGCTGATTCGTAAACTCACGAAACAAATCGACTAATTCTACTACTGTGAATAAAAACAGTTATTGTGATTATTTTTGCTAAAGTAATTAAATTTAGTTGTGACTATTGAAATAACCAGCTTAAATTGTCAATGTACTGTCATGTTAGTTAAAATTTTTCTTTCCTTTATATTAAAATTTTAGATCTCCTTTTGGCAGACTGTATGCAACTTCCACATGAGGTAAGGTACAAGATTGTTTTGAAATTAATTTATTTAAAAAAGGAAAAGTTTTATATTAAAATGCCAAGTTTGTTCTGGAATTATGAGGTAATAGATTAAAGCTCGCTTTTCTGGTCCAAGCCATATGCTTAATGTGTAAGCTTTTACAACAAAAAAAAAACTTTGTACTTTCACACCGATGAGAGCATAGCAGCCAATCCGAAAATAATGCGTACTGCTTACTTTGCCAAGGAACAAAAACATATTGTAAGAGCTTACAAAGCTTTTTATTTTAAATTTCAAACATCAGAGTTTGTGTCCTTGCACTTAGGCTGCTTTAGATAAAGAATGGAAATTGCTTCTAAAACTATGCGGTCCCGCAATGATTATTCTAACAAATTTTAGGAGACATTTTTTTAACTGTTCTATATCAGTTAATTTAACCAATTTTGTTGTTTGATAAAATTGTGGCTGCCATTTTTTCTTTAAAAATACTTTTATCTTCAATTTATCATTGCACAAAAAATGGTTTCATTTATTTTGCCAAATATTTCTCTAGTTCGACCATTCCTTAGTTCAGTCATTAATTATTATTTCTTTCAAGCCAATTGTCTTTTCGTTTACTGCATCAAATCATTGCTTAGATCTCTTGTCTGACCTCATAATATATTTATTCAATCTTACATTTTGAAATGATTTAATTGCTGCAACGCCTATTGCGATTTACTAAACGCATTTGAAAGCCAAATATGTATTTCAGGGTATTTGAAAGATTTAATCATAACTAAAGCTTGAATGCATTAATTAGAATTAAGGATGTGTATGTGGGAAAGAGACATGTTGCTGTCAAAATTTTTACACTGAAAAAAATATTAAAAAAAATTTTTTTTTTCAAAAACCTGTTTTGTTGCATATTAGAAGAGAAGTCAACAAAATTCTGTATTTGATTGAAACACATCAAATTCAAAATTTTTAAGTTTTCAACATTAAACTGTTTAATATTTGCTATTTTATTTATGTATACCAAAAAGAAGTCTTTGAAAAACGTGGCATTCCTCCATACATGCAAGAAAAATTCACGTTAATGACCTAATTCTGTTCGAAGATTGTATCGTCTTGTCTAGGGACGAAAAAAGCCGCAGCTGTGATTCTTAAAAACAATTATTATTTATTGTCTATGCTAGAAGATTCGTGTATTTGCTTATGATTTTGTTCCAAACATTATTTCCAACACATATTTTTTCATATATTTTTCAAACTATTGAATAATACTTTCATTTTCAACCATTACGGGATTTACACTATGACTTTTTACCGTGACTTTCCTAGCGTTTATTGACAAAAGAGGTAAAAATGTGATAATAAAAGGGTAGCAACAAAAACGAGAATTCAAGAAAAATGCAGGGGAAAGAGTCATAGTGTAAATCCCGTACATTTTTGAAGAAAATAATTAATCATCCTAAATCTTCTTACTGAATCAGGGCATTAAAGTTTTACTCAACAATTTTTTCTTTATTGACTAAAAAAAACATATTTTCACTAAACGTGCATACAATTTTGTTCATCAAATATGCAAAAATCGTCACCATAGAAAATTTAATAATTTTTTTTTTTTTTTTAATTTATGATTTTCGTATTGAAATATCAAAAAAAAATTTTTTGTATGTGCGAAGTTTTCAACCAAGAATTGTACAGTTTAAGATAAAGCAGCAAGCTTTTGCTGATTTCTGAGCAGAATTTTAGCTTAGACGTGATTTTCTAAATTGAGGCAGGTCCTTGTTGCAATTGAAAGGAATTACACCAGACTCCAGAAATAATTACAAATTACCGCTGTATTTCGATAAAAAAAAATACATAAAATTCAACTTTCAAAGCTGCTATAAAAACTTTAACTGCTATAAAATTTTTTGGACTAAAGATTTTTTACTCGGAGGTCTTGCAATGCTACTACCACAGAACTCGTTAAAATACATTCAAAAATATCAATATATAAATATTTTCAAATAGTAAATTTACTATCATAACTAGATCTTTTGCTTCAAATTTGTAAATACATATCGCATACATATCGCTCATTTACCCAAAGGACGAGTTAGTGATGCAGAATTTATCTTCATATCGCTCTTCATATTGTGTAAAAACTTCCTATAAATATCTTTTTTAGTCAAATTTTGGGAGAAAAATTAAATTTTCCTTTTCCATTTAGTTGCTAGTAAATTGAAAACTTCAAACTCGTTTTCTGACAAACTGGTTTATTTTTAATTATGAGTAAATGAGCGATATGTAAATTATTATCTCTCACATATCGTCCCTACCACATCAAACTCTCCAATATGCAAAATTGGTTTTTTAGATTCGTTATCTTGGTACCGTAATTTTTGGGATATGCCTCGTTTCAAAATGCTGAAGTTCTCACGGACGATAGATAACTCAATAAGAAATATTTTGAGCCTGGCACTTTTAGGAATACGCTGACTTTAAATGCATAATTCACGGACGGATCTTCGCGCTCTTCTCAAAAGTTCAAATTTGCATATTGGATAGTTTGACGTGGTAGGGGCGATATGTGCGTATACGTTATATATCATCATGCGAAATTCTGTGTAACGTATACGCATGGCTAATAATATTTTAATAAGATTTCAATAAAATGTCCCCTTTTCAATTACTATTTGAAAGTAATCCATTTAATTAATTAAATATTATTGTGCCAGTTTTGTGTTTCGTAATATGTTCCAATGAGCAGAGAGTTCTGATTGCTAATAAATTATTCATTTACCCAATAGACTACTGAAGCCAATAAACGTACCTGTTATCGAATAAAATTTCATTAAAAATTATTGAGATCCGAGCAGTGTTGCCAGAAGTACAGAATACCCTACATGTAGGTATTTTTAATACTAAAATAGAAGCGTATGGAAAACCGGACAGATTTTTTTATATTCTCCAAAATGTAGCGATTTTTTCGTCATGTCCCATTATTTATGAAGTAAATGCAAACATAATGTTTTTTTAGTAATATTTTCTTTTTCAAGACTGTTCAAAATTGTTATTTTCTTCATAATCGCTTAAATATATATATATATATATATATATATGCCAAGGCGAATTCATATACCAGGTGGTGTCAAGCCTGCAATAACAAAATCTGCCTAGGACTTTATTGCAATAATAAAATAACAAATCAAACTTCCTACAAACTTTATTAAAATGAAATTTGATAAGCCAAACTTCCTTAAAACAAAAAACTGCTGTTAACTTGGCACCACCTGCTTACATATATTCGCCTTGGCTTATGCTTTTTCTAACATAGCGTCCACACCTGATGAATTTTTATCATGATGAATGTCAAATTGATATCATGATGAAAATTCATCACGTATAGACTCAAATTATTAATATTATGGTAGCGTTATGATATAATCATCACAGCTCACGGACTGATAAATTCATCTTGATATCATATGTAGAGATGCTAATCGGGACCGGTTTTTAGAAATCCCGGGCTTCGGGATTTAGTGATGTAGTCTCGAAATCCCGAACCGGGACCCCGGGATTTTCGGGACTAACAAAATCCCGAAAAAATTGTGAACAAATGTGCGTCTTTATATTAAAAATAATACTTTTATTTAACAATTTATTTTTTTTTATATTTAAAAGGTGCATACAGACGAACATATGAACATATGTATGTATGTATGTACTTATATAATTCGGACTTTTAATTAAAATATTAAACACTTATAATGCCGTTTTCGTTTCTAGAAAAAGTTTCACATTTTTTATTTTTTGTTATAAAATTTGGCGTTCGTGTGAAACAATAACTTCTAATAAGCTAACTCTCTATTTCAAAAAATCATTTTATTGCAAATTTTCATTTCATGTAATATATTTTCCTAGAAAAGATGGCGTTTTCTTTTCTGTGGCAAAAAGGAAAAAGTGCTTAAGTCGAGATAAGTTGATTTTGAGTAAATGGTACCTCGGTATTCTGCATATTCGAAAGTATCCCTGGTTAAAATCTCAATCATTTTGTGTGATTTTTCAGGAAGTTATAGCGCTATGACTTGCGACTTATCTTTTTTAGACTTCTTATCTCATTTGGAATAATAGCTTAATTTAGATTATACTTTAGTATATTTCAACTTAAATATATTAATTATGGTGTGTAGAACGATATTTGCTTAAAAACTAACTATTAGAGAATTTTCCAATTTAACGTAAAAGAAACAAATTTCTGAAAATCGACGTGAAAGTTTAAAAGTGCTTTCCTGCAAAACAGTAAAATATGACTTATTTTATAATGTATACACAATATAATATTATCTACTAAAATATTTATTCAAAGCAATTTTTTTATTTCAACTTTTTATAACAGGGAGTTTGTAATAATTTTTAATATAGAAGATGACAGTCAAAAACATTATTTATGCAAAAACGGGATATAGAAAATCCCGAAAATCCCGGGCTTTAAAATTAAAAAATCCCGGACTCCGGGATTTGCATAGTCCCGAAAATACCGCGATTTTCGGGCTCGGGATTTCCCGTTTAGCATCTCTAATCATATGTCATTTTATGTGTTACTGTGCATCAGTGATGCCAATTTAGCCATTTTCTGGCTAAATTTAGCCATTTTTCATTCCATTTAGCCGGAAGAAAATTGCGTTTAGCTATTAGCTATTTTTTAGCCATTTTGATTTTAATCTAGCTATTTTTTTAGCTATTTTTCCAAACATGAAATTTATTTGTGATTTTTCATAAAAAATTTATACTCGCAACAAAGGAACGCTTATTTACTACAAAAAACAGAACAGAGTAATATGTTATTGTTTTCGCATTAATATCAATAAATCCGGTTCAAAATTAAAATTTTTATTGCAGCAACTTTTTATTTTTTTGTGAAAAAGATATATATTTCTTTTGTGTAAACAAACCGACAATATTGCCACATTTTCATCAAATTCTGTTGTTAAATAACCGAAGGATGGTGAAACGAAAATCGGTAACCGATGGTTATATAGTACCAGTTATCCAAACCAGCAGTTAGTTTTTTTTACCGCAGATGGTGAAAAGGGGCGGTAGAGAGGAATACAAATATCATTACCTTAATATAGAAAGGCCCTAACTAATTATATTTTTGAAATCGGGATTTTTGTATATTTCGCTAAAAGAGCATCTAATGTATCGAAAAATGCAAAATTCTCAATTCCAAAAAGTAAAGAGTTATTCAATAATTGCTGCAATAAAAATTACAAGTCTAAAAGAGCTTATGTGAAATTGTAAGTGGTAACAATAAGATTTGCTACTCCGTTCTTATAATCGTTGCAATGTTGTTATAAGTTGTCGGGTCTAATTGGTGGTTTATGATATCAATCAAACAAGTGTCATTTTTGTTTTACACGAGTGAAAATAAAAAATAAATTAAAGTTTAGATGAAAGTTTAAAAAATAGAAAATGAATAAAAAGTATAAACAAAAATTTCGCAAGGAAAAAATTTAAAGACTGAATAGCAAAATATACAAATCAATGAAGGCGTACTGTAAGTATTGCAAGTTTGCCCTATATACGCAGTTTCTTGACTACCTGAATAAAAATAATTTTATTTATTACGTGAGACATTTTTAGATTTTAATTGAACTATAGTGAATTTTTAATCAAAAATAATATCTTATTCGGGCTTAAGTTCAGTAATTTCAATTCTTATATTGAATTAAATATTTTTTTATTAATTAATGTGAGTTTCTAAAGGAGAGAAGAAAAATTAAATTAGACTTTTAAGCTGGGGAAACTACCGACATTTTTCTGTGCAACAACGCACTTCATCAGCACCCTAGTCTATCTAGTTACTTGGGTAGAGATTGTTATTAACATCAGCTATTTAACGTAAATTCTAATGAAACGGAATGTGAGAAATGATTGTTGTGTACAATTATTGATTTACCTTTGGTAAATAAATATGTAAGTATCACTATTCATTTCCCCTGTTTTTCCATTTTTTTTTTAATTTTTCTATTTATTACTTCAATTTATTGTTTTTATTTACTTAAAAAAATGTTCCCGACTTGGCTTTAAAAAATAATATATGAAATACCTTATTGTTTTTGCTTAAAATTCAAGATTTTTGCATTCGATGGCGCTTAGCCATTTTTTAGCCATTTTTTTGTCTTCATTTAGCCATTTTTGGTGAAGGAATTCTGGCATCACTGCTGTGCATATAACGTTCATTTATTAAACATATTTCGTTTAAAAAAGTCGGTACAACAATTATTTGTGACCAAAAAATTAAACAACACGCAAATTGGATATTTTTGGCAAGTATTTTTCAAATATTTGTTTGATTCATCATAATATAAAATCATCAACGTCTACCCCTTTGTGCTGATATTAATGCCAGCGTCATATTACGAGTTATGATATAAAATCATCAGGTGTGGACACTATGTAAGATAGGTAAGATGCCTAGGGTTTCTTGTAGGGGAAAGTATTTTTTGAGAAATCTACTGGCAACAACACTGGATCCGAGAAGACGGAGGTCTTACACAAAGGAATGCTAAAAAATTCGCATTTATCGCGCAAGTAATATTTTGGGAAATATTTAAAAACATATTATGTCGTAGGATGGAATGACAAATTTTTTGGTTCCGGCTTTGCAATATGAGAGAAAAATGCCTTACATTTGATAAATTATAGCAAAAATAGGTCAATTTCGGAACGATCTGGCATCTTTAATAATGAAAATTTTGGCAAAAAATCGACTTTGTTCAAATATTTTATTTAATTTGCGTATAACTTTTGACTTTTGATATCAAATTTGTTTCTAAATGTTCAAAATTTTGTTCTTAACTCAAACTTAAAGCAGAATTAGTTTGTACGTGCTGTTCTGTTCTGAATCAGCTGTTTTGTTTCTATTCAGTTGAAAATCTGTATGTCTGGTTAGTTTGTACTTATTCGTTCTGTTGCGGTCAAATCTGTAGAAAATAGAATTCAACGTTAAGTGACAGCAAAGAGTGTGTATGTATTAGTGTGTTTGTATGCAAGTGTAATCAATGCTATAGCTTTCCAGCTGATTTTTTTCACAGAAAAAGTAATTGCAAAATATGTTATACAGAAAAGAACGGCACAGAACGGCAACGAAAAGTAAAAACTAATGAGGCCTTAAGTTTCTATTATAAAATCGAACAAGATTTGACTTCTCCATTAGCAGAACAGTGGACCAAGTTTGGTAAAAAACCCAAAATTTAAATTTTTTCTCGAATATTTCCTGAACTGTAAGCGAAACTGCATAAATGTAGGTGACTTTTTTTAGCTCTTGGATAGAGAAATCCACTTGCAAAAAATCTTTTTATCAGATCAAAAATATCAGCTTGGCATCGGTTTGAAATTTTCATTAACCCGAGGCTACCCACTTTGCGGCTTTGTGGCTCCGCCCTCTTTAAGGATATATAATTCAAATTCCAGACTTAAGCTTAGTAACACCTCTTTAAAAACTGTATGAAATTTCATAGTAATGCAGAATTATTTCCACTTTTTTTTCAAAATACCCCACTGTGCATATGTATAAAAATCAAATAGGCTATACATGGTAAATTCTTTAGATAGTAAAATTGGGCTATACATTGCAAATCTTTCATATAAAGCAATTATTAATGGGATATAAATGGTAAATTTTTCATATGGAAAAATTTAATTGATTTAACGATAAGTCTTACTTCGAACAAACTATTGAAATTTCTTAACGAATCCGTTACTGTAAGCCTGACTTCAAAAAAAGTTGAAACCATTGTCCTGGCTGAAATAAAGTCAGTCTATGTAAAAATCGTAAAGTATGAAAATAAAAACGATTTAGTTTAAAATTTTTTAACGCACTAATAATCCAAAACTATTATTTTACTTATTAAGTAAAATATTTTTTATTAAAAATGCATTGAAATTGATTATAGAGGGCTTTAGCTGAATCTTTCATATGTGCATTTTACTGTTGCTAATGCAGATCATCAGGTAACCTTTAGCCAAAAATTTCTTAGAACAACTAGAGTTATTATGTTATAAACTTTCATTTAAACAAATGAGAAGCTCAACAACAAATAACAAAGTTGAAACAAGAACTCAATAATCAACATGTTTTTTTATTTTCTTACTTTACCATTGCTACAATGGCTGACTTTTTTTAGCTGCAAATTGTAGTTGTAAGAGTATGTAATGCAAATGTAAATAACAACAACAGCTGTTCAAGAATAGAGTGTTGCCACACAAGAATTTTTTTGACCGGGTGCAGTCAAGTTAATAATTAGTTGTTTTTAATGGGAATTGTTACAATTTAAGTTTAAAAATTTTTTTAAAACACTAATAATCCCAAATTATTATTATAATTATTTAGTGAAATATTTTTTTATTTAAATATATTGAAATTGATTTTTGAAGGGCCTTAGCTTAAACTTAAATTGTAACAATTCCCATAAAAAAACACTAAAAAAGATTTGGATTATTGAGTTATTGTTTAAACTATGATATTAGCTGAACTTCTCATTGGTTTAAATTAAAGTTTAAAATAAAAGCTGCAGTTGTCCAAAAAAAGTTTTGTGTAAAGGTTCCCTGATGATCTTTATAAGCAACCACGGCTGCCAGATTTGACTTTATTATTTTGAAATTAAATAAAGACATTGGCGCATACTCATAGTCAAAACAAATTATACTTTTATGTATTTAAAACCAGTATTACCATACAAAATACTGGTTTTAAATTCTTAAAGTTTACTTTGTTTTGACTATGAGTATGCCCCATTATGTCAAATAAATATACTTCAGTATTTCATGTATGAAAATATATATTTTATTTTTCTTTTTGCTTTTTAAATGCTTTTATATGCACAGTTGAATAAAGATGATGCTTGTTTTGTAAAGATTTTTGTTTGTGGTTTTCAAACATATTATGTTTGTATATTGTAATTCTCAATGTAGTATTAAGAGTCTTATTATTAACATACGGAGTTTGTTAGCTAAATTCAAAAATTTTTTGTGTTGAAGTCTACTGACGAGTTCCACAAGCGGGAACGAAACGCATATAGACAATTGCTTAACCATAAAAACAAGCCAATTTTTGAAATTAAATAAAGACATTATGTCAAATAAATATACTTCAGTATTTCATGAAACAATTTATATTTTTCTGCATAAACAATAATAATAAACATAACGATACGATTTTACTTATTCTATCTTCACTTACTTATTCTCGCTTCATTTGCTAAAAAGAAATCACTGTCGACATTTTAATATATTTTTTATAATAATTTAAATGTATGTGTATGTGCGTATGATAATTTCTGCAAAATTTTTAATTAATTAAAAATCTCTACCATTAATCTTTTACTTTTTATTTTTATTACTTTTTACTCTTATTGCACAAATCCTTATAATTACAAGTTTTAATGATTTATATATATGTACATACATACATACACATCGCTACCTTAATATAAAAAGGCCCTAACCCATTATTTTTCTGAAATAGAGATTTTTGTCGTTTTCATTTTCTATCGAAATATAAAAAAAAAACTCGGTTTGAAAAAAAAGATATGAGTTAATGCCTTTCTATATTAAGGTAACGATATTTAACATACATAGTAGATATATTTTTTAAATTTTTCGCTTTAATTTTTTAAAACTTATTGATTGTAGAAATACGATAAAAAATAAATAATAAGATCATGAACATGTGCGTCTAAGCTGAATTGTGCTCAGCTGAGGGTACGTGTACAATTTTTGTGGCTGCTCTATATGTGACAAATTTTTATAACAAGATTATCAATTAAGTAAAGCCCACATTAAAAAGAATGGCGCATAGTCATAGTCATAAACAAAGTACACTTTAAGAGTTTAAAACCAGTATTGCCATACAAAATACTGGTTTTAAACTCATAAAGTATACTTTGTTTTGACTATGACTATGCGCCAATATGTTTATATTTATTGACAAAAAGGGAAATAGCAATGAAAAAAATATATGATAAATTATATTAACTTAATGCTGTTGAAAGAGAAAAACACCCTACTGCAACATTGGGTGATTTGAATTCAATTGGGAATTATACATTTGCCCAATAAAAATAAATATGTCCTTATATAAATTGATTACTTAATTTATCTCTGAAGAAAACGGTTTAACTTAAACTTAAAGTAACGCATTAAATATATTGACCACAGCTGACTACATGACTACAGGACTTCAAATGCCGCCAGTGGCAATTAAATGCATTGTAGTCGGAGGGCAAGTTACGGCATTCGATACGGTTCGAAATTTGAAAATGTTTTCATATAAACTCTATTGAAATATTTCGTAATTTCGTTCGATAACGAATGCCGTAATTTGCCCCCAGCTTTTTAATTATTTCAAAAGCAGCAGGGACATCACAAACATCTGATTTTGAAGTATATATACATATTGCAGTGACGTCATTTTCAAATATTTCATATTTATAAAAATAAAACTACTTATTTAAAATGTACTAATGATAGTGTTCCTTTGTGTCAGTTGTTGTATAAAAGTGATGAAGGCATACTTATATCAGGTTCAGCGGATACTAATCCAGCGGCATCTGTCAAATTTGATTGCCTACATGAAATTTTCCCTCCATAAGTGGCAATCCATTGCGCAATGATTGCTCTGCTGTTTGCTCGAGCATTCATTGTCCAGTAATCTGCTGTCGCTTTTTTTAATTTATTTTATTAATTTTTGCAAAACGGTGAATACGAGTAAAATATGAAAATACATCATCTGAAAGTATATAAAAATAATTTTTTTCTATTATTGCATTGGAAATACATATTTTAGGCAATACCCGCCCAACGAATGTGTAAACTTTCTGTAAAAAAATTGCCACACGTGTTCCCCACCTCAACCAAAAGGCGAAAATATGATACGCCTGATTGACATCAAAAGCCCTGCTTCTGGTGCTAAGCACGGTAACGATACAATAAATTTGGGTTGTCATCAATATTCTCTATAACAGCTTCCGTCAGTGATACATCTTGCAGCCATATTTAATTTTGGTTTAACCCGACATGTATTTTATGTAAATACATCTCACATATCAAATTTTCCACCGCTTAAAAATACAAATGTACATGCCACTTGAAAGCATTAAAAGTTTTTTATGTCCTTTAAAAGTGAGGAGGCATTTTCAGATGACAAATTCTTAATTAAAGCGCGTTAAATTTTTTATGTAACAAAGTATCTGACATCAGCTGTTTTTGTAAAACAATAGCGTGTGTGGTGGCAAAAATATATATGTGGAAAGAAGTCAGTCAGTTTTAATTTAAATAAATAAATTGGTGAATTTGGCAGACATGCGAAGTTGCATATGAGTGGCGTAGCTGACAGTGTTAATCGTAAAATACATGTCGTGTGAAACCAGGTTAAACAAGAGTGGTTAGCGATAATGATCAAGTGTCATACCTAACCCTACGTCTCCACTAGCCATCAACTTGGACATGACATGGACATGACGCTGGCAGAGCAACTGTGAAAAATTCATCAACTTCTTTGTTGTGGTGAATACGTGCGATGTCCGTGTTCAGGCATATCAAAGTATTTTGCGTTAGTGCAATAGAGATGGAATATATACCAATTTTGTTCTGTCTCTTTTTTTCTATTGAAAATGGTTGCGGACTGAGAATCTCATGGCGAACATTGTTGCTCAGACATATTTTCGGGCATCCATGTCAGAGCATGGACGAAAGTTGGACATGAGTGGTCCATTTGCGATGTCCGACATGATGCCCATACCAAGTTCATGGCTAGTTGAGACCGCTAGTAAATAAGAACGGTAATTTTTGTATGTTAAACAATGTTACAAAATAAAAATCAAAAACAATGTAATTGGGAGCTAAATATTTTTTAGTTTTCACTTGTTACTGTGCTGTAATGGCAGGTACACACTTTGCAACACGTGTTTACGCAACATGCTTATATTACGTGTCGCATATTTTGATACAGACACTGCAAGCTACTGTAGTGTACCTCGCTTACTGTAATACACTGTATTTGCAACCGTCGATTCAACCTGTTTATATATTTTGATATTTTTGAAACTTCGAACGCAATCATAAACAAGACTACACACTATGCGACCGACAATGCAATCTTCTTGATTGCATAAACATGTCGCAAAGTCTGTACTCATACCAATTGTATTGTTATGAAAATTTTTGGCATCGAAAAAACGCTTGCTGCTCTTGTCTAGATGTTGCTGTTGGTCGTTAATAAATAAGTACGTGAAAGATTTCACACACTGCTTCTTGGACGTGATGTTTTTGATGATATACACGTTAAGTTGATAAAACTGATCAATTGCTTATATTTCAAAAAGTTGTTCGGGCTAATTTAAAAACATGTGTTTTCTGGTCAAGCGAATTGACATATGACAAAGTACTTTGTCTTCGCTCAAAGTACTACCCAGCAAAAAATTTCAAAAAAGGTAATCGAGTTTGGAATTAAGCATTTTTGGTGGAAGCACTTCCCTACTGGATTACCAACTTAATGATTTTAACAAGGCGTGAGACTAAAATAATCGATTCTTGAGAAGTACTTACCTTTTTTGTTTGGCAACTTGTTCACGTAATCTATTTAATCTAAAAAAATCAATCTCTTCATTTAGCAACTTGTACATGATTTTTTAAATTTTAGGTAATGTGATTTGTAAGCGAGTAATGAAATTTGGCAATCAGAAAAGTAAGTCATTATATTGCAAGTAGTTCTAATAGTAATGTGTCATGCGTACATGTTTGGTTTTAAAAATTAGTAATAAGAAAAAGTTTACATGCCCTGGTGCAAATGAAAATCATTGCAATTAGAATTTCCTGAATATGCCTGCAATGTATCACAATATATGGAAGGGGTTTTCCCTGATAAATTAATCTCAGTTTATTATTTCAATTCAATGTTCAACATTTTAAACAACAAACATCCTATCCTACTCTGCAACATCTGTAGCACTTGTCGAATAATCCCCATGTCTGCTGGTAGGGAGTAAAAAATTTGTGAGAATTCACCCACAGTTCAAAAGTTGATTTTTTTTTATGTTTCAAACTACTGTGCAATGTTGAAGACGATTAATTTCGATTTCGTGAGTGTAAATTTTTTTTCTAAAGTAATCTGAGCTACATATAAAAGAAATAACAGTTTTCTTTTATTTCTAAAGTTACCCAAACAAGATTGGTTAACTTTTTTTATTACTATTAGGTTTATCTTAAATTCGCCTATTATTGACTAGATTAATTTTCAACCGACTTTACAAAGTATAATTCCACAATAAATCATTAAAAGTGTACAAACACACTTGGACGTGCAAAAAACAATATTTCAAGATCTTTAAGAAAAATTTTAATGAAAAGTAAAACTTCACATATGGGAATAAAAGTGCTTGTGGTCGGTGCTGCCAGTATTGGGGATGTGTTTCCCCAAAGTTGGGTATTTCTAAATCTTATGGTGATAAAAGTTTTTTTTTGAGGACAGATAATGTTTTCTCGGGACAGAAAAAAAATATTAAGGGGGTTTTTTTGGAAACAAATTGGTTAACTATTTACTTTAAATCGAATGATTGAACCAATGAATAGTTCAATTAAATATTATTTAAAAATCGATCAAAAACTTTTGCTTCATTTCTGTAACTTGTGAGAAGTTCTGCTGAGATGATAATGATTTTTTCGAATCGAAAATTTCTCATATTCTTTACAGAAACGAGGCACTGGTTGAAAAAAAATATATACACACATATCAGGGAAAGCCAATCGATACAAAAAATTTTGGATACTCCCGCACATATCGAACATTTCTTATGTTAGTGCGTGTTGATATCTCTTCATTCTCATACTTGCGTAAACCCCTGCGCACTTTATTTCATACTTGTATGTATCGATGCGGATTCTTCGTTACATCCCGCATATCTACGCATATCTATCGACATACCCATGACTTGCAACACATTTGGTTTTTTAAATATTTTTTGATAAGTGTTCCCAGAAATACTAGTTTGTAGTTGTTGAGGTAATAACATTTTTTTCAAACTATTTTAACATAAAATTCAATAAAAATTCAATAAAAATTCGCAGTCCTTAGATCTAAAAGCCCTATTAAATATTTACGGGAGTAATTTGACCGCGGGTATAGAAATACGCTCCATTTTGGATCTGGGCTAAGAGCCGAATTAGTGGAAGAAAGGTTGAACCATGGCATTCCTTATAATTTAAGCCCTTGTTTGTCGCCAATTTTCGCGATGAAACTGACTTTTTCGCCAAATCTTGGCTTTTTTACCATTTTACCGATTTTTAATCCATCTGCATATCTATTTGATGTTAGCGAATTTTCGTCATTTCGGCATTCCTTAGATCTTTAAGTATTTGTAATTTATTTTAAATCTTTTGTCCGCTAACTTCTCCATGACACCACAAAGCAAATATAACATAAAGAAAATTAAAGTTTATTGACAATCACACAGTTGGTGACGATAAAATAATCAGCCGTTAATTAAAAAAAATAAAAACTTTTTGAAATTTTATCAATCAGTGCTAGAACTGTGTGATTGATGAGTTTATTTGACTGTCTGTTGGGCACTTTAGAACAAATTCGCCACCAAACAACATTACTAAACCACGGTTGTATGTTTCATAAAAATAAAAAAAGCAATGTGAGTCCGATCAGAGAGGAGATGTGTAAACATCTAGTAATGAAAATTTTTTTTAAGTTGGAAGTACTTATGCTTTTAGTATCTTTTTTTAAATTAATTAATTAAAAGTATCAAAACTTTCAATATTGTAAATACATATGAATTTGTTGGCTTTTGTTTGTTTTATTAAACTTATTTGGTTAGTAAATGGGCACACTGCAGTATATGTATACATATGTACTGCATTCAAAATTGCAGTAAGCAGTAAATTTACTGATTACTAAAAAAATTCAGTAAATTTTTACTGCTAATGAAATTTAATTTGTATTACCAGTAAAATCGTAGGGCCGTAATCATAATAAAATTGTGGCAAAGTTTTTTCATTAAAATTTTGAAACTTTTGTATAAAAATCATTTAGTCACTTGGTAGAATTTCATTATGAATACAGGCATTACTGATTACTGAAAATTTAATGCACCTCATCATATAACAAATCATTTAGGCAATTTATAAAAATTGTAGAAAAAAATTTTAGTAATCAGTAAAAATTTACTTGTTAAACATTTTTTATTGTTTTTACTGAAACTTTAGTGGTACTGCAGTGCTCATCTATGGTAAATGCTTTTACTTTTACTTTTTAATTTTTAATTTCTGTTGTTCATCGTTTAGTTGTTGCTGTTCTTGTTGTTGTGTACGCATTGCAATTAAATAAACGATTTATTTCACTTTTATCGCTTTTTTCTCGTTTTGGCGTTTTTTTTCTCTTTTTGGGTTTTTTTAATTTTCGCAATTTTTTTCATTTTGGCGATTTTTTCATTTTGGCGATATTATTCTGCTTTTTGGGTTTTTTTCATTGTGGCGATTTTTTCTGTTTTTGGATTTTTTTTTTATTTAGGCGATTTTTTCAGTTTGGTGATTTTTTTATTTTGGCGATTTTTCTGGTTTTTCGCGATTTATTTTAGTCCTAGAAATTTTTTTTAATTTGGTGCTTTTTTCGTTTTGGCGATTGTTTTTTTGTTTTTGGCGATTTTTTAGATTTGGCGATTTTATTTTTTTTTTTTTTGATTTTTTAGTTTTACCGTTTTTGAAACTTTCAAGAGTTTTGCTCTTACGGTTTCCAAGATACAGCAAGTTGTCAAAATTACAAAGTCAAAATTGCATTAACTGATGGAACACCCATTGATTTAAATTTAGTGTTAATTGTTGTAGTCTGTATAAAAATACACTTACTTTTAAAATTTCAAGTGTATATACATATGTACATACATATATATGTATATTACATGGGATTTTAACATTTTTCGTTGCTCGTTTTGAAACACCCTTTAGTTTTTAACTCTCATGTATTTGTTGTTGTAGTGGCTAAATGTCTACACATTGTGTCCAAATTTCAAGTTCGTAGCTCTTACGGTTCATTTTCACCTTTGGTGTACGGAAATATACAGAAAAATAACCGGCGGCGGCGCACCGTCGGCTTCGAGCCGGTCGACTTGTTTCTCTGCTTGGTATTGCTTCTTTCAAACACTAATACACTCATACATAGCTCACACCGATTTGACAATGCTGTGATAGAAAAGCAAAGAAATCTCAACAAAGAAATCTCAGCAAAGAAATCAAAGTCAAAAGATTTTTACCCCCTAGCGTATAGATGTTTACACATCAAAAAATTTTTTGGAAATAGAGCATATTTATGGCACCTTGTGGGCAAATTCGGTGAAGAGAATAGTTTTATTCTAATAATAGTTATTATAATAATTATATATATATTATATTATAATTAATAGTTTAATTTTCCAACCAGCTACAACAACCCCGCTATAACTATAAAAACAGGCAAACGTCAAATGAATTAAAGTCCTGCACAAGATTATTTATAAGACATGAGACATTTTTCAAATGCTTTACTACAGCGAAATATTCTAAAACAAACGCTAAACAACACTGTCGGCAAGACATTGGTTTCAATTGTTTGTCTTGCCAATAGTGTTGTTTAGCGTATATTATAGAATACTTCGCTGTAGCAAAGCATTTAAAAAATCTCTCATGTCTTAAAAGGTCTTATAAATGGTCTAGTGCAGGACATTAAAATTAATACAAAAAACACTAACACACATAAAGCTGTGTGTATACGTGTACATTTTATGCCAGACGAATTAGTCTCTTGTATTTTGGAAAAGAACAAAAATTGTGCAGCTTAACAATTGTTCTTCTCGTCTATGTAAATATGGTCATAAAGGTTAAAAAACAACTGAAAAATTTGCTAGATATTTTTGTAGTTGCTTAACTTGCCAACGTCTTGATTGAATAATTGTTTATTTGTAGGATGACAATTATTTAATGGCACGTCAAATAAGTCATATTTTAATTAATTACAAATTAATTATTATAATTTGTAATTTTACTATTATTGCTTGAATATATTTAAATAAATAATGTAAGGAATGTGCATAAATATATCTAAGTGATTTATTTATAAGAAAAATAAAAACAAAACGTATAATGTGGGAAATAGTTAAACGTTCTAATACCACGTTTATACGCAGGTCTTATTTGCAAATAAAACTGTAAATTGTTGCCATAAATATTTTACAAAAAAAAAAAAAAAAACATTGAAAGAAAAAAATAATGACAACAAAAACAAATGATTACTTGTTACCAAAGCATATTTATATAAAGTACATGCAGGACTACAACAACTAAGAAAATACAAAAACAACACACGTTTTGTTTGTGTAAAAATAATGGATGAATGTCAAAAACAGATGAATACAATCAGATCTGGGTAACTTGTGTTGATTTTGCACAAGCACTAAATGAAAAACAACAATTTTTGTGCAAATTTAAATTTGATGAATATAGTGCACTATTTTTTTGCACAAAAATTTAATCTCTTAAAAAGTAATGCATTAATATTGCATTAGCAGCTAATCGATTGACCAAAAAAAAAACATTTTGCATTATTGCATATTGCAGTACAATTAGATAAAATATAACAATTTTTTTTATCAGTTAACACAAATAAATAATTAATATATACACTAAAGTTCACATTGAGGGCACCTATATACTACCTCCAAGACCAAATGTTTCGAGATCTTCTAAAAATTTAAAATCATTAAAACATATCTTGAAAAATTGTGATTTTATAAGCGAAAAATACTACTGCTTGGAACAATGTCAACGAATTATTTTCTAAAAAAAATTTAAAATTCTAAAAACGTTATACGATTTTTCGTCTTAAGTGACGATATTGACATAGCCAAACATGTACATATGTATATATGTACGTATGTTTTTATGTATGTATGTACATGTTCACGTTTTGTCTGATTTTATTGCGCACTATACGTTTCAGTTATAATGCAATAATATTCATCATAATGTATTACTTTGAGGAGATTTTACTTTAGTGCACAAAATATTGCAATAAAAACATAAAGGATAGTGCCAACGCAATAAATTTGCATTTGCATTGATTTGGTTTAGTGTGCGAAAATGTTCAATGCATTTGCATATTTAATGCAATAGTCCCAGATCTGCATACAACAAAAAGGAAATGTATGGATAGAGAAATCCAAAGTAAATTTATTAATTGATAAACCTTTAATACGTTAAATAAGTATAATAAAATATACATACATATATATTTTAATGATTATTTTTAAATGTCGTGTACACCTTTTTTAAGGAAAAATTTATTTAAACTTTTTCACATTTTTTTCTTTACACACAATTGTGTATAACAAACCAAAATGGCGTATGAAAATTGTAAACAACTTTTGGCAGTCACGCATTTCCACTAAACGAGAAAAAAATTAATCACCTGATGACTTGCATATACTTTATATAATTTTACTTTGCTTGTTACTTTAAACATTTACACGATTTTTTTGTTGACATAAGTAACTTTTCTATAGAAGTGCTACCAAGTTTTTATACATTTACAATGCCGTATAAAGAGTGAGTTAATTTATTTGCAAATGTTTTTATTTGCAAATAGTGCGCGTATAAACGTAGTGTAATTTTTTAAATTTAACATTTTAAATACAATATAAATTTGCATATAACATTGTGCAATAAAATCAAACAGTTTCCTTTTTTTAACAAACTAACCATCACACAGTGGGGCAGAATATCAATATTGTGCAGACAAATAATCCGCTACTAAATGGCTGGCGTGATTGTAATAAAATTGCATGCACGTACAGCTGACATTTTATTGTTCCCATTCGATTCCAAAAAATATTTTTGTGGATGTTCGCATAGATTTATATTGTGTCTTCAGTGCCAAAAAATAAGTATATCATATTACATATATAAATAAATATATAAATATATGTAAATAAATAAGAATTCTTCGAACGTATTCGAACTAAAGCTTGAATGCAAATAAGTTTCCAGGAACCTGATATCGCGTAATGAAGTGAAATATGGGTAATCAATATGTCGGATCCTGCAGAAAACCAGATAATAAAGCTATAAGGCAAGAGTACGCAATGTTGCCAATGCTTTGTAATATCATCTTAGACTTAGCCACGCGACGAGCCGAAAGAGAACGACGTGAAATAATGTGGGCTCTACAAATCCCACTAGAGGAAAGAGTGACATCAAGAACTTATTATCAAATAAATCGCAATAAAGAAGATTTGTTAAGTGCCTTTGCTTTTTATAAAATTGAAAAGACTCTGGAAACACTAAATCTAGAAAATTATAGTCAAAAATCAAAATTAGGAAAAAAAACTATGATTACTATTTCAGGTTAATATTTTAATCTTAAACTTAAATAATCCTATGCTAGTGTGAAGTTTTTTTAAACCTTTTGAAAATAACTGATTTAGTTTAAAAATATTTTGTTTGATTCTATCCCATTGTGCTCCAAGTAATGCAACGAATTCTAGAAGCTAACACGGATATCCTGTTTTATTTCTTATAATATCTATTTTTTTTTTTTTTTTTTTTTTGAAGTAAAAAGAATATGAACTTTGTGCTCTCGAAATAGCTTATTTTTTTGCTTCTTCTCTATGGAAATAATTTTATTGTACTCTTGTGCATGCATGTGCAGGTCATCGATTAAATATGTGGGTGGTTCTGGACTTATTTAAAACCAGATAAACTTATTGTACATACAAAAAAATTATTTTTTATACCCAACAAACTTTTAATTTTTTCTGGAAGTGTCTTCTCATTCCAGAAAATTGATTCTCACAAACTTGTTAAAAAAGAAAGACGTTCTCTTCTTGGAAATAATTCACCAACACTATGGGGAAAACTCCCCTTGCTGTTTGATTTATTCCTCATACCAACAGTAGTCCAATCAGTTCATTAAAATTTGTTCAAACAAATTGTTGCTGATTTTTTTTTAATGATTGATGTCACAAAAATGTGACATGCAAATAAACACTTGCATACGACAGCAAATTATATACTCGTACATACCCTGTAGGAGAATGTGTGATTGACTACAAAAATAATTAACTAATTATTAATAATTAACTTTTCTTAGACTGACTAAAAGCTAACTGCAATGGCATCCAGAAAAAAATTCAAAATTAATTCTTAAGTTGAGCACGTAATCGGATTTGGTGAGAGCCAACAAATTTACTCTCACCCACTTTAAAACTCATTTCAGTTTTATGTGAACATTTTGGTGGTATTATTTTAGAACGTATCATCACAACGTGTGATGATATATGTTCGAAGCCCAGAAAGTTTTTTTAAATTTACTGACTACCAGCTGACTTAAAAAAAATCCACTTTAAGTTAGTTGAAAAGTAATGCAGACTACCCCCTAGGACATTGCAATGTAAAAAATAGTCAGTTGATTACATTGAAAAGTAATCCAAGTGTCAGTCAGTACTAGTTGCGAAATAGTTAGCTTAAAGTTAGTTTAAAGTTAGCGGAATTTCCAACTGGGTATGAACATAAAGTACGTGTATAAGTAAGCAAATAATAGACTTAATGACTCTGAATCACTAAACAAATGCATACATGAATGAATGAAGAACAAACGAAAGAAAATGGGAGTTTCAATTGATTTAAAAATAAATAAAAACTGATAACAAAAATACGTTTACAAATAGTACAAAATAAATATATTTTTTTGTTAATTATTACGATTTATTTTTGCTTGTTTATGGTCATTGTAAAATTTAAGTAGTTACAAAAGCAATATAGAAGGCTTCAAATTAATTATTGCACAAATATTGAAATTCAAAATTGTTGGAATTTATGAATGTATTTGGCAAATTGTGAAATAGAACAAGTAAGCAAACAAAATAAATACACCCCTGACGAAAGCAAAATCGTACTTGAATTAGCAAATAAATAAGAGTCGTCTATTCGGCTGTACCGAATCTTATAAGCCCTGCACAAGTTTTCTTTAAGTCACTTTGTACTAGAGGTGGGCGTGTGTCGAATTTTTCCAACACGCCACGACACGAACACGATTACCAAGATGCTCAACACATACGAAATACGCATGCGAAAAATTTCACTAAAACGATACTGCACAATACGCACGAAATATTTTTGGCATGGTATTGAAGATCAGAAAATTTAATTAATTTTTTTCAAGAGTCGCTTTTCAAAATATGGCACCGATTTGGCTTGATACTATCTGCCACTGCCAGCTGATAGTATCGGTTTATGTACATAGCCTTACGCTTCAGATGCCCATACAAAATCAATATTAAATTTTTTCTCTACTGGAAATTTATTCATACATATTTTACATCTAAAATCATTTCGTATTTTTCGGGTCAATATTGCTCAAGACGAAACGAACCGAACACGCACGAAATCAGATTTTTGGTCACGAACACTTGGTGTTGGGTCGTGCGTGTTCGTGTCGCAGAAAAAAAAACACAACACGCACCCATCTCTACTTTATACTACGTTCACACTTACATATATTTCTAAACACTTAACACAACAACACAATATATATTTGAGATGTTTAAATTTTTTATTTTTTGTATTATTTTCAAACAATTAATGGTTTTATAAATATTTTAATATTTTTTAAACAATTACTTGTATGGCACTTGTGTGCCGCCATTCAATAACAATGCAGAATTGCCAGAGATATCAAAAAACGCACTGAACATATGCCATTTACGTGTTTAACGTATAGTGTATGTTTAAATCTAAAACTTGTTATAACAAAACAAGTCAATGTATGGTAAAACATCTTAAAATCATAATTAATACCATATTGACACTTATGGTCTTAAAGGTGTTTAAGGCAAGTGTTTTAAAAAACTAAACACAACCGTTCACATTGCATTTGAGATGTTTAAGGTTGACGTTTTGTCAATGAATTATTGTATTTGTAAGAAATTACGAACAATTATGCTTTTTTATTGGTTAATTATTTTCAAACCACAATTGTTCTTGTAAATATTTTAGTATTCTGTAACTAATTACTTGTTTACCAAATAATTTTTGACGTGAACAACACAAAGTTGCCAGAGTTATCAAAAAACGGACTGAACATTCTCCATTATCGTGTTTAAGGAAGTGTTTAAATCTTAAACACTTCATTTGAGATGTTTAACAAAACAAGTCAATGTATGGTAAAACATCTCAGAATCGTCGTGTTTAAGCTCTTAAACACGAATGAGGCGTTAAGCACGTGAGTGTGAACATGGTATAAGCTCTTAAACACGAATGAGGCATTAAAAACGTTTAAAAACATAAGTGTGAACATAATATAAAACACCTCAATTGGGATGTTTAACAAAACAAGTCAATGTATGGTAAAACATCTCAAAATCGTAGTGTTTAAGTTCTTAAACACGAATGAGACGTTAAACACGTACGTAAGTGTGAACATAGTGTTAGCCAATGTTTTTCTCCACCTCCCGACAGCACTATTGCTGACTTTCCAAACCATGTAAAAACAACAAAAAAAAAACTATTTCAGCCTAGAACTGATACTCATACTGTTGTTGCCAAAGCAATTTGATATTCAAAATTTTGTTTTACTTCAAACTCAAAACAATAAAAGAATAATAATTTCGTCAAATCAAAGCAAAAGAATTCAAATTCTCAAGTTTACATTTGATACATTGTCAAACATGCAAAAAATATTTTGAAATAAAAATGGATCTGTTAAGTATTTGTGTGTGTGTGTGTGTGTGTGTGTGTGTGTGTGTGTATGTGTATGTACGTGTGTGTGTGTGTGTGTTTAGACTCGTGTATTTGTTTTATTAAAAAAATTTTGTTAATTTTTTATCAGATTTCATGTGATTGCTACACATGTTTGAATACGAAGAGCTTTAATTACTTTTTTTGTAATTTTGTTTTCAGTAGAAGAATTTTGTTACAATTATTGTTGCTGTTGCTGTTGCCGTTTGAATTTGCCTTTTGTTGTAGCCGCTTTTAATGCGACATTAAGTTCAAAGAACTTGTTGGCGATGGTTTTGTATTATTCTTGTACAAAATATTTTAGAGGCCATAAGAAAATATTTTATAATAAAAATGGTTGATTTTTTGACACCACATTGTTCTAATAAGAGAGATAGTTGAGTGGACGATAGTATAGAACTCTCTTAGAAAATATAAAGGACTGTTTAACAGCCCAATATTCTGATAAAACAAATGGTTGAAGGAATGATGGCATAATGTTCTTATAGAAAAGATGATTGACTGGATGTGGGCATACTGTTCTTATAGAAATAAGATTGATTAGGAAGGGTGGTGCGTTTTAGCACCTCCACTTGAAGATCCAGTTGGGTCTATTGTGAAATAGGTAAAACTTTACACATGGCAGGAAAACTAATTTTCTTCAAGTTTTTACAAGAATGTTCACACTTTTAATTCTTGTGTCTGAGCAAAACAAGACAATTTTCAAATAAATACCATTGCAAACAAATAAATACATATATATATAGTTACATATATATATATATATATATATATATATATATATATATATATATATATATATATATATATATATATATATATATATATATATATAGTAGATTTCATTATTTATCTTTTATTTGTTTTCATATGAAAAATAGACTTCTAATCAAGTGTAAAATGAAGCTGAATAATTGCGAATGATACAAGTGAAGTCAGTCAACCAGCCAAGCAACCAACTAACCAGCCATCCAACCAATCGACCAACATTCCACACTTGTTGCCATTTGAATCTTTCTAAGAAAAAAAAAAGCAAACTTCAAATGCAATTATTATTACTTGAAACAAAATTATTATTATTTTTATTGATTATTCAAATTCTCAGGGGTAAAACAAAACTAAAAATAGAAGACAAACAATAAATATAAATAAATAATTATTTTCAAACAACTTTAAGATAAATATTGGCTTTTATTTAAATCTCTTTATCATGCGACAGTACTTTGATTGCATATACCCGTTTGGAGCAAGCGTTGGTAACATAATACCCCTTTTAGACACAAATCCACAAATTTGTGATATGTTCCAGGCTATGAAAAATTATTTCACACGCCTTAAGATGCATAAAAGTTGGTGGCAACATGGTATATCACATCTCAAATTCGATATCGGAGTCACAAACCTTGAATTTTTTGTGGGGGTCTATTCTGTAATTCGAAACAAAATAAAATACTTTCGAATTTGTAAGTTATAAAAATGCAAGCTCGAAAGCATTTTCTTTCATTTCGAATTATAGAGTAGACCTCCAGCTTTCCATTCAAATACAGCATATTGAATTCATTTGAATTTATTTCATTCAATCTGTAATTGCTATTAACTAATTGCGATCGCTCATTTTCCATGGAAAAAATAAGTTTTCGGGTGAAAACGTGCATATTTGAAATTTGATTGAAGCAAAAAATTTATTTTTGGCAAAACACAATACCTAATTCCAAATAAAATCATAAAGTTCCTTCATCTTTTATCGGCAAAATAAGACTAGAATCAAATGTATGACTATTTCCTAGGGAGCTATTTTGTTACTGTTTATGGAGTTTTTGCTTAACTGCTCTCCGTATACATAATTGATTTATCCGGTTACTTACTATAAAAAACATTGAAAGACAATGTTCCACATAATACACATGGATAAATCCGCGTTTAAATGCCTTATGCTTTTAATTGTCTGTAAAATAAAATCCCCTTTTAGAAATAGCGAACAAAAGTGCGCGTTAATTGTTACTTGAAAATAATCGTAATTGTTAAAACTAAATAAAAGGATGTGGCAACACTTAAAAACATGTGTTCTTATTTACTTCTTTCATTGCATATGTACACCATGAATAAAAATAAACAAGATCGCTTGTGACGTAAACCTCTCTCTCTCTCACACACACTATTTCAACAAACACTCATTTGTATTCTATGATGACGTAGATGCGCTGTAGAAAACTCTTTTGTACGGCTAAGTGAGCAATCTTAAAGCGTAAGTTAAGAAGAAATTGAAAAAAATAATAAAATAAGTTAGTTAAAATAAATTAATTTAAAATAAATAAATTTTCACTTTTTCTGCTGACTTTTTGGCGGTATCGAAAATAGTTAGATATTCTCTCACTTTCGATAGATAGAAAGTTTTTTGAGTATCACTCTCGACAAATTTACACGATAAATGTTCGAGATGTATTCGAAATCGATATCAATAACGAAAGTCTTGGTGAACTGGGCATTTCGCATAATAGACCTCAATGCTTAATTAAACGGATTGTTTTTAATTGCGCTAATGGATCAACTAGCACAGTACTTGGTAGAAGATTTTTCCATTTAAATGCATCAAAAACCGCACATTTCTAGATAATCAATTATTTTCTCCAATTTGGTTATGAACCTGTTGCCCCAACTGAAGGTATATTGGCTGTAGAAATACTCCCAAACTTGAAATCGTTTCCTAATTTTGAATTATCGTGTTGACTAAACTACCTCGGATTTTTTTAAGCCAATGAAACAGAGATGCCAACTATTTATAACCCAAAACGCGCTATTTTCCTACGCGCCAAATTAAATTTTAATAAAATTCGATGTACATATGTGCCCTTAATTATGAAAGTGGTCTAAGTCATGTGCATTTCTGCTTCGAAATATCAACTAAATCTTTGAAAAACTTCAATAAATATTTAAACATATGTAATTTAATAAATTGATATAAATCGAGACTAGAACAACTCTAAATTAAAATGCTGCTTAATATAAAAATACTTTTTCATTTATTCAAATTTAATCTACTAAATATCTCGACAAGATCAATATATGACTTAGACCACTTTCATAATCAAGGGCACTTATGTACATATGTATTAGTAAATGCAATTAATTTTTTTAGTAACTCTTTCTCAGATTTTGCAATATTATTTCTTCGAAATTATATCCTAAATATTTAAAATTATTTAATACAGACAGCACCAGAATCGCCTTCGAAATAATCGAAATCCTTAGTTTTTATTTTAATTTTATATGTCAAACTTTGTAACAAGTTATATAAATTGTCAAATGCTTTTTGCACTTCAGCTAGAATAGATGCTTAATAAGTTATATAAATTTTTCTGGGTCACGAGTACAAGTGCATATTTTTAGTTAAGTTGTGAAATTTCAAAATATTTGCATTATAAGTCCTGAATCATTAAATCATCAATTTAAAAAATTATATCAGAATTTTGTATATTAGAAAATTGTTAAATTTATAAAAATAAATAATAATAAAAGAAGATCCAGTTGTGCTACCTATACGTGAGTGAAAGGGAGAGAGAGAGAGAGAGAGAAGAGGATAAGACTTACTGCATCATCTCGTGGGCTCAGTGATGCAACAACCTGTTCTCTTTACCCTTCTGATATCACTCTACGATACACTTGCAACATTCTGAAATTACTATGAAAAGCGATTTTAACCTTCTGATATCATATTTCGATACAATGGCCAGGTTCTGCAAGGCTCTGGAATGGCCATCAAAAACGCTTTTCTCTCGGCGAAATTTGTGCAAGTGTAAAAAAAGTGTTTAATAGCTTTATCTTTCTATTCAGTTATTCAGTATTCAACTACCCAGCATGCATACCTTTATTTATAACAGTACAGCTACCTTTACGAATAACAGTACACCGATGCCTCGATTTACACGATAGATACGTTCCTGAGAAAGTCGTGTAAATCGAAATTTTAAATTTTTGTATGAAAAATCGTGTAAATCGAAAATAAAGGCAGAATCGCGTAAAAATTGATTTTATTAAGAAATTATACAAGTATTTCAACTTAGTTTTTAAAATATCAGAAGCGTTTACTCAAAACAGATAAAAATAAACCTTTATTCATTAAACAAAATAAATGCTATTCATAAAAACAAAATTAAAAATATCAGAAGCGTTACTCAAAACACATAAAAAATCGTATAAATCGAGGTATTTCATAAATCTCTCAATTTACACGAAAACCAAAATAATCGTGTAAAAGTGAAATCGTGTAAAAAAAGTATCGTGTAAACCGATGGATAAGTGAACAGAGCTACCCACGTATTCGATCGCTAAAATTCTGAGCAAATAAAAAACAAAAACAATTTTGGTGATGCCATAAAACGTTAAAGAGATTGCCTGACATAGCAATAGATGTTTGAAAATTGTATTCGTAGCCTTAAATCGGTAAATCGAGATTTAGCTTCAGCGAGTTACATAATACGGAGGGTTAATCTCCGGTATCCCTTTCACCTAAGTTCGTACCATTACCATTTCAATCTGGGTTCAAGTCTGTTTCGAAATCATTTGAAATCAATCGAGTTTCCACCAGCTCTTCGTCACACCATCTACCATCCTATTGCTGTATTTTTTTTTTTTTTTTTTTTTTTTTTTTGAATTTTAGGTTAATAAAATATTTGTCTTACACACAAAACAAAATTAAAAAATCCAACGCTAGCATCAAATCCTTATCGGAATATATGTATATGTAACGATAAAAGTAGGGTAGAACAAACTCGCTTACGTATTATGTATATTTGTTTTATTTAATTCAATTTTTAAGTCAACACAGTTTATAACAAACGTAATATAATTATTAAATATTGAAAAATCTTAAAATAGCACTGGAAGAGATACAAAATAAAAGAAAACAGAAAATAAAGGCAATTCCAAATACGTGAATGAACAAAGAACTACAAATCTGCGTCGAAAAGAGTTACTGACTGCGGTGGGCTCGTACCAGCTGAAATGAAACAATTTGGCTGGTAAATGCTCGCACTCAGTTCGTTCAGACATCATTTTGCTGGATGCTAATTTAGATATCGAAAGTAAATATAAATAAAAATATACTCGTATATATACATTTATATGAACATCTATACAAATTACGTTTATTTGCCAAGTACTTTGGAAATAATTTACGCAAACTATTAAATGGGATTAATAAGAAATACTTAAAACGTATGTATGTTCAATGTAAATTGTACATATATGCAAACGTGAGCGATGCGTTGTTCCCATAATTATTTATTTTTCTTTTAGAGGGTGAATAATAACTAAATAGTTATTAATAAAAATAGGCAATTCAAAGACGTGCAAGGTTAGGTTTCTTTTAAAAGTCAATAAGATTTTTATTATTTCCAAGGCAGAATTTTTTGAACTCAACAGAACAAAGTATGACGACAGAATATAAGTGCCTGATTACAAATAAAGGTCTCGAAGCCATTTTAATCTTAGATTTCTCATGAAAAGAATATATTTTCACATAATGTATTAAAACACTTGAGAGTTTTGAGAAACAGGCGCCTGTTAACGTAATCGTCGAACTAAAAAAATTGGGGAAGTCACAATGAGTATCTTGAAATTTCAATGTGGCAACATCGTGCCATCTTAAAATTCTAAAGGCCGGGGCACAATGAATCCGTCATACGTTAAACTTCGCCTTTTTTAACTGCCATTAACGCAACGACGGAGAAGGTTGCAACAATGAGTACTTTATGGACGGAAGCATTTGAACATCTTCAATAGGTTGATTCTCCATTTTATTTTTTTTTTTTTTTTTTTTTGTTTAATTTTATTTTTGCTACCACAAAACACAAAAAACTTAATCAAAACATACCAAAAAAACCAACCAATATCTGTCAAACTACTCAACGTACGCAAGAAGTTGAAAGTTGAGCAAATTTCGTACTTTGCGTTGACGGACACGTACTGAATGTAACAGACCTCATAAGAAACCATGTATTTCAACTTAGCTGTCAGTTGAAAAAGGCTAAGTTTAACGTATGACGGATTCATTGTGCCCCGGCCTTAATTGTGATCAGGTGACGATATAAAAAACAATTAGCACGTTGGCGGACAGTAGAAAATAGTTGTTGGAAAGTGAAAAGACATTTGCTATAAACCGGAAAAAATAATTTTTTTTTTTGCAATTTGTGATAACGGTTTGCATTTGAATTGAAATCTTACTAAAGCCCCGTTCAGACTATTATACAAGTATTAATACTTTCATCACATTTTACGATACAGAAATCTAAATACATTCGTTGCGACTGTCAAAAAATCTAACGTAAAATCACATATTGTGTTCAGACTATCACACTTCAAATAAAATGTGTAATACAAGTAGAAAACAAAACAGCTGTTCAATGAAAATGTCGGTGCTATTCATTGACTAGCGGCGGCAAAGCGGTTTCATGCAGTCGGGGACGTGCCGACACTTGAAAAAGCTCAGCAGTTAAAAATATTCTATGTAAATAACAGAAAAAAATTTAAGAAAAGATATTACTAAAACGTTAAAAAATTACGTCAACGAAATATACTTCCATACGGTTCACTTATTCAAAATGTTGTGCCGATATACATATGACAAAGCAATACATCAATGACGACACGCTATCGGCGGCGAAACAGCCGACTTGGAAGTTTGGTTTGTGTGAAAATGCAACCCTGATCTAATGAAAAGTATTATCGTTTAGAAAATTTTCTAAAAACGAAAAAGTCTTATGGGATGTCAAAAATTTTATCGTATTATTTGCCACTTTGATGACATTTTGCGTTCAGACTATCACACTTGCACGTATTATTTGAATTTTTGACAAGTATAAATACAAAGTATAATAGTCTGAACGCGGCTTAAATGCTTATATATGAAAGTAAAATGATTTTTAAAGGGTCGTTTAAATTTGATTTCAATGCTTTATAAGGTATTTCGCGTCGGCAATGCAATTTCATCCTCATAACTGAAACAATGAACAACGGCATCTCCCGTCATCTCCTTATATTTGCAAAATTTGCGAAGGCATATGCCAGCTTGTCCGCCAACGTGTTATACTATGTTTAGACGACGAGTTGAATCACATGCTTCGCTCTCTGAATCTTGTTTTTGAATCTCGCCGTTTATACGACGCCTTCGTGCTTCGTGTGCAGCGTGCCAATTTAGTGCTTTTCGCACCAGACTTAGTGCTTTTCAATTCATAACAGTCCGGAATTTTTCAAGTAGATGCTTTTTTTTAAATACCCGAAATTGTTGCTTTTTCACCTTTGACCTTAGTGATTTTAGTGCGTTTAACAAATCCACTAAATATAAATTTGTGATAGTATGGTGGCTTTACAAAAAACAACAAATAAACATTTTCCACTTTTCTGTCTGATTGCCATAAGTAAAGAACGGAATAAGCTACAGTAAACTTCTTGGTACGCTTTTGTAGAAAATTAAACACTCTATAAAAAATTTAAAATTAAACTAAATCTGAAATAAAAATATTTTTAATTTCCATTCCATTCACTTATTACAGCTATGGCTAAAATAAATTGAAAAACTTATAAAATTGTTTTATATTTATCTATTATAACGAAAAACACTTCTTTGGCACTTTTTAAAAGGCCTGTTTGTATTTTGTATGGAACTTGGTAAAATTTTCTGGAATAACATAATATTTCTGTTGTTTTCTTGAAAAATCGTATAAATTTAGGATAAATTTAGTTTGGACTGTAAATAACTTTTGATCCAGCTAGCTTATCAAAAAATTTTATGTAACTTTTTTTATAGAGCGTTTAATTTCACTGTAGGACATTCCTTTCTTTACTTATGACAATCAGCATGAATAAAATCAATTTATATCAAGTAAATCGTATGGGAAATTGAAAAGTGCGATGCGAATCATCTCACCGTTAATATTATGAGCTGATATTTTAACAGGCCTATTTTTTTACCTAAACTAAAGTTTGAAACCTGGTTCTGAGAAAAAAAAAGGAATTCTTTTTTTGAGAACACCCTAATGTACATCCATACATAGTAAATAGTTTTTGTTAATTCATTGACACATACCCTGCAGGAGAAAGAACTGGTGTCCAACTAGTATTTTAGTAGTACAGAAATCACCACCACTAGTTCCCAACTGTAAACCTTCCCATACTATCCTAATGCTCAAATTAGCATTGAGTGTGTTTAGAAAACTACTAGTACCATTGGTACTAGTTTAGGACTAGTTTATTACCAGTTCTTTTGTAAAGAAAAATTCTATAAAATTGGTGGTTTTATTCCTTTTGTTACTCCGTGACAAAGCTAGTTAAAATTTGCAATTATTTATCAAAATTCAGAAATACAAAAGGGTAATTATTATTATTTAATTATGATTACTTTTAGATCAAGCTAAAATTTTAGTAATCATGTGATACCAATTTTCATACAGTGCAAGAGCTCTGTTAAACAGTTAAAATTTATTTTGCAATGTGGTGCCTTGGTACTACTTCATATACTAGTACTCATCAGCACTAGTAATTTTACACAACAACTTTACCCCATTTTGCACTAGTTCTTGCTATTCTAGTAATTATGCTAGTAGCTTTTAGACAATTATCGCCTATTCTCCTGCAGGGTACCTACATATTTATACGCATGTACATATACATAAATACATACAAATTCTTTCGATTTGTATGCTAATTACACGCAGAATTCATTTTCTTTCGATTCTAGTTACAATTACTGGAGTTACAGTAACAAATTGATGGACTCGATATCGTCCAAAATCCCACATTTCCACATAAATTTTAATCAAGTGTTTTGATATTTCGTCTATACGGAATGATTTAATTTAGGCACTTATATAAAAGAGTACAAATAAAATTTTAATTGAAATCTTTATTCTGTAAATAAAATTACTTTGTTTCTGAAGTTTAGTTTTATGGATTATATAAGCTTACGAGTTGTACTTTATTTTTCCAAAATTATTATATCAAATATCCCATTACTTAATTGTTTAATTTGCTTTTGTCTTGAACTTAAATTATTTTCCTACTCATATTCTACTTACACACAAAAAAATTCATAGGCTATATTTCCTAAAATTGTGGTATAATTTTAACTAAGTGAAAGGGTAGAATGGCATTTACAAAGTTTTTTAGATAATTTAACAAAAATTTTGGTTGATTTCTATGTTCGAAAAATCAACTAAAATTTTAGTTAAAACTCCTTGATGACTAGGTAAATTACCTAAGTAGCAAAGTAAATTTATACATATATAATGCGGCAAATTATCATGGATTTGAGTTAAAATAACTATTTATAATTCGATAATTTTTCTAATAATATTCAAAGAATTTTTGCATTTGAGAATAATATATTATTTATTAATTTATATTTATATGCATGTATATACATATATGTACATATACATATATAATCAGTGTTTATGTCTGCTATTGACCTAACCGGCTATTAGACGGTCATACTTGGTATGTGAACATGATGTGATGATATATACTCGTTTAAAAGATCTGATAGTCTTACACAGAGAGAAGCAAAAGGCCGCCCGTGGGCACTTAGTTATTCTCTTATTTACACGTGCATTCGTACAAGCATGCAGTTTACTTTCTTTTATATTATATATATATATATGTATGTATGTGTTGTTGACTTTGGTCTAACAACACAACAGTCTCTCTGATAACACCATGTTCACATAACAAAATAATACCGTCCCATAACCACTGGATCTTGGTCCAACAACATTTAAACATTTATATAGGTTTGATCATAGGTTTGTACCTAAAATGAACGACTGAACGATTTGGCCCCAGCTCTAATAGCCGCTTCTATTTGATTACACAGTGAGCACTCCTACATAACAAAAATGCATAATTTTCTTCTTCTTTTGCATTTGTATACATACAAACACAAACACAGCAAAGATAAAGATAAGACAACGTTTGCCGGGCTTAGCTGGTTTATCTATAATAATTAAAAAATAATAAATTTACACAAATATAAAACTTTAAATTTCATGTTACATACCTTTTTGCTCAAAAATTTTCTTTTGACAAGAAAATAGAAAATAGTTCAATAAAAATAATTTCGAAGAAGATACCTTATTGTAATAGGTATATTAACTTGGATTTTAGGTAAATTGTAATGTACAAATTACCTAACTGCATAGTTAATAAAACCCAAGATTTTTACTTTGATATAAAAAGAGTTACCTATTCAAGCTTAGTTAATATTACCTCTTATATTTTTCGACTCGAAAAATCGAAATATGGCTTTATTGCATTTAGTGCTTTTTTTGAAGGCACAGTGCTTTTTGCTCTGAAAAAGTTGGCATCACTGTTCGTGTGGCATCTTTTTATTTATATTCACACATTCATACATATCATACGCACGCATATGCATACCCAGTGGGAAAAGGTAATGAATAGTAAATCATAAGGTAATGCACATCATGTATAATTTTTCATTTCTGAATTGAATTACATGTACTGTTAACACAGAACATGTCCTAGGAAAGTAATGAATTATTTTAATTGTGTTTGATCAAATTACCCTTTCGTTTCTAAGGGATGCATTGTTTTGATTTGGAAAATAATACTTCATGTAATTAATGCCTACTTTCCAGCTGGGTACATACGTATCATATGCACTTATATACATACATACACATAAGCATAAATACTTACACACATTCGACTCATTTAAAATTTTGTTTTTGAAGGCATCCTTATATTTTCTTCTTATTTTTCCTTTTTTTTTACTATTCATAACTTAATTAAATTTATTTATATTAAACTCACATCTATGTTTTTTTGGTTTGTTTTTATTTGTTCAAACCCATACATACACATATACATACATATTTTGTTTTGATAGCTGGTTCAGCTAAACTGCCGATAAACTGCGATAAAAGTTAGAGAAGATACAAATTTTACGTGCTTCGCAAGTAGATTCATATTGAATCTACTTGATTCGCTCTCATAATTTTATATGGCGAAGCAAGTTGATTCGGTCATGATTGGGGTGTGAAGCATGAATAGAGAGCGAAGCACGTATCGTGTAAACATACTATTTGGGAATTCACAATGAGTACATTAAAATTTTAGTGTGGCAACATTGTGCCATCTTAAAATTTTCATGTGAGGAGACAACAATATAAAACGCAGTATATTGAAGTATTGACATAACAAAATTTTTTAAATTTGCAATTATTGTTGGATAAATTTATCAAAATAACTTTTGTTCTGCAAAATGCCTAAAGACAGCGAAAAATACAAATATTTTTTCATCAACTACAGCTGCACTAAAAGTTTTAACTTGTTTTAATTTAACATTACCATATTGCGATATTAAAAATGACATGCTTTTTATACTTTTGAATTTGCCACCTGGTAATGAAACTTGCCAACCCATATTAAGGTAGAATTAGTAAAATCGTATCATTCTACTGTACAGCTTGCCGTATCGTTCAACTTTGTGCACAAGTTATAGAAAATGTAACAGTTTGCACAGCACATTTTTTTTTGTCTGGCATTAAATGCGGCGTTTTTGACATTCGCTACAGAAAAATCTGTTTTCTGCAGATTCCTACGTCAGCAGTGCTACCACCACATATTTTATAACTAGTAACATGCATTGTATATGGTACGGTTTTTGTCAGCTGACACGCAACATCACGATACGATTTTACTAATTCTACCTTTAGGCAATTAAAACGTAAGACAATATTAAGACATAGTTTAAAACGATGTTGTGAACTCCCTAAATGTGAAAAATTTTTAAATTTTTTTCTAGGATCAATAACTTTTGCACATTTTTCGATTTAATGTTATGCCATTTAATTTTATTTATTCTCAGTTAAAAGATTCCCACGTTATAATTTGATTTTTCCCAAAAAGTTAAAAATGAACTTAGGAAAAAAAATAAATTATCATGAATTGTTTATTAAATGGAATATAAATCAAATAAATTTTTTGAGAAAAAAAAATGAAAATACCGAAACAAATATCGTTTAATATCTTGTTACTGTCATGAATTATTTTTGGTTTGTATTTTTTCTTTAAATGAATTCAGAGCTGAACAATCTTATTGGCTTAATGTAGTTAAAAGTTTTTTTGCTTGAATTATTGTTGTTTTTTTTTTTTTTTTTTTTTTTTTTTTTGTAATGAATTCAGAGCTGGACAATCTTATTGAGTTAATGTAGTTTGAAGTATTCTTGCTTGTGCAAATTTTGCTTTTACTTAAGTTGAGAGAGCAAAACATTTTTAAGAAACGAACAACAAATTGCTCTTTTTTAGTGGAAAATGAAGCAGTTTTTTTTTTTGTAGAAAAGAAAACACCACAAGAGCGATACCCGTTTGATCTTTTTTTACGAAGATGGCTGATCTAAAGACATGTTCAAGAAGTTAAGATGTGGTTTTTAGTCATTAATAAAACTAATATATTTAGACATGGCCGCCAAAACAGCTTAACCGACATATATTTTGAACCTAGTTTTTGTTATGGAAATCGATTATTAACAATAGCAAATGATCGTTTTTGGTCAAAAAAAAATTAAGTTCAAAAATTATGTCGTTTAAGCTATTTTGGCGGTTATGGCACGATATACAAGTGTCACACAAAAGTCAGACAAGTGTACTATCATTTTTGCTAAACTTAGTTTGCAAACCTCAATTATTCACTGTTCGATGCTCGATTTTTAGGGTTTTATTATTTAAAGAAAATATCTGGAGCACTCGTTATTTCTTGCATTACCATACACATCAATTAATGGACGGCTTATTTTCTCTATGGAAACTTTGCTCTTGTTAGCCCACTCCAGCTTCCAAAATAAGAATAATAATCAAAAATCACATACACAAATAAATATTATTAACAATGCCTTATAAAGAAGACCTTTATGACTCAAATATTCACTATTTTTTTTAAGCAAATATTTCTTCTACAATAAAATATGTATTTGATATTTTAGCATTATGGCAAAACGAAACTCCACACAAAACTAAACATAAATAAAGTGACAATTTATAATAATAGTTGGTGTTTTATTAGTTAGACATGCATGTACATACAAATACAAAATTATTAACAGTTTACACTGAAAAAAAGATATGTATTATGAAATATAACAGTAGATGTAAAATCAAATTGAATCAAACTTATTCCAAAGTAAAAAGCACACTGGAAAAGAACGTCAATCTAACGTCGGAAATCTTAAAGAAAATATTGCATTTAAAAAAATGTTAAAAGCAACTTTAAAGCAGACACACAAATGTACAGCTTCAGCTTCCAATGTCGAGAGAATCCAACGAAGGCAAAACAAAATTTTACGGTTAATAACATCGGCTCCATGGTACATCCAAAATTCTATTATACATCGTGATTTAAATATGCCACTAGTGACTGAAGAAATTGCAAAATACGCAGGCAAATATTTAACAAAACTCGAATCACATCCTAATCCGCTTGTTCGTAATATTTTGAGCTTTACTGGACACATCCGCCTAAGAAAGAGGGACACACGGGCCCTTATACCTAACACCTCAGATGGGACTACTTGAAAATACTTTTTTCCCCTTTTTTGATTATCATTACTAATGTATTACTGGTCGGGCCTAATACAATTTTTTTTTATAGATTTAAGATTTGAATACTTATTGTTAGTTCATATATGAAGATACAATAAATAAATACATGCATTAAAAAAAATAAAATAAAATAAATGTACAGTAAAGTCACGGTAATGTGAATGTTTAAAAATCTATGCTGTTCTTGCTTTCAAATTTGTTCACAATTGCAATTGGAAAACTATTTGATGGTAAACTATTTTTAAGGCTATGCTATTTATGTGACGACACTGGAGGTACAACCTGATTTTCGTAAAAAAAAATAATCGACAACTATTACAGTTATAAATTTATTTTAGAGTACGAAAATAAACGAAACAAAGTGTTTGATTTTGTTTTGTTTCGTTTTTTGAAGTGAGACAAAAAAAAACAAAAACAATGAGAAGGATTGCTCAATTTGTTTTTTTTTATGGTTTTTGCACATGAGCAGAAGCGAGAGAACACAGTCGATCTGCTGTAGGCCGGCTAACAGTCGCCGGCGTCCTCAAACAATACAATAATTTAATCTTATGCCGTTAGAAAAGAAAATAATTGGAAATAAATGGAAACGTTTTGAAATATTTGAAGCGAATTTTACATCATCATATAATATAATTGTATTGTATTTTTATTTAACACATTAAGTTTGTTTTATATACCTAAGCAGCATAGCTATAACCGGGTGTCTTAAGACAAATCCCTTCTTTTTTTATAATGTAAATACTTCTGTAATTTCCTTTCTTCGAAAAACTTGCTAATTGCCACTTTACTTATTTTTTTTTTAAATACCTTTGTATACATTTGTTCTATCATTTCAGTCTCACCTCATCGCACAGTTGTTTTATTGAAATTTTCCACAACTTCTTTTGCTTTCATTTTGTACTCTGTTGCTTCAATTGACTGTAACTAACAATGAATAACATTAAAATAAATTAGACTTTTTTCATTTTATTAACAAGTTGGGAATTCCCGAAATTGTAATTAAATTTTTTGTGTTGTTCACTATTTATAGAGTTAGTAAAGAAAATAATTATTCGCAATAGTAGATTGTTCACCATTGTGGAAGTTCAAATTACCGCGAATTCACTGTATTTAAAAAAAATAATAAAAAAAGCAATGTGAGTCCGATCACAGAGGAGATGTGTAAACATCTAGTAATGAAATTTTTTTTTTAAGTTGGAAGTACTTATGCTTTTAGTATCTTTTTTTAAATTAATTAATTAAAAGTATCAAAACTTTCAATATTGTAAATACTTATGAATTTGTTGGTTTTTGTGTGTTTTATTAAACTTATTTGGTTAGTAAATGGGCACACTGCAGTATATGTATACATATGTACTGCATTCAAAATTGCAGTAAGCAGTAAATTTACTGATTACTAAAAAAATTCAGTAAATTTTTACTGCTAATGAAATTTAATTTGCATTATCAGTAAAATCGTAGGGCCGTAATCATAATAAAATTGTAGCAAGTGGCAAAGTTTTTTCATCCAAATTTTGAAACTTTTGTATGAAAAACATTTAGCCACTTGGTAGAATTTCATTATGAATACAGGCATTACTGATTACTGAAAATTCAATGCACCTCATCATAACTATAACAAATCATTTAGGCAATTTATAAAAATTGTAGAAAAAAATTTTAGTAATAAGTAAAAAATTTACTTGTTAAAAATTTTTTATTGTTTTTACTGAAACTTTAGTGGTACTGCAGTGCTCATCTATGGTAAATGCCTTTACTTTTACTTTTTAATTTTTAATTCCTGCTGTTCATCGTTTAGTTGTTGCTGTTCTTGTAGTTGTGTACGCATTGCAATTAAAATAAATTCAGTATAGTGCGACTTTGACTCGCGCACATTCGGTTTTGATAATTTTTTTTGACTTAGCTTTCTTCCTTTTTTAAGTTTTTTCAGTTTAAACGATTGTTTTCAGTTTTATCGCTTTTTTCTCGTTTTGGCGTTTTTTTCTCTTTTTGGGTTTTTTTAATTTTCGCAATTTTTTTCATTTTGGCGATTTTTTCATTTTGGCGATTTTTTTATTTTGGCGATTTTTTTCTGTTTTTTGGGGTTTTTTTCATTTTGGCGATTTTTTTCTGTTTTTGTGGTTTTTAATTTAGGCAATTTTTTCATTTTGGCGATTTTTGCGGTTTTTCGCGATTTATTTTAGCCCTAGAGATTTTTTTTAATTTGGTGCTTTTTTCGTTTTGGCGACTTTTTTATATTTGGCGATATTATATTTTTTGATTTTTTAGTTTTACCGTTTTGAAAATTTCAAGAGTTTTGCTCTTACGGTTTCCAGGATACAGCAACTTGTCAAAATTACAAAGTCAAAATTGCATTAACTGATGGAACACCCATTGATTTAAATTTTTTAAATTTAGTGTTAATTGTTGTAGTCTGTATAAAAATACACTAACTTTTAAAATTTCAAGTGTATGTATATTACATGGGATTTTAAAATTTTTCGTTGCTCGTTTTGGAACACCCTTTAGTTTTTAACTCTCATGTATTTGTTGTTGTAGTGGCCAAATGTCTACATATTTTGTCCAAATTTCAAGTCCGTAGCTCTTACGGTTCATTTTCACCTTTGGTGTACGGAAATATACAGAAAAATAGCCGGCGGTGGCGCACCGTCGGCTTCGAGCTGGCCGACTTGTTTCTCTGCTTGGTATTGGTAACTCATACATAGCTCACACCGATTTGACAATGCAAAGCAAAAAGCAAAGAAATCTCAGCAAAGAAATCAAAGTCAAAAGATTTTTACCCCCTAGCGTATAGATGTTTACACATCAAAAAGAAATAGTAAAGTGGCTATTACATAGCGAACATGTTGGCCGTTCGTGAACTATTTTACTGTTTAGACTTGTGTCCAACAGGTCTTTTTGAACTAGTTTGAGAGCGTTTGAATCAATAGTTGTTTCAAACCCATTTAATTTACATTGATGTTTTTGACCGGACTTGTGTCTAACTGAACGAATTAGTTCAAAAAGAACTGTTGGACACAAGTCTAGTACTGTTGTAGACTATATAATGTAAATCATGTTAGCGACGATCAGAATAAATAAAATTTCAGACACAGAACTCCTCGAAATAGCACATGAATTTATAGCTGAGTATAAAAGAGGAAAAAGAGAAATAAAAATTTTAGTTATTAAATTAAAAAAATATATATAAACGTTTTACCCCCTTATTCAAAAAAATATTGTACTTGAGCTTTAAGGTTCGTAGTAGTTACCAAGCACTTTATGGCTAACATTGCTTTGTTAAGAAATTGTATTCAAAAGACAACTTTAATTATTTTGTGATTTAATAATAAATTCTGGTAACACCACCGTGTTCAACAACCACTTCACAGCTTGTGATGTACAACATCGAATACAATTTCATTCGAGTATTCAAATAATTTTTTATTTTATTAAATACATTTTTATTATCTTGAAGTTAAGCAACCTAATTTAAAAAATATAAGCTTCTGACATGAAAGCAAAACAGATGAACATTTTTATGAAGTAGAAGTAAAAAATATGATGAACATAGAAAAATTATCTCAATTGTTTTATTCGAACGAAATGGGTATTTGAAAATCCAGTTTTTTTTCGATTTGTTTTGTTTGAATGTACATCACTAAAACATTTTTGTATAATTGTATTTATTTTAATATTTTTTTATGGATTTTGCTATGTATTTCGAATCAGTTGGATAATTTAGTGATGTTTTCCATCACATGACGAAAATAATAAATTTAAAATAAGAGCTAGCTTCATTTTCAGATGTAACATGAATCAATATGTGCTATATTAACAAAAATATTTGAGGTACAAAGTACACATTTTGGAAATATCAACTTAAAGTAGCCTTAATAAATGTACTTAGGAGCCTATTTTACAATTTTGATATAATAATTATTTTTTTTTTTAATACAACTTTACTGAACATTGCTTTTCAAAGCTTTGTTAAGTTTTTTTGAATACGACCCCTAGTTATTTAATTTCGAATTCACTGTATTTAAAATAAAATGCAGTCAGACTGGGGTCAAGTGTCTCTATGTCAACACTAAAACGCTAGTAGTAGTTACAATGTCTTCAATTTCTCTTCTATTCGTCAGTATAAAAGAAATAGAGAAAACAGATGTGGTGTATTTCTGGTGGATTTTGCAACAACTTGTCAATAAACATAAATTTGTATGTACGTAAGGTATAGAAATGTACCAGTAAATTTCTGGTTGGTATGTCTCTATGTTTCCATAAGAACTATGGATTCACTACCTAGTCAATTGTTTTAGTGTTACTAGTACATGCTAAATGTCTATAGCATAAAGTATTGTGGGCGTGTGCCAAACGGTAGAAAAGTACTATGGTGAAAAAATATTTGCCTGTGGGGAAAAAATTTCATTTTTCTGCTGTGCCAAATGATATCTTTTTTGACAATGCAAAATTTTGACAAATTCGCTTTAACATAGAAAGAAGCTGATGAAAAATTGCTGCGGCGGCAAAGCAAAAAATTTGAGTACAAGCCGCCGACTACCATCAATTTTTTTAAAAGAAAATTTTTATATAAAACAATATTCTTGTAGCAAAAAATTATATAATATTATATAAATGATGCAAAATTTTTCACAAATTAAAAAAGACAATGCATTTTTCACAGTCTAACTACATTTAAGAGACGTAAGAATGTATGTAAAAGCCGACGGCTCGAAGCGACGGCGGTGGTTTTGCCTTTTATGATACTATGCTTCTTATTTGCTAATTGTCAAAAATTTATATGTTGTGTCAAAAATTCTACTAGCCCTCAGGGCTAGTGAAATTTTATTCACCTCAGAAGTGTCAAAAATTTACTTACAGTAGTACTTTGCTACCGTTTGGCACAGGCCCTGTATGGGGAATAATTGTAGAGTAGTACTGCTGACAAAGTCAAAAGCGACTTAGTACATTTTCACTAGTCGCAATTTCTGCAGGGAGTAAAGTGACTATTACATAGCGAACATGTTGCCGAGCATGTTGGCTGTTCGTGAACTATTGAACTGTTGTAGACTATACAGTATAGATCATATTAGCGAACATCAGAATAAATAAAATTTCAGACACAGAACTCCTCGAAATAACACATGAATTTGTAGCTGAGTATAAAAGAGGAAAAAGAGAAATAAAAATTTTAGTTATTAAATTTCGATCTTTTTGATGTTATACAGTGTTATTTTATTATTGAAATAAAATATCTACTTTATTATAGTAGAATTTCGACAAGTGTATGAAAAATTAAACTGACTCCTTCTCTTGGTGGCATTAGAAATAATGTCGTGCTATCTGGCAACAACAATATCACAACAAAACAGAAAACAAAAGTACATAGTTTTTGTACAAGTATGTATTTGACTGCTCGTTTGTGTGTTCGATGTTGCACGTACTAGTTACTAGTCGTAGATGCATGATGATGCAGCTCGTCTGCATACAATAAATGGATAAATCATCATAACGATTAGTTTTATATTTAAAACCATTGTAAGATGGCACATTTATGTATGTGCGTGTGTGTGTGTGTTTTTATAGATGTTGCACTCGGGCATTTACAATATTTTTCAGTTTGTTGCAAATTTACGGAGTTGTTTGAATGTCTGTTAAACAATTGCTTCTCTTTGTTAGTGCAGTGCCACCACAGAGCATTCGTTAGGAAGATTTGACACGTATTGTTTGGGTTTTGGAACTTCTCTTATTACATGCTTAAATAAAAGGCCAAATGCTTCAACTTATTTTTTTTTTTTTTTTTTTTTTTTTTTTTGTCAAATGCATCTTCATTTGCAGATCTGTAAAGGAAGTGATATTTTGGTTGTTACTTGTTGCATTTAACTTTAATTGAGGATATTGGCTTTTATGTGCACGAGTAGCAGTAAGGGAATAGAGTTGTGTCCAAAAGCTCTTTTGTACAAAAAATGAGCTGTTGAACACAAGTCCGGTCAAAAACTTAAATTTAAATTAAATGGGCTTGAAATGAAACAACTTTTGATTCGAACGCCAAGGAACTAGTTCAAAAAGAGCAGCTGTTGGACACATGTCTACTAAAATTAAAGTTCAATCAGACGTGCCGTAACCATAACCATAGAAAACAGCTGTTCGAACCAACTTATGGGCAACACTGTATTTAAATATAAGTAGGTGAATTGCTATAACGCCATAGCCATTGCCATAAAAAAACTGAATTTTGGATTTGTTATGGCTATGGCATTATGGCCATGGCACGTGTAATTTAAGCTTTAAAGCACTTCTTTGCAAATCTTTAGACTTTAATGGCCTGTTTCACAATAACAAAAGAAAACTGAAACGAAATATTCGACTGAAAATTTATATTGAAAACAACAATAAAATATGATAATTTGTTTTTGTTTTCAATATAAATTGTAAGTCGAAAGTTTCGTTTCGTTATTGTGAAACAGGCCATAAAACTAGCGAATTGTTTTCGTTCTTTTACATATCCAACTTTTTACATAATTTCAGCTTAAACATCGCAGCAGTGTGAATTATCACGAATTCAATAATTTTCAATTGATATTAATCCTTAAGTTTGCAGATTTGTTTTCATCATCAGCTTCGTTTCGTTGTCTTCTTCATTCAAATTCAAATAAAATAAAGAAAAAACTTTTAGTTTTAGGCACAAGAAAAAATATCTTCTTCACTTTTAAATGATCATATTAAATTTAAATAAATTTTGTTATACTGACTGTGTGGGAGGGAAGTCGTTTTCTGTACGTAAAAAATTTAAAAAAAAATGCAATTATTTTATTATTGTTGTTGTTTTGTATGTTTTATTATTTGTAATAAAAAAATATTAACAAATAATTTACAAATTTTCATTGACAAAAAAAAAGTTGCATCTTCTTCACAAGTCGTTCAAAGGAAAATAATGATAAATTAAATTAAACAGACAAATTTTATACATAATAAAGGGTCCGCCAGATAACTTTTTTTTTTGAAAATGCTATTAAAAAACTACTGAAGCTTCGGCTGTGTGGCACCTAGCGCCGTCCTGTTGAAACCAAATGTTGCCAATATCCTCCTTCAATTTTTGTGAACAAAAATTCGTTCAAAATGACCCGATAACGATCGCCATTGACTGTAACGGCCACTCCTTGCTCATTTTCGAAAAAAAATGGCCCAATTATGCCTCTGGACCAAAATCCGCACCACACAGTAACTCGTTTTGGGTGCGTCGGCTTTTCAGTGTATGCGTGCTGTCTGTCAAATCAGACATGAGCTAATTGTTACGATTCACGAAATAAGCACTAGTTGAAAAAAACGTTAGATGGCGGACCCTTTATGACATGTATACAGTGGCTCACAATGAAAGTGTATATACATATTTATGTATTTTTCTTAGTAAGAAACAAACAAAGTAATAATTTGAATAAAAATACATATATTAAGAAATGTGGCATTTTCTATACAAAATTAATTTCTCTTTAAAATATCTATAATTAAAAACTAGTGAGGGTGCTACATTCAGCTGTGCTGAATCTTATATACCCTTCACCGACATACGTGCGGCCTATATAATTACTTATATACATAAATACATACAAAAATATTTTTTAAATTTTGATGCTTTTGTAGTTTTGGAACTTTTTTCCCGTTTTAACTATTTTTCGGTTTTTGGCGTTTTTTTTCATTTTGGCGATTTTTTTAATTCTTGCGATTTTTTTCCATTTAGGCGATTTTTTTAGTTTTGGCGCCTTTCCACGTTTTGGCGATTTTTTCGGTTTTTGGGGTTTTTTATTTTGGCGATTTTTTTTCATTTTGGCGATTTATTTTGGTATTAGATTTCTTTAATTTGGTGCTTTTTTCGTTTTGGTGTTTTTTTTTTGGTTTTTTGCGATCTATTTTTTTTTTGGTTTGGCGATTTTATAATTTTGGAATTTTTTGTTTACCGTTTTTTTCAAGAGTTTGCGACTTACGGTTTCCAAGATACAGCAAGTTGTCAAAATTGCATTAAATGATGGAACACCCTTTAATTTAATTTTTTTTTTTAAATTTTAGTGTTAATTGTTGTAGTCGGTATAAAAATACACTAATTTTACAAATTTCAAGTGTCAATATATGAACATACAATTGTATGTATATTACATGGGATTTTAAATTTTTTCGTTGCTCGTTTTGGAACACCCTTTAATTTTTAACTCACATTTATTTGTTGTTTTTTTTTTTTTTTTTTTTTTTTTGTTGTAGCGGACAAAGTTCTACATACTTTGTCCGAATTTCCGTCCGTAGCTCTTACAGTTCCTGAGAAAATAACCTGTGACGGACAGACGGACAGCGTAGCGAAAACATTAGGGTTCCTTTTCACCTTTTGTCTACGGAAAAAGGGAATAATTTTTTTATTTTATTTATTTACTTTAAATACCAAAAAAAAAAGGTTTAATTTTCCAACCCTGAAACCATATTTTTGATTTTTCTGATTTTCAATATTAATTTAATTCTTTTCAAAATACAAAATATGTTTAATTAAAAAAGAAAAAAATAAGGAAATAAGAAAGAAAATTAGTTTTCATTAGTTAATTATATTTATAACCCAAAAAGTCTTAAATTTCCAGCTCTGGAGCTTTGTTTTTTGTTTTTGTCCTTTTTACTACTTTTATATTTCTTTCCTTAATATAATATACATACATATATTTGAACAAGTTGCTTTAATATACCAAAAAATTGCACATTTTCCAACCCTGAAATCGTCCTTTTAGAATTTGTTTATATTTTTATTACCAATTCAATTCTCACTGAAATATAAAATAGGTTTAAATAAAAATAAATAAAAATTAAAAACTAGTGTTAGCGGGTTACTTTTTTATACCAAAGAAAGTTTAAAATTTCCAGCTCTGAAAGCGCTCTTTTATATTTTGCTGATTTTCAATAGCAATCTATTTTGGACCATTTTTCACGTACAGACAGACGGGCATCGTTTATTCGTCTTCGCTACAGAGAAACAAGCCGATCGGCTCAAAGCCGGCTCAATAGACGCCACCGACTTTGAATATAACTCGAAGCCGCCGCCGATTAATGCGGGTAGCTTTCGCCGTCTAGCGTGAAATTGGCTAAATATTTCTAGATGAAATGTAAAGAATCAATTACACTTTTTAATGTTGAATTTTTTTATTACAAACTTTTTTTAAAGAGAAGTAACACTCAGCAATGAATGCGAACTACTATTGCAAGGTGTTGCCTTCTTTGGGAAAGGGACAGTGATAGAGAAGACAAGGAGTGAAGGAAGAGGCAGAGAAAAGCTTAATTCTTTTACAACTCTGCTGTTTTGCACGTTTTTAATAATGCAGTGTTGCAATGCCTCTGGTGTTAAATGAGGCCTGTTAATTTTTTTCAAGCTATGGTTAGTAGCCATTTTATCGGATATTTTACTTTGCCGATGATTTCGCTATACAACGAAGGAGGGCGCTCTGATGTTACATTAGGATTAGTATCTACTGAAGTCGTTATAGTTCAGTGACCAGTGACTATGCCTTCATCACTTGAACTTTCCTGAAACAACTGATATAGAGGGACACTAATTCACATCAGAAAAATGCGTGAGGTTATTATTTAATGACTGTTGGAAGCAGGGCTTGAACCCAGTAGCTTCGGTTTTGTAGTCAACGCGCTAACTACTTCAGCCAACGCCACCCTCAAGCTTATAATATGTTTTATTTTTAGGCTGTTTTAACACATTTTTATATAATATTTTTCAAACAAAAATTTTTCTGTGTACAAAATACAATAAAACAAAATATACAGAAAAAAAATGTTGACATCGCTTCGTTTTCTAATTTCATATATGTATGTATATAGTATAAATATCCTTTCGACCTTATCTTGTTATGTACTAGGGACCTGCGTAAACAGTCTTGGAATGTAAAAACGTCATGATTTTTAAATGTATTCACGTCGCATGTATTATACTAAACCAGTAATTAATGCTGTCGTACTATAAGCCAAGCACGATGGATGTATTGGTGTATTTGTATATCAGTTGTAACAAGCGATGTCGCAAGACAGCTTGTTTGTAACAAACACTCAAAAGAAGTACTGTTCATTAGTGTATGCTTGTTTTGTTTGAGTGTGTGTGTGTGTGTAATATGTAGATGGTAAGCTATTATGTGGTTAACCGCATGCAACTAATGTTAATGCATGTGTGTGCCTTTGCATGTGCGCAGAAAAATAAAAGATCATACACACATACATGCATGACGTTTGTAAACGCGCTCATGCGTAGAAAGAAGCAAGTATCACAAATTCTTCCGTCACGAAGTGTTTTCTTCTTTACTCTTATACCTACAATACTCAAACAAATTTCTTGCAAACAATGTTGTTAACGTTTGTTTTGTAAGATTTCGCTGTAGTAAAGCATTTGAAAAATCCCTCATGTTTTGAAAGTTCTTATAAGATGTCTTGTGCAGGAGACTATTATGTACAATACAAAACCAACGACTGTCAGCCAGCTCCAGCCGGCTATGAGCCGACACCGATCATTGTTTCGCTATTCCGCCGCCACCGACCTTTTAAGATGGTTTGTTTCTCTGCTTTGCTATTCATAAGGACCCAGGATGTATATACTTTATGGGTCGCATATGAATATAGTTTCTTATTATGAGAAACGTTAGATTTTCGTCTGTAGTCGAAAGAACTGATCGAATGATATTTCATTTGGTATTATGACTAGCATTCGACAAATAATTTCGTTAGTGTGATTATCACTCAAAGTAATTTTTAAAATTTGCAACAAGCTTACATAAAAATATAAAACATTCGTTTATAATAACTTTTTATTCTAACATACTTCAGCGAAAACTTAATTCTGTTCGATAGAAAATTTGTTGCTCAACGATATTTCCGATGCTCATAATATGTTCGATAGCCAGCGAAGATCGAAAATGGACTGCAACGCATAATAAGGGCCATTGTGGAATGAGACGGAATGACAAATCTATATGCACCCTTTACCATTTTTGGTGAAGGGTATAAAAATATAAAAAATAAGAAGAATTTTAGGAATTTAACAAGCGAATTCCATTACTATAGAATTTTGTAAAATGATCTCTCTTCGATTACCTATGAAGAAAATTGTCGATGTGATTCTGTTAGTATATGTGAAAATAATTTGTTTCTTAAAAAATATCACCTGTAATTTGGCTTCCTGAACTTCACTCCAATTAAATCAAACAAAGAAACATAAATTACGAACTTCGTTAATTGTTCTGCCGAGTTTTTATTCCTTGTTATGAGAAAAATTGCACTTTTTCAAACATTTGAAACTATTATGAATAGTAAGTAAATACATGGGCATAGAACAATCATTCTGAAGGGGTACATTGCTCCTCTAAGAATTGCTGTTGCCCCCTAGAATCATTAAAAATTGCATGTAATTATCTATTTTAATATTACTCATGAAAATCACCAGTGATAATGCCCGCCCAGGAAAAAAATTTCTAGCTACGCCAATGAGTAAATAATACGAATAAATTAACAAAACAATAACAATTTTTAATATTTTATACTCGTGTGTACTGAGCGTACATATAAATTCATATTTAACAAATGTATGTACAAATGTATTTTGTTTCTTCAATGAAATCAAAACGTCATTATAATTGTTACCAGCACAAATTATCGTATTTTTAAGTATTTAATTTATTTTAATATTTTAATGTTATTGTACATACATATGTACATATGAATTTATAAATAATATGGCGCTAAGCTTTACTTTATTTCGCTTTTGATGGCACAATAATCAACAATAAACGTTTTATAACGATAGTGATTGCAAACCCTCAAACTAACGAACAAACGACAAACATGTATTTACATATTGTCCAGGCAGTGTGTGCACTCTCATGCTGTTAAATTTTTATATGAATGCAATTAAATATAATCAATCAAAGCGTTCAGTATTTAGCTAAAGCACCCAGTAGGAAATTGTGATTGAGAATATATATGTATTCGTTTAAACAGTGAAGAATTAATTATGTATATGTGCTTAAGGGTCAATTTTATATTTGTTAACACTCAAATTTTAGGTATAGAGTAAGTGCTTTGAGCAGTTTTATGCAAAATCATCCTGTGAGTAACAGTTTTGTGGAACATTTTAACCTTGCAAATATTCTCCGATTTTGAGTTTTGCTCTTTTCTTAACAGATTAAAATGTTATATAAAAAAATAATTTTCATCGGCTCACTGAAATAAATTCATAAGTAAGAAAGTAAATTTGCCTTATTTCTCAACTAATTGAAATATAATTACATAACTGCACCACACTGCATTAGTAATAAAACCATATAGACTTATTCAATAATTAATTAAGTAATAATGTCATTTTGGCTTATTACTTATGACTCTATCGCAGTGAGCCGACGAAAATTGTTACATTTTGCCAATCGTGTGACCCCAGCTTAAGGTTTTTAAGCCCAAAATTTAACTTTAACACTAGATACTCATACAAGTCAAAACTTAATATAAGTTAGTCTTTTTATGCAATATATAATTTTTGTTTTGTTACCAGTGCTTAAGTTAAATTTCAGCTTATCTGTATTTAGAGACTTTTAGCTGAATTTTATAATGAAATAATTTGTGGAACATTTTAACCTGTTTCCTCCACATCGAAACTTACTTTTTTGCCCTTTCTCGAAAAAACAAAAGGGCCCTAAATACTTAAATTTTGGCCAAATTAAAATATCTGTTCGATATTCCCTACACTCCTATGTTATTGACAAGAAATACCTGCATACATGTAGGGATTTTCCTCTACTACTGGCAGCACTGTTTTCTGTTATAAACAGCTGTTGTCATATTGAATAAAAAAATTAAATTAAATAATAAAAAATAAATGAAATAAAATGAATAAAGAAGAATTAAAAAAACTCCATCTCTAGATCATTCGTCCACAAACAGCAAAAATCGTGTTTCAAAAAAACATGGAAACAATCAATGTGTGAATTATATGTTTCTCTCCTACACATTATAATTAAATAAAAAGTAATATTCGGATGTACCGAATCTTATATCCCTTCGCCGACGCACGTATTGAGTATTTGTACAAATACATAGGTACATATATATATATATATATATATATATATATATATATATATATATATATATATATATGTATATAAGTTTTGTGAAAAAAATGGATCATGTATTCTTGGCTTTTGTGCAATTTATAGTGAGTGACCTACGGTATTTTTCGACAAAAGAATTTAATTCACAGATTGTATTTCCTAAAATAAGCCTAGTATTGTACCTCCATACCAACTAAGTTAACTTATTTCATATTTCCTGGCATATTATAAAACTTAATACTACAAAACTGTTAAGTGTTTCAATTCAATTCCTACTGCCAATATTGCACGTTCAAATATATCGCAATATTATGTAAACTATTTATTCCCAATGAATTTTTGGGTATTGTTCAGCAGAAAGGAATAGTTTCTGGAAAATATAATATGTTTTTTAATTAATTTTCTAGTTATGACTGTTCTTTAGCGATAAATTTTATCACTAAAAATTATTAAGAAATCTTTGCAAGCTGTCACCGTATGACCAACGATTTGAAACAAAATTATGCTCAGAGCACAATTTTGATAAAAAAAAATTAAAATTTTCCAACCCTGGAACGATTTTTCTGACTTAAATACTAATTCATTTTGTTGTAAAATATAAAATATGTTTATTAAAAAAAACAAGAATTATTTTTATGTAGTTACTTATGTATATATACCAAAAAACAGCTATGGAGCTGTTTTATATTTTTGAATTTTTTTTTTTAACAAATGCTTTCCTTGTTAAAGATAAAGTATATTTAATTTATAAAGAAAAAAAAAATAATTTGACCGAGTTACTATTATATAAAAAAAAGTTCAAATTTTCCAACCCTGGAATCCTGCTTTTTAGGGTTCCGTACACCAAAGGTGAAAAGGAACCCTATTGTTTTCGCTACGCTGTCCGTCTGTACGTCACACGGTATTTTCTCAGGAACCGTAAGAGCTACGGACCTGAAATTCGGCCGCTACAACAACAAATACATGAGAATTAAAAATTAAAGGGTGTTCCAAAACGAGCAATGAAATATGTTAAAATCCCATGTAATATACATACAATTGTATGAACATATGTATATTGAAACTTGAAATTTGTAAAATTAGTGTATTTTTATACAACTAACACTAAAATTTAAAAAAATTTAAATCAGTTAAAGCAATTTTGACTATGTAATTTTGACAATTTGCTATATCTTGGAAACCGTAAGAGGCAAAAACTTGAAATTTTCAAAAACGGTAAAACTAAAAAAACGCAAAATTATAAAATCGCCAAACCAAAAAAAAAATCGTCAAAAATTAAAAAAATCGCCAAAACAAAAAAAATCGCCAAAATTAAAAAAAAATTCTAACACTAAAATAAATCGCCAAATTCGAAAAAATCGCCAAAATGAAAAAAACGCCAAAATGAAAAAAACGCAAAAAATTGAAAAAAATCGCCAAAACGCGAAAATGTCGCCAAAACTAAAAAAAAATTTAAATAAACAAAAAATCGCAAATATTAAAAAAAAATCGCCAAAAATAAAAAAAAAACGCCAAAAAATCGAAAAAATCGCCAAAACAAGAAAATAAAGTGTCTAAACTAAAAAAGAGCCAAAACTTAACAAAATCGCCAAAACCGAAAAAAACGCAAAAAACGACAAAACAAAAAATCCGAAAAGACCCCAAAAACGAAAAAATGCCGAAACTATATATTATATAGGATGAAGTTTGTATTAAATTACATATCTAGTGTTCGTACGGAACCCTATGTGCGCGAGTCATAGTCGTTTTCGTTTTGTTATATGAATCTATTTATTTCAAAAAAATATATAAACTATGTATTCTGTGTTTTTTGACCTTGTTTTATTTATTTATTTTTTTTTTTTTTTTGTATTTAATTTAATATTTAAGCACAAGGTATTTTTTATATATATAACAATAAACAATTATATTTTTATTTATTTATTATTTGTATTTTTAATAATAAAAAAAAATATTTTACTTAATAAGTAAAATATTAATTTGGGACTATTATTGCGTTTAAAAATTTTAAACTTAAATTTTAACAATTCCCATAAAGAAACAACCAGTTATTAAATTGACTGCACCTGATCAAAACAATACTTGTGTGGCAACACTCTATACTTAAATAACTGTTGTTGTTATTAATTACATTTATTTTCTTTTTACATACTCTTACAAATACAATTTGAAGCTGAAAAAAGTCAGCCAATGTATTAATGGTAAAGTTAGAAAATAAAAAAACATGTTGATTATTGAGTTCTTGCTTCAACTTTTTTATTTGTTGTTGAGCTTCTCATTTGTTTAAATGAAAGTTTATAACATAATAACTCTAGTTGTTCTAAGAAACTTTGGGCAAAGGTTCCCTAATGATCTGCATTAGCAACAGTGAAATGCGCATAGGATCCAGCTAAACCCCTCAATCAATATCAATGTATTTTTAACAATAAAAAAAATATTTTACTTAATAAGTAAAATATTAATTTGGGATTATTAGTGCGTTTAAAAATTTTAAACTTAAATTATATTTTTATTTCTTTCAATATTTCGCTACTCCTGTGTAGCACAAACATTTACATTTAAATTTTTATATTAATTACTGTTTGTTTGGAAATTATCTCAAAAAATTTTATATGACAAATGTTTTTCAAATTGTTATTTAAAAATATTAAATACACACAAATAATTATATCCTGAAGATGATACTACACAAAGGAGTAGCGAAATATTAAAAGAAATAAAAGTATAATTGTTTATTGTTATTTATATAAAAAAAGACCTGGTGCTTAAATGTTAAATTAAATACAAAAATAAATATAAAATATGTTTAATTTATAGAGTAAATTAAATAATTATTTTAGTAAGTTGCTTTTATATACCAAAAAAAAAATATTAAATTTTTCAACCCTGGAAACGTTTTTTTATATTCTTTTATTTTAAATACCAATTTAATTCTTACTGAAATATAAAATGTGTTTATTTAACAACAAAAAAAATTTGTTATTTCACATGGAAAAATAAAGTTTACATTTTCCAGCTCTGAAACCATCTTCTCGATTTGGCTGACTTTCAATACCTTGGACTATTTCTGACACACCAGTCCAAGAAGTCTCTAGCCTTTCTGGGAGCTTCAGAAAACCAGTTTCACGTAAAGACGTACGAACGGATAGACGGACATACGCTTATTCGTCTTCCATATTCATAAGGACTCATAATATAGTATATACTTTTTGGTTCGCATATGAATATTGTGGAAATTACACACGAAATGACAAAAATATATATATTCTCTATAATTTTTGGTGAAGGGTATAAAAATAGTAAACAAGCCAACACAACTAGAATCCAAGTGGTCTAGTTTTGATCTTTATTCTGGCAACGTTTTTTTTAATGCAAATATTTTTTTTTTTTTTTTTTCAAAAACCACCGGTTGTTGTTTTGCAAATCTGAAATATTTTGTGGTGGCAAATATTCAAATTTTTCAATCACGATGGCGTATCTTTTTATTTTATATAGTTTTATTATAGTTGAAAATCATGTCCCTAATACTTTTTAATTATATTAATTTATTTGTTAAAAACTTTCAGTACACAACACCTGCAAACACACATATTCTATTCCTGGAAGATTGATGACTTTTTTTAGATCTCACTCACCAACGCAAAATATAACTTATTTTCCCACTTTTTCAGTTTTTTTTATAAAACTATAGCCGATTATTTATTTTGAATAGCTGCCAAGCACAAAATAAATGGCACTGCCTCTCAAAACTTGACACATGTTGCTTCGTAATTGGCTGACACAATAATGTCAAAGAGTCAAAGACTTATTGATCCATCCTCGCACAAAATAAGCAACATAAGTCAACGTTTGGCATTGGAACATTTGCTAGCAGAAATTTCTATTATTTTTTTTTTTATTAAAAAAAACTATGCAAGTTCCTTGCCATGAAAGATCCACAAAAATATGATCCCTATTAAATAATATTGTTAAAAACAGGTGGGCGTGTTGTGCTGTTTCCGAATAAAATTAATAATATTTTATTTAAAGAAATCTTGCAAGATAAATAAATTTCCTATTAAAATTTTTCTATTTCCATTTCAAAAAAAAAATAGTTTCCCCTTAAATTATTATTTTTTTTATTAAGACAACATTTATTGATTAAACAATTGCCCCACTATATTCCGCATACTTTGTTGTATTTGCTTTTGCTGCTCGTAAAATAACTTTATTGCTTTTCAATTACTTTCATTATAAATCTATAAAATGCATTTGCTGAGATCAATAACAATTCAAATTAAATATCAATTGCAACAACTCTGCCTCTGATAAATAGCAATTTTCGCTTATTTTGTATTTTTATTGTTATTATTATTTTCATTATTATTTGATTACAATTCAATAAATATCATTGCTTTAATTATTTGCTGGAAGGGGCCTTATAATATGTATTTAATTGATCATTTTCCACCTAACACAAATTGTTTTAAAAAAAGCAGAAACAAATATTTTCATTTTTTTTAAGAAAATATTATTTTGAATAAGAAAAAAATAAATGTGTGTATTTCTTAAATGTTTAAATTTATACACAAGATAATAATGATGATGCTAATGATCGTCATCCATCCCATGATCGTGAAATTTGAAAATGTTTAAAATTTTCTTTTGAACTTTTTAAATAAATGGATTCTTTTAATAGTTCTGATGCGTAAATTGATAGAAAATATGTTTATTTAATGATTTGGAAAAGTGGCAATTAAAGAAAATTATGTTGTTATCGATAAGAACTAATGCTATGAATATTTATGTATTTTATAAATCAAATACATACATACATACATATATGCTATTAAATAGCTGAGAGTCAGTCTTTTGTGATTCTAAACATGTGTTACGAGAATAATAGTCATTTGTTCTAGCAAAAATAAAAATTATCGAATCAATCAGGAGTCGTCGTATGATAAAAAACACAAAGCTAAAAAGAAAAACACGAAAACATCCATCAACTATGTTTGCACATTTTTTTAACTACACAGCACAACAAACAAGCTACAGTCACACGCATGAGTATAAAAATACTCTGACTATTAATTGGCTACACATGAGTATATACAGGCCTATTTTATTTACGCACACACACGAAGCATGTCTGCAAACAGCCAAAGACAAATCCACACATTTTCTATTTCACATCCACAAATGTATGTACATATATAAGGGATTAGTTTTTAAGAGCTTTCGGATTTGATTTAAAAAACACGTAAAATTTTTTAAAAAATATATGAAATCATTACTTGAGTAGGTAGAAAATTCTATATAATTCAATTTTTACAGATGAATTCATGTAAATGTTGAGCGCGGCTACGCCTGAAAAGATTCATAAACTGGGTTCAATTTTGGCATACTCTCTTCAAAATATCGGACGGTATCTCACGAAAAAAGTCTTCAATATTGTCTTCCAGTGCGTCAATCAGAGTAACAAGCCGTCTTAAAAAGTCGACGGCGGCAACTAGGAAATAATAGTCGGTGGCGACTCATAAGCCAGCTTGAGCCGGCTGAGATTGATAGCCGCTTTTTATGAGTTTTTTAAACACATTTCTATAAAAAAAGCAATTTTAGTCCGATCACAGGGGAGATGTGTAAACATCTAGTAATAAAAAATTTGTTTTAAGTTGGAAGTACTTTTTCTTTTAGTATATTTTTATTAACTAATCAGTTAAAAGTATCAAAACTTATAATGTTGTAAATACATAGGAATTTGCTTGTTTTTGTTTGTTTTATTTAACTTATTTGGTTAGTAGGTAAATGGGCACACTGCAGTATATATGTATGTACTGCATTAAAAATTGCAGTAAATTTACTGATTACTGAAAAAATTCAGTAAATTTTTACTGATAATGAAATTTAATTTGCACTATCACTAAAATCGTAGGGCCGTATTCATTATAAAATTGTAGCAAGTGACAAAGTTTTTTTCATTCAAATTTTTTAATTTTTGTATGAATAAAATTTTCATTACTAGATGTTTACAAATCTCCTCTGTGATCGGACTCACATTGCTTTTTTTTCATTTTGGCGTTTTTTGTTTTGTTTTTGGGTTTTTTTATTTAGGCGATTTTTTTTCATTTTGGCGATTATTTTTCTGTTTTTGGATTTTTTTTTCACTTTGGCGATTTTTTTCATTTTGACGATTTTTGACGGTTTTTCGCGATTTATTTTAGTCCTAGAATTTTTTTTAATTTGGTGCTTTTTTCGGTTTTGGAGATTTTTTTGGCGATTTTTTTTTAGATTTGGCGATTTTATAATTTTTTGATTTTTTACTTTTACCGTTTTTGAAAATTTTAAGAGTTTTGCTCTTACGGTTTCCAAGATACAGCAAGTTGTCAAAGTTACAAAGTAAAAATTGCATTAACTGATGGAACACCCTTTAATTTAAATTTTTTAAATTTACTGTTAATTGTTGTAGTCTGTATAAAAATACACTAACTTTACAAAATTCAAGTGTATGTATATTACATGGGATTTTAAAATTTTTCGTTGCTCGTTTTGGAACACCCTTTAATATTTAACTCTCATATATTTGCTGTTGTAGCGGCCAAATGCCTACACACTGTGTCCGAATTTCAGGTCCGTAGCTCTTACGGTTCTCGAGGAAATACCCTGTAACAGAGGAACGGACAGCATAGCGAAAACAATAGGGTTCATTTTCACCTTTGGTGTACGGAACCCTAATAAAGCAATTATTATTTTCACCTTTGGTGTACGAAACCCTAATAAAGCAATTATTATTTTCACCTTTGGTGTACGGAACCCTAATAAAGCAAAAAACCTAACGACCCTAACAAACAAAAACCAGCAAATTCCTATGTACATATTTACAATATTTTAAATAAGTTTGTATTGGTTCGTTCAAACACTAATACACTCATACATAGCTCACACCGATTTGACAACGCTGTATGCATCTCAGCAAAGAAATCTCAGTCAAAATTTGTGATTGTATTGTGAAAAAGATTTTTACCCCCTAGCGTATAGATGTTTACACATCAAAAAAAATTAAAACACTTGATGTATTCCATATAATTTGTAAGATGTAGAACGATAACAACCAATTAGCCGGCTGCAATTTTGAGAAGAAGCTAGCCGCATGCATCGGCGGCGGCTTAAAGTTACATTGAAAGTCGGCGGCGGCTCTTGAGTCGGCTGTGAGCCGATCGGCTGGTTTCTCTGACATCAACCATTGCGAGCTTGTCCCTGTAGACATGAGCCTTAATATAGCCTCACAATAAATAGTCTAAATGCGTTAAATCGCACAATATAGGGGGCCAATTGACGGGAACCAAACGTGAAATAAACTGTTTATCGAACTTGCCTCTCAATTGGGTCATTGTTTCGCGTGCTGTGTGACATGTGACACCGTCTTGCTAAAACTACATGGTAGTTTAGTCCAGTTCTTCTATTTTGGGCAAAAAAAAAAAATTTTAATTATCGCGTAGTAGTGATGAGAATAGTGCCGAATCAATAATTCACAGTCATCAACAACATTGGCGACTACAGTTGCGATTCCGAATAGCCACCTCAGAAGGTCGCCCAATGCGACCATAGAATGGAAGATGTGCATGATGCACTTTTTTAATCGAGCATGAATTTTGATCATAAAATTTAATAATCTGCAAGCGTTGTTCATGGTTAAATTATAGACCAAGCTGAACAAATTTAGCTGCAACATGACACACGAAAACAGCTGACTTTCCAAAAATACTGTTGCCAAAAACAAAGTTGCTAAAAAAAATCACCCATTTATAAGGTGGCGAATAGTGAATAAATATCACGAGTATTATGCGCATTTTTTATATATAACCTGAGTATAAACAAATATCCATAGCGTGAGTATAAACAAACTCAGACTGTAAGTATGAGAGAGACTGAATGTGTTTGATACGCATTTGCCGATTTATTTTTAGTTATAGCATATTTTAGTTTTTCCCATTAATGGAGTAGAGATGCTCTTGATGTTGTTGGAATCGGCTATAGTTCCAGTTTTGATGAGAGAAAATATGTGATTATTTGATTGTAATAATACGCAGTTACTAAAATTAAGACTATTTACTTATGTATATTTTTTTTATTTGAGTACTCATTTCTCTGTATGAAACTCGCAGTTTGATGTTAAACCAGAATTTAATTTTCGGTATGAAAGCATTATTAGTCCTATTTTTACAATCGAGTAATGGCATAAAAACCTATGCACGAGCTATCGAATAAAATTTTATTCGATAGCTTTAAAAATTTTAAATAAACGTTCTTGCTTACATTGAATATTATTCGAATAATTTAACTTGTTTTTATTCGAATACTTCATACCAATAATTTATTAGAATAATATTATGCCTTTAATTTTTATTAGTTTCCCATTCGAGTATTACAACAATGTGCATGTGAAAAATTTGGTTCTCAAGAAAGAAAGTTTGACGACCAACACCTCCCAGGTATTTAGATTTCATTAAAATTTGTCACACAGTGTAATTCATTAAACTGTATTTTTTTCGATAGCTCGAATAGAATATTTCCCGAATCATTGCTTTAAGTTTCGAATATTCCACTAAAACCTATTGGTCACTGAAGAAGACTCCTTTAATAAATGAGAATGAAATAATTTCGAGAAAAGTTTAAGAAAAAAAATATAGAAAAAAACCCAAACCTTTTAGTTATCCTACTTGCATTAACAAAAAATATGTTTGCAGATGGAAAATATTTCATAGTTTGATAAATTTCGATACGTTGAACCAATTTTGTCTATTTTCATTAATTTAATTAATTTTTTTTTTTTTTTTTTTTTTTTTTTTGTAAATGCAAGTACATGGTTTTTATAACAACATGAGGCAAAAAAAAGACGTCAATATCATGACAAAATTGTTGAATAGTTTTTTTTTCTTCCTCTTTGTGTCTTAACGTTTGGTCATGTTAACATCTTATCTGTGAATTTATTTTTTTATTTATTTATAATTTAATTTTTTTTTTAATTATTTTCTAAAGCCACAAACCAACATGGTCATGACTGAATGACGACTGACTGACTTACATACATACTTAAGTGTAGACTGACTGATGCGAATCCGAGTACTACTAAGTGACTTGGTATCGTATCGCATGAATGAACAAATGTGTAGTTACAGCCTGCCGCCTGTCGTAGTTAGTGCTGCTGCTGCTGCTCCTGATAAATCCTACGGATCTTGCAACAGTGAAGTGAATCGTTTGTACCTTTTCTTAAACAAATGCGCGACTATGGCTATAAAAATCGTATGTATGAAAATGTGTGTGTATGTGTTAAAAGTTTAGCTGTTTGTTTATTCCTTCCCTGCAGAAAGTGCGAATAGTGAAATTGTGGTAATTTACTAGTGACGTTGTAAGTAGCACTACTGACCAGGTGTACCCCAGCCAATGGTATCATCTATTGACATTTAACATTAGCTTGTCATTGAAAATACACCACTAGACTATAGCACTACTGACTTAGTAGTTCTTTCGGGACCACATGTAGACATTGGCACCAAATATTCACTAGTAAATTTTAGGGGTTCTAGTCTATAATATCGATATATCCTCTCTCGTTGTCAATAGTAAACTTATAGTGATTTTCTAGTGACATTTTCAATAGTGTTACTGACTAGGTGTACCCCAGCCAATGCAAATGCCTATTGACAAATAACATAGGGTTGCCATTCAAATGCTATCAGTAGACTTTAGCACTATTGAGAAGGTAGTTCTTTTACGACAATATGGAGATATTTGAACCGGAGATTCACTAGTAGATTTTAGTGACCCTCGTCTACATATATTTATTTAATATTATTGCACAACATAATAAAAAAGAAAAACAAACTATTGACTCGTTCATTGACAATATCACCAGAAATACACTAGAACTGTCGTCTCTAACGTATCTCTACTCACGCATAAAAGGAAAGTTGTCGACATTTTAACTAGTGCAATTGTCGCTGGAGAAAGAGTATTGACATAGAGACATATGGTTCTAAGTTGACTAGAGGGTTGTGTACGTGCATACATACAAACACACGCACACATATGTATGTATGTGTACATATTCCGTATGGGTGATCATTTAGTCAAGTTGCTACACACGAAAATAAATGTTGTAAGCGATTTTTATATACTTCATTGAACAGTTTTTAGTTAATTTTAAGTAAATTGTTTAATGCTCAACTAAAGCTTTTAATTTTTTAATTAACATGATAGCCCTTAAAGAAGACGAAAACTAGTAATTAAAACTACATGAGAATAAGGAAAAGTGTTATTATAATTTTCCGTAGTACATACTTAAGGCTTCATTAAGGTGGAAGTATATAACACGCGTTCAATGCGCTAATGCGATACACGCGTCTGTCAAAAAGTTGAAATAGTGTGTTTTCATAAGGCAAGTTACATAGAGAAGTTCGCGACGCGCGTACCTCGCCAAAAATTGAACATTCTTCAACTTTCACGCGTTGTATACAAAATGACAGCTAGTGTTGCCAGATTCATAAACTAACATACACAAACATGATTAGAAATTAATTTTTTTGTTAAACAATGGATACAAAAATTAATTAAATGTTTAAAGAAAAATGCAACGTAAATGCAAAAAAAAATAGCCGGCAAAGGATTTAAATTTCACAACTAAAAAAGCTTCAAAAGCGTGGTGTATAACCTTCCATTTGTGTAGCGTTGAACGTTTAACAAGCCAGAAAAGCGTTGCGGCGTAACGCGTGGTATGTACTTCCACCTTTAGTCTTTACTTTCTGTTGCTGTTCTGTGCCGATCCTTTCTGTATAAAATATTTTGCAATTACTTTGTCTGTGAAAAAAATCAGCTGGCAACCTGTAGAATTGATTACACTTGTACACAAAAGATCACAACACACTAATACATACACACTTTTGGCTGTCAGTTAACGTTGAATTCTATTTTCTACAGATTCGTCCGCAACAGAACCGAACGAAAAAGTAAAAACTAACCACACGTACATATTTTCAACTCAACAGAAACAAAACAGCTGATTCAGAACAGAACAGCACGTACAAACTAATTCTGCCTTTATACTCGTACCAATTTTTTTCCCAGACAAATGACTTACGCAAGGTTTAAAAATATATATATAATATAACTTTTGCTCGAATACAGATTTCAGATAGCAAAGTCCTTGCAGCGATTAAAACGGAATTTATCGAACAATTTAAATAAGTGATTCCACAAATAGTTACGACTTTTCACAGCAATTTGATTATTACAAAACCAGAAACTGAAACTGTAATATTAAGGATTTATGAAAGTGAGATGTGTCCTTGCAGTGTTACCAGTTTTTTGTACACTGTAATCATAATTTAAGCTAAAACTTAATATTTAATATTGATGATATATGGAAGATAGGCATGTCCTTGCAGCGATTCATATATTTATCACAGACTTCAGCTGTGTAATTTTTATAAGTAGTTACACATTTTGATTGCAGTTCGATCATTTTAAGGAAGATAATAAGTGGTTAAAATTAAGGCATGTCCTGACACCAATTGAATTGAAACTAATCAGAGACCTCAACAACGTTGTTTTATAAATAGTTATAACTTTTCACTGAATTGGGATTATTATATAAGCAGAAGTATGGATGTCCTTGCATTAATTAAAATGAATTTCATCATTTGAATTGCATAAATAGTTAAAATTTTTCCATGTACATACATATTGAGTTGTTTGTAAGACCAGAAATTAAATTTTTTAAATTAAGGATATATGGTAAGGGGGCATTTCCTTGCACCAATTGAAATAAACTTCATCAGGGAGCCAAAACTTGAAATCGCATAAATATTTACGGCTTTTCAAAGCTCTGGGATTATTACAAAATCATTGGGTTCATTATAATTTCAAAAAAAGCTTATAAAATTAAGGAAGAAGTAAACATGACATCTTAATCATGAAATTTCATAAATAGTTATAAATTTTCAATACATTGACATTATTATCAAGGCAGATATTGAATTTTTAAAATTAAGGATAATTTTGAATGGGGCATGTCCTTGCAATAGTTTAAATAAAATTCATCAACCATCTTATACATGCAATTGCATAATTAGTTACGATTTTTTAAAGCATTGGGATTTTTATATAACCAGAAAATAGATTTTTTTAAATAAAGTATATAGGGGAAGTTGGCATGTCCTTGCATCAATTAGAATAAAATTCATCAGGGAGCTTAACCATACAATTTGACAAGTAGTTATGACTTTTCACTGCATTGGGATTATTAGAAAAGCAGAAATTAAATTTTTTTAAATTAAGGATATATGGGAAGTAGGCTGTCCTTGCACATATTGAAATAAAATTTATGAGAGAGTTTGACCATGTAATTTCACAAATAGTTATGATTTTTCGCAGCACTGCAAAAGCATAAATAAAATAATAAAATTTTTTAAAATTAAGGATATATAGGAATTAGGCATGTTCTTGTAATAATTGCAGTGAAATTCATCAGGAAGCCTAACTGTGCAATTCCATAAATACTACAAAAGCAGAAACTAAATCTTTTAAATAAAAGATATATCGGAAGGAAGCATGTCCTTGAACTAATTGAAATGAAACTATGCAATTTCATAAATATTTAGGACTTTTCAATGTATTGAGATTATTGTAAAAGCAGTAACAAAATTCTTAAATTAGGGATATATGGGAAGTAGGCATGTCCTTGAACAGCTTGAAATAATATTTTTGTCAGGAAGCTTAACTCTGCAATTTTATAAATAGTTAAGACTTTTTAATGCAATGGGATTATTATTAAAAATGAGATAAAAAGGAGATTAAAATTAAGGCTATAATACGTATGGGAAGGAGGCATGTCCTTGCACCAATTGAAATGAAATGCATAGTGTAAGAAATACGTACCAGCTATGGCTCTAGAATCATCATAATTCTACCTTAAATTTTAATTTGAAAATTAAGGATATATGCAAGTTAAGTAAGCATATCCTGCCTTATATTAGAATAGAATATTGGAAAAATATTTTCCTTAGTTGATCTTTTCTGCTTTGCAGAGAGAGCTTAAGTTTATAGTTTTATCAAATCTTACAAACTTTAGCTTCTTTTTGATGATAATTAAATGAGAAATTAAATTTTTAGTATTATGGATATGAGGACAGAGTTCTTAAGCCAATTGAAGTGAAATTCATCAGAGATCTGAGAGAGCTGATTATTGTTAAAACCATTTTTCCTTAGACCTGTCTTATATTAATTTAAGTGAAACCAAGTATTGTCCTTGAAATAGCGTCAAGCTTAGTTACAACAACAACGGGACACTAAGTTTTTGAAATTAAAGACACATGGGAGTTAATCATATTTTCTCTTATTACGCTATAGTGTCAGTTGGTTATTGGTTTGCTGCAGGCATAATGTATTTTGAATACGACGATATATTAACTGAAGCCTAAGATTTTAGTTTCCAAAAATGGTAGGAATTCCTAAGAAATTTATTTTTTACTTGCATAGTTTTTTCGAGTGTAGTATTTTGTTCACAGCCCCACACATCCATGCATTTAGTAAATTTTTGCTTGGTTGGCAGCAGGCAATTAAACAAACATTCCTCCGGCTCTGGGGACTTAGGAATTTATTTTGTGTCGATGTTGTGTTTTAGTTGTTTAATTTTAGTTGCTGTATTTTAGTTTGTTTATTTAAGTTCTCTAAATTGCACTTCAAATTTTTGCTAGACCATCAAGTTGCAATTTCTCGATGACCAACCAACCAACCAACCAGCCAGCCATTCACTAGTCGTCACACTTTTTTTTTTTTTTTTTTTTTTTTTCTTTGCATTGGTTGTTGTTTCTTCTTCACATGTCCATTTTAGTTGGCCGTTAAGAACCACTACTATTCGATAATAGTGTTTCATTATTTTTAATACTTTTGTTCCAAGGAATTTTTAATGTGTGGAGTAGAAGCAGCTTTACTTTATTTTAATTTTATTTTTTATTTTTTTTCGTTTTGTTTGTTTTTTATTTATTTGTTCACGGCTGTGTCCGTAGTTGTGGCAATTGCGGCAGTTAAAATATAATTTTAGGTTTTGTATGGCTGTTTGTTGTTATTGTTGTTGCTGTTGTTGCTTTATGAACTTTGGGTGATGCATGACTCACTTAAATTGTACAACACCGTGTTGTTACACAACGAATATATAGTGAGACGTAGTGTTTTATACAGTTTTAGATGATTGGTTAAGGGTTTAACTGCGACTGCAATAAGAGCTACAACACAATTAATTGTATTTGGTATGTGGTTACATTTATCTTTATTTTCTTTTTATTATTCTTATTTTTTAGCAAACAAATTCTCATGCCAGACATTGACGCCGTTAACGTCAACAAACGACCGCCACTGTTGCAAAACAAAAGAGGGATTATAAATAATAAAAAAAATTATGTACTTGCATACATATGTTTCACGCCACTCTACCTCCTCAATAGGTAAAACGCTACCTAATATTGGTTAGTATTGATGGTTTACCATCAGGTCTTTAATGTTTTTGAATGGGTAATGCTAAGTTTTCCTTTTCGGCTTCATGATTTATGCCTTAATTCCGTAATGGAACATTTACACCTACACGAAATCTAGTAAATTTTAATTGACGCCTTTATCAAAATCCATACCGTTTAGTCCATTTTTTTTTTATATCAATGTTTCTTATTCAAAAGAAAAACATTAACGCAAAAATTTTCTAAAATACAACCAAACAACTGCAATGTAGCTAATTCACACATCTTTTTAATTACATCCCTTTAGTTTCTAGTACAATTTTGAAAAAAGTCATAGTTGCATCACTAAGTTCTACTTTATTTTAAGTAGATTTCAACAAAATCCAATGACGAAGCAGATTAAGTTTTGTATCGGAAATCTACTACATTTTGCTCAAATGCATCACTATATATATACATATCTCTCCCCATCTCTCACCCCCACTGTTTATCCCTCTCTCTCCGCTGCATCTACAGCATTAACCATATTCACCACAGCAAGTTACCGAACTCAAAATGTCAAGGCTAGAATCCATATATTTTTTTAATGACAGCAAGGCAAGGCGGTAGGTTGTTGCCCATTCTGCTTTTGTCGTTGTAGTCCAATGAGCAAATATAGTGTTGCCAATGTAATACAAAATGTTTCACAGAAAAAACATCCCCAAATTCATGTAAAAAGTTAATTAGAAATAAATTTTAAAAGAGTAATATTATTTTTATTATTGCAAAAAAATCTAAGAAAAAAGTTTATATTTGTCAGTAGTTTTTCAGTAAATTGAAATTTAAAACGATATATTTTTTTTAATATATAAAAAACGTAGTGCAACAAAATTAATAATATAACATAAAATTCACTAATTCACAAATATTTACTTCAACGAAGAATAATTTACCATTTCTTTAATTGTTGTTAATAAATTGGTAGATAAGATAAATTGGGGACTTGAAGTTTTATTTACAAGGTTTTAATAAGTTGTTTTGACTATGGGGAATGTAAGAATAAAGGAAAACAGTTCATAAATCATATAAGAAATACCCGAAGTACATACATATATTTATGTATTTACAAGTATCTCAATTCTATTAAATTTTGCATCTGAAAAAATGTGGTGGAAAATAAAAAAAAATATATAAAATCGAATTGAGATTCTTTTTTTGTAAAGATTTTTGTTTAATGCTTTTAAACTTATTATAATTGTATATTGTGATTCTCAATAACGTATTAAGAGTCTTACTATAAACACACAAATTTTTTTAGCTAATTAAAGAATATTTTGGGTTTAAGTCTACTCACGAGTTCCGTAAAGCAGCAACGAAATGCATATAGAAGTTGATTAACCAAAAAAATAAACAAGCCAAATTTTCAAATATTTCATTAGTCTTTTAAAATTTTTAATAAATAAGTAGTTGAGATACTTACCGGGAAATTAAAGGCAATGGAGATTTTCTTTCTGAATAGTTGCAACAAAGTGATTTATTAAACTTCAAATTTAATTAAGAAACTTGGTACCCAAATTAGTTATCAGCAGAGCGGTTTAAGACAGGGCTGTCAGATATGGCGATTTCTCACCAAACGTGGCGATTTTTAAACTAGTTTGGCGTCTAAATTTTTGATGTGCCGACATGGCGATTTTTATGGCTATTTTTCTTTTTTAATTGAACTTCAAAATTTTTATAACTCAGGATTTACTTTGTTGAATGAGTATTTTAAAAAAATTAAAAAAAAAATGCGATTTTTATGATTTTTCTTATATTAATTGTAATCATTGAAGTGTTTTGAATTTGGATGAGAAAAATTTACAAGAAATAATTTTTGGCGATTTAATTCGTATTTTTGGCGATTTTTTGCTAAATTTGTATATTATTATTTTATAAAAATTTATATTAAAAAAGTTTTTATATAAAAACAAATTTACTATCAAATATATATTAAGAAAAACTACACAAAATTAATTTTGACGACTTTTGGCGATTTTTTTAAATCAATTTGGCGAAATCGTTAGTCGACTGTAATGTAATGTAACTGCAACAGTAGGCAACAGCTGATCGATATTGTTATGTGAAAAGTAATATTACGTTACATTACATCTCTATAAGCATTTTCATTATTTCTTCACATAAAAATATCTATCAGCTGTTTCGCAGTTACATTCAAGGTTGGAAACCGAAACAAATAACGGTATCGGTATTGATACCGGTACAATTATTTTAAAAATTTCGGTATCGGTAACGGTAACGGTATTTTTTTTATTTCGGGATCGGTATTACCGGTACATACCGTTATCGAGTTTAAAATACCGGTATACCGCTATTACTATGAAGTTTATTAATTCATACAGTGTATATAGCAAAAAACCTATTTTTATTAAGTTAAAAGTACGTAATTTTCCATAAAGTCTTTAGTAAACAGTAACATAAAAAAACTAAGTTTTATATCTTGTAAAGATTATTTACACAAGTGTAGTGTAAACTTGTATGTTTGTATAAACATACATACATGCATAAGTATGTTTAGATCAGAGCTGCCCACAGAGAGAAACCCGAGAGTAATATATAAGCATATGTGTATTCATTTCTATAAAAAGCCGTTTGATTTTCGGCACTCTGACGCTTCTCTGGGTAGCCTGGTTATAAACGTTTATACTATTGTTTTTCAAACGAGATTTCCCGGAAAATATGCGGGAATTCCCGGGATTTTTTGATATTATGACAACTTGATGAGTGTCGTTATTCATTTTATGAATGCGATGGCGCAATAATAAGGTCATGGCACTAGCACAATAGCTAAAACTTTACAACAATTAAGGCCGAGCTTACATCTGGCACACATGTGCTCTGAGACTAAGAGGCCTTTATTTGCAATAAGCAGAACGCGACGTTCAAAATTTAATTCTACAATTGATAAAAGTAAAAACAGAAATGTGCAAGGAAATAAAATAAATATAACAAAATAATTTCAGATTCTCTTTGGTAAAAAGAACGATTCTAATAATGCTTATTCTGTACTTGTGGTGCACGAATATTCGTATTAGAATGGCCATGATATTCGGCCATTTTTATATATTCGTATTCGCATTCGTATTCGTCAAACTCAGGCGAATGCGAATATTTTTCCAAAAAATTAAATAAATAAATGCATAAATCCTAAACCAAATTTAAATAAATGGATAAAAATATTATTTTGTACGAATCCATTAAGTTTTTTTATAGAAATTTTTTCTCATTTTGAAATATTATTTACTGACAATCATTGAAATTTTTGGTTAGTTTCATTAACTTTAAAGTGCGCCAAGAGGAGTATGAAGTTCTTTTTCATAACAATATTTTAATATTTCATATTGCAGGCGTAAATAGAACCCTAATTTAATGTCAATAAATTTCACATTAAATATTCGTATTCGTAAATATCATTTCAAATATTCGTATTCGCGAATATCAAAAATTGACATTCGTTACATTACTGTTCTGTACTAAAGTCCTATTTTCAAAGAAATATTTTGTAATATTTATTTAATAATATATTTTTTAAGTGCTTTCAGGCTTGTGTGTATTGTTTGGCCTTCAAGAGTTTTTCGTCCGTATAAACTTGCGGTTTTTTGTGAAATTTCTTTAACAACCACGTTGCTACTTCCTATGTGAAGGCATACGTCGTGTACAGTCAGTCACAAAACTTTTTTAAAATACTGTTAATAACATCCTGGGCGTATGGTCTTGTTACTCCACCCATGTTTGTTCAACACCATATTATGCAAATTTACTTTGTATAATATGTAGCAATAAATAAATAAATAATTTTTTTTTGGCATTTACATTTAATATGGGTATATACATAAGCACTACTATTATTTAAAGAACTCAAATGATATTATTTTTTTTTACTAATGTGTTTATGAAACGTTTTATTTAATCGATCTCATGAATTATAATTTTTTTTTTTTTTTGTTGAAATAATGAAATTAAAAATATTTTGTATTGTTTTGCACTGGGCGGGAATTTCCCGGGATGCCGAAAAGTCGTTCCTGCTTTCCCGGGAAATGAAAAAGTCCGGGAAAAGAAAAACTCTAGTTTATACTTGTGTATTTGATTATGATGTGCTTACACTTTGTTGTCGATAAAAAGTAGTAAGAATAGAGCTGAATAAGAACGTCCAAAGGGGGAAATTTTGTTTCTGTAATTAATTTCAAAAAAAGTTAATTGAAATTAAGTTTTGTAATTTTTTCTTTACGGAAATCGGTATACCGGTACGTACCGGTATAGACATAAACGGTATTGTCGATACCGGTATTTTCTAACAGAAATGAGTTTCGGTATCGGTATTGATACCGATACCTAATTTTAATGGTATTTGAATCGGTATCGGTATTTTTACGCTACCGTTTGCCAAACTTGGTTACATTACATTACAGTCGGCTAACTGAGCCTTTAATTTGTTAGTGGTAACTTTGTATACGGAATACCAGTTTTTTTACAACATAAAAAAAATTAAAATAAATTATGCTTCGCGCTGAACTTTATAAATAAATAAGTAAAAATTAAACATTTATAGTATTTTAAACATTTCAAACGCATGGTTAATGCCTGGTGTTGCCATATGGCAACGGTCCTTTTTAGCTATCGCAGAAACAGGATAAACAAAATTGAATGTGGTGATTAGGTGGCTGAATTTTTTCGATTAGTAAGTATTCCTGGACATAAAGGACGAATAGCGAAAGTAAGTGAGGAATTCTTTCTCAAGGTGAAGGTATTTTTCAGTCGATCTTTGCATTCCTTATGAATTCAGTTAATTATTGCTTGTAGTTTTCAACATCAATTTTTATTCATTTAAATATTTTACAAAGATTTGTTTGGATGTTGGAACGCATTTTATTAGTGGTTCTTTAATGCTTTTGGCATTATCGATACAGACATTTCAATGCATTTGCTTGTAGGGTCGCGCTAAAGGGATTTCTCGTCGACTATATTCTGGCCACATTTTTGGTTGTTTGTTTTTTTTTTTTTTTTTTGCTAATGTTGTTAGTTTTGCGAATTGTGAGGGGGGGGGGGGTGGTGGTACGAGTATGATTATTAGCTAAAAGTCTCGCCACACATAATAATAACTAAGGAAAAACAAAACCTTTAATAGCAACAAACAATGACAATTGGCACGCAGCATACAATAGCAACAACAATTTCTCATCCAGTCATCATTAGTTTGTTGTTAATAAAGTGTGAACAAAACTAAACGCAAGATGAATGAATGAACAAATAAATGCATGAATGAATGAATGAATGCATCATGCTTCTTCGTTGGTTGGTTGTCTGTCTGATTCGTGTGGTTGAGCTGACTTGGCTGTTGATTAGTTGATCACACTTGGTTATTATACATTTCACACACACATAACTGAATAGAAAAATTGTAATTGAAATAAATTATTTTCTAATGACAACAGCAGCAACAAAAATAATAGAATAGAATAAATAGTGCCCAAACAGAAATGACTGTAATGAGCCCTTCAAAAGTTGTGGGTTAACAATGTAATTATTATGAATAATAATAGTAAAATGATACAAATAAATACGATTTGATGGAGACTAATTGGGTATAGAATAAAATTCCGGTATAAATTTTGGTTTACAATATTTTCTTTTTGCAAGATTAATTAATTATCCAGACAATGGAAGTAATTTTTAGAATATTGTCGAGTGTCTTCTCTAAAACTTTAATGGCCAGTTGCCAAATTGTTATTATCTATGGCAACTGACAACTAACAGCTGTTAAGGCCGGTGCACAATGAATCTGCCATGCGTTAAACTTCGCCTTTTTCAACTGACAGCTAAGTTAAAATACATGGTTTCTTATGAGGTCTGTTCCATTCATTACGTGTCCGTCAACGCAAAGTACAAAATTTGGTCAACTTTTAACTTTTTTTGTACGTTGAGTATTTTTACAGATATTGGTTGATTTTTTTTGGTATATTCTGAATTAGGTTTTTGTGTTTTGTGACAGCAAAAATAAAATTAAACAAAAGAAATAAACGAAATGAATACAAAAAGTTGAATTTAATAAATAAAATGGAGAATCAACCTATTGAAGCTGTTCAAATGCTTCCGTCAATAAAGTACTCATTGTGCCACCCTTCTCCGTCGTTGCGTTATTATCAGTTGAAAAAGGCGAAGTTTAACGTATAACGGATTCATTGTGCCCCGGCCTTTAATTAAAGTTTATAAACTGTAATAATAATGGCAACCACAAATGGTTTTAATTGCTCTATATTTTTTTCAGGCAAAAAAATTAAATTTTAAAATTAAAAAAATTTAATACATAAAATAAACTACTTCTTCTTTGGGAAGGCAAAATTATGATTTAAAACTAAAAAAAGAAGTTGTTAAAATTATTAGAGGAGGTAATTTTAAAGGAATTGTGCCTTAAGTCCTGGTTTACACTGTGCAAGTCTTATTGCTAAGCTGCTTACTTTGAGGGAGAGAGAAACGAGGGGAACAGAAACGTTTCTTTACCCTCATCTCGCACGCGGAATAATCCCAAAAGGGAAAAACAATAAACGGCGAATATTATGCCAACTTATTAGACCGATTTAATGAGGATTTAAAAAGAAAACGACCCCATATGGCCAAGAAAAATTTTATTTGTCATCAAAATAATGCACGAGTGCACACATGTGCAGTCTCAATGGCAAAACTCTATTAATTGGCCTACGAATTGGTACCCCATCCGCCATATTCTCCGGGTTCAGCCTCTTAGTGACTACTTCCTATTTCCAAACTTAAACAAATAGATCGTTACCTCCAACGATGAAATTATTGCCTATTTTAAGGACCTCGAAAAATACTATTTTTTTGGAAGGGATACAAAAACTGGAGAAACGTTGGACTAAGTGTATTTAGTTAAAAGGAGATTATGTTGAAAAATAAATTTTTGTTTTGCAAAAAAAAACTGTGTTTCATTCAAAAAGTCACGGACTTATTGATACGACCTCGTATGTGTCTTAGAGCTTTATAAAACTTTTGGATTGCGCAGCCTTTTATGCCCCAAATTTTTATTTGAAGAAAACTATAAGGAACCACACCTCACATTTCAAACTCACAAAATTTAATTTTCAGTAACCAATTTCAATGAACCAGTTAATATATTTTTTATTAATGCGGACCTACAAATAAATTTGTAGATTATGATAACAATTTTGTAAAAAATTTAAATTTAACAGAGTTCGGCTGAAAGAATTTGTTATTTAAGTATGGTTGGTGTTTGTCTTCTTAGGTGATAGGTACAGTCAGTGTTGCCATATTTAATTTTCAAAAATCATCAAGTCGAGGAAAAAACTTTTTTTTACCAAAAATCTTTTTTTTTTTTTTTTTGTTATTTTATTGAATGAAAATAAGTTAAAATTTATTTTGTTTCCACTGAACTATTATACATAAAGCCAAAATATTTACTACATAAAATATGTGTAAGATTATTATTAAGCAAATCAGAAAATATCTGAGTAGTTTAGTCAAAAGAACCCCTTTAAAAATATATTAAAATTACCAAAAGTCACATTTTTAAAAATCTTATTTTTATATATGTAAGAAATGTTTTTGTCGTTTTAACAAGTCTAAAAACTTCAAAAATAAGATAAATCTTCAGATATATATATATATACACAGTGGTAACACTGTGTACAACGCACAGTGTCGTGAGTTCTTATAACGAGCGGCCAAAAATAGAAGGAGTTATCGTAAAGAAATAAAACTTGGCACACATGTTTTAATTGGTAAAATATAAACACACCTAAAATTTGGCCATTTAAACTTCAAGGACTCGTGTCCTTCCCATATATCCTGATATAAAAAATTACCATGACAGACATAAAAATAATTGTAACTTAATGAAATTTTGTACAGATATTAATTTTAACATATACAATGCTTTTCAAAATATCGTTCATTTTAGAGGAAGGATACGCATACCTCAAAAATGTAATAAGGAGGAAAAAATGTCTCCCTCACTTATAATGAGTTAAATGTACATTATATATAAAAGAAATATAATATATATCACACTTGACAGTTTGACCATTTAAATTTCAAGGACTAGTGTCCTTCCCATATATACTGGTAATAAATAATATATTTAAAATATCCAAATTCTAACTTAAAATAATTTCGTGTAATAATTACAACTAAATGCCCTTACTTTATAACAAAATTTAAGCTGCCAAGCTCGAAGATGTCCTTTTCATATCGTTCATTTGCTGCAAAAACTTCAAAACTAAAAAAACGGGATTTTTGAGATGATAAAGATGAACAAGCAGTAGTTGTCCTTCAATAAAGTTTCTTTCGTTTTTTATTATTGTTTTTAATATAAATATAGCATGAAAAAAGTGAGAAAAACTTTAAACTCCTTTTATGTAAAACTCATTTACTAATACGTCAATAACTCAACTCAAAAAAACTAGTTTGCCAGAAAACGAGTTTTTAGTTTACACGCAATGCAAACATTAAATTTTATTTTTCTTTCAATAGTTGAGTTGACAAGATATGAATACAATATGAATTACAATTCGCAGGTTTACATCATATTAAGATTTTATATATTTATATTAACAAAATTTTTATTTACAAATTTATGTAATTAACTCGAAAATTCCATTTATTGAGTTATGACGTTGTTTTAGTAAATGAGCAATATGTCCCAGAAATCGAAAATTTTATTAAATCCAAAAATGTTTACCTTTACCAGAGATAATATTCTGGTAAAATATTTTATTTTAAGATTATTATTACAATTTTATTGGGAGGAGAATATCTTAAAACACATTTTGTAAATTCCTTTTAAATAATGGGTATATTTTAGGATTCCTTGCTGCCTTTTATGATGTACAAAGTCTTATTTCTTGTTTTTATTTCGAATTTAATCATTTTCAAATTTAATCTGTCTTGAATATAATAAGAAAAATAATAATATATGTGACGCGCAAAATAGAAAGGGGCCTAAAGGTAAAAACCGGTTTTGTTCAGGAGAGCCATTTTAAAGATTTAAATACGTGTATCTTTGGTGTACCATCACATCATAAAACGCGCATATCTCCGGGAGGGAACACTTTTGGGGCATGGGATCGGTCTCATTCGATGCTCAGATGTTGTCCACATCAAAACAAAAAAAAAAGTGAAAATTGATTTTTTACCCTTAGTTCCCTTTCTCTATGCGCTGTCACATATGTACATATATATACATATATGTACGAGTATATTGGTTCCTTTTTATTCCTGTAAGGAGCATAGAGCCGCAATGTACACATATAGCAAAAATTTATTTCAAATATAAATGATATTCACTTGAGTTGCATTCAGAACTTTTTTATTAGATAGTTCTATTTTATTTACGCATTTAAGTATTTTCACTTATGTTGAATTAGCATAAAACATTGCTTAAGCCAAATATCAAAAAACGTGCGTATTTTAACCTGACTTGTCACTGAAAATTGTAAAATTAAATTGTTAGGGGAAAAAGGTGGACAAGATTTCAAAAATTTTTAAATCTACTTACTTGCAGAAATATAATATGAAAGTATGAAAAATATACTTTTTATACTTTTATCTATACAGAGAAAATAATTACCTCATAAAATAGAACAAAATTAATAAGAAATCCCTATGGTTTTTTTTTCAATAAGGAAATCTTATTAAATTCATAGAGAAAACCTTTTTGAAAAAATCAAGAAGAAATCTTATTGATTTTTTTAGTAAGGTTTTCTTCTTGATTTTATGAGGCGACCTCATAAAATAAAAAAAAAATTATGTCTTTCCTTATTCTTTGTGCTTTGCTTATATATTTTCATTTAAATTCTATATCATATACTTTGAAAGGAGACAAGTATTGAACCAACAAACTTCTGACTGATAGACAAACACTCTAACCAATATGCTAACAAGCAGTCTGAATAGCCATTGAAATAATTTTGCAAACATGCTTATACAAAAACGAAAAAGATCATGAAAAGAAATTGTCTGTGTCTATTTATAGATATGAAATAACAAGACACCTCATAAGATCAAGAAGATTTCCTTATTAAAAAATCAATAAGATGCTTTACACATAATGATATAGGAACCTAATAAAATCAAGAAGAAAACCTTGTTGAAAAAATCAATAAGATAGCCTAATAAAATCAATAAGAAATCCATATAGTTTACAATTAGAATCAAGAAGGTTTTCTCTATGGATTGTTTTTTTGGTGTCAAAAATAACGGAAATTGAGTAAAAAAAGTTGGGAATAATAAGATTTCTTCTTGATTTTATGTGGTTTTCTTCTTGATAAAATTAATAAGATTTACCACATAAAAACAATAAGGAATCTCTATGAAAAAATCTTCGATTCTTTCTGCTGGGATACCCCTTAGCCTAAAAACGTTTTATAGAGAAAATCTTATTGATTCTATGAGGCAGTTTTTCTCTGTGTAGTCCACTTAACTCGTACTTTTTTCACTTACAGATGTTTTTCTTATCATTTACACTACAAGTAACGGCACATCACATATAAGTTACAAAATATAGCAAGCAAAATGTAACGTAACCATATTACAACAATGTTTTATTAAAACTTGTACTGATATATCGACACTTTTTTTGTAACTAAACTGTTATAGTTTGTAGATGTTCTTACCATATTTTCAAAAAGTTGCATACTTAACTAAAACTGTTGGCTTTGAATCATCAATACTCTTTAAAAAATCAACCTTTTTTAAAAATTCTTTTTGATTTTACTTAATTATTTAATTAATTCAAAACTAGTTTTTTTTCATTTTTGGCCACCTTCGTGACAGTGTGCAACGTACTGTTGTGCTCTTGTTGTTGTTTATTTTGATTGATCGTGTTGTTGTATGCAGGTAAATGCCGACAAGTAGCCGACAAATGAGAAATAAAAGTGAAACAATCAATTTACTGAAACAGTAAAAATTAAAAACTTAATTGAAAATTTGTTTGGTTATAAGTTTTTTTAGGTACAATTTATATTAAATATGTTTCTTTCCCTGATCCAGTTCGCCGAAAAACAATTTTGTCTATCATTTCAATGGTCCACCTGTCCAAATATACTTTGTGAGATGATCTACGATTCCTCTTGATTTATTTAATTTGTTTTCAAAAATTATGTCAAGAATCTTATTTTTGTGTTGTCGAAAACAAAACGACTATTAATGCCTGCCAAGCAACTAAATAGTGCATAATTAATTTCAAATTTATAACCCACAACACACTCTGTCACAATCGTAACGACCATATGCGAGCGGAAAAAAATAATACAAACAACAAATTATTTATAGAAATAAGTTTTTCTTTTTTTTTTTTTTTAATAACAACAAAAAGAATGCGAGTATTATTTAGTATAGAAATTTACTAGAATTTTCATTGTTTGAGAGAATTGTTCTAAGAGAAATCAAAATTCTTTATGAATATGTAAAATTTCCCTGTCAATTTACATTTACTAGTTGAAAACAAAAATGTCATGTTAAGATTGTTGGCAAATAAATCAGCTTTTGTGATTTATTACAGAACAAATGTGACAAGGATACACCTTTATTGTGACAAAATATTGCAGCACACTTTGATTGACAGGGCAGTGGATAAACCCATCTGATTGGAATAGAAAAATTCAACTTAAATTAAAACAAACAAATACTCGTATGTATGTATACACATATGTATATGTAAACAGAAGAATGACAAAATAAAAATTTTAAAAAAATATTGAATTAAAAGCCCCAGCCCTAGTTTATTGAAATTACTTTAAAAAAAAACGATGCAAACAACACCAGCCCTAAGGTCAGAGTTTAAAAAGAGTGTATTCATTGGAAAACTTTTTAATAAGGCAATATTTTGGGTTAAAAGCATGTAAGTGCTCCCCCATCAAAGATAGTTTAGGTAGAAGTGCAAGGGGGTCAGCTAACCAGCAAATAGTAGCAAATCTTTGCTGTTTAATAAGAGAATGCACCGACCTTAGAGGTTTATACGATCGACATTTCAAAACTCTGTTTTAACGATTTCATGCCCTATTTCATATTCGCACTATGCATTGTAGCAGAGCATCTAATAGTGGAAACCTTTTTTCCAGTAGCTTGGCTATTAGAAAATATCTTTGTATAAACTTCTATGGAGCATTTATTAAAATTAAAGTGAATAAATCTTCGAAATTATGTTTAGCTGTTGTTCGAATCCTACAGACAAACAAGTACAGAGAAAAAACTAATTTTCAATTTCAAACACAAAATTCTCTGAATCAAATATTATTTTTTTCAATTTAGGTCCTACAAAGTAATTTGTAAATTCAAATACAAAATTTTGTAATAATTTGTTTGAAAAAAATCACGATTTTTTCAATCAAAAAATTGTCTGATTCAATAAAAATTTTTTTATGAATTTTTTTTTACAGTGTGCAATTTCTATATTGGAACAGAAAACAATGAATACACGCAAAACATTATTTCTTTTGTTTCTTCTGATCTAAAAATAACTTTGTTGAGTAAAAAAAAACAAGCCACGACTTTTTTCGGCTTCTTGTCAATCAGGTACCCGCGATTCTACAACAAATATTACAACAGCAACAACCACATCTACCTTCTTACCTTACCTTACTTTTCAAAACAGGGTAGTATCGTCAGATTGCGTGTTTCTTATAGGAAATGTCAAACACCATACAAAACTGAATATTCGAAAGGTGTTTATGGATACCCAAACAAAAGCATGCTTTTAGGCTTATACCTACACAATCCAAATTTGACATTTAGATTGGTATAATGACATCAGTCACCTGGTGCAGTGCTGCCACCTAATAAATACGCCTTGGCACACGTATACAACACGAGCATTCAAAGAAAACAACAACATCAGCACATGACCACGTTGAGTCAATCAACAATAGTGTCCTGCACAAGATATCTTATAAGAACTTTCAAGACATGAGGGATTTTTCAAATGCTTTACTACAGCGAAATCTTATAAAACAAACGTTAACAACACTGTTTGCAAGAATTTTGTTTCAGTATTGTAGGTATAAGAGTAAAGAAGAAAACACTTCGTGACGGAAGAATTTGTGATACTTGCTTCTTTCTACGCATAAGCGCGTGTACAAACGTCATGCATGTATGTGTGTATGATCTTTTATTTTTCTGCGCACATGCAAAGGCACACACATGCATTAACATTAGTTGTATGCGGTTAATCACATAATACCCTGCAGAAAGTGCGAATAGTGAAATTGTAGTGATTTACTAGTGACATTGTCAGTAGTATATACTACTGACCAGGTGTACCCCAGCCAATGTAATCATCTATTGACATATAACATTAGCTTGTCATTGAAAATCAACCACTAGACTGTAGGACTACTGACTAAGTAGTTCTTTTGGGATCACATGGAGACATTGACACCAAAGAATCACTAGTAAATTTTAGGGGGTCTAGTCTACAATATCGATATTTCCTCGCTCGTTGTCAATAGTAAATTTATAGTGATTTTCTAGTGACATTGTCAATAGTGCTACTGCTATTTGAAAAAAAGTTTCACTAGTAGATTTAAGTAACCCTCGTCTACATATATTTATTTAATATTATTGCAGAGAGTAATAAAAAAGAAAAACAATCTATTGACGCGTTCATTGACAATATCACCAGAAATACACTAGAACTATTGTCTCTAACGTATCTTTACTCGCACATAAAAGGAAAGTTGCCGACATTTTAACTAGTGCAATTGTCGCTGGAGAAAGTGTATTGACATAGACACATATGGTTCTAGGCTGACTAGAGGGTAGCTTACCATCTACATATTACACACACACTCAAACGTACAATATGAAAAATAACAAGCATACACTAATGAACATTACTTCTTTTGAGTGTTTGTTACAAACAAGCTGTCTTGGCGACATCGCTTGTTAACACTGATATACACGTATACACACCAATAGATCAATCGTGCTTCGCTTATAAATAGTACGACAGCATTTATTATTGGCTTAGTATAATACATGCGAGGTAAATACATTTAAAAATCATGACGTATTTACATTTAAAGACTGTTTACGCAGGAAACACAAACACAAACAAATGAAATTAAATGATACAGTTTTTTTACATAAAACAAAATTGAAACAAATAATTTACTGGAACAGTAAAAATATTTACCGAAACTAAATTTTATTTCAAAACACACGTTTGTTTGAAATTTTTTTGGGGTAATTTTTTGTGTTTTGTTTTTTGGACTATAACTTTAAAATAAATTTTATGTTAAATGATTAAATCATAATATATTTGCTCAATTCACAACCTTTTGTGGGAGTCGTAGTTCGCACATGAGTTGTTGGTAATTTCAATAAAAACATTTGCTTATTTATATAGAAATTATCAACAACGTTTGTACAAACTACGACTCCCACAAAAAAAAAGAATGTTTGAGGTTGTTGTGGCTGCAGCGTGTTGACACAACAAGATGAGATCGAGATGAAACCTTGGCCGGGTAATGCTAGGAACACAACTGGGACGAACGACGAATTTTTCGGTGCGAACTTTCGTCATAAAAAATAAAACACATTTGTTCATATGAAAATGAACATAACACCGCCGTAGAACGAAATTCGTCGTGCGTGACGAACTCTGAGATAGATTTATTTCTATTTTGTACTCCGACGAACGACAAAAAAAATTCTCTCACTCTCTTTACATACACAATAAACAGTGTGACCAGATTTTAAAACAAAATTAAACTAAATCACGTATGTCTTTAATATATTTTTAGAGAATACGCAATTTGGATTAAAAAAGTCTAAAAAAAGCTAAATCCGTTTTTATAAAAGCTAAAAAAAAGAAGCTAAGAGCTTAATAAAAATGTTAAAGCTAAATCTAGAAGAAATAAGCTAAATTTAGCCCATAATTACTAATATGGTCACACTGACAATAACCAACTTTATCAATTATGAGAGCTAAATTCGCTGAGTAAATTCGTCGTTATTGTGCTTCACACGACGAATTTACGCAGCGAATTCTTATCGACGAATTCAAACACAAATAATAGTTTGTTTCTACCGACTTTAAATCAAGTAGGTTTAAGTAAATCATTTTCGATTGTGAGCGATTTGTAGTGCGAATTTTCGTATTTAATTTATGCACGTACTTCATGAGGTTGGCGCAATAGCTGTAATATGAATTTTATCCATATGTAGTTGACATTTAAAATTTATTAAATATTTTATAATATCATTTTTTCGAAATTGTCAATCACTATTCCCAGCAAAAATTACTGCTTTCCAGAAGCATTTTTGTAAGGGAGACAACGTTACACTTGCTGTTGCGCATGAATAAGGCATTTTTATAATTTTTGTGAGAACCAGACTCATGTTAGTGCTTTTCAGAAGCATTTTTCGAAGCTTTTGTTATCAAGTAAGCAATACATTTCTTCGCTCAGTTGTTAGTGCTTCCAAATCAGAAATTTTTTTTGCTGGGTTAATGAATGATCCAGGGATGGAGTTTGTAATTTCAAAAGCAACGCAGGGTTGCATATTTAAATCCATTTGTAAAAATAGTACTTTCGACATAATTTAAAATAAATCAACTATCACCTCGATTTGTCCATATGCAAAATGTATGGTAAATCATGTATAAATTAAAATGATTTGTCTAAATAATGCCGGTGAAAATATTCCATAAAACACACAATTTTTCTGATGCCTGTGCCAATGCACACAATCACGTAAATAAAATCAATATTATTTCAACTTGAAATAACTTTCATTCAACATGATTCTTCATTTTGATTCTAGCAGTACTAGGATTTTAAATCGACATGAAAAAAAATTATTTTAAGACGAAAACATTTTCTTTGAAGTTTACTGTAAATCATGTTGAATTAACATGAAAAACATTGCAAAAAATGTTAAATTAACCTTGTTTTCGTAGATTTTTAATGTTAAATTTTTCTGTGTGTAGACTTTAGGTTTGCTGGGTACCTCCTTTACCTCACTAGATCATGCGATTTATAAAGCTTTCGAACTATTTTCTCTTGGCTTAAGTGAAGTCATTATATGAAAGGTCCAACAACTTTGCAAGCACTGACAGGCAACATATGAAACTACTGACAATAAAGTAACGATTAAAAATATCAACTCCCCAGAAATTGAAAAGAACCTTTAATAACCCTGCTTAGATATACTTGCACGTGCAACTCATTCAAATTAGGCGCCAAGTTGTACATTATTGCTGTGATTTCTTTTGTTTTCCCCGGGTGAAAAAAAGTCCTACGGAGAAATGCCATTCATCGAATAAATCATCTGAAACTATCGCATTGAGTGCAAAAAAAAAAATTAAATAAAAATTAACATTACACTTGTTCTTGTTGTTTATTATTAGACTGCAATCTCAACATTTGTTGCTTTCAATTTGATTTTTATCATTTCAAATTGTCAATCTAATGTGTCACATCGATCTTGTTTAACAATTTTAATGCGAGTGTAAAATAAATTAGTATGTTTGTACATAACAGAGAAACTTTTCGGATTCCCATTAACATGACTTGCTAAAATACAATGTGTGGTGCACAAAATTTATTCAGTGGAGCAGCAAAAAAAAATAAATAAATAAAAATTGAAAGCAAATTACAAAACCTCTAAGAACTACTGTAAAACATTGTTATTCTGAGAAGGTTTTAATATGCAACAATTGTTGCTTGAGCTTTGTTATTGCTGCTGTTGCTTGCTACTTGTTTGTAATCGTTTATATTTATTTGTGCTGTTTAGTTTGCTTCGCTTTTATTTATTGTATTTGTCGCTCGCAGCAGGTTGTAAGAGTGAGTAGTTGCGCACTTTTTACATTATAAGTCATGGCTACAAATCGTTTGTATCACAAATTGGGAATGGTTGCCTTTAAACAGGCAACAAAACCAAAGGTCACCATATCTGAGTAATCAACTTTTACACTTTGTATATTAAGGTTTCGGTGTATCCCAACAGAATTATCACAAACAAAACTTTCGAAAAACTTGTAGTGTTTGCCATACAAAATCATTTAAAACTTTTTTTTAATTGATTATAAGTAGGTTTTATGAAATGCAACCTTGTTTTCACTGTACTGAATTCAGTGGTGCCAAGTTAAAATGAATAGAAGCAGCTGATAGGAATAGATACCTAATGAGACAGTTTAAAATACGAAAGATCCCTAGAAAAATAAACTTTTGGACGGAAAAAATTAAAATACTTTCATTTACCTCTCGGTGGAGCAGGAAAACAGACGATATGACTGATATCCATCTGCCAAAAAAGTTTGTCTTAAGTAGAACAAAGATAAGCAAATTAACTAAAGGTACGGTCACACTTGTCAAACATTTGCCCAAAAAAGCGTAACCAACAAACACTAATGAAAAAAGTTTTGGTCCAGACACTTGTTTATCAAATTAAACAGTTCCGAACACAACTAATAGATAATATCATAGGATCCAACATAATTGGGTACTCCTTAACTTGACAATCTTTTGTCTGCATTGAAAAATTTTTCATTAGCATTTAATGGTTACGCTTTTTTGGGCAAATTTTTGGCAAGTGGGCCGTACCTTAACATATGCATAGTTAGTAAAAGTACAAACGACAATGGCAAGACTGTTGCAAATTTAGATATGGTAAAATTGAGCTTTCATTACAAAAAAGCTTTCAGCAAATTGCAATAAGATGAATCAAAACAATTTACATATTCCATTTGCAATAATGGCTAAGTATATAAAGCAACAAATCTACATCAACTGACACAACACACAGTGTACCAAACACAAATAAAGCTGATGATGAAGGTGTACTTGCCTTCGAAAACAGCTAGTTGTTCCGCTCTACTACGTTTTTAACAGAATATTTACAATTAACTTTGGTGTTATTTGTTCATTAATAATTATCATATGTAATTTGGCCTACAAAGCGATAAGGCCTGATCAAGTCATAAATATAGAAAAAAAAATTTAATATATAATGTATCTGTGTATATATAAAAATACAGTAGAATCTCGAAAAAGTTAACTCCCGTAAAAGTTAATCGCTCGGATAAGTTAAACAAATATCAACGCTCGCCTACAGCTCTAAAAAGTTATTTTTTCTGAGCATAAGATTTTTTTACTACCACAAGCTGTTCTTATAAAAACTTGCGATGATGAATAGTACAATAGTGAAGATGACATTTCGTTATTTAAATTGATTGAAGCAAATATGTACATACTACTTACGAGAATACAGATTGAGGAAGCCATTCGGCATAAATTAATATGTCTGGATGTATGTATTAATTTCTTATGTACAAAAATATTCAAGAGTGAATGGCAATTTAACACCAGCTGGTACAAATTAAATGTAAATTTCTTTTTTGTGATGATAAAAACTGAGTCGTTTAAATAAATTTAGTGAAAATTTAATATGTAGTTCGGAAAATTTTATTATCCTTGGTACATTTTGATTAACTTGTTCGAGGTTCTACTGTATAACTAATCCCTCCTGAGTTCGCTAGAAGTTCCTTCTCTTGAGTAGCACTTTTCCTTGTTTGTGATGACTAAATAAAAAAAATTGCTTCCGAGTTCTGAAGAAATCGGAGTTTGCGCAATCATTTGCACAAATTTCTATTGATATATAGAACATGGCTATCACATGGCCGTATAGAACTATATACAGAGCTCAACTACCCTCGGAAACGGAATTCAATCCGTATTTTGGTGATTTATAAAACGAAAAACGAAAACAAATTTCGAAATTAAATAATTAAATCGCTTTTAATTTCATGAAAGGAATTAACATTTTCTGCGTGTTTAAGTTTCAATAAAAAATACTATTTTTAATTTATTTATTCAAAGTTAATTAAGCCTACAGTACACGGCATGCAATAAGCCACATGCGTATGTGGCGATGACGTCACAAGAATTTTCAGCATGTTCGTTGCATTTTTTTAAATTACTAGTAGTGGTTACATGCCGTAAAATTTTTATAGTATTTGTTCCAACATATATATTGGCAAATGTGGCCGAATCGAAGAAATTTTCTGGGGCAGCTCATCTGTAAGCATGTTAATATCTAGTTACATGTACATATGGTGCTAGTACACGGCATGTAGCAAATGTAGCATCGTGATGACGTCAAAATTACGTCAGAAAGACATGCGCATGTGGTTTTTTACATGCCGTGTACTGTAGGCTTTAGTTTTTTGCGTGGAATCGGTTTCTTTAGTATTGCCATACCATTTTTTGTATGCACTTTATAAAAATCTTCATGTTGGCAGCACACAAAACAGTCCGATACAACGCGCAATTAAAATATGCCTACAAAAAAATTTAAAACGCCTAAGAATATGCAACGGTTTACTGATTTTATTCCGAATTTTTTTCGTTTTCTAATAAAGCACCAGAATACAGATTTAATTCCATTTCCAAACAAAATGGGCTGATAAAATAATTTTTATGTTAGAGCGTATTGTAAAATTTCTTTGTTTTTCATTCAAACAAAAACACCTGTGCTACAGTTTGTCAAATAAGTGTTATAAAAAACATAAAAAAGCAGAGGAACAAATACACTTACATATTTCCAGAGCAGAAGCAAGAAACTTTCTATCGATTACTTACATTGAAAACAAAAACAAGTTTTCGTCTTATTTTGTTTTCAATATAAGTAAGCGATAAGAAGAATCTTGCCGACATCGTGAGCCAGGCCGTTATTTTATTTTAAATAAATTTATTTGTGCTAAAACCTGAATTTATGAAACTTGTAGTGTGAACGCATAATCAGCTAAGGATTTATTCGATTACCCTAATAATAATTATTTCAAATTTTATTTGAACTAACTATTCACCCTTATCGCGAATCTCAAGGGAACAAATTTTTGGGAATAATTTTTTTATTCTCATGAACAACAAATTGGCATCGCCAATTGTTAGAGAATAAAATAAACATCTGTTGCGAGTCGAACATGATATTGTGAATTGATGTAATTGTATTTTTCTTTTTACGAGTATTTATATAATTTTCTTAATACAAATCAAAGTTTTAAAAGAAACAAAACAAAAACCACTTATATTGTACTTCTTTTTTTTTATTCCCAAACAAAACGTTTGTGAAAAAAATACACATATTTTTTGGGGAAAAACTCACGGGAATAAAAATCAGCGATGCAGTATTTTTTTCCGAACATGCGATTTTTTTTCATATGGAAATAATTCACGATTGCAACTTTAGGGAAAAGGGTAATATTTTTAGGGAATAAATATTCACGATAGGGTTGTTGTTGTCTTCATAACTTTTAAAATTCTTAAATATTTAACTGACATATTTTTGAAACATATTTAAAAAGCATATAATAAAACCATCTTTTTAGGGTTCCGTACACCAAAGGTGAAAAGGAACCCTATTGTTTCCGCTACGCTGTCCGTCTGTCCGTCACACGGTATTTTCTCAGGAACCGTAAGAGCTACGGACCTGAAATTTGGACACAGTATGTAGAACCTTGGCCGCTGCAACAACAAATACATGAGATTTAAAAATTAAAGAGTGTTCCAAAACGAGCAACGAAAAATTTTAAAATCCCATGTAATATACATACAATTCTATGAACATATGTATATTGAAACTTGAAATTTGTAAAATTAGTGTATTTTTATACAGACTACAACAATTAACACTAAAATTTAAAAAAAATAAAATTAAAGGGTGGTCCATCAGTTAATGCAATTTTGACTATGTAATTTTGACAATTTGCTATATCTTGGAAACCGTAAAAGGCAAACACTTGAAATTTTCAAAAACGGTAAAACTGAAAAAACCGAAAATTATAAAATCGCCAAACCAAAAAAAAATCGCCAAAAATTAAAAAAAAAATCGCCAAAACGAAAAAAATCGCCAAAATTAAAAAAAAATTCTAACACTTAAATAAATCGCCAAATTCGAAAAAATCGCCAAAATGAAAAAAACGCCAAAATGAAAAAAAACCCCAAAAATCTAAAAAAAATCGCCAAAACGCGAAAATGTCCCCAAAACTAAAAAAAAAAAATTAAATAAAAAAAATCGCAAAAATGAAAAAAATCGCCTAAAATAAAAAAAAAGCGCCAAAACAAGAAAATAAGGTGTCAAAACTAAAAAAGGAGCCAAAACTTAAAAAAATCGCCAAAAACTTGAAATTTTCAAAAACGGTAAAACTAAAAAAAACCGAAAATTATAAGATCGCCAAATCCAAAAAAAAAATCGCCAAAAATTAAAAAAAAATCGCCAAAACGAAAAAAATCGCCAAAATTAAAAAAAGAATTCTAACGCTAAAATAAATCGCCAAATTCGAAAAAATCGCCAAAATGAAAAAAACGCCAAAATTAAAAAAAAAACGCAAAAAATTTGAAAAAAATCGCCAAAACGCGAAAATGTCGCCAAAATAAAAAGAATTTAAATTAAAAAAAATCGCAAAAAGTAAAAATCGCCAAAAATAAAAAAAATCGGCAAAATGAAAAAACGCCAAAAAGTGAAAAAAATCGCCAAAACAAGAAAATAAAGTGTCAAAACTAAAAAAAGACCCAAAACTTAAAAAAATCGACAAAACCGAAAAAACGCAAAAACCGCCAAAACAAAAAAAAACCGAAAAGACCCGAAAAACGAAAAAAAATGCCAAAACTATATATTATATAGGATGAAGTTTGTATTAAATTACATATCTAGTGTTCGTACGGAACCCTTCGTTCGCGAGTCAGAGTCGCACTTTACTGAATTTATTTTAACTTGTGAAAATTTTTCTGAAGAACTCTGGCCGCAAGCTTTAGAAAACAACACACTTTCCTTCGCTTACCTTCACCATTAATTTACATTTGTTTTTTTTTTTTTTTTTTTTTTTTTTTTTTTTTTTTTTTGTTAATACTGTTGAGCCGAAATGCTCTACTTGAAATTTCACAGGGCAAATGTTAGTGGGCGCTTGTACTGCATTCTTAACATAGTTTCACATTCATAATGAGTAAGCGCGCGCAAATCGAATTTGCTTTTCCAACATACAAAAAAAAAATTAAAACAATATTGTAAACACGTAAATGAAGTGGGAATAAGGTGTTTAGACATTAATGCAATAAATAATTGAAATCAAAGTAATTAATAATGTTTGTAATTTAAATATGAACAAATGAGATGGTCTTGCCGATAAATAAAGACTCGAACTCGTGCATAATTTTGTGATGCACTATTTGTACAATTTGATATGAAAATATATTTATTGTACATCTTTATGCAATAAAACGCGATGTAATATTCGTAGTTTATGCAAAAATAAGACATGTATTTTTTTAGAAAATCAAACCGGCTTCAAAAATAAGCAGTAGGAGGTGCTTAAAAATAATTCAGATCTAGTTTAATAAAACATTTTTATATTACTTCCAAATAAATAATAGGCGTGGCACCACCCAATTTTTTAGCTGGAGATTGTTTCATTACAAGTATCCAAGATGTGTGCAAAGTTTCGCAATAATGGGTTGAGTAAAAGTATTTCAATACTAAAATTTTGAAATTGAAATTTAATGAGCGTGGATATGTTAATAGAGTTATTTTTGAAAACTAAAATGCATTGTTTCCTTCAATAAATATTGAATTAAAATAAAAAAGGATTTTATAAATTTGATTTTTAAGTATTAAGAATTTTGGAATTGCTTGATTTTAGAAATTCAATAAAAACTTATTTAGTGCTATGGGAGGGTCAGAGAGCTGAGACTGGCAGAGGGAGTGAAATACTTGGGTGTTTTTCTAAATTGGAAGCTTTCTTGAAAAAAAACATACAGGAAAGGCTAAAGAAAAGCCTCCATGCTACTACCAAAGAATATAAATCATATAGAATGCGCATCTCATACAAGCTAAAATTTTCTATGACGGGTATTTCCAGTACTACCAGTCCAGCGTACACACTCCCATTTCTTTCTGCAGTGTATGCTACGCTCGCATTGCTGAGAGCAGCGTTGCCGTTGTGACATTAAAGTATCACTTTTGACCCCTTTTCGTGCCAATGAAACTTTTTATGCCCCTTTTTTTAATTTAGCCCTTTGTATCATTTTAACAGAATGTATGCCGTAGGGCAATCCTATACACAGTTAAGCATATCAGGTATTAGAAAAAGAGCTGTTCGTCCAGTTGGCGATATTCGGCTCGATGATGTCGATCATTTTATTGTTTTGGTCGATAGAAGATAGAAAATGGTGAAAATATTGCAAAAAATCTGACACCCAAATCCTTGATTTCAAATGCAAATTATTTCTCGGAGTATCACAATTAAAAAACTATGTATTTTAACTTACTTTCATCTTTAATCTTAATAAAACTGTTTATAAGTTAGTAAGTAAGTTTTTATAAAATGTTTATAAGTTAAAATAGGTTCAAATGAAGTAAATTTGGAAGCCAAAATTGGGGCTTTAAAGTATACATGTATGTATATAAATGATCAGCATCAAGAAAAGTAAAGTAAAATATAGATGGAAAAACTGAAGTTAATTCATTTTCTTTTTAACCAGCGACTCAAAAAAGGGATGTTATAAGTTTGTAGTGTGTGTCTGTGTCTGTACAAGTACTCGTACAGACCAAACTTCTGGACCTATTTTGATTAATTTTTTCTGTTTGAAAGGTAACTTGATTGAGAAGGTTCTTAGCAATGTTTTAATAAAATTGGTCCAGCCGCTTAGAAGATATCACATCTTTTCTAGAAATTTTCGGGGGTTTTTAAAATTTTTAAGTTTTGTTATTATTATAATTTTTCATTTATAAATGAAAAAAGTAAAACTAATTCAAATAATTAATTAATTAACTTGAACATATTTCTATAATACCGGCTAGTAGAGTTTTTACAAATACAGTCTTTAATTGCAAATAAGACGAGTACAAACCTATTATAGATAGCTACTAAATATAAAAAAATCATGAAATCTAAAAAAGAGTGGCAAAGTTGCGGCATTTCATATCGAATGAAATTCAAATCGAAATTAAATGCATATTTCGTTCGATATCGAGTGCCGTAATTTACCCAATTACTTAAGATTTATAAAAAAAAATTAGAGACTAAAAACATATATACATATATTGGACATAGTTCATCTCACTTATTTACTTAAAAGCCAGCATAACTCAAAAAATTTACTTTTTGTAGAAAATTTTAAAATTTTATTCTGAAGAGGATAATATAGTTATACTGTTTTTTTTAACTGAACATCCTGTATTTCTTAATAAGTAGGAATCTAATATTTGACAAGTGTCTACTTTAAGTCTATTTGATAATTGTTTAGTAACGCTAATTTATGTTTATACTTTATGTTTTTTTGTAAATTATATTTTATAAAGATGAAGAAATAAGGTGTAATTCACTGACTTTACAACTGCAGGATTTGGAAACTTATCATCCTTAAAACTTTCCTCCGAAAAACGGTATTTTTTGTGGTAAAAATCGGATATGTTTACATCGTTTTTTCCATTGGCCGCAAGTTTTGCTGTCGAAAAAGTAGCAAAATGTGACTTAAGTCGCACAGCGGCAACGCTGGTGATAAGAGCAAAGAATATAATGCTCTCAGTGTGTGTTTGCTTGCGCTTTACACTTTCCCCCGCATCTAAAGCGTAAGCAAAAAAATTTTAATTTTTTAGCTCAGATGCGCATTCTATACAATTTATATTCTTTGCTACTACGCATGCAGGTAGTTTATAGCAAGGAAAGGGGGTCTGCAACCGAAGATACTAAACTGGATTTGCACAGCGGTTGTCAGACCTATGATTGTGTGGTATGCTGGGAGGCATTGAGAAAGAAAAGTCACAGGAGGTTACTGGCTAAGGTTCAGAGGTATGCCTGGCTGGGCATCACAGGTGCTCAGAGGAGCACACATCAGGCTGCCTTGAACGTCATTATTCAGCTACTTCCGACAGAAGACTTTGTGGTGGGTACTGCGACTAGAAGAGACTCCTTAGATTCCTTGAAGCAGGTTTGGTGAGGGCAGAAATAACAGGTCACACATCAATCTTAAATGAGATCAGTTTTAGTGATGAGGGATCCATAACCCATGAGTTCACGGACCATAAGGTCGTTGAAATTGATTTTTGTAGAACACCTTCACTGGTAATTTCAAATAGGAACTATTGGGTCAAATCCGATAAACTATATAAGAATAGTGCAGTCTTTACAGACGGGTCAAAAATTGGGGAAGTCGCAGGGACTGGTGTCTATATCTTGTGAACGAACATTCGTAATTCTTTCAGACTTCCGAATGAATGCAGCATTTTCCAAGCTGAGAATTGGCGATCCTAAGGGCCACGGAACTGGTAGCAAGCAATTTAGCTGAAGTTGAGAAGGCAACCTTCTGCGTCGACAGCCAAGCGCTAAACACTTTGTAGAGTGACAATGCCAAATCGAAATTTGTTAGTAACTGTAGGAGAGCCCTCAACGTGCTTATGGACAAATGCAGTGTCAGACTATGTTGGGTTCCTGGCCACAGCAGCCAGCCGATGAGCTGGCGAGAATAAGGTCATTGCTACAGGGAACTCAGTAATTGAGAAGAAAGCAGGCGAAGAGTGCTATGTGGCCAAAATTTTACTCCGGAAGATCCAAACTGCTACTGGATATGGATAGGAAGACGATGCGAATCGTGATAAGCCCATTGACTGGTCACTGTTTGGTCAGATCAAGAACCATAATTTAAGAAACTAGCACTCCTGATTTCTGTAGGATATGCGGGGATAAAGAGGAACCATTGCACATATTATCTGCCATTGACAGAATCTGCAATATCATAGGCTTAGATGGCTGAGCAGACATTTCCATGAGAGCACTAGTGATATCGGTAAGTGTAAACTGAAGGATATGGGAGCTTCACCAAGGGAATTCAGTACATGTATATATATGTATATGCATGTAGATGTAAAATCATTTAACTAAAAAGATCTAACTATTTCATTGAACTAAAAAGAGCGTTTGAACTAAATGAACGAACTAGTTCATTTATAAGTAATGAACTAAAATATCCGGTCACTGAAATGAACTAAATGGCACAAGCCTGCTGAAATCATGATCATCATTTAAAGTTGGTTTAGTTATTTTAAAAAATTATTTGTTGCATATTTTGTTGTTGGACTTTAATGCATTAACCACATTCACCACAGCAAGCTACCGACTACCAAATGTCAAGCATAGAATACACATGTTTATATGAGAATGATTCTTTTGAAGACAGCAAGACAACAGGGCGACAGGTTGTTGTCTATGCTGATTTTGTCGTTGTAGTCAAATTAAACTAATTTCTATTTCTTCGGCTACAGTGAGAAAATTCAGTGTTGCTAGTATAATAGAAAATGTTGAATGAATGATTTTGTACAATTATTTCATATTATTTAACAGAAATAATATCCAAAAATTGATGTTAAAAATAAATTGATTCATTTTTGTACTTTTACGTGAAATAAGTACATATTGAAAGAGTAATTAATTTTTATAAATGCAAAATATATAAAAGTGGCAATACTGAACAATGTATTTGTACTTGAATATCAGTTGCAGATGGTGCTGCTGCCGTCTCCAAAATAATTAAGTAGCCGGCTACGAGGCGACAAATGCTGCTAGAGGCATTTGAAGTCGTGTGTTCGTGTAGCCTGCTGTGGTGAGTGTGTTCAATGCTTAAAGAAAAGCTACGATATTTTACATTTAAACTTACGCAAGATAATTCGCATCAAACACCGAATACCGCCAATATATTGTAGTCAATGTTGAGTACGCAACACTATTTATGAATTGCGACTCTAACAACACGTAGAGTTGCGTTAAAATTAAACGTCGACTTACAACCAGCCGTCCGCCGTATATTGGTTGATACCAGAGAACAGCAATGAGTAGCGAAAAAGTGAGTAGAGTTGAATCAGGACTTATAATTTCTTGTACTTATGCGCACTCATACTTATTGCAATGTTGTCTATGAATCATATTCACTCGAAAGTTTGAAGTGCGCATGGAACTCATAAGGCCCAATTATAATATGAATAAGCTGGCTTAAGCTAATGTCAGAATTGAACGATAAGTCTTAAACAATTAAGATATGACTTTTAGGTGGCCACAATGTACTTACATGAACTTAAGTATTCTTTAGCCACAGCTGCACATCTAGGTATTGCCAATAATTTTGTAGTAATTTTGTTTCTTCTCATAACTCCTAAATGAATGCAATTCAATCAAACTAACTTGAAAGAATGACCTAATCTATTAGAAATTCACATATAAATATATCCATCACCTTATTACTTGTTTTATTTGTTTTGCCTACTAAAAAGTACAACAGTGAATATACATAAGTAAATACATGAGTATGTGTGTATATGTGTATTGTAAAACAAACAATGAAAATAAAAGTTTTGCTTTATTTTCTGAGTTTAAAATAAGAAACATTAAAAAAATATTTAAAATCAATGAATATTTTCTGCTGCTACTTGTTTGAGTTTAAAAAATGCACAAACAGTTGTTTCCTTACGGAATGTGCGTTCAGTTTGGCACTTTACTTAAGCAAATGACATTTGACGAAACTTGACGAAAAGTTTGTTAAGTACATTATAGTTTGCCACATGCGTTTTATATGTAACCGCACAGTTGCTTAAGCTAGCTTATTCATTTTATAGTTGGGCCTTAACTTAGAACATTAAAGTTCTAATTATGTGGTTAAGTGTTTCTCTCTTGTTTTCTTTGTTTTCTTTTTTGGGAGGAATTGAAAAACCACCATATTTACTACTATTGTATAGTACTTGCAAACTGTTTAATGACTAAACTTTTAATTAAACATACATGCATGAGTTGAATGAGCTGAATCAATGTGAGTAGTATAATTATTTTCATGAAACTAGAAATCAAACTGAGGCGGTTTATGAGTGTGAGTGTGGTAGGACTATGATGTCGACGTCGCATTCATATTTATTTCAATCTATACTTATTATAGCATTGCACAGATACATCTGTTTGCACTAGTTTTTGCGTGTTTTTGGTTCTGGTATGAACAAATATGTTATTTAGCGTTTTCTGTTACTAGTTGTAAATGTTGATTTTTAAAGCAATTATTGTATGGTTGGGCAATGAGCAAATGAAAACAAAACATTTATTTTTTTTTTGTTTTTTTAAAACAAATAAGATACATAAAACTGCTTTTACCGTAAATGCCTTATGTTGTGTTGAAAAAAAAATACATGGCTGATGATGAATGAATAAAAGTAAAATTTCACATACATATGTAAGTAGATGATACATGTACATGAAACACATGAGCTGCAAATACAAAAAAATTACACACGAAATGCAAGTGTAATTACTCTCAGAGCAAAATTGTCTATCTCTCTCTATACTTGGCTGCGCCACAAAATAACATAATGAACGTCCACACATACATCTGTGCATCATGTACTTGTTTCAACAATGGTTTTTTTCATATAATTGTATTACAATATGTATTTTTAAGCAAAAACAGATCAAACAGTTGCTCAGCAGTAATACAATAAGCAATTGTTATTTGTTTTTAATTGTATTGTAATTTGGAAAAGCACGCACACACAATAACTCTTATACTAGTTCTGTCGCTCACACTGCAATTATATGGTACATACCATGGTATATTTGTTTTGGCTATACAAACGAGTATACAAATGCAACCCTTTAATTCTTATAAATCAATCTTATTGTGAGTGTGCGTAAATCAGAATAGTAGTAGATTTTAAATTATGTCTACTCACTTATATTTAAAATTTTATGAGTCAGTATGAATACCGAAAACATGATACATTGCCAATCACTGCTTGATACTAATAAAACACTTTTATATGTATATTTGATACAATTAAGATTTATTATAAATAAGAATTAAAACGTGTTTGTCCATCTAAAGGTCACAACACTTAACAAAACCGTAGAGCTTATGCAGATATGTAAGTATAATTATGTTGGTAAAATTTTTGGTAATTTTTATAGATAAAATTCCTTTGGTTTAAAAGTTTTTTACATACACATCGCTCCTTTATTGCAGCAGAAGGTTCTCCGGTCTCCGACAGTCATTAAATAACAACACGGTATTAGTGTCTCTTTGTGTCAGTTGTTGTGGCAAAGTTCAAGTGATGAAGGTATAGACAGTGGTCACTGAACTACACAGGCTTCATCGGATGCTAATGCTAATGTAAAATCAGAGCACGCACCCTCATTCGTCGATATTGTGTTGCATAATCATTGGCGAAGTAAAAGAACTAATAAAATGGCTACCAAACACAGCTTCAAAAAATATTTAATACGCCTCATTGACACTAGAGGCGCTACAACACTGCAATATTAGAAATGTGCAAAAAAGCAGAGTTGTAAAAGAATGAAGCCTTCCTATACCTCTTCCTTCGCCACCTACCTGTCTTTTCTATCACTATCTCTTTCCTAAAGAAGATAACACCTAGTAATGGTAGTAGGTACTTATTGCCTCAAAAAATCTACGGCCTGACTCACGATGTCACCAGAAATCGTTCGATCGAATACTTATATTGAAAACAACAACAAATTTTCTAATGTTATTGTTGTTTGCAATGCAAGTTGTCGATCGAACGATTTCTGGTGACATCGTGAGACTAGTTAGAGCTACATAATATAGGTTTGAAGTTTTAATATAGAAAGTGCCTAACTCAAAAAAAAATTTTAATCGATTTTTTTTGCATGTTTCGGCAGAGGAACATCTAATTTTTCGAAATATGCAAAAATCTCGATTTCAAAAAAAAATATTGAGTTAGGGCCTTTCTATATTAAGGTAGTGAGCGATATGTGCATATATATGTACATACAACTCTATGAAGATATAAAAATATTTTCTCTCCGCGAGAGATGGCTTTTATATGAAATTTTTACACAACATTAAATGAGATAAAATAATTTTTTCTGCTCTATTAATTCTAAGAAGCAATTTTTTGAGATATGTCATTGTTGCAATAAAGGAGCGATTTGTTGGTTTTTTTTCGTTTAAATCTATAGTTCTAATCCCGCATAGTTGATATTGTTATACGTACAATTAGTAGACTTGCGCCAATCGGATGAAATGGCACCCAAACGCTGACACTCGCGTGCATAAGCTGCGAAAGTATTACAATGGCACATGCTATCATAGCACTTGCAATCACGTTTACAGAAATCAGAGTATCTGCGTGTGTTTAAACTATCCCTGCATTTGCTAAATAGTTCGCTACTGAAAAGAAGAATACAGGACATATTTTTTCCCTTTTGTTTGCAATACGGATATTTGGTGATTTTTTCTGAGCAATTTTTTCGGCTAGCAGCTTTCCAAGAGCTGGCAAAAGACAATACCTTTGTGTGAATAGTACCATTTCGATCGGTTAGATCATCTTTGGCCCGGTCATTGTAGTTTCCACACAAGCCACTTAGTCTACCTTTAAAAGAGGACTCAACCGTAATTTGTAAATAATTTTTGCCGTCCCATTCTATGTTTAAGCCCAATTCCGTTTTGACCATAATGGTCTCAGTTAAACGTTCTATTTCGGTTATAGGTCCTTGGCTGTAGGGCAACATAACTTTACTGCCATTTACTTTAACTAACATTTCCTGACGCAAACCCACCGTTGTACCCCGCATCTTTAATGATACCGATTTTTTATGAGCATCGTTCATTAAACGTATAAAAAATGATCTACCAGAGTGATCTTTGGCAAGAACATATTGACATGAGCCTTCAAAATTATAAAATCTCCCATCAAATGTTATAAAATGCGAATCTCCGAACACTGTACACCTGGCATCCTTTTTTATGCACTTGGGACAGCATTCGCCGGGAATATCTTTCAATTCTTCATCTAAATCGCAATCAATAGGTGGGCAATGCATTTCAGTACAGCGAATATTACCCGCTATACAATGACACGAATGGCAAGGTTCCAATTTCCAGGATTCGTTATTTTGATAACTGATTCCATTCTGAATGCATTCGTTGGCAATGTCAGAAGTCTTGCAGCTCCTACAACAACCATCTAGCTCTTGATATTTCGCTGAGCATTCCAGTATCGGGCACGTCTTACGCTCACATATACTAGTGCCATTGGTGCAGGTACAATTTGTGCAATTATCGGGCATAAATTGGTTTTCGTGTTTGAATACTTCATCACTCCAGAAGCATCTGTCTGAAACGATAATAAAGAATGTAAGGAAATGCCTTTTTATCACTTTAATTAACAAAAAAAAAAAAAACTAATACAGCAAACAACAGCTGCACAGGAGAAAAAAAATCACCACATATCGCTCATTTACTTAAGTCCTAGTTTACACTATGCAAGTGTTATTGATTAGTTTGTGGGAGAGAGAGACGAGGGGAACCGAAACGATTCTTTTTTCCCTCGTCTCTCTCTCTCTCTCTCTCCTAACAAACTAATCAGCTCAGCAATAAGACTTGCATAGTGTAAACTAGGACTAAGCAACGTTATTACTCAAAGAAACCAGTTTTGCCAGAAAACGTGTTTGAAGTTTTCAGTTTACACGCAACTTAATAGAAAGATAAAATCACCCTTATCGTGGTTGGCGTACTTCGTCTTTTACTACAACGTTTTTGTAATAGATTAAAGAACACTGCGACATTTTCTCTTTAATCTAAGACGAAACTGTCGTAGTCAGAGTCGAAATATGCCAACTACGATAAGGACAAATTTTACTTTTCTCTCAAGAGTTGTGTAAAAATAAAATATATATAAAATATATATAAATATATATAAAAATAATAATAAATTTTTTGAGTCATGACGTTCTTTGAGTAAATCAGCGATATGTTGTTAATCTAACCAATTGCAGTAGTTAAGTTTTTAGCTAATTTAAATTATTTTCGCGATTAACAAAATGTTCTTAATCTAACCAATTTAGAGTTATCACTTTAACTTTTAACGCAAATTATTGTTGCTTTTTTAATGAACAAAATATTTTTCTGCTTCAAATAAATAACTTAAAACAATTAGTGAATTGACTGTGTAAATTGTTTTTGTATTTTATAGAGAAGAACAAGTGAAGATAAACGACTTCAAATTGTTATATTACTATCATGCAAATAGTCATTGCATTCTTTGTTAAAATAACCAAATCAAAACGGTTACTGAAGTGCTACTATATATAAATTATTATTTTTTGCAAAAATCCAAACCAATATCTAACAATGATTAACAATTGGAAAATTTTAAGGTACGATCACACGATTACCACTAAGCGACAATTATTGGGTTATTTTATATGTAAACCATATGATTTCACAACATATTGGCTCATATTGCAACCAACACAAATATTATGCTCATTTGGTTCAATTGGATGCAAATCTGGTGAGGCAATCATATGATAGGCCACCAGTCAAGAATTTTCGAGTTTTTGTAGGTTCGAATTTTTACAATTAATAAAAAAAAAGTCAGCAGAACACTTTATGTATTGAACTCTTTTATTAAGAGCTTTTAAACACACAATGTTCAATTATTTATTGATGCAATACCACAAAGTATACAGAGGTGAAGAAAGTGAGAGATGAAAAAAGCTAAAATCAGCTATGACACGCAGCGTTGTCAACTTGGTGCGTTTCGCACCATTTTGGGTGCTTTTTGAAATGTTTTGTGCGAAAAATTCCTTCGTTGGTGCGTGGTGCGCTTTTTTTAAAATTTCGGTGCGTTTTTTAATTTTTGGTGGCACCAAAGCATTTTCAACACAGCAGTGGGTTAAAACTGGACAATTCTTGTTGTGAAACTTACCAACTTCCTGATAGTGTAAATTACCATATTAATACTAATAATGTTAACAAAATATCACAATTTGAAATGAAATCTGTTTTATGGCCCAATGATAACAATAATGATGAAAATATTAGCTTTATTTATTTGGAATAATTAATTCTTGGTTTCTTTTTAAAAAGCTTTAAACCGAATTTATAAAATTAATATACAAAAATGTATCATCTTGGACAAATGAATGCAAAGATATGTATGTGCCGTTAATTATGTCTATATTTCTTTGGTCGATATATTTAGTAGATTACATTGGAACAAATCCAAAAATAATTTTTTTGTTATGCAACAGTTTAATTTAGAGTTGTTCTAGTCTGATCAAAATGTACTATATCGAATCAAAAATGGTATGACCTAGACCACTTTCATATGTACACTATGTATGTACGAATTTGTTTAGTTTTTTTGTTGTTTTTTTAATTATGTACATATGGGTCATTCTACGTTAAGAGTTCATTTGATACTGGGAAAGGCGGCATGATAAAATTACTTAAAATAATAATTGTTTCCAAGATAATAGTATTTAATAATGTATTTTGTATGCATGTTTAACAATGGCCAGTCAATTGATCTACTTTTATGGGTATTTTAAGTGACCAGGGAAGATACTCTATACAGGTTAGAAACATGAAGGCCAACTTACTTTACAGGAGAAGATCAATTGAAAACAAACATTATTTTCGTAAAAATCAACTTTAATTATTCACTATTTAGTGATAGTTTATATAAAAAAAAAATCAGATAATTTCCATAAAGTCTTAATTGTTTAACTTGAATTAGGTAATAAATTTTGAAAACAAAAATACTTAGTATCTACTTACACAAATAACATAACATCTTTTTTCTAAAATAACAAAAAAGTGCTCCAAAGAAAGTTAATTATTTAATTGCACATATTTTGCAATGTGAAATGACAAAAACATATAGAGCATCAATGCTCTGAAGTCTACTGACGAGTTACAAAAGCGGGAACGAAATGCATATAGACAATTGTTTAACCATAAAAACAAGTAAAATTTTCTAATTAAATAATTAAAGACTTTATATAAATATAAAAGTATATAAATATACTTCGGTATTTCAGATACTTAAATAAGAACTTTCACAGTAACACTTTCGTCAAAAGCATATAAAAACCTCTCACCTTACATTTTTAAATTGGCGGCTTGTATGTTGATGGTTGTTCGTTTACAAACTGGCACACCTTCTCGGAAACTGCCTGAAAACAAGACTGAGAAGATAATACAAGCTGATTTGACTTTCTATAATTTATTAGTGGTTACTCGACAGGTTCACTTTCAGTCCCATATACATTACTAACATTAAGGAGAAGTTTATAAATAATATACGTGAAATACTAAGAAAGAAGTAATATCTCACTTTCTTACCTACCCTGGACGCAAAGTCTCTACTATGGCATCTGGTGAAGCAGGGGAGATACGGCATTAAAAAACTAACATAATCAGAAAAATAAAGGGACAGGGTGGATACTTTTTTCTTGGTAAACATGAAGTTATGACTAAACTAAGCTAATTTAGGTATTGCAATTTATTGGTAAAAAAGTATACTTTATTTATTATTAAATATGTGTGATATTTCCGAAAAATTTTCAAGTTATATGATTTTTTAATTTAGCCGTCGATAGTGCCTCTTAACGTAGAAAGACCCATGTATTGTAAAAGGCTGTTTATTTTTAATATGGATATACATACATATTAAACTTCTGATAAAAAAAAATTAAAAATATTTTAATAAAATGATAAATAAAGAACTTTTATTAGTTTTGAATCCTTTCTATTAATCGTTGATCTCTATGAAATAAAAAAAAAAAATAATTATCTATGTAATACAAACGAATATAAACAAATTTGCTAAGTTTTTTAGGTTTTATTTTTTTTTCTAAGATTGGTGCGTTTTTTTGTAAATGGCGCGTTTTTTTTTCTCCATTTTGGTGCGTTTTGAAATTTCAAAGTTGACAACACTGATGACACGTGTTCGGCGAGAAAGGGACAACAGTAGTATATTTGTTATTAAGTTGTTAGCAATATAATCAAAACAAACAAGAGAAAATGTGTACTTTGTGAAATGAACAAAAGAAAATTTTTGCAAATTTAAATGAAAGTTTTTGAAGTGTTTAACTAAAAAACACAATGTGTAAAAGGTTATTAGTGGTAAAAAGTGGTTAAAATTAGTTTCCAAATAATTACAGACTTCATTTTAAGCATTTTCATTAAAAAAATACTAATTTTTACCATTTACTTCCAAAAAGTACATAGCGAATGAGACCACAAAGAAAAAAATGAAAATACATTTCAACAAGTGAACATTTGTACAAAATTAAATCAAAGAATTTGTTGTGTTGAATTAAAAAACAGAGTGTGAAAATGATTATTAGTATTAAAAAAGTGATTAAGATTTGTTTTCAGATAATTTCTGATTTAACTTTAAGCTTTTTCATTCATAAATATTAATTTTAACCTTTTAATTTCAAAAATCGCATAGCGAATAAGGACATAAAGTATAAATTGCAAAAACATTAAAACAACGCAACTACGAAAGAAGCTTAAAGAAGACACGGGTACTGTGTGAACGAGACGTCCAGAATTCGCTTTTATCTTCCGTCTCGTGACATCTCTGTGTACTTTGTGGCAATACCACGGCACAAAACATACAGAAGTGTCACGAGACGGAAGATACGGGTATTTTTCAGTTTGTCTCGTTTTCCCTCAAATTTTGTCGTCGGTTTTGTTTTGCTACGTCTTTCTAGTGCAATACATTTTTATTAGCTGTGTTAATTGGTAAGTAGTAATACACTACAGTATCAAATACACTATGCTTTTCTCTTTCTTCCATGAATTTTAACAAAAACCTCATTGGGGCTTTTTTTACCTGTCACTTTCTTCACTTCTGTGTATTCTGTGACCACGGTGCTAACTTCGCTGTTCTCAAAACTTATACTGGGTTCATACACGTCAATTTTAGTTGAGCAACTTTTGAGCTTACGGAAGAAAAAGGAGAAGATAATGAAGAAAGGAGCCATCATATGTATATTCTCATCATAGAGCTTCCAAAAGAATGTTAGCTACAACTATTTAGAAAGTTCCAGCTCATTCAGCAGCGTCTTGATTTATGTCTTGACTTATGTATTTGTCTCGTTTATTAGTTTATGTGATTGTATATTTCTTACCAGTAGATGGTATAGCATTATTATCAACACCGGCATGTTTGTGTCTTATGTATTAGATCCCTGCACAAGACCACTTACAAGAATTTTTAAGACATGAGAGACTTACTACAGCGAAATCTTTGAAAACAAACGCTAAACAACACTGTTTGCAGGAAATTTGTATCAGTTGCCTGTCGGATTTTTATTAGCTAGCTCAAAATATAGGTGACTTTTTGCTAACTCATTTACAATTAGCTTCTGAACTAATTCCTAAATGATACAGATGTGAGTCAGTTGTTTTTTGCACAACTGTCTTCTTCCCGATAAGTATTGAACTAACTTTAAGCTAACTCAAAACTGATCCTGAGATTAGTGAGTTGTGTTTGTACAACTAACATCCCCTCGATAAGTTTTGAACTAACTCAAAGCTGATGCAGAGATGATTCAAAGTTCATCGAGAATATGTCAAAGTAAAATTCATGTTTGTGTTAACTCTGTGCCACCTTTGTTTTATATGGCGCAATAGCAAAGTGTTAAGTATGATAGCTGACAAACAAAGTGATCACGGTACGATACCTACCCATTATCGTCTCTAAAAAAATTTTAAATTGTTTAAAATTTAAATTGACTGAAAATGTTAATCATTTGTAAATTAAAAATAGTGATTAGCTAAAGAAAGACCTTTTTTCTTCTTTTTTGATGAGCCACAAACTAAGTCATAATGGACTAAGCATTAGTTAGTCAGTTCGCAACTAACTAATAGTACACTTGCATTTTATCAACCAAAAGCTCACTCGAAATGAGCTAACTTGTGGTTATTTGAAACTTATGCAGCGTGAGTGAGTACTGACTCGTTATAAGGACATTACGTTGAAAAAATCAATAGCGTTTAACATGTAATTTGAGTTAGCTTTTGAGTCAGTTGTCACTCGTCTCTGATTAACCATTAGTTACTTTTAAGTTAGCTCAAGTCCCGACAGGGTTATTGCAGGTATAGGAGTAACGAAGAAAATACTTTGTGACGAAAGAACTTGTGATGCTTGCTTCTTCATACGCATGTGTGCGTATACAAACGTTATGCATGTTGTGTATGATCTTTTATTTTTCTGGGCACATACAAACGCACACATGCATTGACATTAGTTGTGTGCGCTTGCTTTAAAAAACCACCCTTAAACACATAATAGCTTACCATCTACATCTTACACACACACACTCAAACGTACAATATGCAAAATAACAAGCACACACGCATCAACACTAGAAGTCTTTGCGACATCGATTGTTGACACTCATATACACGTACATCAATGCATTCATAGTGCTTCGCTTATTAAACGACATCATTTATTATTGGTTTAGTATAATACATGCTACGAAAATACGTTTAATTTAAACAAGACGTAGTTACATTTCAAGACTGTTTACGCAGCCCTCTATTACGTATTATATTATTAGCTATTATATCTGCAATATTACAATCATTGCCAATGTTTCTATGGAAAACATTTGGATTAAATTATATCCATGGTGTATTTTAGTTTTGAGTAGCAATCTATAAAAATACGAGGGTGGGTCATTCACTCAATCCCCCTTATTGTGAATGGCGTCGTTGACGTCACATCAATACGACAGTAAATAATGTCACTTGTCTACTCTTTATCGGCAAAAATTGGATCTCATGGACAATCTCGTACTAATTTCTAAAGGTTTCCAAATGAATGGAAACCTTGATGTGACGTCGACGACGCCATTCACAATAAGGGGGAATGTATTTTTGAATTTCCCGCCTCTTAATTGAAATGGCAACATTGCTTCTGTCAACATTCAACTGTCAGTTGACTCCTCGTCGGGTCGTTACTTGTTTGCCGATTATATTAAGAATACATTATTACTGCTGCAAACCAGCAAAATTTGCACAAGCTGCGTCATTTAATTTGTGTTTGGCAGCCGTTTTGAGAAGAAAATAGAAAAAAGTGAATTTCATGTGCTCATTAAACATTATTTTTTTGCGGAAAAAACCATCACTCAAACCAATGCTAAACCTGATAAGCAATATAGGGACTCTTTACCATCGACTTCAATGGTAAAAGAGTGGTTTATTGAATTTCATGGTGGCGGTACAAGCCGAACGCTCTAGACGCCCATTTAAAGTCTCTACATCCGAAATAATTGAAAAAATTCACGATATGATCTTAGCCGATCGGATACATAAAAAAACATAACAAACACAAACACAACTCGCAAAGCGATTAGCTTGTCTGCGAAAAAACACCCAGGATCCATGGTGGGAATCGAACCCACGACCTCTGGACTGGCAGGCTAGCATCGCTACCACTCAGCCACAGGCGCACCTTGTGAGCGAGAGAGTTTGTGGAAGCCATAGGTACCTTACATGGCTCAGCGGTGTCAACTTTGAATTATCACGTGGGTGTGAAAGAGCATTTCACAAGATGGGTGGGTGCCGGGTTTGCTCAAAATCGGCCACAAGCGCATGTGTAGTTTCCGTGGCGAAAATTCATGAATTGGGCTACGAATTGCTCCCTCATCCCCACTATTCTCCAGATTTAGCCTCAAGTGAGTATTTCTTGTTCTCAAACTTGAATAAATGGTTTGGTGGAAAGAGATTTGTCTACTACGAATAATCATCTCACAAACAAATGCCTATTTTGATGACCTCAACGAATCATATTTTTTCGGAAGGGATAAAAAAATTGGACAAACGTTGAACTAAATGTATAGAACTCAAAGGAGTTTATGTTGGAAACTTTATTACAACCTGTGTTTCTTCTCGTATGGCGAATTAATTTCTGCTCCATTGCGCCGAATGTCGAACTTTTCGATTCAACTTCGAAAGTTTGTACTAGATTAAAGAATAATATTGTATGCTTCTTAAGTCCCCGTCCATACAGTGAAACATTTGCTGCAAAAATTTTGAGTTTGTCGATAAACGGGGAAAGAGAAATGGGAAAGGGTACTTGGTTTCATGTACATGCAGTTCTTGTTGAGAACGTCATTCTCGTCTCATTTTCATGAGAAATATATGAGAAAATGTATTAAGCTGCAAAACAAAAACTTTACAGTGCGGACACGAATGCAGTTTCAAAAGAGAAAACAAAAATGTTTCGCAGCAAATGTTTCACTGCATAGACGAGGACTAAAGAAGCAAGTCGAATCAAAAAATTCAACAACCGTAATAATACCCATTGCTCATCCGTTGTATCAAATACTTTTATGATTCACATTTGATCTGAATACCTAGATATACTGCAGATTTTTATTTTCTGCTATTTTATATATTCAGTATTGCTGTTCAGCCTATAGAGATACATTGATGTGCATATATACTTACTAAACCTATTATTTAAATCAAGACTGGCCACTAAGAGATAACCGACAGTAATAAATTCGCGCATGTGGATTCATTTGTATAAGAAGACGATGATGATTATATATAAGTGAATATTATATTTATTGATTTATGTATGTAAATACATAAATACATACATACAGGTGTACAGAAAGGTAAATATATATACCTATTTACCTTTCTGTTAGAGGACATAAAAAGTTTTATACATGTATAAAAACTCTATATATTAATATTACCTGCTGGCAGTGTAAATTGTCTTTTCTTCGTACAATATGGACAACATTCTTTGGGATCAAGTTTTTGTTCCGAGATGGGACATTGCAAAACGGGACATGCTTTTTTGGAGCACTTCAATTTATTTTCCGTGCACTGACACACCAAACAAGTGCCATTGATTGAGGTGGCCAGCTCCTGGCCTTCAAAAACTTTCTGACCATTGATCTCGCAACCTTTGTTTTTTTGCAAAAAAAAAAAAAAATAAATTAAATTAGATGAATTAAAAATACAGGTGGTCTAATCTGTAATTCGAAATGAAAGAAAACACTTTCAAATTTGTATCTTACGCTGCTTACACACGTTCAATAAATCGCTTTCAATTTCATCACACATACACCCCTTTTACACACGGAAAGTTTACTTTGCAAAGTCTTAATTCCGCTGTGTGAAAGGCAGATGTAAGAATACTTTCTCTTTCTGTCTTTCTCTCAACTGAATTAAGACTTTGCAAAGTAAACTTTCCGTGTGTAAAAGGGGTAATACTGAGTGTCAAAATTCCTTGAATTTGATAGCTGTGACACAAAGTGATAATCAATTTAATTTTTTAAATGCCACCGATGAAGAAACAGCTCAAATTTGTAGCTTCAATCGATGTGTGCTGTGACCAGCTATTCAAATTGAAAATTAAATTGCCATATAAATGGATAGGTGAATTTGAAAGCAATCGTAAGTTTTCAATTTCAAAAGTTTGAATTTGCGTGAATTGTTATTTTAAAAACAAAAACATTTTTAACATTAACATGAAATTAAACTGTGTCCAAGCAAATCCATAGTCTTGGGTCCTAACAGCTCAAAAACGAAAAAATTAAACAAAAAGATGAAAGAAATATAGAGAAAATATGAAAATAGTTCATTCTTTCACTTGAAAGAATTATTCAGTTGAAGTAATTCATTCAAGAATGACACAAGAATAAATTTCTCAATTCACAACCTACGAGTATTATCGGAGTGGTAGGCCCCGTATATGTATGAATTGTTGACAATTTCAATAATAGAAATGATCAACAATGCTTGTACGACAGGTTGCAAATTGAGAAAATTTGTTCATAAATATATACTTAAATAATTACAAGCCGTTGTTTCATCATCCTCTTGCCACAGCCAGTTTAAATGAAAATCAATATTCAATTTTTTTTAAATGAAATCTTATTTCCTATTAGTGCTGTAAAAGTATTTAGTATTTGAGTACTGAGTACTCAATACCGGGAGTTTTCCCCGGTACTCAATACACAAAAGTAACTACTCAATACTTTCAGGGTTGCATTTTGTAGTATTCAAGCAAAAGTCTTCCTTTAAAATACATCAGAATTATACAACTCTGTGAGCTTGATACAAATAAATATGACTTGAAGCTCATGTTAGTGTAACAAATACCAATTCTGTTAGGAATTATTTTGATACGAAAACAGCCACTAAAAAAGTACTACAAAATGCATTATTAAACTACTTCAGTCATTAACAAATACTATTGGACAGAAAAAGTGACCCTTTACAATAGTGGAAGTAAGGCACGTGATACAATATAACCAGCAAGTCAGGTCCTCACAAACATGAAAAATTTTAAATTCTTTCAACGTCGGTAAAATTTTATTTCTACATTTCAACAATGACTAAGTAATAACATCAATTGTGAGAAAAAAATGTTTATTAAAAAATATTTAGAAGATAATTTAAGAGATTAATGCACTAGAAGTTTTAAGAGTACGTTAAAAAAATTTATGGACAAAAACTAATCTTCTAACTTATTTATTTTCATGTGTTATAAATTAAATATACTTGTATTTAATCTTTGTTTTTCCATATTGCATTATAAATTAAATAATAATTTTTAACTTCCCATATACATACATATATAAAGTATTGAGTAGTATTGAGTACCCAATTGAAAAAGTATCAAGTAGTACTGAGTATTCAAAAGTAGCCGCTTTTTACAACACTATTTCCTATTTTCCATTTACCTTGACATTTTGGGCAACATTCTCCCGGTTTTGGTGCTGTCAGTTGACTTGTATCACACTGTGCATAGCATTTCATTATTGTTTCGGTAACAATACTGCTAACGCATGTGTATGATTTACAGGGGTTCTCGAGGTCCGTCCATTTAGAGCCACTATCATAAGTTACGCCACGAAAAATGCAACCTGAAATAATAATTTACGAATAATATATTTCTAAGATATCAATTAAATATTAACAAGGTCAAAACTTACGCTTACATAAATATCTTAAATCAAACATTTTAAGCAATTTTTCGTCGGCTTTCCGAATCTTGCTTAGTTATCGCGTGCGAAACGGACCAATTAAAAACAGAACATCCCAACAAAAACAAAATTGAGGTTTTGGAAACAGTTTTTTTTTTTAAATAAAAAATTTTAAATATTTTATCAATAAAATAAAATAGTGAAGTAAAAAATGTTGTTTAATTACACAGGTCAACAGCAAAAAAAGGCTTGAATAACTACTACTCAGCAAAAAAATTCACATCACCACCAGAACTACTTGCCATATAATGACTTACTTTTCTGATTGCCAAATTTCATTACAAATCACATAACATAAAACTTCAAAAAATGCCGTACAAGTTAATAAATGAGGAGAATGATTCTTTTAGATTAAATTAAAAAAAAAGTAAGTACTTCTCAAGAATCGATTATTTTAGTCTCACGCCTTGTTAAAATCATTAAGTTGGTAATCCAGTAGGGAAGAGCTTGCACCAAAAATGCTTCATTTCAAACTCGATTACCTTTTTGAAAATTGTTTGCTGGGTATACATAAATGTAACAGTCTTGCAATGTAAAAACGTCATGATTTTTAAATGTATTCACGTCCAATGTAATTGGTGTATGTGTATACCAGTGTTAAGAACCCTGCAGAAAGTGCGAATAGTGAAATTGTGGTGATTTATTAGTGAAGTTGTCAGTAGCACTACTGACCAGGTGTACCCCAGCCAATGGTATCATCTATTGACATTTAACATTAGCTTGTCATTGAAAATCCACCACTAGACTATAGCACTACTGACTTAGTAGTTCTTTCGGGACCACATGGAGACATTGGCACCAAAGATTCACTAGTAAATTTTAGGGGCTCTAGTCTACAATATCGATATATCCTCCCTCGTTGTCAATAGTAAACTTATAGTGATTTTCCAGTCACATTGTCAATAGTGCTACTGACTAGGTGTACCCCAGCCAATTCAAATACTTATTGACAAATAACATAGGGTTGTCATTCAAAATCTATCAGTAGACTTTAGCACTATTGAGAAGGTAGTTCTTTTACGACCATATGGAGATATTTGAACCGAAGATTCACTCGTAGATTTTAGTGACCCTCGTCTACATATATTTATTTAATATTGCACAACATAATAAAAAAGAAAAACAAACTATTGACGCGTTCATTGACAATATCACCAGAAATACACTAGAACTGTCGTCTCTAACGTATCTCTACTCGCGCATAAAAGGAAATTTGTCGACATTTTAACTAGTGCAATTGTCGCTGGAGAAAGAGTATTGACATAGAGACATATGGTTCTAGGTTGACTAGAGGGAAGCGACGACGTCAAGAAAACTTGTCTGTAACAAACACTCAAAAGAAGTACTGTTGATTAGTGTATGCTTGTTATTTTTCATATTATACGTTTGAGTGTGTGTGTAATATGTAGATGGTAATGTTAATGCATGTGTGTGCCTTTGCATGTGCGCAGAAAAATAAAAGATCATACACACATACATGCATGACGTTTGTACACGCGCTTATCCGTAGAAAGAAGCTAGTATCACAAATTCTTCCGTCACGAAGTGTTTTCTTCTTTACTCTTATACCTACAATACTCAAATAAATTTCTTGCAAACAGTGTTGTAAACGTTTGTTTTATAAGATTTCGCTGTAGCAAAGCATTTGAAAAATCTCTCATGTCTTAAAAGTTCTTATAAGATATCTTGTGCAGGAGACTAATGGCTACCTAAGTATTTACAAAAATGGTAAAATTTTTCAATTCTATGCATAATTTTTTTTTTATAATTTTTAAGTACAATTGTCAATATTTTGAGACATGTCTCCAAATTCTTTCTCATACTTATACCCCTTTTAGACACGCAAAGTTTACTTTGCAAAGTCTCAATTCAGCTGAGTGAGAGACAGAGGGAGAAATACTATGTTTTTCTGTCTTTCTCCCAGCTGAATTAAGACTTTGCAAAGCAAACTTTCCGTGTGTAAAAGGGGTGATACAGTCTGAGTATGTTTATACTCAGGCTATGAATATTTAATGGGACAAAAAAAAAAAGCTGAAGCTCAGGGTGTATGTATATTCATCATTCGCCACCACACATTTGTGTACATGAAATGGAATAGAAAATGTGTGGGAGTGTATGTGGCTATTTGAAAACATGTTCTATGTTCGTGTGTGTGTGTGTGTGTGTGTGTGTGCAAATAAAATATCCCTGTATATACGCTTATGTAGCCGCTTAATATGCAGAGTATTATTATACTCATGCCTGTGACTGTATTTCACACAGTCTATTTAAAAAAATGTGTATAAACATAGTTGTTAGATTTTATCGTTATACGTATTCGGTTAAAAAATTAATGCTTGTGTCTGTATGTGAGCGTGTTTTTTATTTTTCGCTTTACGCATTCATAATTTTTTGACGGCCAATACTCAAAGAGTAATTAAAACTATACTTTTGTCATTATCTGATACATACATATGTATATGTACGTATATATACATATCATATCAATCATTAAAACTTAGGGGTTTATTTTTAAAACGCATCGCAAAGCGTTGAAAAATTTTACATATATTTTGTTTTTACAATTTAAATTTTTTCTTTATAAAATTTGTTAACGCTTAGCGTTGCGTTTTACAAAATAAGGCCCTTAATTTTATTGTAAAAATATCGGCGTACCTTTGCATTTGTTGCAGCACATATTGGGCGTTTTCTCTTCCAACACATAACATTCAGCAAGAGACGGACAAGATTTTTCGACACATCGAACGTAACCACGCTGAAAGAAATACATAAGGTTTGTTCAGTTACTAAAAATTGTTACGAATTTGCAACAATTGTTACTGTAAAGTGTTCACTAACTCAAAAAGTTTGCAAGGGGTGAGGATCAAAAGAGGAAAAAATATTGAGAGTCAAAAAAAATTCTTACAAATTATTACTAGTAAAATTTTTACTTACAAGAACTATCCTTTTCTTAACTACTATATAAATACAGGGTGGGCCAAAAGAAACCAAGGGGTGTAAAAGTTTAATAACTTTTTTGTTTATTAACTTTTTTTTATTTTTTCTTTCAGATTATATAATATACAAAATGGAAATTTTTTTACACTAAGTATGAAAAATGATGTCTCTTAAATGACCACGGTTTTCAGCTTCGCACTGATGGGCTCTTTTTAGAGCATTTTCCATAACATCTTTCAAAACTTGTGGCTGTAGCGTTCGAATTTCTGCAACAATGTTTGCCTTGAGTTCAAGGATTGTCTCTGGCTTGTTCACATACACTCGCTCCTTCAAAAAACCCCAAAGAAAATAGTCGGGTGCTGTCAAATCTGGCGATCGCGCTGGCCAAATAATTTCCGAATTTCGAGAAATTATTCGCTCTCCAAAAATTTGACTTAAAAGTGCCATTGTGTCTCGGGCAGTATGGGCAGTGGCTCCGTCCTGCTTAAACCACATACCAGGTCTGTTTTCAAGAGCAGGACGTAAAAAGTTTTCTATCATAAACCGATACCGCTCTCCATTTACGGTTACAGCACTTCCATCTTCATTCTCGAAGAAGTAGGGCCCAATGACATTTTCAGATGTGATCCCACACCATACTGTACACCTGATGGGGTGCAATTGGCGTTGATGAATGGCTCTTGGATTTTGAGAACCCCAGAACCTACAGTTCTGCTTATTAACAAAGCCATTCAAATGAAAATGAGCTTCATCACTCATAATCAAATTTTCAATAAAGTTGATTTCATTTATTCATTTCTTATTTTCTGATTTTCATTTATTATTTTCATTCATTATAAATTCTCCAAGTGTTGTCTATATAATCTGAAAGAAAAAATAAAAAAAAATTAATAAACAAAAAAGTTATTAAACTTTTACACCCCTTGGTTTCTTTTGGCCCACCCTGTACATACATACATACATACATACCGTACAGAAACATCTGTAGCATTCGGCATCGGGTATGTTAACTGGAATGTCTTTGCCTTCATTTTCACACGTTTGTGGCGTACCTGTAACACGATAGAGGACAAAAATATATAATTGAAATTAAATTTATGTTCCGTTAAGAGATCTAGGAGCACAGTACGAGAAGTTCGCCGAGGAAATTTCGGTCCTAACAATTCTCGTTTGCCTTGCCTAAAGTCTATGCACCAAAAATATTTACTCAGCAAAAACACTATCCGATATATAGAGTGGAGAAAATTTGTAAATATCCAAAGTTAAAAAAATCAAATTTGCATATATGTATTTATTGTATCTTCCAAAAATGAACTAACAATAAGTATTCAAATCTTAAATCTAATCTAATCTTTAATGCAAACACATTCACCGCAGAAGGCTACACGAACACACGACTTCAAATGCCGCTGGCTGCATTTGTCGCCAGCTACTTAATTTTTTTCGGAGACGGCAGCAGCATAATCAAAATCTGATATTGAAGTATAAATATATACTTCAGTGCTACCGCTTTCAAATATTTTACATTTATAAAAATAAAATAGTTTATTGAAAAATATAAAAACAAATCAGTGGCGGTATTCGATGTTTAATGCAAATTGTCTTGCGTAAAGCATTAAACACATTCACCACAGCAGGCTACACGAACACACGACTTCAAATGCCGCTAGCAGCATTTGTCGCCTCGTAGCAGGCTACTTAACTATTTTGGAGACGGCAGCAGCACCAACTGCAGTTGATATTCAAGTACAAATGCATAGTTCAGTATTGCCACTTTTATATGTTTTGCATTTATAAAAATTTATTCTTAACATCAATTTTTGGATATAATTTCTGTTAAATAATATGAAATAATTGTACAAAATCATTCATTCAACATTTTCTATTATACTGGCAATACTGAATTTTCTCATTGTAGCCAAAGAAATAGAAATTATTTGTGATTTGAACGGGCTGAGGTTCGTATTGCTTTTTAAGCCAAATTACATGTGATAATTATTAATGAACAAATAACAAACAAAGTATGTTGTAAATATTCTGACTAACAACACATAGTTGAACGGAACAGCCAGCCGTTTTCGAAGGCCACTAAACCTTCATCATCAGCGTTCTTTTGTGTTTGGTCCACTGAGTGTGGTGTCAGTTGATGTAGATTTCTGCTTTATATACTTAGCATTATTGCAAATGGAATATGTGAATTGTTTTGATTCATCGTATTTCAATTTGCTGAAAGCTTTTTTGTATTTTAAGCTCAATTTTACCATCTCTATATTTACAACAGTCTTACCATTGTCGTTTGTTTTTTATTAATTATGCACATGTTAGTTAATTTGCTTATTTTTGTTCTACTTAAGACAAACTTTTTTGGTTTGTTACTATTAAGTATATTTTTTATTTTTAATTTTTGCCACAGGCCCATGGCTATTAATTTTAGTTAATTTTGTGGCAAAAATTAAAAATACGCACGCTTTTTTAATAGTTAATGCAGCGTTGCAGCGCCTTCTGGTGTCAAATGAGGCGTATTAAATTTTGAAGCTGTGTTTAGTAGCCATTTTATTGGTGATTTTACTTCGCTACACAATACCGACGAAGGAGGGCACTCTGATGCGAATTAGGATTAGTATCTGCTGAAGTCGTATAAATCAGTGCTTTGATCACTTGAACTTTCCTACAATAACTGATACAAAGGGACACTAATGCACATCAGAAAAATGCGTGGTGTTGTTATTTAGTGACTGTTGGATACAGGGATTGAACCCAGTATCTTCGGTTTTGTAGTTAACGTGCTAACTACTTCAGCCAACGCCACCTGCAAAAGATTGTGAATTGGGCTATTAGAATTGGTTGCTTGAATAGCATTAACAACTTTTGCGACAAACACATACGAACAACAACATTAATGACGAATTAGTAACGCTAGATTTCTAAACATGGAACAAAGCAAAACAAAAAGAGTATTTAATACGACGTGGGGGTACTGCGGTATTTTTGTTGCGAAAAAGTACTGAAATTAGTGCAATAGTACTGAAATTTCCATCACATCATTTTATGACTAATGTGTGCAAATCATTATTCATAAAATATTATTAAACTCTTTTGTTATCATACAAAGTACTCGGCACATTTCAGACAGAACGAATATGGTTGTAAAACAAAACAATAATAACAAGGTGTTGTTGTGCGACTATTTTGTTAAATGTCTTTGATTTTTCAATATGCACACATACATAGTTGTATTTTTTCGCATGCAAATGAATAGTATTATTTTTAAAATTTTAAAGAAAACTGCTAAATATAATGAAAATTCCTATCTGGCAATGTTTGATTCATTACCACGTAAGAAACATCAACTGACAAACGTAAGTGCAGGCGAACGCGCAATACCGACTTGGTTGAGTCCAAATTGACTCGATATCGAGTGACTGCTTTTCGATCTCTTAGATTTTCTTGCGATATCGATAAAGAAAAATTAAAATAACAAGAAATTTTTTATCAAAAAGGGATGAATGTCCACCGAACGTTATTTTCGAATTCAAAATCGAACAAAGATTATTGTTTTAGACTTTTTAAGCTTATTATGTTGCCAATAGAAGGGAATGAGGGAAATGGCACCCCGAATATTCCTTTGGAACTGGCACGACCAGTGGTACGCATGCCATTAAGAGTTGCGTAAAATTTAATATTGACAGTATTTTTCAAGTAAAATGTCGTACTGGGCATTTTTTTCTGTTGTAAGTATTACTATATTGTTTAGATTTAACTTGCAATAAAGCAGGCACACTACGGAGAAGTTTTACTAAATTCAAAATGAAATTTTTTTATCAATTTATATTTCACACTGCGTGACCCAAAAACGAACGTCAACATTAGTTGACGTTGCGAAAATTAAAGAAAAATGACACTTGAAGTAATTACGCGCACACAGATCAAATTACCTTAAAATTTCTGCCGCGATGTTAGTGAAAATATAAATTGTTTTGATTTTCGTCAAACTCACATCAAACTAAGGCTGAGTTTACATCTGGCATTTCTCTTGTGCCATGTGCCCAAAAAAACGTAACCACTAATTAAGGCAGAATTACCCGACTGTAAATGTAGAACTGTTAATGTAAATGTGTCAGCTGATCGAATCTGTTGCATGAAAAGCTATGCAAACGCTTACCTGACTGAAATGGCACGTAAATGTAACGTCTGAACCTGCAGAAAATAGAATTTCATGACGACGTTACGTGACATTTGTAGACACCCCCCAAACAAAATGTTTCGAATTTTTCTGAAGTCAGACTTGTACCGAATTCGTTAAGACATTTCGGTAGTTTCTCTGAACAATTTGTTTTAAACATTAAAACTTTAAGATGCGTGAAGTACAAAAAGTAATTGCTGAACTCAACCCGAAGAAAGCTCCAGGTATTGATGGCATTAGTAACAAAATGCTCATGAACTTGCCTTATATTGCAATAAGAATCCTGCTATTTACTTTTAATGCTATTTTAAGAATGCAGTATTTTCCACATAACTGGAAACTGGCCAAGATCAAAATGATTCCAAAGGCGGGCAAAGATCTTACCAAGACTGAGTCATATAGGCCTATAAGCTTACTGTCTACAATCTCAAAGCTTTTCGAAAAGCTGCTCATGACTAAATTGTCCAAAATTTTAACTGATAATGGGTGCATCCCGGACCATCAATTTGGCTTTAGAAGTCAGCACAGCACGATTGAACAAACGCATAGACTGGTCCAAGTTGTAAGAAGAACATTTGAAGAAAAGAAGTATTGTTCTGCTCTCTTTATTGATGTTTCTCAGGCGTTTGATAAAGTATGGCTCGAAGGCCTAGTTTTAAAATTGAAGACATATCTGCCAATAAACATTCAAAAGCTTTTGGAAAGTTATATTATTGATAGGAAGTTCACTGTTGTGGAAGGAGAGTTCACGAGTGTGCCCGAAACTATATCTTCTGGTGTGCCCAAGGGTAGTATTCTGGGTCCTGTCTTGTATTTAATATATACTTGTGATATGCCTGTGAATAATAATATCTATATTTCTACTTTTGCCGATGATACAGCCTGTATGAGTGTGCACGAAAACCCTTATGAGGCATCCCGCAAGCTCCAGGAACATATCACTCAGCTGGAAATATGGTTGAACTTATGGAGAATTAAAGTCAATGAACAAAAGTGTGTCCATATAACGTTCACCCTAAGAAGAGATACTTGCTCCCCCATTCGAATCAACAATCAAAATATTCCTCAACATTCCCAAGTGAAATACCTTGGTATACACCTTGATCGAAGACTTACATGGAAACATCATATTGACTCTAAGTTAACTCAGATGAAACTTAAGTTAACTCAAATATATTGGTTGATTGGCAGAAACTCAACACTCAGCCTAGACTGCAAACTTTTATTACACAAGGCGCTTTTGAAGCCAATATGGCGCTACGGAATTCAGTTATGGGGCACTGCTTCAGCTTCCAATGTCGAGAGAATCCAACGAAGACAAAACAAAATTTTACGGTTAATAACATCGGCTCCATGGTACATCCAAAATTCTATTATACATCGTGATTTAAATATGCCACTAGTGGCTGAAGAAATTGCAAAATACGCAGGCAAATATTTAACAAAACTCGAATCACATCCTAATCCGCTTGCTCGTAATATTTTGAACTTTACTGGACACATCCGCTTAAAAAAGAGGGACACACGGGCCCCCCCCCCCTTTTTTTTTTTTTTTTTTTGATTATCACTACTAATGTATTATTTATAACTACCACTAAGTTTATGTCCGACACTGGTTGGGCCTAATAATTTTTTTTATAGATTTAAGATTTGAATACTTATTGTTAGTTCATATATGAAGATACAATAAATAAATACATGCATTAAAAAAAAAAAAAAAAAAAAAAAAAAAAAAAAAAAACATTAAAACTTTGATTTTTGAGTACATAAGTAAAAGTCTGTGAAAATTTTTCTTAAATAAATATGTGTATGTTGATAAAAAAAAGGATTGTAACAAATATTAAAAAACGTGAGTATGTGCAAATTATTTCGACAATAGCAGCAACATAACGGTGAAGCGGTACTCTGCTATAAAAGCAAAAAAAAAATTGTACCTACATGTCGTTACGAATTCGTACCGACTTATCGTAATGAATTCGTACCGACATATCGGTACGAAAATTGTTACGATTTCGGTAAAATTTCGGTGCCGAAATCGTTACGAATTCTTTACGAACTCGGAGCATTTTGTTTGATGGGCAGTGATGGGATGTATGTATATTGAATGAGAGTGTGGCACAATAGCCCTGATTTGGTACTTTTGTTTCTTTTAATAATTTAAGCTTTTGAGTGGTTAATTTGTATACGTACATGGCATATTTAATAAATTTAGTTTTCTAAAAAAGTTTTTTTTTTAATCTAACCAGAGTTTGCCAATCGTATGTTTTTATTTTTTGTTAATATACATACATACACATATGTATATGTACATATGTATGAATTTGTAAAATATACATACATATGTGCGTACAAACATACATTCAAGCGTACAAAAAACCATTTTTATTTAAAAATAACAATAAAAATAAAAATAGTTACGTATAATCAAAATAATTATAATGATAATAAAAATATAAGTATTTTTTATAATTATAATACGTTGTAATGTAAATATCTATATAATGAAGCTTAAATTGTAATTTCACTAAATGTCAAAGTCATTACAATGCTTGTAAGTATAAAATAATGATTTGATACCATTTAAATAATTTTGGTACTTTTTCCATGCAATCAAAAATAATGTGAAGATGTTGAACTCTCGTCAATGTTTCGAACAGCTGTTTTCCATTTTATATGATTTTTTTATACTGATAAACACCCAGCCAATGCCTATTTATCAGGTCAACGCAATCGTCCTGATGATATTCTGTGTTTTCGTGTTTTAACTGTCAAAAGCTGTTTGCACCATACACTTTAGTTCATGTTTATGTGTGTTTCTGACAACTGAAACACAAAGTTGTTTTTTGTGTTGCTGTGTTTTTGTAGAGTTGCATAGACCTAATAAATAGGCCTTGCACCCAGCAAACAAAAAGTCCTGTATATGTACATGTGTATGTATTTTTGTTAAGAAATATACATATGTATATTGTTTGTAAATAAAACTAAATTATTATGAGTAGGTACGAACATTAATAAGAAAAGGTTAAAACGAGAAAGTAAAGATTTTATTGAGGTGCTACTGCAAGCATACACATTCTTCGAAATTAAAGAGCTAAATACTTCGTCTTTCCGATGAAGTTGCTCAAAATCTGTTCTGGTAATGTACAATGACAAATATTACGGTTGAGCGTTACAGCTGCTATTACAATTATTATAATTGAGTTCATTTAAATAAAATAATAATAATTTTCAAAACCTCTAGGCGCATTTTCGTTCTAAAAGGTGTGTTATTTCAAAAACTTAATTAGTTTTTTCCAACAGGCTAAAACTTGCCATCAAAAGAAAGTAAATTAAAATAGTTTCAGCGAAATTATTAAAACAAATCTTGGATTAATTAAAACATTACTATTTTATATATTATTTACTTATAAGTTCTAATGCATACATACATACTCGTATGTATGTCCGTATACATATGTATGTAAATTTCAATCAAAATTAATTTCATGAATTTAAATATTATACATAAGTATATGAACTCTCGCGTTTGACTTCAAATAACTCGCAATTTAAAATCAAAAATGCGTGTTTGCTGGGCACAATGCAATTAGCGTGTATGTGTGTGTGCAAAAAGTGCTAATTCACACGGCGAAATTTATGACGTCTATTTTTCTTAATTCTCTTTTGAAGTTGCTACCAAAAATTCCTTGCATTCATACGATGTTTTTTTTTTTGGACGTCTAATTTTACTTCTCTCCACTCATATAGCCAATAAGCTAGAAGAGTAACAATAAAAAATAACAATAAGATAGAAGAGTAACATTGAAACGTAACAACAATAACAACAAGAGCAGTGTAAAGAGAAATATGAAAAAAACCATGGAAAACAGAAATCGAGTCATTTTTTCTACCCCTCTTTCTTCTCTACCCCGTTCGCTAACAAACAAAAAGTGACGTCGAAAAATAGACTTCACAAAAGTCTTCGTGTGAATTAGGTGAAAGAAGTTTTTTGTTTGTGTCGAAAACACATGACACCATGGTACAATTATACTAGGTACATGCACGACTACAACAAAATTACAACACCAAGAAACACATGCATTTTGTTGGTATAAACAAACGTATAATTGTCAGAAACAGATGCCTTTTGTTTATAAAAATAACAATTACAGGGTAACTAAAGTACAATTGCAGACGCGGCATTCCTGCATAATTACAGTTATTCAGTGTTTCCAATCTGTGTGTAGTTAGACAGTGTGTAATTTCTACTCACATGTGCAGGCCATGTAATTAAATTCTTGTATAATCTGTGTGTAATTATACTTTGGGTTTTAATTTTAACCTACACAAAAGATGTGTAGTGTAATTTTCTTCGATGTGCAATTGGAGGCACAGCCATGTGTAAATTCATTGGCAGCACTGTAATCAGTTTATGCACACACATACACTAACATTTTTGCAGCTTGTAAACAAAGTTTGACAACTATTCGTATTCTATACAATAACAGGCTGGGCTTGTGCATGTACTGTTATATTTGTATCATGCATGACACGTTTTTAAGCATTCTATAAGCGCTCAAACGTTTACATTTACATTACATTTACATTTACCTTACATCTGCGATTTCTACAGTCCGGTAATGGAGCCTTTACTAGTGAAAAACTGTTGGATTCAGACATGTATTTATTGATTTAAACTGTTCCCAATCATGTGAGATTCTATAAAATTGTCTATTAGTTATGTATGAAACCGTTTAACTTAATAAATACGTATCTGAATCAAACTATTTTTCATTAGTAATTAGTGGTTACGCTTTTTTACGCTTGTGTGGCACATGGCACACACATGTAAACACTGCCTAACACATTACTAACAATATCAAAGAAAATCAGAGTTTGACGCATCAGTTTGATGTGTGGCCATGCCGTTTAAAGATAAAAAAAGGTTTCTTTTTGATTGAAATGGTTGGAAAACTTCTTTGATTGGAAATCTATTTTCTTTCTAAAAAAAAAAAAAGTAGGAAAACGGAGAAGAAATGAGGAAAATATCAAAGCACTCACCCTCCAATTGGGCTGTAGCCTTTGAAACGCTGACAATCAATAACAGCATGGCAGCATATGGCACCACGTGCTTAGTTGGTTTTGCTGTACTCCTAGTTTGTGCTGCTGCTGCTGTAGCCATTTTTTCATCAGTTGTTAATTCGTTTTTCTTGCCACATTGTTGATTTCCATTCCATGGTTTTTTTGAATGTTTATAACTTACCAAGGTAAACATTTTCATTTGAAAGCTGTTAGTGTTTCCACTGTTGGTTTTTTTGTTTATGCTGCTTTAAATTTTGTTTTTTATGCTGCTCCTTTGTAGCCTATGGTACAATAAGTTTGCCTGTAAATGATCCATATTTTTTTATTTTATTTTTTTCTCAGTACGATCTGAGACTTAAAGACAAACAACGTAGATATTTATAGTTTTTAGATTTCCATACACCAAAGGTGAAACGGAACCCTATGGCTATGATGTCCGTCCGTCTATCTGTCATAGGCTATTTTCTCGAGAACCATAAGTTGCTACGGAACTGAAATTTTTTCAAAATTTGTAAGACTTTCGCCGCTACCACAACAAATATATGACAGTTAAAAATTAAAGGTTGTTTTAAAGCGAGCAATGAAAAATGTTGAAATCCTAATTTAATATACAGACAATTTAGTAGTGGACTTTCATGCAGACTATACCAATTAACGCCGAAATTTAAAAAATCTAAATTATTTCTTTCTTTGAAAGCGTAAGGGAGAAAATCTTGCTGTATTGCAAAAATGCTAAAACTAAGAAATCCAAAAATTAATAAAATGAAGAAACGAAAAAACGCCAAAATGAAAAATTGCTTAAAATATATAAATGAAAATAAAAGAGTACATATAAAGGTCGCCAAAAAACTGAAAAAAAAAATTGAAAAAAAACCTAAAAAGCGCCAAAACTAAACATGCATGACGTTTGTATACGCGTACATGCGTATGAAGAAGCAAGCATCACAATGTCTTCCGTCACGAAGTATTTTTTTCTTTACTCCTATACCTGAAATAACTGAAACAAATGTATTGCAAAGAGTATTGTTTTAGAAGATTTCGCTGCAGTAAAGGATTTGAAAAATCCCTCATGTCTTAAAAGTTCTTGTAAGTGGTCTTGTGCAGGGGTCTAATGTGTATGTATTATAGCATTGCACAGATACATCTGTTTGCACTAGTTTTGCGTGTTTTTTGGTTCTGGTATGAACAAATATGTTATTTATCGTTTTCTGTTACTAGTTGTAAATGTTGATTTTTAACCCCCGACTAAAAAAAGGGGTGTTATAAGTTTGTAGTGTGTGTCTGTGTATCTATGTGTCTGTCTGTGTCCACGTACATGCCAAACGGCTGGACCGATTTTCATTTAGTTTTTTCTGTTTGAAAGATGACTTGATCGAGAGGGTTCTTAGCTATGTTTGAAAAAAATCGGTCCAGCCGCTTAGAAGATATAATATATTTTCTGAAAAAAGTCGGGGGTTTTTAAAATTTTTAATTTTTGTTATTTAAGCAATTATTGTATGGTTGTGCAATGAGCAAATGAAAACAACACATTTATTTTTTTTTTTTTTTTTTTGATTTTCTAAGGCAAATAAGATACATAAAACTGCTTTTACCATAAATGCCTTATGATGTGTTGAGAAAAAATGTAATTGGCTGATGAATGAATGAATGAAAGCAAAATTGCACATACATATGTAAGTAAATGATACATGTACATGAAAAACATGCATTTGTAATTGCTCTCAGAAATTGTCTCTTTCTCTCTCTATACTTTGGCTGCGCCGCAAAATAACATAAGGAACGTCCGCACATACATCTGCACATCATGTATTTGTTTCAACAGTGGTTTTTTCATATATTTGTATTACAATATGTATTTTTTGAGCAAAAACAGATCAAACAGTTGCTCAGCAGCAATACAATAAGCAATTGTTATTTGTTTTCAATTGTATTTTAATTTGGAAAAGCACGCACACAATAACTCTTATACTAGTTCTGCCGCTCACACTACAATTACATGGTACATACCATGGTATATTTGTTTTGGCTATACAAACGAGTATACAAATGCAACCCTTTAGTATGTATGTATGTTAATATTGTTACGTAAAAATATTCCTACAGGGTTAAAGCAAAGAACTATCTGGAAGTATTTAACTAAAGCACTAAACGTACACACATATTTACGTGCAAATACTATAGCAACAACAATAATTGTATACATAGCTACAGACACACACACATACAAGTAAAAGTGCGAGCACTGTACTACCAGTAGCAAACCGCATTGCCAACATAAGAGTCCTTACTTTGAAATTCAAAAATAACGATCAATCGAATTATCTACAAACGCCTAGAAGCAGCAACATGAATTTTCCCGATTGTGCTAGAGGACTGTTTGAACATCTGGCTACCAATAGTAAATGACAATACAGATGTCATCATTCATATATGCCATTACTAAGTACAGACATGTACATGACTAAGTACAGACATGTACTATAAAAAGTGGCAGCATGTGCGAGAATAGAGCAGTACTAATCAGAAAGTAGTCAAGTTGATATCGTTGAGGCAGTGCTAATCAGAAAGTAGTCAAGTTAAGACCTCGTTGAAAGTGGATAATAACGATAAGAAGTAGTTAAGTAAAGACAAGTTGTAATTTGCTTCGTTAAGAATAAAAGGAAAAACAGTAGCAAATAAAAATTGTGATGTTATTTATTTTTATTTTTGAGCAATCAAAAAAACTCACACGTTTAATAAAATTTAAACGTAACAATATAAAATTTCTAGATTTATTTTGAACACCTATTGCTCACTCATATTAAGATCAAAATACTCGTACTTGTTTTTTATTTATCTTTCTCTAACACAAATAGAATGTTCTTATACTCAAAAATTATAAATTCATATGTTATATTTCGTAGATCGTTCTTCAAGTTTTTCATGGAAAATGCGAACTTTAAATTGATTGATGATTTAGCTGTTGCCACTAGTTTTTTATACCTTTTACCAAAAAATGGTAAAAGGGTATATATAGGTTTGTCATTCCGTTTGTAATTTCCAGAATATTAATAAGCGAGCCATAAAGTATATATATTCTGGATCCTTATGCATAGGGAAGACGAATAAGCGATGTCCGTCTGTCCGTCTGTCTGTACGTGAAATCGGTTTTCCGAAGCTCCCAGAAAAGCTAGAGACTTCGTTCTTGGACTGATGGGTCAGAAATGGTCGAAATAAGATTGGTATTGAAAATCAGCAAAATCGAGCACACGGTTTCAGAGCTAGGAAACTTAAACTTCATTTTGCCATACAAAATAACTAAAAGTAATTTTTATTATTTTTTATTAAATAAACTTATTTTATACTTCAAAATGAATAAAATTGGTATTTCACTTTAAAAAAAATTTAAAAAAAAATCAAAAAAATTAAAAGGACGTTTCCAGGGTTGGAAAACTTTGATTTTTTTTCTTATACAAAAGTAACTTACTAAAACAAATTTTTCCTTTTTTCTATAAATTATATATATTATGTTCTTAAAGTGCAGAGATTGATGTAAGAAATCAGAAAATCAAAAAACATGATTCCAGGGTTGGAAAACCTACAATTTTTGTGATATATAAAATTAACTACCGTAAACTAATTTTTTATTTATTTTTATTAAATAAACTTATTTTATACTTCACCACGAATAAAATTGGTATTTCAAATAAAAAAAAATTTAAAAATTTAAAAAGACGTTTCCAGGGCTGGAAAACTTTATTTTTTTTTCTTATATAAAAGTAACTTATTAAAACAAATTTTTCCTTTTCTTTATAAATTAAACATATCTTACATTCTTAAAAGAAAAAGATTGGTGTAAGAAATCAGAAAAATCAAAAAGGATGATTCCAGGGTTGGAAAACTTTAACTTTTTTTATACAAAAGTAAATTATTAAATAAGATGATTTTATACTTCAGTATGAATAAAATTGGTATTTCAAATTAAAAATAATACTTCAAAAAATTAAAAAGATGTTTCCAGGGTTGGAAAACTTTAACTTTTTTTATACAAAAGTAACTTAATAAAGCAAATTTTTCCTTTTTCTCTATAAATTAGAGATATCTTATATACTTAAAAGAAAGAGATTGGTGTAAGAAATCAGAAAAATTCAAAAGGATAATTCCGGGGTTGGGAAACTTACTCTTTTTGTGATATAAAAAATTAACTACCGAAAAGTAATTTTAATTTTTTTTTAAATAAATAAACTTATTTTATACTATAGTACGAATAAATATGGTATTTCAATTTAAAAAAGTTTAAAACACGATTCCAGGGTTGGAAACGTTTACCTTTTTTTATACAAAAGTAAGTTACTAAAGCAAATTTTTCGTTTTCTCTATAAATTAAAGATATCTTATATTCTTAAAAGAAAGAGATTGGTATAAGAAATCAGAAAAATCAAAAACCATGATTTCAGGGTTGGTAAACCCACACATTTAGTGATATAAAAAATTAGCTACCGAAAACTAATATTTATTTTTTTTTATAAAATAAATTTATTTTACACTTCAGTACGAATGAATTTGGTATTTCAAAATAAAAAAAGTTGAAAAAATTAAAACGACGTTTCCAAGGTTGGAAAACCTTATTTTTTATACAAAATTAACATACTTAAACAAATTTTTCCGTTTTTACTATAAATTAACATATATTATATTCTTAAAAAAAAGATTGGTATTAGAAATCAAAAAAATCAAAAAGGAGGATTCCAGGGTTGGGAAACCTACACTCTTTGTGATATAAAAAATTAACTACCGAAAATTAATTTTTGTTTATTTTTATTAAATAAATTAACATATATTATATTCTTAAAAAAAAGATTGGTATTAGAAATCAAAAAAATCAAAAAGGAGGATTCCAGGGTTAAGAAACCTACACTCTTTGTGATATAAAAAATTAACTACCGAAAATTAGTTTTTGTTTATTTTTATTAAATAAACTTATTTTTTGTTTGAGTACGAATAAAATTAATATTTCAAATAAAGAAAAATGTTTAAAAAAATTAAAAAGACGTTTCCAGGGTTGGAAAGCCTTAACTTTTTTTCTTATACAAAAGTAACTTACTAGAACAAATTTTTCCTTTTATTTACAAATTAAACATATCTTATGTTCTTTAAAAAAAAGAGATTGGTGGAAGAAATCAGAAAAATCAAAAAGGATGCTTTCAGGGTTGGGAAACTTACACTTTTTGTGATATATTAAAGTAACTAAGTCTAATTAATTTTTATCTTTTCCTTTAGAAATTATACATATTTTACGTTTTGGAATAAAAAGTTTGGTTTGAAAAATTATAAAAATAAAAATCAGATCTCCAGAGTTGGAAACTTTGAACTTTTTTTCTAGATATTAAAGTAACTAAATAAAACATTTTTTTTGGAATTCCCTTTTTTTTATCACTTAACACACTTTCTATATTTTTTTAAGAACTACTGTATTGATACAAGGAATGAGAAAAATCTAATTTGATGATTCTAGGGTTTGAAAATTATTTTTTTTTTTGCACATAAAAGTAACTAGGTCAAATTACTTTATGTATGTGCTTATGTATGTATCTCTATACTACATAAACGCACTTTGGTAAAGGGTATATAAGATTCGGCACAGGCGAATATAGCACTCTCACTTGTTTTTATTTCACTCCATACTTGACATTGAACTCTTGGACTCATCTTCAATAGCCGAACACTTCTGGGCCTACTTTACAAAATATTCGTATGCTTGCAGTTTTTTAATTATTGTTTAGGTCAAACGAGAGAAATGTAATCGTGTATGTATATTAATTTGCATAAGAAGCTGATTAAAGTTCGCCACTCTGGTGTGACTTTGGCCGGCTATGGTTTAGATAGAAAGAAGCCCTTTAACATCCAACAGATTTTCCCACACAGTGCCTCCAGCGGAAAAAAAAACAACAAACTAATAACGGATCTACACAAACAAAAGTATATTATACAAATTTAAGGAATCTAAATTGATTTCTGATCATGCTACAGCTCCCGGATTATAAGGCTTATCAAAAATCCACAAACCTGACATCCCAAATGACCTTAGAAGCCTGAATATATTGATTCTATAAAAACCACATTATAATTTAAATAAAAAGGTCGAATAATTATTTGTATGTATATACCTACATACTATAAACTTTTCCATATTTCGATGTTTTAAAAACACTTATTCGATGTTCTTATAAACTTTTTGGCTATTTTTTTTTAAGCAAACAAACAAGTTAATAACTTTTATATTTAATATTTTAAACACATAACTATAAATTAGAAACAATTTGCTGTACTTCTTCAACAGTTGACATTAGCTTTTTGTTATTCAAAATATTCATAGGCATACGATTAGTAGTAGAATGAATCTTCTATATTACCAAAATTTACTTTTGCGTTTTTATCAGAAAAGTGAAATTTAATTGTATCTAATAAAGCAATTAAGTAGGCTCTAGAAAAATTTTTGCAAAATCTTTTGAGAAAGTAAAAGCTGAAGTATCGAGTGCTTGTACCGCATAATTTAGACTTCATAAACTCCAATAAAAATTTAACTGATAACGATCTTTCATACTTCACACACATATGTATCTACCGATTGTTAATGGAAATGAAGAAAAAAGTTTTTAAATATGTGTAAATATTTCAACAGATAATCGTAGATCATTTTGCGCTTTGCAAATATAAAAAAAAAAACATTTATTATATTAATTTCTAAACAATTTTTAGTATTTTTTAGGACACTTTGTTTTCTTAGAGCACTTTTTCATATTTATTAAAACTCACATGAACAGGAAAACCGTTAAACCAAAAAGAAACAACTTTAAAAAAACTTACTGCCGAATTTGTTAGACCGCTTGAGCCTACTACGGTTGAACTACAAATGATTATTTAAAATACATACATAGTTCTTAAATACAACTAAACTCGGTACACTCGGGCCGTAGTATTACCAATGTAGTTACATACATACATACATACATATGCACATATATATAGATTCTACATTCTAGAAGGTAGTGTTTGGAATAAAACAAAAAACAAATTTTATTGCTGCTTCATTGTGATACCTGTGTGTTGAAGATAAGTTAGTGAGAGATGATGATAGGGAAAGGAAAGCTTCATTCTTTTACATCTCTGCTTTTTTGCACGCTTTTTTACTAATGCAATGTTGCAGCGCCTTCTGGTGTTAAATGAGGCGTATTAAGTTTTAAAGCTTATGTTTAGTAGCCATTAGTTATTTTACTTCGTCGATGATTCTGCTACAAAACGAAGGAGGGCGCTCTGATATTACATTAGGATTAGCATCTGCTGAAGCCGATGTAGTTTTTTAGCGACCCAGTGCCTTATGCCTGCATCACTTTAAGAACTTTTCCCACAACAACTGATACAAAGGACACTAATGAACATCAGAAAAATGCGTGGTGTTGTTATTTTTTAATGATTGTTGGACACCGGGCTCGAACACAGGACCTTAGGTTTTGCAGTCAACGTGCTAACTACTTCAGTCAACGCCACCCTCTAAAACAAAATTACTCAAACGCCAAAATTTTCCCGAAACATGGAAACTTTTGAGGATGATTAAAGCTTAAATGTGCAATCAGACGTGACATAACCATAACCATACAAAACAGCTGTTTGAATCAAAGTTATGGGCAACACTGTATTTGATTATAGGTGACTCGCCATAACGCCATGGCCATTACCATAAAAACCAATTGAATTTTGGTTTGGTTATGGCTATGGCATTATGGCTATGTCACGTCTAATTTAATCTTAAGCATGCACATATGCATGTATGTACATGCTATGTCATTCGAATAAAAATTATTCGAATATTCGAACAGCTGTTTTTAATTTCTGTTCGTTCGAACAATTTAGAATAAAAAAATTATTCGAATAATTTTAGTCGAACGAACAGACGAATGTTTGAATAATTTTTTTAATTTTTTATAAAAAATATTTTACATTTCATAACATTTTAAGTTGTTAACAATGGGATGTTAAGTAATCAAATAACTCCAAATCATAAATACTTGTATAAGCTTGTTTGTGCATGTTCGTTAAAAGCATCTTTTGTTATTTTGTTAAGTAAAAATAATGCCTCTTTAATGGAATTAGAAGGTATTTCACAATTTCTGATAAAGAGTTTAGAACAAAAATATAACGGTACCGAGTTTACAACGCTAGAAATAAGAAGATTTCTAAGAGCAAAAATATCTTTGAAGATGTAAATCATATTGAATTAACATGAAACACACGGGAAATACTTCCCGCGGAATTAATTTTTTCTAACAATAAAATCCACCTATCCTTGGAATTTTCGAAGTCAGCGATTTTGTTTCCAGTTGTTTTTTTTTAACTGAAATGTTGCAAACGACCTTTTAAAATTTGGGAACAATGAATAGAGGATAAACTCCCTGGGAGATGTTATTCAGAATAAGGCTGATACTGCACTATATACCAAGTCTTGTACCAGGCGTAGTTAATGGGACCTCATTGGTCAAGTTTTTGAAATAGTTTTTCAAATTAAAATAATCGACTTCGAAAAATATACAGCCTTATTTATAAAAAATTATTAAGCCTTTATAAAGGCTTTTTTAAGAAAAATTTTGTATGAAAATTTGTTTTAAAAAGCCTTTACAAAGACTTAATAAGTTTTATAATTGAGGCTGATTTTTAACTGAAATTTTTTTAGAAGATTGATGGTACATATTTACTTACCTACATATGTATGTATATGGGAGGGTCCTAAATGAGACACAATTGGTTGAGTTTCTGAAGTCATTTTGGATATTGAAATGCCCAGCAAAAAAATCTTGATTTGGAAGCACTAACAACTGAGGAAAGCTGATAGCTTCCCTTCGAAAAATGTTTCTGAAAAGCACTAACGTAAGGTGAGCTCTCTATCAAAGTCGAAAATTCAGTTTGAGATTATGGCATTCGATATATAACCATAATATTAGTATTCGTATTCGTATTCGCGAATATCAAAAATTGACATTCGTTACATCACTAATATGTATGTATGTGTGTATGTATAGTTATGAAAAACAACTTCGCAGAACATCTAAAAAAGCCCAAGCCAAAAATTTTATTTTCAAACACGGCCATTTATATAGTACATATATACATACATACATACATATGTAAATACATACATACATACATACATCCAAACAGATACGCATGTTTAACCCAATAAGATCCGACATATGATGCGATTATCTAAGAAAAGTGAAACTTATGGCGAGATTGAAACGTATGATTTTATCGTCAATGGAATTTTATTTTAACATATAAAAAAACGCAATTTGTGCGTGGATACAGCGGGTCGGCACTCATACAAAAAAAAATTGTGTCGTCCTCTAGAACAGAGGTTCCCTCCAAATTCTTGTTCACAGACTCCTTTTAAAATTTTAAATCTAGGATGTACATATGTATGTATAATATGTTTTAGGTTGAATGGAAAATGAAAAATTTTAAGACAAAAACTGTTTTTCATTTTGATTCAATATTTGATTATAAAAGTTTATGCACATGTTTAAAAATACACCATTTTTATTCAAATACATACATACATACATACATACATGCATGCATATGTAAAGAAAAATTTTATATAATCTTCTCCTTAGATTCTATAAAATTGTCAATTAGTTATGTATAAAACTGTTTAACTTAAAAAATACGTGTCTGAGTTAATCAGTTTTTCATTAGTAATTAGTGGCTACGCTTTTTTTTTTGGCACATGGCACAGATGAAGTACCAGATGTAAACTCAGCCTAAAGGCTCAGTTAGCCGACTGTAACGTAGAAAACAGCTGATCGATATTTTTATATGAAAAGTAGATTACGTTACATTACATCTCTATGACCATTTTCATTACTTTTCACATAACAATATCGATCAGCTGTTTCCTACTGTTGCAGTTACATTAAATTACAGTCGGCTAACTGAGCCTATTTTTATATGAAAAGTAGGTTACGTTACCTGTATAATTACACCATGGTCTGTGTGTAAACAAATGATATGTTTTAAAAGAGAGTTGAAAAGCTGATGTGTCTAAAGCATGACTAAATTAAATGGCAATAAAAACAATATCAGCTGTTTTTGATGGTGAATGCAATAACATCCAATGTAGAGTCTGGCTAGGGTACTTTATATTAAGCAGTGAGGAGTAAAAGTTACCACTAATATTTAGTTGTTTGGGTTTGAAGATTTCGGAAATGGTTATAGATACATACATATGTACATACATATCCATATAAATTTATAAAATAAATAAAACCGCATTTTTTGTTTTGCTGCATTAAATCACATGTTTTGTATCTACAGATTGCTTTTCATGTTTCGAAAACGGCTCATAGTGCGGCGTTGCCATATTTATTTTTCAAAAATCTTCAAGTTGAACAATAAAAATCTTTTTTTGTTACCAAAAATCTTTTTTGTTATTTTTTGAATGAAAATGAGTTAAAATTTATTTTGTTTCCTGTGAACTACTAAAAGTAAAGCCAAATAATACAAAATATTTACTGTATGGAATATATGTAAGATCATTATGAAGCAAATCAGAAAATTTGTAAGTAGTCTAGTCAAAAAAATCCCTCAATAATATATTCAGGGCAATCATGAATAAAATTCCGCGAGAAATTTTTCCCGGGGAACAATTTCAAACAATAGCAAGTAATAGGGAAAACAAAAAAATTCTAATTGGAAAAATTGCCCTGATTAAAAGTACCAAAAGTAAAATGTTAAAAATCTTATTTTTAGATAAGAAATCTTTTTTGTCGTTTTAACATGCCTAAAAATTTCAAAAATAAGATAAATCTTCACATATGGTAACTCTGATACAACAGTTAACCGAACGCCATACCACAATTGTGGACAGTGTTGCCATATTTATTTGTTCAAAAATCTTCAAGTCGAGCAAAAAAAACTGTTTTTGTGACCAAAAATCTTTCTTGTTATTTTATTGAATAGAAATGGATTCAAATTATAAATATAGAGTTAAAATTTATTTTGTTTCTTGTGAACTATTAAAAATAAAGCCAAATAATACAAAATATTTAATGTATAGAATATGTGTAAGATCATTATGAAGCAAATCAGAAAATTTGCAAGTAGTTTGGTCTAAAAATCCCTCAATAATATATTAAAAGTACCAAAAGTAAAGTTTTTAAAAATCTTATATTAAGATAAAAAATCTTTTTTGCCGTTTTAACATGTCTAAAAACTTCAAAAATAAGATAAATCTTCACATATGGTAACACTGATTGTGGACAAGAAAATCACACCAGTGTTGGTATCTCTACGAAGAGCAAAAGCACATTAAGCTGTTGCAAAAAGGGTAAAAAGCACAATAAAATACAAAAAAGAGGGTAAAAAAGCAGGAAAATATTTTTTTTAAATTTTAATACATTAAGGAACGTTTAGAGTGTAAAAGGTCAAAATATAATATCAAATTTATGCTTCAAAATAATAAAAGTATTTGAGATGTAATAACAGAATTTATTAACATATTAAAACAAAATCTTGATTAATTTAATAAAAATAAGTATGTAAAAACAAATAATAAAAAAACCAGGAGTCGAATAATATAGTAACATATACACACATACATACATGTGTAAATACATACAATATTAGGTTAAGCTTAGGCTTAGATTAAAATATGTATGTTACTGAAAAATCATTTACACGTAGAGAATGCATTAAAAGTGTCACTCTTTTCTTAAGTACTCTTAACTTAAAAGTTTTTGGTTTTGCGATATTCACCTTTATTCCAGTTGTCAACATTAACAGCACGTCAATACGATATGAAAAAATTGGGGGTTGGCTACTCGTTGTCTAAAACAACTGACTGCTATTGATAACCTCATGCTTTCAATCGAAATCAGCCCTTAAAATTTAACCACTCTTGTACGTTGAATACAAATTTACCTAAATTTTGTTGTAGACGTGAAAAATTTGATTTACTTTGCACTTACATATTAACAGCCTTATGAAAATTCCGAAATCGACCCTTAAAATTTAACCAGCCTATAGTATGATTAAATATTTGTGTAAGCTTTATTTAACAAATGCTTATTGCATACTACTTTCAATCAATTATTATGTAGAGAATTATGTTGTACTTCCCAGTTAATTCCGTTTTTTATTTTGCAAAAAAAATTAAATTTTTTAATCCCAATTATGAATTTCTACATTGTTTTTAATATAGTTTCCGATATTGTCATTAAAAACAATTTAAGAAGTCTCAGTTAAAAGATGGTGCTATTAGCGCTTAAAAGCATTTTAGTTTTGTAAATTAAAAATATTTGTATTTAACAAAAACGCACCAAAGGCACTGTAAGAAATTGTTAAAAGCACTGTAAATACCCGCTTTTTAAAAATGGGTATTATCCAAAATTTTGCGTTTGTGAAGATGCAAAAAGCACCAAAAAATACCCGAAACGCACCAAAATACCATCAATGAATCACACACATGCTTATGCTCTTTCGTTTAGTCGTCTCTGAGAAAGCGAGGAATGAAGTTGTGCATGCATGTGCGAATTTTTTCCTGTTTTTTTATGGCCTATTTCCCACCTGCGAAAGAAAACGTTCCACTTACAATTTGTATTGAAAACAACAATAAAATATGAAAATTTGTTTTTGTTTTCAATATAAATTGTGAGTTGAACGTTTTCTTTCCCAGGTGGGAAATAGGCCATTAGTTTTTTTGAGCACACCGAACGAAATTAAAATTCACATATAATAAATTTTTACAGCAAAAAAAAATTATAATTATGGAAGCTAAAAAATAGTTAGTGATAAAAATGCTTATTATGAATTCGCCTTGAACTCATCTATTATAACTTTTCTAAACGCAACACAGAACCTCAATAGGTTAAAAACAGAGTTAAGGCCATGATACACTATCATACTTTTTATGATAGTGTATCACGGCCTTTAATATGAAATTTCTAGAGTTAGTTCGAATATGAGTTTTTCGTTCACAATAAGATCATATTTATTAATTTATCTATTTACTGACATACATAAGTATTTATGTACATACACACGTGTTTTATTTTAAAATTGTTCAAAACAATTTCATGGCACTTACTGGTTTAATGCCTGAAATGGATTTGGAGCTTATTTCAGTTAATTTTAATTTGTGTATAACATTTTATGAATAATTTGTTTTTTATTAGAGACATTGCGATTGAAATTTTCTTTTGATATCATCCAATTTTTAGAACAATTAGAACGTGTCCCAGAAAATATTAAAGATACTGAACCACAGTTTGAGAATATTAATATTATAGAATAATACGTCGGGATTCTACTTTTTTCTTGTTCATAGTTTTAGAGTATGAGGACAAGGGTGATCGAATCGAGTTTTCATCCGGTTTTAAAACCCGGTTTTTTCACAATACGGCTGTCGGTTTTTTTTAAATGTTGATTTTTCGAATGTCGAATAGTCCGGTTTTTTACAATTTAAAAACCGGCTGAGTCGAATACTTTTCGATTTGTACATTTTGCAATAAAATTAGTTTTTTACTATGTTGAAACTTAGACCATTAGCATTTTTTTTGTTCAGTGTAAAAGTTTTAAGCGCTTTTGACCATGACAAAATATTATTCCATTACGTATGCTATGGTTTTACGCAGAACGCGTTTGTGGCCAACTAAATTTAGAAATTGATTTGCAAACTAAAGTGCTTAATGCTATTTTAACTGTAAAGTAAGTAAAACTTTAGTAAAACATTTTTGTCTAATTTTATTTATATCATTTATTTGCTTTAGTATGGATCGCGACAGAATTTTTACGTTTAATCGGAATATCTGATATTTATTCATGTTCCAGAAATGATACCGATATACATGAGTGGGTAGATGTAGATTGACGACCCTATTTATAAAGCATAGGGTTGTGATATAACGCACCCCCCCCCCCCCCCGGAGACCCGGTTGGGTCTATTGTGATTACCTTATATTGCCCGTTAAAAGTAATATTTACCCCCCCTTTGTAGCCAGAAGTGCCTATTATCCTTCATTAAGCCACTGATATCCTCCACTTTACACTTCCCGGTATCACTAATGTTCTCATAGAAACGTCTGCTCAGCCATCTAAGCCTATGACGTTACAGCTTCGGGTAGCGGCAGATAATATGTTTGATTGTTTCTGGTTCCTCTTCATCCCCGCACATCATACAGAAGTCTGGAGTGCCAGTTTTCCAAATGCTGGTTCTTGCTCTGACCGAGCAGTGCCCAGTCAACGCACCTATCACGATTCGCATCGCCTTCCTATATAGCTTTTCAAGTTTAGCATGGTTAGGATACTGTTATTCAAATGCAAATTATTAAGAAGGTAACCAAAGAGGTTGAGAGTCATAAAATAAGGTATTATGGATCCTTCATATCAAGGGCTAAAGACCTGTGTTGCGTAAAAATTTGTTTACAAAAAAAAACAATTTCAACTTAATTATCTGACCAAAACAAACGGAATAGCTTTGTAGGTGAGATACTCTAGTTGTTGTGACTCTCCTGTTGACTCGCCAGCTCTTCCATTCAAAATTTATTTCCACTTAGGCTGACTCGGTAACGATAGAGATTTGATTTTAGGTAAATGACGAACAGAAGCTCTGCACAAATTTGATTAAGGCATACCACCATTCGACTCAAAATGTATCGAAGGTACATACAGACATATATCGCCTAGTACCATGTGATCAGTGTTCTGTTCGTAATTGCCTTCATTGATTCAATACTTCAGAGGGCTATTATGTAATCCGAATCGAAAGGAAATGTGTTCGAATTGTAATGTTAAAAATATACAAATGCGAACAGTTTCCGTTTCGAATCGAATTACATAACAACTCCCCAGATACTTTCACCGTCAGAAGAAATATCTTTAAACAAAATGTTTTCTATGATACGTTCATTTAATCCTCGAGGCATACTTGCAAAATACGTTTTGTAAAACTAGATAGAAAAACACATTATATAGAAACTATATACTACAGTTACGGTGGTTAGAAATCTAACCACCATATTAATAACCTTATTTATCGATGAATATAGTAGATATTGCACATATGATTTTTCGAACATAGAAATCAACCAAAATTTTTGTTAAATTATCTAAAAGACTTTGTAAATGCCATTCTACCCTTTCACTTAGTTAAAATTATACCACAATTTTAGGAAATATATCCTATGAATTTTTTTGTGTGTAAGTAGAATATGAGTAGGAAAATAATTTAAGTTCAAGACAAAAGCAAATTAAACAATTAAGTAATGGGATATTTGATATAATAATTTTGGAAAAATAAAGTACAACTCGTAAGCTTATATAATCCATAAAACTAAACTTCAGAAACAAAGTAATTTTATTTACAGGATAAAGATTTCAATTAAAATTTTATTTGTACTCTTTTATATAAGTGCCTAAATTAAATCATTCCGTATAGACGAAATATCAAAACACTTGATTAAAATTTATGTGGAAATGTGGGATTTTGGACGATATCGAGTCCATCAATTTGTTACTGTAACTCCAGTAATTGTAACTAGAATCGAAAGAAAATGAATTCTGCGTGTAATTGCATACAAATCGAAAGAATTTGTATGTATTTATGTATATGTACATGCGTATAAATATGTAGGTACCCTGCAGGAGAATAGGCGATAATTGTCTAAAAGCTACTAGCATAATTACTAGAATAGCAAGAACTAGTGCAAAATGGGGTAAAGTTGTTGTGTAAAATTACTAGTGCTGATGAGTACTAGTATATGAAGTAGTACCAAGGCACCACATTGCAAAATAAATTTTAACTGTCTAACAGAGCTCTTGCACTGTATGAAAATTGGTATCACATGATTACTAAAGTTTTAGCTTGATCTAAAAGTAATCATAATTAAATAATAATAATTACCCTTTTGTATTTCTGAATTTTGATAAATAATTGCAAATTTTAACTAGCTTTGTCACTGAGTAACAAAAGGAATAAGACCACCAATTTTATAGAATTTTTCTTTACAAAAGAACTGGTAATAAACTAGTCCTAAACTAGTACCAATGGTACTAGTAGTTTTCTAAACACACTCAATGCTAATTTGAGCATTAGGATAGTATGGGAAGGTTTACAGTTGGGAACTAGTGGTGGTGATTTCTGTACTACTAAAATACTAGTTGGACACCAGTTCGTTCTCCTGCAGGGTATGTGTCAATGAATTAACAAAAACTATTTACTATGTATGGATGTACATTAGGGTGTTCTCAAAAAAAGAATTCCTTTGTTTTTCTCAGAACCAGGTTTCAAACTTTAGTTTAGGTAAAAAAATAGGCCTGTTAAAATATCAGCTCATAATATTAACGGTGAGATGATTCGCATCGCACTTTTCAATTTCCCATACGATTTACATGATATAAATTGATTTTATTCATTCTGATTGTCATAAGTAAAGAAAGGAATGTCCTACAGTGAAATTAAACGCTCTATAAAAAAAGTTACATAAAATTTTTTGATAAGCTAGCTGGATCAAAAGTTATTTACAGTCCAAACTAAATTTATCCTAAATTTATACGATTTTTCAAGAAAACAACAGAAATATTATGTTATTCCAGAAAATTTTACCAAGTTCCATACAAAATACAAACAGGCCTTTTAAAAAGTGCCAAAGAAGTGTTTTTCGTTATAATAGATAAATATAAAACAATTTTATAAGTTTTTCAATTTATTTTAGCCATAGCTGTAATAAGTGAATGGAATGGAAATTAAAAATATTTTTATTTCAGATTTAGTTTAATTTTAAATTTTTTATAGAGTGTTTAATTTTCTACAAAAGCGTACCAAGAAGTTTACTGTAGCTTATTCCGTTCTTTACTTATGGCAATCAGACAGAAAAGTGGAAAATGTTTATTTGTTATTTTGTGTAGAGCCACCATACTATCACAAATTTTATATTTGTGGATTTGTTAAACGCACTAAAAGCACGAAAGTCAAGGGTGAAACAGCAACAATTTCGGGTATTTAAAAAAAAGCATCTACTTGAAAAATTCCGGACTGTTATGAATTAAAAAGCACTAAATCTAGTGCGAAAAGCACTAAATTGGCACGCTGCACACGAAGCACAAAGGCGTCGTATAAACGGCAAGATTCAAAAACAAGATTCAGAGAACGAAGCATGTGATTCAACTCGTCGTCTAAACATAGTATAACAAAACACGTAGTAATTTGTAAAGTAACACTAAATTCTATAAATAATATGTGTTCTACATTATTTTTATGGAAGTCAGAAAAGTTATGTTAAAAAACAATTGATTACAACCTTTTCAAACAAATATACATATAAATAGCTACACGCTCACGCTAACGTTTTTATTTAAAACTTTGTCAACAGATAGCTGAAAAACACATTTTATAACATCAAAAAAAGTGGTTAGAAAACTAAGCACCAAACCTGAAACGGTTAATTTTAAGTGCGTTCGAGAACTCAAAAATTTTTACAAATTTGTACTATTTTTTACTGGATTGCCAAGGCACATCAATCAGGTACCCGCGATTCTACAACAAATATTACAACAGCAACAACCACGTGTACTTTGTTGGTATATATTACCTTCTTACTTTTCAGAACAGGGTAGTATCGTCAGATTGCGTGTTTCTTATAGGCAATGTCAAACACCATACAAAACTGAATACTCGAAAGGTGTTTATGGATACCAAAACAAAAGCATGCTTTTAGGCTTATACCTACACAATCCAAATTTGATATTTAGATTGGTATAATGACATTAGTCACCTGGTGTAGTGCTGCCACCTAATAAATGCGCCTTGGCCCTCTCATTTACTGGATTTTGTGTACGCGAACGCAATCCAGAAGGCGCATTTATTAGGTGGCAGCACTACACCAGATGACTGTTCTGAAAAGTAAGAAGGTAATATATACCAACAAAGTACATGTGGTGTTGCTGTTGTAATATTTGTTGTAGAATCGCGGGTACCTGATTGATGTGCCTTGGAACAAGTTTTTGCCAGTAAAATGAAACCATGTTTTTAAATATAAACAAAAAAAAGCAAAGCGAAACAAAATTTTTGTTTTTGATAAAATTTTTAAAATAACAAAAAACAAAAGTATTAAGTTATAACCATTATAACATTTATTTAAGTTTGATGCTAGAAAAATGTTCGGCTATGTTATGTATTCCTCGTGACATTAAAACGTGCGGAATATCCATAGAATTGTTGGAAATACATATGTATGTATGCACATATGTATGTATGATGTATGTATTTATAATAATGCTATGGCATTTCCGAACGTGGAATTCAAACATAACCGATTGTTTTTAAACGTGATTATTACATTGAAATACATATCGTCGGGCGGACGGTTCCTAGTTTGCCGTATGGAACATTTAAAAAATATTTACTTTGTGTACTTTTTTAAATTCTTTCGCAGTTTTTTGTTGTCTTGAATATATCATCCTAATAACTTTTCACGTTCAGGGGGCAAATTACGGCACTCGTTTTCGAACGAAATTACGAAATATTTCAAGAGTTTCTATGGAATTACATATTTCGTAATTTCGTTCGATAACGAGTGCCGTAATTTGCCCCCAGGGTAAAAAGCTTAGAAACTTTAACGGCCTGACCCGCGATGTCAAGAAAGTTTCTATCGCTTACTTATATTTAAAACAAAATCAAAATAAGAACGTTTATTTTTGTTTTCAATAAATGAAAGCAAGCTACAGAAAGTTTCTTGTCGACATCGTGTATAATATTCTACCGTGTATTTCATAGGTGTGTTTCTTTACTATATATTGGGATCCCGCGGGATTATATATGTATAATTTTTTAGCGCCAAAATTGGTAATCAGCTGTTGTATATATTTTACTGAATTTTAAAATTTTTCCGTTCGCGTACTTTTAGATGCAAACTTTTTTATTGAGAGTAATTTCTTTAAATTACTCAGTATTTACTCAGTTATTGGATTTTACTGGAAAAGTACTCAAACGCACCTTTTGTATGGCTTACAAAGTGATCCGAACTTTAGCCCAATCAAATCATATATATAGAAACAAATGAAGTTCGAACAATAATAATAAAACTAACTAAATTGTTTACATTTACGCAGTTTTGTTTTTTTTTTTTGTGTTCCATGTAACCAACTCTACGCGTATTTCAATAGAGACACCATTAAACTTAATTTTGATGTTGAATTTTAAATAAAGCTTTTCTAAATGCGATAACTATCATCATAAAGTTAACATGTATTTATTTATAGTAATTTTATTGCAATTTTATCGCGCGTACAAATTGCACGTTCTATATTTGTTGATTCTATTATATTCTCTTCGTCGTCGTTGTCACTGTCGCCACATGTAATATCATTATTTGGCCAATAGTTTTTATAAGATATGCAAATGTTGTGTAAAATGCAACAGCTTATTATGATTTTACTGGCTTTCTCTGTGGTGTATTGCAAGCCTGTAGTTGCGGATAAACACTTGAAACGGTTTTTGAGAATACGAAAACACTTTCGCATCACTTCTCTTGCTTCAAAATGTTGTTCGTTAAACTTGTGCTCATGAGATTGTGTTGGCTGCTTATAAGGAATCATCATATATGGTTGCAATTTATAACCTGAATCACCTGTTAGGAGAAGGAATAATTTTTTCCATATTTGTCAAGCATGAGATCTGTGTGGTATTTACCAATAAGCCAACTGTTTGTTTTTTGTCTAAAATAATTTTCTGCAGAACTTTGATCCCAAACGTAGGCATCATGATAGGAACCTGGCTGATAAGCGTCAACATATTTTATAACCATATTATGATCACAAATCTTAAATGGAGACATAAAAAATTTTAACCAAAATACTGTTTTTCTAATTTTATACACTCACCATCATGACATTTAAGCTGTAAAAAGATTTTCGATTAAAGTAAAGTTTCTTTATTTCCTTTGGTGGTGTCTTAATTTGTATGTGTATATTATCGACACAGCCTATAACACCACATAGGCCAGTGCTATGGTAGAAATGTTCTTTAGTTAAATTTTCCTCTTCTGGCGTTTGTTCCAATTTTATCCATTTCCCATACAAGTGTTCCACGAAAATGTCTAACATTTCACATATTATTTTAGATTTTAGCGATTTGCAAATGTTGCGAGTATATTCAAGTTCAATACTCGGCATATTAGCACTCCCAGCGATAAACTCTAAAAATGTGGCCAGTTTAATTGATGCCGGAGTGTGTGTAATTCTATAGCTAGCTTTCAGTTTTGGTGTTATTTCTTCAAGTAATGCGGAGAAAACTTCTTTATTGATGCCAAAGATTTTCATATATCTAAAGTAATATAATAATTTCATTAAAATAATATGAATAAAAATGATTGTGTTAAATCGTACTTGTTGTCTGGAAAATCCAGAATATCTGTAGCCTGACGCAATCTAGAGACATATGAACGATTTTCGCTATTAGAATCCTCAGAATTCTTAGAAATTTGGCCCATAAGAAATGCTTGCATAGCTATTTCATCTCTTATACAGCTGGACTCTGCGCAGTCTTCATTAAATACTTCCACTACATCATCTTCATCATTACGAAATTCCTGTGAAGTTTCTGTATCTGGAGGTAACCACATATGTTTGTATGATATACAGATATTATGTAGTATGCAACAGCTGATTACAATCTTTGTCGCCTTTTCCGGTGTATACTGCAACCCTCTAGGAGTTGTTAAACAATTAAATCGTTTTTTCAACATTTTCAAACACTGCTTCATTGTGACACTCGCTTTCTGGATTTTTTGATTAAAAAATTTCTGGTATTCTTCTATTGGATTTTTATAGGGGATCATGAGATACGGCAACAATTTATGTGCAGAGTCACCTATCAAAAATTAAATAATAATAACATAATACCAGTATAAGGCATTTCAAAATATTTTTCATCTAATGGATCCCTGCTTTGCTAACCTTTACAATTCAACTAACATTATATTCTTGAAACTATTTTTTATTTTTCGCGAGTTTTGCGAGATTAAGAAAGAGTTTAATTTGTCAGATCCGTCAAGTCCTGCCCGGGATAATTGCATACCAAGTGCTATAAAGTTTATTTTCTTTCTCATCGAATTATCTGCCGTATCAGGCCAATAGAACTATAGTGTGGTCCAATAAATTAACTTAATGAACGCAATTAGGAAAGCTTGCCGAGGATTATGAGTTTTTTGGTTCTCTTCCAAATGATGTTCGAACATACAGTTCTAGTATCGATTTATTTCAGTGAATAAATGCCCATCTTGATCTCTCTCTCGGAAAGTCTTGTCCTTTATAGTAAAATATTCTCCTGACAATGTCGGAGTTATCGTGATTTGTCGGAATTTGATAATCAAACCTTAGCTTAGGTTTTCAAGCTGCCAGTTCGACAAGAAACCAGCTCACTTGGCTTCTGATGTCCCGTTGTGCTACTTGGGTACTCAGTACTAAACTATCCTGAGTTTTCTACTGATAAAATTTATTCTTCTAATGTCGCAATTTTAACACACTATCAAATCCTAGAGTAAATTTTAATGTAAAATTGTATAGAAAACTCATTAAGGCCATGTTCAATTTCGTCACTTATGTTAACTGGCATAATGTTTTTTGTTATGCATAAGTATTTGAATAAAGTAGCTTTTAAGGACATTCCTTGCCTCCAACGGAATTACAACCTAACCTGACTATTACAATCGACAGTTAAGAACAGTTGACTAACCATTCTTTGCAAAAATATATGTACAAATATAATACTTGCCAACTAGCCAACTGCCTGTTTTCCCGTTTTTATAATTTGTTCTGAAATAATTATCGGCGCTGCTCTGGTCCCAAACATAGGCATCAGGGAAGCTCCCCGGTTGACTAGCATCTACATATTTTATGAGCATATTATGATCACATATCTACGATAAAGCAAATTACTATACATGTATTTACATTTTTATCAATACATTTGCTACACTAACCATCACAACATTTAAGCTAGGAAACCTTTGGTAATTATTATAAAGCTCCCTGACGTCTTTGTCTGGTGTTTTTATTCGAACATGGGTATTGTCAACACATCCAACTATGTCTGATATGCCAGAAATATTTTGAAAATGTTGCTTCGTCGTGCTTTCAGCCTCCTCATTTTGATCTAACATCACCCATTTTGTGTACATGTTTTGCTCGAATATATCTAATATCTCACATATTGTTTTAGATACTTGAGATTTGCTCATGACCGAACCACATTTTTTGCCAGCAGTTGATATACCCGTCGCAACAAATTCTAAAAATTTTGCCAGCTTAATAGGCGCTGGTATATGGGTACTTCTATACGTGGTCTGCATTTTCGGAGTTAATTCCTCAAGTACTTTGATGAACACCAATTTACTAACTCTAAAATTGCGAATAAATCTAAAGAGGAAATTTACATTTATTTACACCACTTTTTTTCTTTAATTATTCACGTAACTGCTCTTCTGTAAGCTCCATTACATTTGTAGCGTCTCGCAAAATTCTTCGCTGTAATCGGGAATCGTCCTTACTGGAGGTTGAATTAAGCCGCTGAAGAGTTTGCAGCATATCTTCAGAAACATGATATTTTCGAGATGCTTTTCTATAAGTACAAGCATCTTCACTATCACTATCACTCGAATCAGTGAAAAAGTTTAATGCGATTGATCCAAACATTTAGATTAGCTTGACATGAAATGACATGAAATACAAAAATTCCAAATTGCTTAAAAATAAACATTTCTTCTTCTTCTAGATTGGAACTCAAAAGTATTAATGACAATATTACCGTATGTATACGCAAGTACTTGCTTTTGCTAGACGATTTTTTCGGCATGTTTACAGCAGTGGTTTACACAACCCCATTATTTGAACGATTTTATTACATATTTGAATAGCAAGACACATTTTATGATAAAAAGTCCTAGGTTAGACGGGCGAATATTATTTGTAAGGAAAACATCTGGAATTCTCTTTTGTTGTTACCATCGCGGTCACACAGACGAAAATTTTGCCGGCGACAATCCAATATTATTGAATAAAAGCAAGCTATTGCTACTCTTTTTTCTAAAGAAATAGCACTTCTAAAGGCAGTGTTTTCTTTTTTCATGCCTTGTAAGTATTCACAAAGTATGCTGAATTTTTCATGAGACATCCGGAAATTGTTTTTAAAGATTTCATCTTCATTTACTTGGCAGTCGTGTTCCCAAAATCGCGAAGACCGATCCTTTAAATGCATACACGGTTAAAAAATAACTTAGCAAAATTACATGTTAAAGCTCACCAATTTCCAAAATCTTGGAGATTTTTTTTTTATACTTTTTGCAAGAAGAATAAAAAATACTTTTTTATGCGAATGCTCCTGATTCTTTGCAGACATACTTGGCGTTGACGTTGACACAAAATTGTAGCACTTGAAAAGTAGTTACATACCTTTGCCATTAAGTCGTTGTTGTGTTGAATATAATTTAATAAAAACTCAATGTTGTTTTCCATTCTTATGTATATGTTTTATTTATTTTGCTGTTCCAAATTATTACTAAACAAATTTTTGTGTTTCTTTTAGGTTATAAAAATAAATGATCAATTCAAACGTCAAATTGATTTCGAAAATTCGAACATAGAAAGACTTACAACACACAATGGAAACACTTCGACATTATTTTCTCAAATCAACTTGATTTGCTCATAATGGAAACGTACTATAAAGGCGGTCTATGCAAAACTTGACCTAATGATATTATCTTACACATTGGCAGCACTTGACATTAACATGAAAAAAAGTTTCAAATGTTATCGATAATCAGCGTTGCCATAATATATTTTTGGAAAACTGAAAATATAGAATAAAAAAACTGATTTTCATGTGGAAAAACTGCTCAAAAAAAATTCTTTAGTATTTTGTATATTTTCGGGAGAGGCGGTGTTAACCATACGTCTATACTTGATATATTTCTATATCATGATTTGATAATGTTTGTCAAGTTGTTACGTTTTACCATCTCGAAAGCCTCATCGGCATCAGTTAAGAAAAATGGCTCTACAAATTTATAAAGTTTTTAACTCATTGGGGTAGTTTAGACGAGAACAATTTTTAAGCCGCACAATTTTCCAAATTACACGAGACTAATTCATCTGGCACAAAATGTATACGTATATACAGCTTTGTGTGTGTTAGTGTTTTTAGTGTTCATTTTACATTTGCTGTTTTTTAAGTTGTGTGTGTATTGGTTTTATGCTGCTAATGCAGGGTTGTAGCTGGTTGAAAAGTTATGCCCACCGCAAAACCGCTCTCTTTGCCCCTCTCACCCACAAACTGGCATATTATGCCAGCACAATTATGCCCGTGTAAATCAGCGCATTGAAATGGAAGTGTTTTAGTTGCACTATGGGGTATTTTGCATTAAATTACACAGTGAAATTCCAAATCAATCTAAAGAAGTAATTGGATCCAAAATTCAATAAATAAAGTAACTAAAATGTTGCTTTTTCTGTGAATCTCTAACGTGTATGGCTTCAAATCCTTTAGTTTGGTATATATTTCGTTATGTTTTATCTAATTATATAAGGGATCAAATTATTTCAATGAAGAAACTTGCTTTTCTTTTTCAATGAAGCAGGGCGAATTAATATTAATAAAGGAAGTGCTACGTCCGTCTGAAGCAAATTTGCAAACAATAAGACCAAAATCCATAAAGAAAAACACAACTTTCGTGTGAATTCGCTCTTCCTGTTTGAAAAAATACTAAACCTTCACTATTATGTTAAGCAAAATGGGTAAAACTATGGCTTCAGATATTGGAACTAAAATAAAGAACTTGAAATAAAGTAATAATTAAAAACTGCAAAAACTGATTTTATATGCTTAAAAAACTGCTAAAATCAGTTGCACATTTGGCAACGCTGTCGATAATTCAAAGAATAAAAAATGCCTAATTTTTGTTTGCCAACTGTTGGTTTTTATTACAATTAATTTAAAAAAGTATGTTTTTTATTTCGGATTCAAGTGAAACTTCGAGTGAAGAAGACCCTAAGCAAACTCTTCGATTGAAAAGGAAAGCTATCAGACACAAATCAGAAGTTTTCAGTTTGCCCGACGACATGTAAATCTTTTAAATTCAATTTCCTCTACATAAGTACGTATAAAAAATGTACGTGTAAATAAATGCATTTGCAGATTTGTTAAATATTTTGGTTTAAACAAAGATGCCTTTAAATATGTTGTTGAAAAAATGGATCCCTTTATGAAGGATGCAAAACGGTCAACATTCATTCCAAATACATTGAAACTGGCGGCAACTTTATTGTTCTTAACACAAGGCTCTTACCAGTCAGATGTGGGGAATGACTTTAATCTCGGCTTATCGCAGCCCGCCGTCTCTACAATAATGGAGGAGACGCTGGACGTCTTGGAAAACATCATATACCCACTTTTCATTAAGTTCGATAGAAATGATGAAGAAGAAAGTGACACAAAATTAGAATTTCTTAAAAGAACAGGATTTCCAGGAGTTATTGGTTGCGTAGATGCGACGCATATAAAGATTTTGGCCCCTAGCAAGGACATACAAAATGTTTACAAAAATATTGAAGGATTTTTCAGTCTAAATGCATTGATTGTAAATATGTCGTCATAGTAGTTTTGTTATATTCCTAAATGAGCCATATTTACAGATTTGTGATCATAAAATGCGAATAATATATATGGATGCACGAAACCCTGGCTCATATAATATATCTGAAATTTGGAACAGTAGTCCGGCTAAAGAAGTTTTACAGAAACGTTATGACACTGGTGAAAGAAACTTTTGGCTTTTAGGTAGTTATTAAAAATGTATAGGTATTAATTTGTACGTTATTAAGCAACATATTTTCAACAAGTACTAATATACATATACAGGTGATGCAGACTTTCCTCTAGAGCACTATTTATTGACACCATATCCGCTGCCTGTAAATGGAAAGGCTGATGCTAATTACAATGACAAACATAAGCGGGCCATAAATATCGTTGAAGAAACTGTAGGTGCACTTAAAAATCGATTTCGATGCTTGCTTGGCCCCCGACCGCTCCATTACAAACCTGCCAAAGCAACTAAAATTACAAATGTTTGTGCTGCCTTGCATAATATTTGCATCAAATATAATCCCGAGACTGCTACTGAAATTGCAATATTAGACAAATATGAAAATAACGTAGACATTTTTAAAAACTCTCAAATCGTAGCTGCTTCAGAAATACAAGAGCAAATAAAATCAAGTTTTTTTAAATAAAATACATGGTAATTAATTATAGCTTTATTAATTAGTTCTTAGTTGTTAATTTTGCGTTCCATTCAATTTGTTGATTTCGCTATTCTTTTTTTAATGTCAAGGAGTTTGAAAATAAATAATGCAGCCTATCACATTAAAACTCATTTAGATTAACAAAAAATAAGTCGCATAAATAAATAAATAAATAATTAGAACAATAAAATTTATTTTTACATGTTCTTGCATTCATGTGGATACTCAAGATTTTTTAATATAATTTAATGAAAAGTGTTTATTACGATTTTTTCAATACACTTTTTCATAAATTCTAATTTAATTTAGCAGTCCTTAATTCTCTGATCAGTATGGAAAGCTTCATTTCACAGCAATTCACCAATCATCCCTTGGCACACGGAAGGTCTCGTTATTACTCTTTATTATATCGACACATGCTCCGTAATATGGTATAATATAATGAGAGCCATCTGCAGGCCTGACAATTTGTAAAGCAATTAATATAATATCGACCAATTGTCCAATAAAGAAACCACCCAATGTGCACGCTTTTAACAATCCCATGCCATAGTAGCCTAAATAGAAACGGTCTAGACCAAACATGCCCGTAAACACAGAAAGCAACAACACCGTATCTAAATGGTAGCCATTTCTGGAAGATTGAAAGGAAACATAAAGATTTATACTGCTAACTTTAGCTTACAACAAAACGTACGTCCATTTACAGGGCAATTCTTTAGTATATGTATTGTTATTTGTTCCCAGACACTCTATACCATCCGCAGCTATGCACCATACTAAAGATATATGAATAAAAATATATTTTTTCAAATTTCTTAACGAAATTTAGCTACTAGCCTTTGGCTACTCCCGATTGCTGGCAGCCGTAGTATTGTTGAGTTTTTGGATCGATTTGTTTTTTGCTGGGATCTGGACATAAATACTGACCCATTAATAAAGTTGTGCAGTCGTAGGCAACTCCAGCGACAAAAGAAATCAGTAAATAAGATACAAACAAAGTTTTTAACATTGTATAAATTTTACTTTTGTTTTGTGTAAAGTTATTGATGTTTTTCTGCTATTTTCTCCAGCTGTTAATTTAACAAGAGTTGCCATCTCTTTAGGGCCTCGGTACTCCGCTTTTAAGATATTTCGATCTCCAAGTCATTAAAGTGAATACGAAAAACACTAACACACACAAGACTATGTATACGTATACATTTTGTGCCAGATTAATTAGTCTCGTGTAATTTGGAAAAGAACAAAAATTGTGCGACCTAAAAATTATTCTCGTGTAAACTACCTCAATGACCCATAAAGCTCTACAATTCACGACACAATTTAGGTCTGCTGTTATACTAAACATTAGTGTCAAAATTGTCTATTGGAGAAAATGCGGAGAAGTATGAATACTGAAATTTGTGAACACTTCGAAACTCATAGTTGCGAGATACGTCCCCTGGATTGTATTTGTGCCACTGTGCCTTTTTATATAATAATATCGTAATGGCAACCATGCATAAATTTATCAGATGTTTGTTGAATGTTAAAGCTAACCAGAAATGTTAACAGAATGTTGCGAAATAAAAACAAACAAAGCCAGCAGCAGAGAATATAAGAAATAAAAAAGCCATAAGCAATAGCTTTTATACGGATTTGTTTAAATTTAATAAAAAAATTTTAGTTCTATTAATTTAAATAACATATATGTGGTATTAAGAGTGGATTTATGGACTCCGTATATTAAGTACAGATGCTAAATATTTGCTAGGAAATGGTGAGCTGCAATAGTTTGTAATATGTAATATACTATAATATACTAAGCATTTTTTAATTAAATTTAAGTAACATTTCGCAATAACTATAATGCTATTGAAAATACGCCACGCTTTACTGGAGATAACCAATCATCCAAACGCCAAACAGTCTGCAATTATTATCAATAATGAAATTATTATAACCTCCGGCTGCATTTTACAACCCTACATTAGGCCCGTGCTGCCCTTTGTGGCTGATCACACCAATGAAAATGTTTGCTCCAGCACAAAAATTGTACGCAAACTGCAACAATGTAAATTGGTGAATGCACAGGATGGCCAAAGTGACGAAGCAGAACATTTAAATTCCCTCAGCTATCAGGTAACCTTCGATCGTCGTAAACTACCTTCAGCTAGGACGGAACGTAATGCCAATGTTCCCCACATTTTAATACGTTATCGTGCCAAGCTACTTTATGTTTTCAGTTCCCAGGAAATATCACGAAATCTGCACAAGATGTTAAATTCTATAACATTTAATGATTCCAACGCTAAAGATCACAATGGCATTTTGTTAACCTCATTTTTAATTCTAACAATGCGACCAACGAAAACAAACGAATCGCCAGAACGCTTTGAAAGATTTTTGGAACATATAGTGCATTATTTGAGATATAAATATCCCGTCAGACCTTTGGACGATGTCTTGACGATGTGTACACCATTTGGCATGGAGAATTTTTACAAAACAATTAACATTGGCAAGATATCGAATGTGATAGGAAAAAATGGTTCCTTATTTGTGTTGTCCAACAATTTGCCACTGGGTTGTGAAGGTTCGGCGGTTTTTAACAATAAATTGTAAGTAAGAGTGTTTATTAATTTTTATATACATACATAGGTACGTATGTACATGAAAACTCCTTTAGAAAACATTTTATATATATATATATATATTTTAATAGGCGTTTAGTGGGTCTCATCATCTGCACAACTTTTCAGCGTAACAATGAAAATCTTCAAATGACTATAGCTGCAAATTTTGCTCATCTTTCAAGGGATTTTATGAATCAATTGGGCGTGAAAATAACTACTGTTATGCTGCCTCGGGAGCCTTCAAATTTTGCTTGTAATAGAAAACAAACCTAGATTCGCTTGAAACGTTTAATTAAATACTCATTTATTTAAGGGGAACGCACTTTGGTGGTTATAGAAGCTGCTGGAAGTCAAGGCACGGGCACACTTGTAAAAGTTCAGGATAAAAAATTTATACTAACTTGTTCTCATGTGGTATTTCAGGTAAATTTATATTACTAACATAGAAATGATTTATGTTTTTTGACACACAACGGAAAATACCAGAAATGAAAAACGTTGCCACTAGTACACACTATTGCGATGTCACAATAGTAAGTAATGAAAAAAAAACGGCTGAATTTGAATGAAATTTAGCTCGCGGATAGAGGAAGAGAAACAGTTTTTCATTAGTAATTAGTGGTTACGCTTTTTTTGGGCACAGGGCACACATGAAATGCCAGATGTAAACTCACCCTTAGAAAAGTGCACAGTATTACTCTCATACAAATTTAATAACATCTTTAATAGTTATTATTCGAATTCCTCAGAAAATGAAAGGTATTTCTTGATTTTTATTTATTCCTCAGAAAATAAGTTATTTTTTTGAGTTTTATGTATTCCTTAGGAAATAAAAAATGTATTTTTTGATTTTATTTTTTTTTAGAAGATAAAAGTTACTTTTTGATTTTTATTTATTTTTTGCTTAAAAAAATTTTAATTTTTAAACTGGATAAAATATAAAAAGTAAATTCAATTTAACATGTAAGAGTTTTTTTTTTATTAATATGGCATTTGTATTGTCTCCAAATCTAGTACTTACGAGATTTCGAGCTAAATCTAGCTATTTTTTTGCTAAATTTCCCATAAAAAATCTATTTTGTCAGTAGATTTATACAAAATCTATTTTTATTTTATTTTTACTATCCTGAACAACATATTTATATAAATATCTATATAATTAAATAGGCGAACATGTTTTTTGTAATCCCTTTTACGCTGGTACCATCGCACCGATTTTAAAAAGATTTATATGGTTTTAAAGGATTTTTTATACAGATGTGCAGAATTTATATTTTATTGAAATCGGTTTAGTATTTTGGGAGCTATAAGTGTAAAGTTGCTACTACTACATTCACACATATTACACAAGCATTTATTAGCTTACAAGTAAAAAAAGAAAAAAAACATGAGTGTGTGTGTGAGTTTGTAGTATTTCTCTTGACCTTACAATTCTTTTTCTCTTATTTGTTGTTGTATCAAAGCCATAATACTTAAAGGAAGAGAGTTGAATAAATTGAATTAGGTTGGTTGAAGGGATTTTGTTCATGTTTTTTTTTAATTTCATGTATTATTTAATTATGCTTGCATATGTATATAAGTTTGTGTGTGGCTGTGTTTTAATGAATTTTTTTATGACGTTTAGATACATTTTCTTTGAAACTTAAATTATTTACATTTTGATTCTAGAATACGGACGAGTGTGTCGTCCGTTTGGTATATCTAGTTTATATAAAAGATTATTGAATTAGCTACGGTCTGCTAAAAAAAAAGATGTGTGAATTGGCTACATTGCTATTGTTTGCTGGAAGCTTTGGAAATTTTTCAGTTAATGGGCTTTGTTTTGGATAAAAAAGAATTGATAAATCTTCGGGTGGTTACTGATTTGCCGCAATTATAATATATTTTAATATTATGTGCGGGAAATCAGTAACCACCCGGCGAAATGTCAAAAAACTTGGTGTAAATGGTAAATATGTCCTGATTCACACACGTCAGGTCTGAGTCGTCAAGTCTTGAGTTTTTAGGAGAGAGAGGAAAAGAGAATGGAAAGGGGTACAGACTTGACCGTACCAGTCAAGTTTGCTTTTTCGTTTTTTGTCATTCGTAATACTCTACTACAACACAAATTGATGAGACTTGATGAAACAAACTTGACGGTGTGTATGAACGTAAATGCAGGTTCAAAAGAAAATTGAACAAAAACTGATCAGCTAAACCTGATGTGTGTGAATCAGGACTATTTTCATAAAGATTTTAATTAAAATCTGCTAGATTTTGTGCAGGTGTTAATGCCCTATAATTTATAAAATATATTGGAAATAAATAAATAAAGTTTTTTGCAGACTCAGCCGATAAATTCGATTTTAAAAATTAATTTTATTAAGCAAAAAAAAAAAAATAAAAATAAAAAAAAATAAAAAACACTGTTATTTTCTAAGCAAAAAATAAAACTCCAAAAACAAGTTTTATTAACTCAGGAATAAATAAAACTAAAAAATAAATCAAGAAATAACTTTGATTTTCTGAGGAATAAACAAATATCAAAAATAATCGGTAAAATTGAGTTTTTTAATGAAAATTAAACAAATAATAACAATAAAGTATTCCATTTAACAAAGAGTATCTTGGTGTATTCCTTGTGCACGCAGCTCTTCTGTATTAGTTTAACCCCCTGTTTCTGCAATACGGACGGCAGATTTCAGAATAAAATTTATATGAAAAGAACTAATTTTTTATGATTTTAATAAAAATTTTCTAGGCGAGTCGCCTACCTGACTTGTGGAAACTATACATAGATTTGGAAAATAATCATTGGTTAGCATTCATAATAATCAATTCGGTTTTGATTTTTTTTTTTTGGAAGTTACGCGTTTTTGCATTTTAGCTAATTTTATTTATCATAATTCATTTTGTCTCATTTATGTTTGCTAAAATAAAACAAAAGCATGTAAAAATTTGCGAAAATGAGGATGTTCGTGTATTTTTTTTTCAGGTAAATTCCAAAGTATCATGTCGTGGGGTCGACGGTGAATTCGAAGCTGGTGTTCTTTGGCGTAATCCACACTATGATACAGCTTTTGATGTTGCCCTGCTTTCCACACCAGACAACATTCCCGAACGTTATTGTGTTCGTTTGGCTCAAAGAAAACCGTGTTTGGGCCAGACAGTTTACAATGCCGGCTTTCCTTATTTTGTAAATTTCAATTTAAAATATGACTTCAATCCTTCCATATTCCAAGGGCGTATTATCAAATATACGCCGGCTGCCATTATGTCCGATGGCTGCGTACAGGCTGGTCAAAGCGGTGGTCCCATGTTTGATGAGCACGGTTGCATAATGGGCATTTGTGTGTCCAATATCAAAATCGATAATGTTGTCTATCCAAATATTAACAGTGCAGTGCCTATAATATCAATACGTTCCATTTTGGAGGATTATGCTAAAACAAATGGTAAGACTTTGCTTACATATTATTCATAAATATGTATGTTTATATGTATTTACATGTGTTGTTTTTCTTTGAAGATTTGCGCATTTTAAATAATCTAGTGGCTAATCAGGACATACAGCGGGTGTGGTCTTTGGCACCTCCTCCTGTCATCAGTAAATTATAATTGCTTGTTCGTTATGCATTTTGTATATAAACATTATACATATTTTTTATACACTTGTGATTATATTATATTAGTAATTTTTTTTAATATCAATACATTTTATAACAATTTCAAGACTCAAAAGATCAAATACAACAAATTATGCCATTAAACAATTGAAAGAGTCTTTTTCTGTCAGTTTACTTACCTAGAATTCAACATATTCCCAGCACATATGTATTATAATAAAATAAATTAATTTAAGTTAAAGTTCGTATCGCTCTGTAATTCAAATTGCATGTGATAATTATTACTTAACAAATAACACCAAAGTTAATTTTAATATTCTGACAAACAGTAGCAGAACATGCTACTAATTTAAATTCCCATTTATACGTGTCTGTCATGAGTTTGATTTGCATCAGAGTGAAAGTGAATCTTTTCCGTATATTTTGGTGTAATGTCATTCATTTCAGAATAATTTTTTCGTTTTACTTTTGGCTATAAAAAGCAAATGGAATCGTTTTTTTACACAATAAAATTGATTTAATAAAAAAAATCTTTTTCTTTGACTTAGGTTTGATATCTTCAGGGCTATCATGAATAAAATTCAGCGTGAAATTTTTCCCGGGAAACAATTCCAACTAATAGCAAGTAATAAGGAAAACAAAAAAAATCTGCTTATCTACCTAATTTGGAAATTAAAACCAATATATATCTGGTTTTAATACAAAGAAAAGGAAGTATTATAACTTGTGTATTCACTGCATACTTGCATAACCGTTTTTAAATTGCCTTCCCAAAAATTATTTCGAAAAAAATTAAAAATAATACGAATTGCGGACACTAAATCTTCTTTTAAAACGTTCGCAACTCATTCCTGGCACGGTAATTCTAAAAAACTGTTTTCCGTCCCCTGAATGTAAAATTTTAAGTTAGAATTGCAATCAAAACTGCTGCACAACGGTCTTTAAATATATTTTATTTATTTATTTTTAAATTTTTAGTACCAATTTTATGTTTCCAGGGTCGTAGTCACTCCCAACTTTTTAAACATTACTCTCCGCCCACTTTTCTAAACTCAACATCGCGTCACCTTCAGAACTCAAGTTTCGTAAAAACCGCTCAAGTAAAAGTACGAAAAAAAATATAATATATAAATTTAATGGGCATGGCCCACCCATTTTTTTAAATACAGATAGGACAATTGTGAACGAAATTCCGTAAAATTGTGTTTTTCTTAGAGCTTAAGGCGGCGTGTTCCAATTTCGTAATAGTCGGTCAAGTAGAAGCACGTGAAATATGGCTCCGCCCTTTTTTCAACTTCGAGATTACGTAATTACGAAACCCCAATGTGTTTCCTAAGTGTTGCAGCAAAGGAACACACATACATACATAAGCTGATAAACTCAATATCCTCCTTTGCGTCGCACAGGTGGGTAAAAAATAAAGACCTTCTCATTTTTTGAAGTCGGTTAAAACCATATCGTGCCATAACCGCCAAAAAAAAGCAACACAATTTTCGAAATTAATTTTTTGAACAAAATCGATTATTTGCGATCGTAACTAATCGATTTTCGTCAAAAACAAGAGGCCCAAAAAATGTGTCGATTAAGCTTTTTGGCGGTTATGGCTCGATATTTGAAATTAAAAAAAAAAACAAATGAAGCTAATTTATTTTTGCCAACATTTCGTACCAGCTGACCTCAGGAGACGTAGTCCTGCTTTGACTTAGAAGGCTTTTCCACACGCAAAGTTTACTTTGCAAAGTCTTGAGTTTGTAGGAGATAAAGGAAAAGAGAATGAGCGCTCTTGATCCAAAATAATATTCTTCCCAGAACGGTTCCCTAAAACACAGCAATATTAATTTAAAGCAAAAATAAAAGAAACAAAATGTGTATTTATAAACATTTTCGTTATTATTCGTTTCTGAAATCAATATAAGGGGAGGTATAACTAAGAAATACTTATTTTGGGTAAAGTTTAAAAAAATCAATAATTTCAGCACATTTGCCAATTTAATACAAATCGTTCAAATCATACAGGTATGTAAATATCTACGTGATAGAAATCTAACGACCCGACCTTAAAACAATTAGTTTTGTATTGATAGATTTGGAACGATTTCTTGAATTGTTCTTTATAAATATTTATTTTATTTATAAATAAAAAGCAGACAGATAAATAATTTTTCTAATTTTGTTTTAAAATCGATTGTTTTAAAAAAATATCAATTCCCATCAAATATATGATTGCTTGCTTTAAAAATGCAATACATTCGTTGATTTGTTTTTTTTTTCGTGCAGTAGAAATAAATTTAAATTAATAAAAAATGTAATGGAAATATAATGATTTTAAAACGATTCGTTTTGTGTGAAGAATTTCGAAGCACACCAGCAAATAAAGAATACAAAACAATTTTGAAAGTTGGGCAAAAACTACTGAAAAGTTAACAAACAATAAAACAAATTTAATCACACAGCTTTTTAAAATATTTGATCTATTCGTTTTTTAAAATCGATTTCCATCACTACCTGTAAAATTTTCTATTTCATTATTTTGTGTATTTTGGGTTTATAATTCTGTGGCAATAAGGAAAAAGTGATTAATAGCATAGACAGACGACAGCGTTAATTTGCATTAACTGTCTTAATGCAAATTAACTTGTGAATTATCCTCATCCGTAAATGCACTAAATGACAGTGAATTAATACTGAATTTAGTTATTTGATAACACAGTCCTAATATGGTAACACCGTCAACAATCAATCAAATGGCAAATAGTTTTGGTTTTCAAAATTAAAATGCGATTCCGTCAGAAAATATTAATTGTTTTTAGAAAAAGAACAAAGAAATATTAATATCGACACACATTTTTTCCATTTTAATATTTCCAAGGAAAATTATCGAAGTGTGTAGCACGAAAGGGATGTACAGATTGTGTCTACTTAATGCAAATACTGTCGTCTGTCAGGGTAAATTTTTAATTCACATTAGTGATATTTTAATGCAAATCAACACTGTCGTCTGTCTACGCTATAAGTAATAGTTAATTTTAATTATTATTGTTCGAAAATAACAGCCTTATTTATAAAAATAATTAAGGTTTTATAAAGACTTTACGAAAAATTTTGTATGAAAATTTGTCTTATAAAGCCTTTATAAAGCCTTAATAAGTTTTATAAATAAGGCTGTAAATATATAAATATAGATTAAGTCACATTTTACTGTTTTGCAGCAGAGCACTTTTAAATATTAACGTAACTAAAAAAAAAGATAAGAAGCAAATCATTGCGCTATAACTTCCTGAAATAGCGTACAAAATAAATGAAATTTTGCCCAGGGATATAGAGAATATGGAGATTACAGGAATACCGTTAACTCAAAAACCACTTATGTCGACTTAAGCACTTGTTTCTTTTTCCCACAGAATTAGTGGGTCGATTATGGATAGCAACCGAAATTCAAACTGGCATCTAACTGCTGTCATTTGCAATAGATAATTAATTAGTTATTACTGGCAGTCATGTAATATTTAATCGATATTTTTTTCCTTCTTACAGTAGATAATCACCCTTATTCTAATTGTCGGCATCGACGTCACTTTAACACAATACCAAAAAATTGGGGCTTGTGTACCCGTTGTCGAAAACAACTGACTCCTGTTGGCAGGTTTATGCTATTTTGTAGACCTTAGGGAACGGAAATAGGGTGTCAGTTGCACAAAATTGTTCTTGAGAGCGAGTACACAAGCCACAATTGGTTGGTATTGTGTTAAAGTGACGTCGATGCCGACAACTGGAATAAGGGTGATATTTGATTGAAGAATGGCACTGTACATACCTTGGCTGACATCCATAAAATACCCAAAAACACGATATAAAATAAGAGAACGGTATTAACGAAATGTTGTATAATATAATATTACATAATAGTCTGATTACTCAATCTACAACTAAAAAAATGATTGAATTATTTATTATTCATGATTAATTCTTATCTACACAGTCATTAACATGACTCAGCAGAATGTGTAGTTCTTTGAAAGCCTTGTTGCAAATGGGGCACATATGCATTGTGGCTGGACGTGGTCTAGGGCAGGGTGTAGGACACGCTGCAAATTGTAAGGCCTGAAAAAGTTGTTAAATTAACTGTTATTAAAGTTAAAAAATTTTTTAAATTTTGCCAACTCTTACCCTTATGGGTCTTTGGGAATCATTCAAATACGTTTGAGCAGCAACTGATGCGTCAGCTATTTGTGTCCCATTATTTGCAGCTGCAACTAATAGTCTCTTTTGAAAATTTTCTGCCAGCTTTTGATGTTCCTCAATAAGTTCTTGATTTCTTTTTTGCAACGAACGTAAGTCCTGAAGAATTTGCTGTTTTTCCTTAACGAGTGTTTCACGACCTTGTTTTTCGATTTCGAAATCTGTGCGATGCAATTCGCTTTGAGCTTCCAACAAAACAATACGTTCTTTTTGCTCTTCAAAGGCAATTTGCAACGATTTCAAAGTGTTTTCCAATGTTTGCACTTGCTGCTCTTTCTCCATGTTCAGTGCTGTCAATTTGGCAATTTCACCACGATTTTTCCCAATTAATTCCTCGGCCGCTGTTAAGCTAACTTTCAAACAATTCAATTCGTCTATATACTGTTTTTCGACATCTTTAAGATCCAGATTAGAGGCCAACATTTCAGATAATTGTCTTTGTAAATCTTTTATTTTAACATCATGTTCTTGATGTGTAACATAGACTTTATTAAACTGCTCTTTTTGCTGTTCGTCTTGATTTTTAAATACAAATTCGAAGGAGGCCTTAAAGAGAGTGTAAAAGAAATAAATATGTATATGTGTGTATGTCGGGTTAGATAATCAGGGCAATCCTGAATAAAATTCCGCGTGAAATTTTTCACGGGGAACAATTCCAACTAATAGCAATAGGGAAAACAAGAAATTCTAATTGGAAAAGGGAGAAATTTCACGTGGAATTTTGTTCATGATAGCCCTGAATAATAATAACACTGTGCGGGAATTTCATACGTTTTTTGTGCGAAAAGTGGGCAGCCATTTGGTAATCCTAATTGGAGTACGTGATTAGTACCGAGTTTAGTCCAGCCATCGCCCTCTATTCAATATGGTCCAAAAACTAAATTAATAATTTCTCTACTTTAACAGCTAACCGATAAAACGTTTAGCTTTTCTAAATACAGTGTACTCGAATTAGGTTTATCCAATGGTTGCGCCGCTTGACGTTTCTCCGACGAGCGCAGTGTTATTTATGTATGTATAAGTTAAGTAGTTTTTTTTACCAACTGTTGCTGTTCCAATTTCATAATTTCAGCTCTCATATTCTCTAGCAAAGCATTCTTCTCGGATATTTCTTGCACATTCTCTTCACGATCCTTTTTGCGAGCGATTTGCAAAGCTTCGATTTGCATCTTAAAGTTACTTTCGATTTCATTGTTTTGCTTGCGCAACTTTAAAAAGAGAAAATTAAAAAAAAAAGTTATGTAATACATATAGATAAATATTTTGTTATTCGACCTTTATTATCAAATCAACCTTAATTGTTATTCTTTTTTTATATGTTATGTTTAATCATATTAAAAATTTAGGGCCTAATTTTGTAAAACGCAACGCTTATAAATTTTATATGTATTTTGTTTTTTTTATAAAATAAAGGGCCTGTTTATCTAAATGCGAACCAAAATTCATAAAAAAATTTTAGATTAGGCAAAAAAGTTTTTTTGTATTATATGAATTTAGAAGAGATATAATGTAACGTAACCTACTTTTGATATAAAAGTAAAGATCAGCTGTTTCCTACGTTGCAGTTACATTACATTACAGTCGGCTAACCGAGCCGTTAGCTTATAACTTAGAGCCATTCAATTCAGTTCGATTTGATCCTATCTTTTACTAAATCGTGAGCTTACTATGTTCTAAGCCAAAATCCAAAACAAAAAAAAAAGAGAATATACATACTTTTTTCTTTGAAAAACAAGCTATATCACCAAATAACGTAACGAGTTCACCTTATGTCACGTTACGTATTCTGTGGAAATGCCCATATACTCGAATAATACTAAATGCAAAATTTGAAAGTAAAAAATGCAAAATTTTAGCTGCGAAAATGTCCACACAGATTTTAATAGCAAATTGTGCTGACGGAAAGACTTAAGTTTATGGGAGAGAAGGGAAAAGAGCTCCCATTCATCCACTCCTTCAAATTAAAGAATGTAGTACACTGCATGTAAAATGCCAAATTCTCATGGCGCTCTGTATGACGTCATCATGAAGCTACATTTGCTACAATCTGTGTACTAGCAACATATATACATGTTGAAATTAAAATGTGCTGATTCTAGAAATATGTCGGCGCTTCGGCTACATTTGTTACATCTGATTTTTTGGGACAAAAAAATAATATCAAAATTTTACGGCATGTAGCCGCTACAACTTATTTTAGACGACGTTTTGAAAAGGTTTTCATTGTCAACGTTTTGTACTTCTTTGTTCGAAGACAAAACAAATGACATTTTGTAAGTAAGCCTTGAAAAATACTTTAACTGAGTTGGTCTATTCCAGAGCTCAGGTAAATAGATTTTTATCATTAAATCTCACAGTACTTTCCGCTCGTTTTTCTGTATGTTTTAGTTACCTGTTTTTGACAAACGTACTACTATAATTTTACATAAACGAACTACAGTGTTGTTTTTGTTATTTTTAATGTACTTGTAGTTACAATAGTTTACATCAGAGCTGCCCACAGAGAGAAAACCGAGAGAAATGTATAAGAGTATGTATGTATATTCATTTGTATAGAAAGCCGATTGATGTTCGGCACTATGGCGCTTCTCTGGGCAGCCTGGGTATACATACATATGTATGTATGTATTCCGTCTATACAACTGCATTTTTTTTCCTGGCACAATTGTCAAATTAACACATGTTTCAATTTTTTCTTTCCACTATATACATACATATGTACATATATTTGTGTAGTATTATAGTACAGTATCAAGTAAAGTCTGTTAGGCATCGATTTTTTAATGCATATTTTTGCACATTTTATAATAAATACATATTTTTGCATATTTCATTATAAATGTATGTTTTTAATACATTTTCTTAGTAAGAACAAAAAAATAGGAAAACGAGAAAAATTTACGATCGCAATTTTTGTGATATTTGATATTCAAGAACACCGCAGGACTCCTTCAACTCATTTGAAAAATTCAATACCTTGGCTTAAGTCAAGAATACCAATACCATTGAAAATTAAAAAAACGGCATGGGATAATAGCCCTTTTAAACCCAAACATTTTTGTGTAATTTTTTTAGCGCTCTCTACTTGTTCCGCATTAATTACATGCGGATATACGTGAAGAGTTTTTGAAAGCTCCTTTTGTGTGGCAGCCTTTAATGAAAAATATCCAGTGATACGATACGGATATATTCTATAGTAACTAGAAGTAAATTAAACAATAACTTAAGCACTAAATTGATATCTGTGCACACATAGTATTGCGGTAAAAAAATTGTGCTCTGAAAGGCAGAGTAAGTGAAGAGATAGTTATACAAACTTAAAATATATGCAAAAAATTACATCAATAGTTTATAGTTCTAACAACGAAAATTTAGAAACTGCATTTAAATATGCACCAATTACTTTTGCTGACGTGGAATGTTGATTTTTTAAAATAAAAATTATTTTTCAGAAAAAATCGTCAAAGATTTACCTTTAAGAATTTATAAAAAAAAAACATTTATTCATTCATGTACCTAAATAAAAGTTCGACTTAACGATATACATATGTACATATTAATAAATATACTTTATTATCAAGTACATGTAACTACAATTTTAGCAAATCGAAAAACAAATACCCATTTTGTTTGTATTAAATGTTTTACGCGTAGAAAAAAAAGCACAACTACAGCATTAACCAGTCTATTCTAGATATATACATATATATACATACATATGTATATATGTAATATACTTTGATATGAATAATCTTGAATGTATGAAATATTAAAAATTTAAAAGGAACACAACTGCAAATCTTTACTCCCTTCCTTCCTTCCCATATCGGGAATAAAACTTCACGAAAAATGTATTCCCTTTCCCTAAAATTGTGATCGCCAGTGTTTGCGTTGTTTGATTTTTTTTTTTTTTTTTTTTTTGTTTATCAATATTTCACGTGAACATTTTGTTCGCCTTTTATTCATAATTTGTTCAGCGTACAATAATCCTTTCCTAAAGAATTGGTTGGTTAATTAATTGCTAATTACTTCTCGCAAAATGCCTAATTTTCTAACGCCAATTAAGTAAGGATGCAAATATTTAAGCTTTAAAAAATTCATGTAGTTTTTACCTCTTCAATTTCTTTTTGACATGCGTCCAATTGTTGTTTGTACTGTTCCTCTATTGTCTTCATTTCCTCCTTCGATTGTAAGGAATAATTATAGAAAAGTTTCATAGTGTTATTGGCCTTTTTTATTGTAGCTAAAATAAGTTTTATAAAAATTTTTAAAAATTAAACATACATATGTATTAACTTGAATGTTTGCACTGTACAAACCTTTAAGTTCAGAGTATTCGGTTACCATGTTTTGCAATTTTAAAACATCTTCTGCACAAGCTTCCATGGAAATGCTGGGGAACTGTGAGTATACGCTGGTCTAAAACGAAACATTATAAAAAAACTCGTTTCAATGGTTAAGGATAAAATATGTAAAAACATGCACCAACTAAAAAAAATCGCCTTTTGATGTTGTTACTATAAAATTTGATAAGTCAATTAAATAAAATAAATAAATATTTCACAGTTTGGAAATATTTAATTTGATGATCAACATTAGCAACAGTGAAATATGCATAGGATCCAGCTAAACCCCTCAATAATCAATTTCAATGTATTATTAATAAAAAAAAACATTTTACTAAATAAGTAAAATAGTAAATTGGGATTATTAGTGAATAATATTTAACTTAATTTATAGTTCATATAGGTACGTATTTTATTATTGGTTCAAATACCCATATGTTTTTATTTTATTTCAACTTACCTTTAAAACATCTGAATTGACTTCTCCCATTATAAAACTTGCAGCTAAGTTTCTGTCACCCGAAAGTGGTGGAATCGTTTTGTTGGATGATTGTTCCTGATTTATTGATTTCGAAGTTTGCACACTTTCTTTCAAGTTAGGTTGTTGCTGCTGCTTAATAGGAGATTCTAGAGCACAGTCTTCCAAACTTAATGGCATCATATTTGCTTCCACTTGAACCTGTGGTGGTCTGCTCCATAATTTACTTGCAGCAATTTCGTTTTGTTTTTCCTCAGATTCTTGTGCATTCCTTATGTTCTTCAACGATTCATCATCCATTTGATGTAAATCTTTTTTTGAGTTGGCAGACATTTTCATTGCGGGGTCTGCGATTTTGGGTTGCATTTCTTGATGATCTGAAGTTGGAGATTCAACTTCTAGGGCATTTCCCAAATTAATTATTTGACTACTTTTCAAGGATGTGAAACGGCTACCGGGGGTATCGGATTCCAATGATGATGCGACTGAAACATTTTTCTGTTCCAAGCCACCGTCATTTTCCAATGACGACATGGGTGAAGAACCCAATATTACAAACGATTCATCGTCAGACATTTTGGAAATAATTGATTTAGTATTTATTACACTGAGAGCTCCAAATGGCATAAGAAATTAATTAACCGGAATATATATAAATATGTTGGTTCTCTTAATTTTTTTTGGGGTTACCCTCTTTAGCATATATTACTAATCTTGAATTTTTATTTTTTTTTTATTTCGTCACACAATTGTATAATTTCTGTGAAACAATCCAAATATTCACTACATATGTATTTTGTGTTGTAATTCGTTCACTTCTTTACATGATACTGTTTAATAGAGTTCATAAAATTGTAGTTTTCTTTATTATGCGAGTGCAAAATTCTAATATTTTAATATCTTGTAATATATGCGTATTTAATATTTTGATAGATTTCACAGCTTTTCGTTGAAAAACAATAACATAACAAACTGAATAACGTTACTTTTTACAAGTACTCGCATGGCAACCGATTATTATTGCTCTTTTCTCTACCTGAGTAAAAACAGGTATACAACAATGAAAGTCCCCGTCCATACAGTGAAACATTTACTGCAACACTTTTGAGTTGTAGAACGGGAAAAGAGGAATGAAAATTGGTTGTTTCATGTACATGCAGTTCTTGCTGAGTTCGTCATTCTCGTCTCATTCTCATGAGAAATATATGAGAAAATGTATAAAGCTGCAAAACATAAACTTCACAGTGTGGACCAGAGACCAGCGCCGACCGGCTAACAGCCGGCTGAGCCGAGCCGCCAAAGGCTTTATGTCAGCCGCCGTATTGTTCTCGGCTCAAAATCGGCTAAGATTAGCCGCCGATTGATGATTTTTTTTATATTTTACTTGAGGTTATTAGGTTTTTTCACTAATCCATTCACACTTTTAAATTTTTATACAAATTAGTTATCAAATGTTCTTTCCAATTGACATACCGTCGGTTGGTTATTGGTTTGCTGCAGATAGTGAATTTTGAATATACAGTGCCGCAAACCAACAACCACCCGACGATATGTATATCCCGTTTATAAGCTCTTCTTATTTTCAAATAAAAGTGGAAAACGTTACCGTATATAATATACAAAAATGTAAGTCTGAACCGGGATTTACGACTAAATTTCAGAGAAAACCTGCTGTAGTCCGCGTTGCCACATTCTGATTTTGTACCACAAACAAAGCGAAAAAGATCGCTAGAAAATTATTATATAACAAACACAAATTCAATTTTACAATGATTTAATGTGTAATAAGAAGTGGTTCTTTTTTTTGATATATAACAATTTTCTAACAATTTGTTCAGCTTTGTTTGTGGTACAAAATAAAAAGAGCGTGGAGCCGACCCAGCCGAATTTCAGCCGATTTTCAGCCGCCGCCGAACAATTTTTCATGAGCCGCCGCCGCCGACGAAATTGCTCGGAGCAGGTCACTGGTGTGGACACGAAGGAGAAATAAAAAATGTTTCGCAGCAAATGTTTCACTGTATGGACGAGAACCAGTGCCACCAGATTAGGGGATTTGTCCCCAAAATGGGGATTTCGCTTCTCATTTGGGGACAGAATTTCGTGGGGAGGGATTTGGGGACTTTTCATTTAGAGCTCTAACATCACTTTTTCTTATAAGAGTATTTTATCTCAATACAATATTTACGTTTTATGGGGTTTATTCTAATTGTACAGGTTATTTTAAAATAGTATTATTACTGTAAAAATTTACAAAAAAAGGCCATAATATTGATTAAGAATCGCTAAAACTATAAGGTGGGATGATAATAAAGTCCAATATTATTAAAAAATAAGAGCAAACAAGTTTGCAAAAATTCGCGAGAAGTTGATTAAAAATCGCCAAAGCGATTAAAAATAAAAAAAAATTGGTAAAAACGCGAAAAATAAATTTACTAAATGTATTAAAGAAATTACTAAGCTAATTACTACTAGAGTAATTTTGACTTAGCTGCACAATCAACTTTGCACGACTTTTTGTGCAGATAAGTTACAATGCTGTTATCTTATTTAAATTTTATTATTCTTTATTTGCGTTTCGTATTTGAATTTCAGTGATTTGTATGATATTTATATATAGTACATATACATATATGTATTGATATATCGCGATAAGCTGTTCTTCCACATTATTATATATATAAAAATATATATAGTGTTTTTTATGAGAATTGTTACAATTTAAGTTAAAAAAATTTTAAACGCACTAATAATCCCAAAATTATATTTTACTTATATAAAAATATATGTATTTTACACCATTTTATTTTATTAAAAGCACTTTTCTTCGCGTTGAAAGCAGAAAGGGAATATAACATAGCAACAAGAATGACAATTAATGACTGTTATATAAAAAACATGGAAAACAGAACTTGAGAGGTTCTTTCTACTCCTCTTTCTTCACTACCCAGCACAAGGACAAAAATTGTAATGATGCATAGTCATGAATATAAATCATCGAGTTAATTGGGTATAAGTTAAATTCAACAGAAGTCGCAAAATGTTACAATTGCAGTGAATTTTTTTACGATATATGTATAAATTTCACATGTTTTTATGTACAAGACTATGTACATCAAAAAATCCCCTAATTGTTTGAACGGTAACGCTGCGTAAAATTGCAAGCGTGCGAGTATATTATGTGAAACGGTTACTTGAGAAATTTTTATTGCTCAAGAGTTGCCATATCTTAATATTTTTAACCATATCAATGCCTTTAGTACGCGTGTGAAGAAATCGCACCGAAATCAAACCGATTTCTTCCACCTTTTACCCACAGTTGAAAAAAAATGTAGTAGGAAAAAAAGTATTGAATTTTGTAAAAAATGTAGTCAAACCAATTTATTTCAACCCTGCTGAAATAATTCGCGGTGGATAAGAGAAATTCTGTTCCATTCCACATAATTTTTCCATACAGTGTTGCATTTAAACTGCGGTGAGAAACTACTAACTATCATATATGTCAAACAATTATGTAAACAATTAAAGAAAAATATTTTGATTTTGAAAAAGTACGCTAATTAAATAAAATCTGTAAATTTCGTGGTGTGAAAAAAATAAGACCAGTTTTGAAAAGCTGAAAGAGGCCTCTAAACGGCTACAGGGATATCATTCCTGGCATTTTAGCCGTTTAGAGGGTATACCACCCTTAAGTAAAATTTCATACTAGGCTAAAATCAAAAGTGCGCCATTGAATAAAATCTGTAAATTTAATGGTGTGAAAAAAAGACCAGTTTTGAATAGGTGAAAGAGCCCTCTAAACGGCTATAGGAATGTCATTCCTGGCATTTTAGCCATTTAGAGGGTATACCACCCTTAAGTAAAATTTCATACTAGGCCAAAATCAAAAGTGCGCCATTGAATAAAATCTGTAAATTTAATGGTGTGAAAAAAGAAGACCAGTTTTGAATAGGTGAAAGAGCCCTCTAAACGGCTATAGGAATGCCATTCCTGGCATTTTAGCCGTTTAGAGGGTATACCACCCTTAAGTAAAATTTCATGAATGAAAAATATTTGTATTATGCATGAAATACAAATATATATATACATATAAACTAAAAGCTATGAAATACAGTGCCAAAATCAATAGAAAGATATTTGTATTATTCAATAAAATTGTATTATGCATGAAATGCAATTGAAAATTGATCATATGTACACACAAACAAGACATGAAAGATGTTTGTATTATGCATGAAATACAATAAACTAAAATAGCAGAGCTATAAATTTCTTATTACTACACATTTGTATGCATTTAAAATGGTGTAGGCCTACTGGGGAGCCAACCATTCAAAATAAATGGCAACGCACTGAGTGTAGTACCTCAACGGTAGTGTGGAAACCTACACGAAAACCAAATTATACAAAATTAAAAACAATATGATTTTAAAAGAAAAATTTCCATATTTACTTTTTAAAGGTGGGCACTTTGATTCCCCTCTACAAGTTACGCACGTTGGGTTTTGAGCATTTTTTAAATGGAGTTTTTTTGCGTTTTTTTTTAATTTTGGGAATTTTTTTTCATTTTGGGGATTTGTTTTCATTTTGGCAATTTTTTTTCATTTCGGGGATTTTTTTTATTTTGGCAATTTTATTTTGTTTTTTCGCTTTGTTTCTCGTTTTGACGATTTTTTAATTTTTGGCGATTGTTTTTTAACTTTGGGAATTTTTTTCATTTTTGGGATTTTTTTCATTTTGGCAATTTTTGTCATTTCGGGGATTTTTTATTTTTTGGCAATTTTATTTTGTTTTTTCGCTTTTTTTCTCGTTTTGACGATTTTTTTTTTAATTTTTGGCGATTTTTTTCATTTTGGGCATTTTTTGTCATTTCGGGGATTTTTTTTCTCGTTTTTACGATTTTTTTTTTTAATTTTTGGCGATTTTTTTCATTTGGGGAATTTTTTTCATTTCGGGAATTTTTTTTATTTTGGCGATTGTATTTTGTTCTTTCGCTTTGTTTCTCGTTTTGACGATTTTTTTAAATTTTTGTCGATTTTTTTTCATTTTGGGGATTTTTTTTTTCATATTATGGCGATTTTTTTAATTTTGGTGATTTTCCGGTTTTTTGCGATTTATTTTCGTTTCAGAATTTTTTTGCCTTTTTTCATTTTAGGGATTTTTTTTCATATTATGGCGATTTTTTTAATTTTGGTGATTTTCCGGTTTTTTGCGATTTATTTTCGTTTCAGAATTTTTTTGCCCTTTTTTCGTTTTGGCGATTTTTTGTTTATTTTTGGTGATTTTTTTGGTTTGGCGATTTTTAAGTTTTGCACTTTTCTAGTGCAATTCACACGGTGAAATTTATGACGTCTATTTTTCTTAATTCTCTTTTGAAGTTGTTACCAAAAATTTCTTGCATTCATACGATGTTTTTTTTTTTGACGTCTAATTTTACTTCTCTCCACTCATATAGCCAATAAGCTAGAAGAGTAACAATAAAAAATAACAATAAGATGGAAGAGTAACATTAAAACGTAACAACAATAACAACAAGAGCAATGTAAAGAGAAATATGAAAAAAACCATGGAAAACAGAAATCGAGTCATTTTTTCTACCCCTCTTTCTTCTCTACCTCGTTCGCTAACAAACAAAAAGTGACGTCGAAAAATAGACTTCATAAAAGTCTTCGTGTGAATTAGGTGTTAGAAATTTTCAGAAGTTTTACTCATACGGTCTACAAAATACAGCAAGTTGTCAAAATTACAAAATCAAAATTACATTAACTGATAGAATACCCTTTAATCAAGATTTTTTAAATTTTAGTGTTAATTGTTGTAGTCTGTATAAAAATACACTAACTTTACAATACAATTGTATGTATATTACATGGGATTTTATCATTTTTCGTTGCTCGTTTTGAAACACCCTTTAATTTTTAACTCTCATGCATTTTTTGTCGTAGCGGTCAAGGTTCTACACACTCTGTCCAAATTTCAGATCCGTAGCTCTTGCGGTTCCCTAGGAAATAGCCTGTGACGGATAGTGTAGCGAAAACAATAGGGTTCCTTTTAACCTTTGGTGTATATAATAATACATTTTTGGAGCAGTCACTTTGTCCCCCACCAAAATCTCAAAAAGTTTTAGTGACCCTTTTCCATATGCATAAAGAATTTTTAAAATTAGTCCACAAATGACAAAACTATTTGGGGGTCTATTTTCATATATGACTAAAAGAAAATTTTAAAATTCACTCCGCCAGAAATCACTTGCATTACATACATATGTACATACATATATTCACACCAAAAAAAATTATGATTATGCACTTGCAATAAAAATAAATACAAAAATCCATATCGTCTTGAATTTGATTAAAATATACCACATCTCGAAAATGTTAAAAACTCGCAATATTGGAAACAAACTGTAACGTAAAGCATTAGCTCAGGAGAAAGCGCAAAACATTATGAAAATTCGTGAAAGCACCACCCTTCCTAACCTAACTCATATGCGATAAAACAGATATGGGTGAAAATTCAACAAAATTTCATTTCGAATAATAAAACTATAGTTGGAGAGTGTTTAATTAATTGTATTCATTCAATTGTTTGAATATCAAATTTTTGGATTTGATTCCGTACAAACTGATCCAAAGTCCGCTTTTACAATTGAAAGGCAGACATTTTTCTAATTTTCTTTTGAACTTACCCAAACCTTTTGAAGCAACAAAAATAAATTGCGAAAAGTAGAAAAGAGAAACCAAAAATGTCCGGTACAGAGATTCGTGTACTACACACTCTACCTCTTCAAGCTCTCCCCTACAAATTTCGTCTGTCTGCCTTTCAATTTCTCAGTTGTAAAAGCGGACAGAGCTAAATAACAAAAATTAAAAAAAAACCCCGAATATTTCTAGAAAAGGTGATATATCTTCTAAGCAGCTGGACCGATTTTATTAAAACATAATTAAGTATCTTGTTGATCAATTCATCTTTCAAACAGAAAAAACTAAATGAAAATCGGTCCAGCCGTTTGGCCTGTACGTGGACACGGACAGACACACAGATACACACTACAAACTTATAACACCCCTCTTTTAGTCGGATTTAAAAAATAAAAATCTATTAGTTTAATTTTATTTCTCTGTAGTATTTTATTAATAAATAATAAATTATGAAACTTAAACAGCAGAAATGCCAATACTTTTACTTTGACTAGCTAAATACATGTCGATATGTGTCGTCTGTGAAAACAATATACGCTTCCGCTTTGATTTTGTTAGGCAAATTGTAATCAGGAGCTGAACGTTTGACTCGTGCAGCCTTTTACATGAAATCAACTTCTTTTTCAACCCTTTCATTACGTCAAGTAAACCCTACAAACATTTGGAAGATATCTTGCCCATAAGATATAAATACAATATCTTATTTTTATCATTTAAATGAAAATCATCAAAGCAATACTTTTTTTATATTAAAATATTTTCATTTCAGAGAAACTTTTTGAATGAACAGTTCAAAATGTATTGACTATTTATTTTTTCTCATAACAAGGTATTTTGTGTCATTAAAATGTTGAATTTTTTTCAGCCTGGCATTTTTTCACATGCGCAATACATTTATAATATTAATATGATTTTAACTAGAAGATAATAAAATATTTAATTTAAAATAAAAACAATCAGAAAATTTTCAAAACATTATGTCGGGAAATTTCTTTTTATACTGAACATACGATGACTCCCGTGGTGATAAATTGAATTTAGTTGACCATAAAAAAATGCTTTAAATTCAAATTAATGGTAGTTTTATATATACATACATATGTATATTCAGATATATATTTTTTCCTTCAGATAATTTAGCAAAATTGTAAAATTGTGCTTTAGGAGATAATCTTTCATTATAAATAATTTATCTTCCTAAAGATAATCTGGCAATATCATAAATAATTCTATTAGATGATTATCTAGCGATATCAGTTTTATCTTCTAGAAGTATTGCCCTGGCCGCACAAACTCTCCCGAAGGGGGAATCTTCCGCAATACGAATATGATTGTTGCCGCAATAATATTTTTCTTCCAAGCAATACGATTTCGAATCATTTTCGTATTACTTTGCTTGTATGGAAATGACCTGTTTATAAAAAAATAAAAATTAGTAAATTATAACATGTGGAAAATTACGACGTATTTTTTTTACTCACCGGGATAAGCAGCCACACATATACTGGGTGTGGTATAAGCTCTGGACAAGCGTTGACACAATTCTTCCGAAATAAAAGGTATAAATGGTGACAGTATTTTAAAGCCCAAATTTAATCAAGCAAACAAAGCTTTACGTGCTGAAGCTTTCTGATCATCGTTGACATTTTGAAATATTGGCTTTAAACATTGCAAATAAACATCACACAAATCGTACAGCCAAAAACCATAGCAAGCACTGTTGGCTGCCGCAGTCATACTGCTCAAAGCCCTTGTTACAAGCCTCAATTAATATCTCGTGCTTGTGTTATGTAGGCACACAAAGCAAAACGTAAAGCACCTGAGCCACATTCCGGTATGCCATTGGGATAGTCTTGTTGCTGGCCTTCTTTAACCCTTTCAATTTCCAGAGGATCCAAGTTTAGGGTTCATAAATTGGGTGTGAAGACCTCCCAATAATATTCCGCGTATAACATACATAGGATCGATAACATTACCCAATGATTTTGACATTTTACGACCATGAGTATCACGTACCATTGGATGTAAATATATATATATCCTTGAAGGCCAACTTTTCCAGCAATTTTTGGCCAAGGAACACCATGCGAGCAACCCAGAACAAGAAATCATGGCCTGTTTCCAACAAAGTTGTGGAAATCTGCTTGCAAGTCGGCAGATTATCGGACAAGCCAAACACTGAGGAGGGGAAGTGACCAGAACTAAACCAGGTATCTAAGACATCTTCATCTTGCTGAAGTTTAATTTTGGTAGCATCAAAATTAAATCTTTCACCTGCTTTCGTTAAAGCATCTTCGGCAGAATGAGCCTCAATCCAATAAGCTTCATCATCAGGCTATTAAAAAATAAATAGAAAATAAATATATTTTAATAAGGTTTCTTATAAAATGAATAATAAAAAAACAGATTTACCAGTGCAGACTTATGGACGCAGACATGTACATATGTAAATAACAACTTGAAAAAAAAACTTACCGAACCAGATTCTATATTAGGGCCCGTGAAGGTAACATGATAAGCAGGAATACGATGACCCCGCCACAATTGACGCGATACACACCAATTCCGAATGCCATCCATCCAATTGTACCAAATTTTAGTATGATCTTCGGGTATAATTTTAAGTTCACCTAAACGTACGCCTACAAAACCAAATAAAAATATTAGAATTTCCATTTAATTATAACTATGTAAAAACAAACACTTACCATTGGGGTTTTATTATGGGTTGCTCAACATCTCTAGAGCGTGAACAAATCGGCACCACCATGGGATTATTAACAGTTTCTCTGTAAAATGCCAACTCCTAATCGTTGTTTCGTGTTTTATTTTTAATTTTAAAGAAAATACTTTTCTTTCACTTACTGTCTGCATTGTGGAATAGAATAGAATAAATACTAGAGTTGTGTCGTTCCGGAACGACCTAGTTCCATGGAACGATTCCCTAATTGGATCGGTGCGGAACGATTCCTAAAAAGGAACAGTGCGGACTTTTTAAAGATTCTTTTTTATCGTTCCTCATTCTGTAATTGCAAATCGCCTTGAGGTGCAATTAATTTGTTTTGACAAACGTCAAAGATAAACGTTTAAGAACGTGTATTATATTTGCTTCGTTCACTTATTTATAATGTTTATGATAAATTTTGCTATTTTCAAAAGTTTATTGCTTATTGCATTATTGCTATGTGTGGGCTATTATTTTTTTACAAATCTTATATGAAAACAAAGAATTATTTTTTTTTAGTTTGTCAGAAAATTAAAATAAACCATAAAAAATTTCTGTTGAAGTTTTTACGAGCAACAGTTACGTTCTCTCGTACCTCGTTCATTCACTGTTAAAAGTATAAGACCGGAACGATGAACGAAATGAACGACCTAGTTCCTTGTATCTTTTGGATCGGTCGGAACGATTCCACAAAAGGAACGATTTTGCCCAACTCTAATAAATACTGACGCCATGATGAATTCCAGTGCTGCCACACGATCTACTAAGAACGAATGGAATAGAACCGATTTTCCCCACACATACACTGTAAAAATAATAATATACTATAATTATTTTGCATATATATTGAAAATCCATGTGCAAATATAAAATAATTTAATTAATTTCATTATTTAAAGCTAATATATTAAAAAAATTGCATGTGCTGCAAACATTTTCTTTTCTGCATAATTTTTCACCTAATTGGTTGCAAATGTGCGTACTTGCTACTTTTTACACTATAATAGCAAAAAAAATAATTAGTATTAAGTACCAACATATGCAACCCTGAGTCCCGGTAGCTGTATAAGTACGATTTCTTCACATCAATACAATTGCGCCTAATTGGTACAAGTGCAAGTGTAGATTTTACTTTTTAGTACAAATTTTAAACTTTTCAAACTTAAAACCTAGTAGGCCATGCTTTTTAGACCAGTGAAAAAAAACAAAATACAATATTACAGAGCAAATTTGTAACTTAAGTATTTTGTATTTAAATTGTTGTTTATAAGTGAAATTTTGTTTAGTTAGTAGTTTTAGAATCAATATTTAAACAAGAGTTTCGAATTATTTTAACTAACTACAGTGAACAAATTATAATGTCGCGTGTAACATTACAAACATTACTAAAGTTTTTTTTTAGAGTGAAATCCCAACAAAGCACAAAATGAATTGTTCCAATTAAGCAAAACGAAAGTGAAATGACGAATTAAAAATTAAATAAAAACAATTAAGGAACATGCAGATATGTATGTACCTGCCTCGCACCTATAGCCATTAACAAATTATCACCTACATATGAGCATCCTGAATTATAGAAACTTAAAATTTCGTTCGTGCTTCGTGGACATACACATCTTTAGCTAAAATGTGAGTAATACCATTTGTGTATCCTGATTACCTACATATGTATGTATGTATGAACATATGTATGTACTATATATTAAGTAAAGATTCAAATGCATTCCAGCCAAAACCTTTAAAGTTCGATCCAATCAAGTTCCGAGGTCTTTATATATGGACAATTCCACAGAATGTTACGTATGTACGTTGACCAATCGAAGTTCTACTGTATTTTCTTGGATATCACCGTTTTTTTATTCCCTAGTAGAAATCTTTATACCAAGTATGTCCCGAAATATGATACCATGAATTTTATACCTTTAATGAGCGAAAGTTTGTAAATAGTGCTTCCTTTGAAGGAAAGCCCACGCTAAGTAATAAAAATAAGATGAAAAAAGTTGGTAGAAGTACAGTTTAAAGGACAGTTTCGGTTTCCTACTGGATGCAAACAAAGTCGTGAGATGATGCCAGTATTGAATAATTTCAACTTTATTTTAATTTTCATCAACAAATTATTTTCAACCTATGTATCTTCAATTTACATTGCAGTGATTTTAAGATAATATATTATTATACAGGATTATACAGAAACTTGTAGAGAACTAGAGAATGTCACAATGGATTACAACTTGTAATTTACAAGAATGTCTCAGCTTATTTCCAAAGACCATTTTAATACTTCATATTTACTTTTAAGAAAACATTCGCTCATTAGGTGCTAATACTTTTTTATTGTTCTTATTTTGTAAATAAATACACTAAAAACTCTTACAACTAAAATAGATCTTAACATTGAAAATTATCTGCCTCTTCTGGCATACGAAGCACGATAGCGGAAAACTGGTCGGAAAACATTTATCTCTGCTAATTCCATGTCATAATCTTTGTCAGCAAATTCATTGGGATTTTCTATTAATTCATTTTCCGCTAATGAAGTCAAATCTCTTTTGTTTAAATGTCTGATCAGGGGAGAAATTGTTTGTAATACAACCAATTCATTTTTATCAAAGTCCAGCGGAGCTGTCGATGTAAACCACACTGTTGTTAGCAGGACCAAGACAGTTGCACATGAGGGCTGCATCCTGTAAAGGAAATATTAAATTTTTGTATTTATTTTACTACTGCAGATGATGCTTCTTGGTTTAATACAATCAACAAATTATAAACATTATTTCTAACAATATATTTTGCCCTCTTTTTATAGGAAAATTTATTAATAATTTTGTTTTGTTGAATTTTCGTACTTTCAAATTACAAATAAAAGTTAAAAGCAAAAAGATTCGATTAATCACAAACATTTTTGGTTTTATAATGTTATTGAAGTATATAACAAAACTCTCCTTAATCTCAAATTCTTTCAAATTTTATTTCTGTAACTTTAAAAATGTGGGTTGTACATTTCTCAGATATCTTAAAAAATTTACTTATTTTCAAAAAAAGATTTATTTTAATTCGTTTATAAAATCTTGAAATATTTCTTTTATATTTGAGCTTAAGTTCCGTTCTTTTAACAATTTTAAATTATTTTATTATTTTCCAATATTTATGTATATTTATTTATAAAATAATTTAAAATCTTTAAAATAACTGATCTTTTAAGCTCAAATATTAAATAGAAATTAGGTGCATTCATAAGTGGTAGCCAATTCCCAACCGTTGAGTCTTTGTCTTAGAAACGCAAAGTTGAGTAGTTCCGCTCCACTCAACAGTTAACTAATTTTCCAACATAAAATTATTTCGCTACCTAAAGTCAATATGTTGTGCACAGCCTAAACATCTGATGCTTTGTTAAGTGGCAGGATCAAATAATTGTTAAATTTTACCATTAAAAATGCGATAAGGTAGGTAACGCAATTAAGATATAAAATTAAATTATATCCATCAAGTCGTTTCTAAGACGTAACTGTTGGGGCCAGCAGTTGCCAACAGTTTCACAACTCTTGAGCTCAACAACTACTTCTTATGAATGCGCCCATTAATTCATTTATTTCACTTTAACAGTTTAAAATGTTTCATTGGGTTTTTGAATTTTATAACGAATAAAAAAATTGTTAATTAATAACCGGCAATTCAATAAAATACAAATTTTTATGTTCAACACATTTTTATACGATTATTCGACTGAATAATTTAATTTTGTTTGCTTCCCTATGCAGGTTAAAAATTTTTTGAAATAAATAAAATTCAACGAAGCTATCTATATTCGATTATTCGAATGAAAATTTTTTAAAAATTTTTTGCTTGTATATCCAAGTTTAAGATTGTTTGAAGCAGGGACTGTAACCGTTATGACTTTTATCGAAAAAGTCAAGAAAAAAAGTTATTTTTAACTTTTATTTTTTAAGGCAGAAATAAAAGTTATTTCTTAACTTTTATTTTTTAAGGCAAAAATTAAAAGTTATTTTTGACTTTTATTATTTTACTCAAAAAATAAAAGTTGTTTTTTAACTTTTAATATTTTAAGCCAAAAATAAAAGTCTTGAATTAAGTATTGCATAGTAATACGCTATTTTTATTGCCAATATATTATATTATACCTAATTTACATTAAGCATTTTTTTCATGAAATTAGTTGCATGAAAATTTTTTATTTTTCAATAGGTGGCCTGGAGGGTCAACTTATATCAAAAAAGTTGTCAAAAATGCATCAAAGCTTCATTATACGCTCTTTTTTATATAAAATTATCCTCCAATTGCGCTGCAATTAGCAAATAGAAAAAGTTGCGTGCAACAAAATTCATGAAATTTCATGAAAAAAATGCTTAATGTAAATCAGGTATTACTATGCAATATTTAATTCATGACTTTTATTTTTGCCTTAAAATATTAAAAGTCAAAAAATAACTTTTATTTCTTGAGTAAAATAATAAAAGTCAAAAATAACTTCTAATTTTTGCCTTAAAAAATAAAAGTCAAAATTAAATGTTATTTTTTTACTTTTATCAAAAAAGGCACAAATTTAAAAGTGATACAAAAATTTGCATCTACATCACTTATGTATCATAATGATAAGAACCAAAATTTTCTACGATCATTTTATATGTGTGCTTTTTTGATGTAAATTTTTAAAAATGACAGTTGTTTTCTGTCCCTGGTTTGAAGTTATTAACAAATTTAAGTTTTAAGTTTTATTCGATTGTTCGAATGAAAAATGAATAAAAAAATTCTCCATTGAATATTATTCGAGTTCGATTCCGCTTAAATAACGTTTTAACATACATTGCTCATTTACTTCAACAACGTCATAACTCGAAAAACGTGATTTTGAAGGTAATAATATAAAATTAATCCTCATATCGTTATTCATATTATGTAAAAATTAAAAAAAAATCTCGCATACTAAACTCTTGAGAAAAAAGAAATATTTAATTACACATCTTTTTAAATGAATTGATTTTTTAAAGAATAAAAAACGTCCATTTAAAGATTTAAAAAAAAATTGCTTGTCTGTTATTCGAGTTCGAAAAATAAATTTGGGAAAACTATTCTATTTGTGTTTAATTATTGTTGGTTGTCAATTAAAACAGTTCAAGATTTTTTTTACTGAAAGTTCAGAGAAAATTTTTATTCGAAGTAACGACAAAATTCGGCATATTCTTAATGAAATAATTTTCTTTCAATAAAATTTTAAATAAACATTTTGTTCTACGATTATTTCAATTAATAAAGTAAAAAAGTAACCCCTTCTTGTTAGTTAATCGCCTCTAAGTTAGTTTGAATAAAAAAATCAAAGTATTTTATTCGAGCGGGCAAAATTTTTGACTAAATTCATTATTCGATTGAATTAGTCATAGAAACTATATCATCGTTACCAAAAATTAGAGCTAAAAATTAAAAGATTACGAAAAACTCTTTATGCGATTTATTGAATAAAATTTTGTAACATTTAATTGATTTTAAAATTACTCGAATATTTTTTCTTAGTAACTCAAATAACAAAAATGTAGAACAAAATGCAATTAAATAAAGAATGTGCTTATATTATATTAAAAGAGAACGTAATTTTTCAGATGAAGTGCAACATTTTTTAATTTTGATTAAGAAAAATTAAATTTAAAGTTCGTTAAAAATATTTAAGCTCGTAAGGGATGATACAATAAGTTATAATAAAACCTATCCTAAAAAAAACATGTTATGTATTGCGAATTTCCATTGAAAAATAAAATAAAAACGCCATAAATTAAATTGTTTAAAAAAAATATTCTGAAAATTTATCCGTACGAAACATTGACCTTAATTACAAGTGTCGTAATTTTTTTTAATAAAGATTAAAAAAAAAAATGTGGAAATATTCTTTAGTCTAGTACAAAATCGTCGTAGTCGAATTTGAAATACAACACTCCGTAAATGGGCCCGTTAGTAAAAAAAAAAAAATTAAGCGCACAAAAATATCATTAAAAAATGCTCGATAAATTTAATTACTTAGGGCCAATTTTTTTTGGGTTCGTGATTAAACTTAAATTCTCTCTCTCTAGCTAATCCAAAAATTAACTTTATTTCACATTAATTGAGGCGTTTACTCATTTGTACAAAAATGTAAAATTTTGACAAATTTTGAAAATGGAAAATTTCCAGTTTCCAGCTTTAAAATTTTTTATTCAACAATTTGAGTCTTTTTTTCGTGTAAATCTTTATAAAAACTTTTATTATCTTTTTTCTAAATTCTCAAGCAAAATTTATTCGAATAAAATTTTAAATTTATCAAATATATTTTACACTAAAAATTATATGAAATATTTTTTGATTAATAGATTTGTAAATAATATTTCTTAATGAAGTTTTAATTAATAAATAAATTTAACTTACATTTTTTTCTCTTAGTTATTTTCAATAAAGTTAAACAAAACCACACAATAACTTTTATTTGTAATTCAAAATTTTTTAAATTTTTCTTTCACTTTGAAATATTTTAAACAATCAACTTTCTTTTGTTAAATTACATTGCGCAATGCTACATTTTTGTAAAATTCATTTAGCTTTTATATGTTAAAAAAAACACAAAACAAAAATAATTGCATGGTTTTACTGAATAAAAGATTAAAACAAATAATTCTACGAGTAACACCTTTTCTATTGCGGAATAAATGGAATTGTTGTTTGGGGAACACGCACTTTTTGTCATGCATCTAATAAATACGGTGTTAATTAATAAGGCACTGTTGTTTGGCATCGAAAACAAACACAATTGGACGTAGTAAATTTGTAATTATAATGTAATCTAAATTTAACCATAGCTTTGCCACAACTAAATATTTAGTAATTCAGCGAAGCCTATAATAGAATAATAGAAAAGAATTCTAGTTCTCTATGATCTCTGAATTCTTCATTAGTGCTGTCAAATGTCGAGTGTGATGTAGCCTTGACCTACGTTTATTTTGTGTCAGTTAAGTATAAAGATTTATTTTAACAATCAGTTTCGCAACAAAATAATAATGGAACAATTATACGTGCTATGCCATATTGCTATAGCCATAAGCATAAATATATTTGATTCACTTATTAGTCCTGTCATAACCACAAACAGCTGTTTTTGTGCTCGTTTGTTTATTAATTAAAAAAGTGTAACAACAAATAGACATATTTGTTGTTACACAGCATAACTGCTTTTTATGGTTACGTCGAAAAACCAAAATTCAATTTATTTATGGCGCTATGGCGAGTCACCTATAATCCAATATAGCATTGCGCATAAGTTTGGTTCGAACAGCTGTTGTGGTTATGGTTATGGAACGTCTAATTGAAGCTTTAAAGACATTACAGTTGGCTAACTGTGTAGATGAGCTGTTTCTTACCGTTGCATTTACATTCCATTACAGTCGGCTAATTGAACCTTAGCTCGCTGCTTACATGCCGACCACACGAGCAATAATCTTGGCAATTATTGCCACGGCAATTGTCAAATTCGATTGCCGACACAAGATATTAGCGTGTGGACCGTATGAATATGTGTTCAAATATATATTCAGCAACAAATGTTAAAATACATTGCTGAGCAACAATCTCTTAACACATGCTGTCAAATACAAATTATATTAAATTTTTTTTCATCGTAATGTAGAAAACAAAAGTTTTAACTAAACAAAACCAATAAAAATTCAATTTAAAATTAGAAAAGGATAAAATTATTGATAATTGAAGTAATTATGTGAATAAAAAGCAAATATATTTGAATATATGTACTAAAGGGTTGCATTTGTGTACTCGTTTGTATAGCCAAAACAAATATACCATGGTATGTACCATATAATTGTAGTGTGAGCGACAGAACTATATAGTATAAGAGTTATTATGTGTGTGTGCTTTTCCAAATTACAATACAATTGAAAACAAATAACAATTGCTTATTGTATTGCTGCTGAGCAACTGTTTGATCTGTTTTTGCTCAAAAATACATATTGTAATACAAATATATGAAAAAAACCACTATTGAAACAAATACATAATGTGCAGATGTATATGCGGACGTTCGTTATATTTTTTTGAGGCGCAGCCAAGTATACAGAGAGAGAGAGACAATTTCGCTCTGAGAGTAATTACACATTCATGTGTTTCATGTACATGTATCATTTACTTACATGTGTATGTGAAATTTTGCATTCATTCATTCATTCATCAGCTATGGATATTTTTTCTCAACACATCATAAGGCACTTACGGTAAAAGCAGTTTTATGTATCTTATTTGTTTTAGAAAAAAAATAAATGTGTTGTTTTCATTTGCTCATTGCCCTACCATACAATAATTGCTTAAAAAATCAACATTTACAACTAGTAACAGAAAACGCTAAATAACATATTTGTTCATATCAGAACCAAAAAACGCAAAACTAGTGCAAACAGATGTATCTGTGCAATGCTATAATATGTACGTGTTCGCCACCTCTAAATACATTGTTGAACACAAGCAATTTGACGTCATCATTCTGCCGACGTTATTGCTTGTGTTAAGACACATCAAATTGTTCGTGTGGTCGTAGTGTTACAGCATCTTTAAGTTTCTATGACCAACTGAGCTGATGTGTAAATTAAGCGCATCACTAATCACATGTAATTCTAAAATGTTAATCACACACTTATTAGTATGTAAAAATAAAAGAGTGTGCCCACAATTTTTTGTGTATATCTCTTAAATTTTTGTTACAGCGATTTTGCTCAGGTGAAAAATTTATTTTTTTTTTCAAATATTTATTTTGCATGATTAACACATGATGCAAACTTGGGATGGAGAAATGTGAATGAAGTCTTCGTTTAAAAATAGTTTTAAAAAATAAATGAGTTTACTATTCATTTATTTATTTATATCCTACTTCATTTGAGCATTTGTTCAATGAAATCAATTTGTTTTCTTTTTCAATCATCAATATATTCTTGGAAATAATTCCGGATCAGTACGCATTAAAACACCTTTTCTCTCATGACCGAATAAAAATGGGCTGAGCTTAATTTTTTTTAATCGAATATGTGTTAAGGTTACGTCACACTTGTCAAACATTTGCCGAAAAAGGGTTAGCAGATTATCTAGAAATTATATGACACCCTTACGATTACAAATTTATATAATACATAAGATATTTCTGTTTCAGGTATTGTGGCAAACAAGAACTTGCTAAAAATTTATGTATATCTCACTACATTTAATGGCCGAAATTTTTGATAGGAACTTGGCCTTTTTTCACATTTATGTTTTTGTGAGGATCTGACTACTTTTTGAAAAATGTTCTATAATAATACTTTTTAAACTTAAAATTTCTAGTATGTCTTATTTCTATTAATGATCACTGTGCCAGTTGAAAATGGCATAGTTGCATAACACAATGGGTTAGAGCGTGATGGGTGTTGGATTGTAGACCTTAAAAATTCACTATTGTGTCATTACAACGGGTCGCTAGTGTGTACGGAATTTGGTAAGAGTCGTCTGGAAAGAAACATGTAAAATACAGCGTAAATTTTAGTGGACGTGACCTCGTCTATTTTCTCAATATATTTACATATTAAAGTCTGCTTAGCCAAAGTACATAAATCAAAAGGATATTCCCAATGTGCATGCAAAGTTTCAATAGGGTACCTGCTACTTTAATTTTTGGATTTTTCGATTGAGTACATCAATTACTATTTGTGTACAAAATGTCAGCTCTCTATAGTATAATATTATGTAAAATATTTATGGGCCTGGCCCCGCCGACTTTTATATCTGCCTGTGCTTATGGTTCATGCAAAGTTTGGTATTAAAAAGTCAATGAGAAATATATGAGCAATAAATTAAAAACTGCTAAACCGAAGTACATGAAAGAAAAAGCTACGATTTATGGGTGAAGTCACGGCTACTTTTCAAAATAGGAAACTTTTATTTTGGATAAGTGCAATGCGTATGAAAAGTTTTAATAAAATTTATCTTAATATTGAATTTGAAGTGCTTAGTTCCACCACCTGATAGCAACTTCTGGTTTTTGAGATTTTTCTTAATGATCTCTGATCTAGATTTATTTGTGTATCAAATTTAAGCTCGCTAGTGTGAATTGGAGTTTTAACGTCGTGGCCCCGTATACCGGGTAAAACTTTTTGGTTTTAAGATTTTCCCATTGGCTTACGCAGCTACACTTATTTGTGTATAAAATTTCAGCCCTCCAGCGCGAATTATAGCTTTAAATTTTATCAGCATTACCTCTACCACTATTTCTAACTCAAAATTTTATTGTGAGCACCGCTTATAATTCATGCTAATTTCATTCATTAATTCATGCTAATTTCATTCATTAATTCATGCTAGACCAAAGTAGATTAAACACAAGGCTAACATTTTATGGGAATGATGACGCCCACTTTTTAAGGTGATAGTTTAAAGTCTTGTGCACGTGCAACGCGTATGCAAGATTTCACTGCCCTGCCCTGCCCACTTTTCCAAACTCAAATTTTTTTCGGCCAGTGCTTAGTATTCGTGTCAAGTTTCGTTGCAAACGGATAATAATAACCACATAAATAGTATATCTAAATATGCTGAGCCGCAGGGCATTAAAATGAGATTTAAATTGTATGGGCGTGTCAACGCCCACTTTTTTAATAATAAATTTATAGCCTTGCATTACCGCAGTATATATACCAAATTTTAATAAAATAGCTTCCATTAACCGCCTTATATTAGCTTTTTTAATTCTGACTTTCATGGGCGTGGCCCCGCCCACCTGGCCAAAATTTCAAAATTTTCAGATTTTTTTATTTTATTTTTTACCTAGACCTAGCTCTGTATCGAATTTCAGCTCAATAGCACAAATTTTAATTTTTATGGGCGTAGCCCCGCCCTCCTGGTTAAAATTTTCGGGTTTGCAGATTTTTCTGGTTCATTGCTCACCTAGATCTTCTCGTGTACCAAATTTTAGTTCTCTAGCTATAGCGGAAGTGCTTCATCAATTTGATGAGTGTGTCAGTGGTCAGTGAGTATGTCTTAAAATATGCACTTTTTTCATCTCTATATCTCCGGAACCTTTCATTGTAAAACTTTCAAACTTCGCATATGAGGTTATATGAATTTATTCTAATTATGGTTTAAATATCATAATTTTTCATAATTTTACGATTGCGGGGAACAAAGTTATGAGGGGAGTAAAAACAGCTCGAATGGCTTCGTGTAAATATACATACTGCGTGCATTGGCCGGAACTTGGCCTGGCGCACTGCCGTGCGCCTAGAGAAGAAAATTGTTTGTAAACAAATGTTTCTATAGAAATAACCAGCAACCGGGTGTACGATCTCCGACTCCTACAATAGGTTGGGAATTTAGTAAATATTTATTATGTAAATTGAAGTTATTTTATTTAGTTTAATTTTTTTTATAATTTTTTTCCTAAAAATTAAGAAACCATTTCATCAATGTTTTTGTGTATGCAGTCAGTGACAAAAATGAAGTGGATTTAAATACTTTGAATTATTGTTAAAAAAAAAAAAGAAATCCAATTATTAAATTTTGAATATGCACTGTCTGTTAATTATGATTATGGTTTAATCAATTAAAGCAGAAATATTTTTCGCTCGAAACATTTTTTTTACTTGTAAACAAATGAATTAAAAACTAAAATAAAATTTCATATACACATCTAATTCATTTGTTATTATGACACGTATTAGAGAACGAAAAAATCTGATTACACAATAAAGTCCTGCACAAGACCACTTACAAGAACTTTTAAGACATGAGGGATATTTCAAATGCTTTAATACAGCGAAATCTTCTAAAAGAAACGCTAAACAACACTGTTTATTTCAGTTATTGCAGGTATAGGAGTAAAGAAGAAAATACTCCTTGACGAAAGAATTTGTGATGCTTGCTTCTTCATACGCATGGGTGCGTACATACATACATACACACATATGTAAGTTGTGTGTATGCTCTTTTATTTTTCAGCGCACATACAAACGCACGCACCTGCATTGACATTACCCAGTGGAAATTTTGTCACATACATCTCCGATCTGAGACCAGTGACAATGCAAGAGCGACCCATCCAAAGCCTGTATACAATTTCTACTTACATTTACACAGCGTTGGCCTAGGCCATAAGATGTGTCCAACACTGTATGTACATTGTAAGCGAAGGTTGGGTGACTCCGTTATGGTGATTCGGAGAGCGTAATTGAAACTAATAAGCAATATGATACATTACTAACCCATACAAATCGGATGCTGGTGCAATGGCTAAATTTTATTAGTGTCTGTTTTGTTCTTTGCTTCTACTTAACATATAATTCTACAATAGGATAGCAAAAAGACATATCTGAATCGGATGGTAGTTGTATGCGCTTAACTATTACTTATTTGTTTTTCGTATTGACAAAATATATTACAATCGGATGGCTTTCGATTTGTAATGACTTTCGGACTACTGGGTAGTTGTGTGTGCTTGCTTTAAAAAAACCTCCCTTAAACACATAATAGCTTACCATCTACATCTTACACACACACTCAAACGTACAATATGCAAAATAACAAGCATACACGCATCAACACTACTTCTTTTGATTGTTTGTTACGAACAAGAAGTCTTCGCGACATCGCTTATAAACACTCATATACGCGAACATCAAGACATCCATAGTGCTTCGCTTATTATATGACATCATTTATTACTGGTTTAGTATAATACATGCTACAACAATATATTTAAAAAAACAAGACGTTTCATTTCAAGACTGTTTATGCAGGTCTCTATCTAGTATGTATTGCTTTTGATATAAATTTATATTTATGATTGGATTAGGCTAAATTTCGTTTCTCTTTGGTAGCCAAATTACGTGTGATAATTATTAATGAACTTTGGTACTTCATTCTCTGTCAAAATTTCATGTCTTACACATATTCTGTGGAGTAAATATTTTGTGTTATTTACGTTATGTTTTTTTTGAAAAAGTTTCTTAAGGCCATGACTCACTATCTTACGCAATAGCTCGATCTACGAAAAAAATACGTCCCTGATCTGATGAATTGTTATTGTCTTTTAAAAATTTGCTTGTACTTTATTATGTTGCTTTTTTTTTACTAAATCGTGCGATTGTGTCGGATAGTGTATCACCGCCTTAACCACTTATTTTTGTAGTTTTGTTATTCTCAATAGTCTATTGAGAGTTTGTCTAGATGTAATCATTGGGATCTTATAAGCTTTTTTTTGAATTGTGGTTGAAGTCTACTGACTTGAGCAGTAACGAAATGCTAATAGACGTGCTCAACCAAAAAAAAAAGAAATGTTTTCCAATTCGAACAATAGTAAAAAAAAGTTTTTAATGTAATAAAAAGACTCTTACAAGATGTGTTTTTTTTAATTTCACTCAAAAGTAAAACCCGTACTTCGTTCTTTAGTATAATGAACAAATCTATCTACATTTGTGAAACGTTCACTGTGAAAACGATTCAATTTTCGTATCATTATTTTTCTTACTTCATGCATCAGGGATATCATGAATAAAATTCCGCGTGAATTTTTTCCCGGGGAACAATTCCAACTTCTAGCAAGTAATAGGGAAAACAAAAAATTTTAATTGGAAAAGGGAGAAATTTGACGTGGAATTTTATTCATGATAGCCCTGCATATTTTTAAGATTAACTTCAATTTATGTTCATGGAAAAAAACCAAACAAAAATATTTGGCGCAATCGTTCTCATTTTTGTTCGTTTTACTCTGTGTACCAGGTGATCTCGTTTCGGGAAATGATGATCAGCTGTTAATTTCTCTGGTGTCAAATCAAGCAAAAACAAAAGGAAATCAAACGTTTCTTTCTGTTTATGTTCGCACTCCGATTAGAATACCCTCGTCGCTTACAGACATAACCAAATTTAAAATTATTAGATTTCTTTTATAAAGGCACACATATGTATATTTATTATTTTTATTGTAACACAATCCAATTTTAAGTTTTGTCGCTGACTGTACAATAAATATTAAAATTTTTCTTTAGCCAAAATAAAGTTATATATTAATTAATTTTAATATTTGTAGATAAGTATAAATTTTAATTGTTTCACATTCTTGAATGTTAATGTTTGTTAAATCAGGAGGCAGCAAATTACAGCTTCCGATATCGAACATAATTCTAAATATTTTAAAACATTTGCAGCCCAATTATGAATAACAATTCCTTGGAAATTTTTCCCATTTCCCCTCTTATCAATTACTGTTTCCCTGGGAAAAAATTCGCAGGGAAAAAGCAGCTATTCTAAATGTGAGAGAGAGGGCGAAATTTTTGCGAGTTTCTTCTCTGGAATTTTTTTTTGAAGCAAATAATGCTAAAATTTAAAAATCATATTAAAAAATTTTGATACAAGCATTTACTCAGAGTAAAAATCTTAAATAAGCATAAGTTATATTCCCTTTTGTGATTTGAACGGGCTAAGGTTCGTATAAAATTAATAGCCATGGGCCTGTGGCAAAAACTAAAAAATAAAAAATATACTTAATAGTAACAAACCAAAAAAGTTTGTCTTAAGTAGAAAAAAATAAGCAAATTAACTAACATGTGCATAATTAGTAAAGAACAAACGACAATGGTAAGACTGTTGTAAATATAGAGATGGTAAAATTGAGCTTTCATTACAAAAAAGCTTTCAGCAAATTGAAATAAGATGAATCAAAACAATTCACACATTCCATTTGCAATAATGCTAAGTATATAAAGCAGAAATCTACATCTACTGACACCACACACAGTGGACCAAACACAAAAGAACGCTGATGATGAAGGTTTAGTGGCCTTCGAAAACGGCTGGCTGTTCCGTTCAACTATGTGTTGTTAGTCAGAATATTTACAACAGACTTTGGTGTTATTTGTTCATTAATAATTATCACATGTAATTTGGCTTAAAAAGCAATACGAACCTTAGCCCGTTCAAATCACAAATATAGAAACAAATGGAGTTCGAATAATAATTAAAATTAACTAAAATATATTCCCTTTTGTTTTAAGAATTTTTATCCATATTTCTAAAACATGAACTGAAAATACGAAAACACATTAAATTTTGAGCGCCTCCTTTAAATTCACATAATAGGTAAATGGAAGATTTGTTTCCCTGTAATATTTTCCAGACCGATAACAAGAAAAACTAAAAAAAAAAATAAAATTTCATTTGTATACATACAAGCATTGAGAATTTAGTGCAGAATAAAATGTAAACATTAAAAACAGCTGATGCTGATTTTTCCCTCTTTCCCATATTTGCTTATTTCCAGGCTGTTTAGAATTAAGGAATTTTCCCCCGGAAACAAATGATTGGAAAGGGAAAAAACTTCCTGGGCAAATTCATAATTTGGGCTGTTAATTAGAAATTTAATAGAGATTTTTGGCTTTTTTTTGGGAATTTTTAGATTAAGGATTTAAATAAATAATAAATAAATTTAATAAAAAATCTAATAAATTTATACATGGAAATATTTTGAATTGAATTGATTTGCGTTCAATATCCAATGCCGCAATTCGCCTCCAGCTTAAGTTCTAATACACAAATACTTTTATAATTTTTGTTGCTTTTGTTATAAGAGTTGATTATTAAGTTTGCTTATTAAATATACTAAAAAGATCTATCTTAAAAACTACCGAAAAATTTTATTCTTTTTTCATAATATTTTGGTTCCATATTGTTGCATAGTTCAATCAATGATTTTCTTTGTAATATATATAGTTTTTCCTAAATATTTTCAGGCTAGATTCGCAATTTCTTAAAAAGAGTTCAAAATTGAACTATATAAGTTTTTTTTTTTTTTTTAATTTATTTAATAAGACGACAATGAGGAAACCTGACAGATCTTGTCTTCTTTTAAAAAGCTTTTCAAGCTAGTTAAGAGCTTTTGACACATAAAACCAACCAAATTTCTTAGGAATAAAGCTTTATAAGTCTTATATGGCCATTTTCTGTAAACCGAATCCGAGTAAATGTCTCGTTTTCCAAAAATAAATAATGTGTCAATGTGTCTTATCATGTATACTAAATTAATTTCTGATATGATATTTCAAGCTGTAAAAATTAGAAAACTACAAAATAAAAATCACTATTAGTGGATTAAATTTTTCTAAATTGAGCATTTTTACATAAAAATTTATTTGCTGGTGGTTAAGCATTGTCTACATGCATTTCATTGTTGCCTCAACAAATCGTCAGTAAACTTCAACCACACATTTTGAACAGTCACAAACCTCTTATCTTATGCACAGACTTTCAAAAGCCATTTGTGAATTCACAAATTACAAAAGAAAAATAAGCGTCGCTTAGAAACTTATACAAAATCCAGCAAATAATTCTTATTCGAAATTAATATATTTTATTTTTCTTCCTTCTTTCCATTATACAAAACGTAAGATAGGGTTGCCGCTGGAGTATGTAGGCTAAACGTGAAAATCTGTGTGTCCTTGGAAAAATGGCCTGCGGTATTTCAGGTGGAAATACAGGCGATCAGCAAGTGTGCTACTATTAATTTAAGTAGGGGCATTTAGGCGCGTCTAAAGCTATCTTTTCTGATAGTCAGAGAATTCCGTTCCAAGCTTGTTCTAAAGTGCTTTGAATCACTACAAAAGATATTGATAAGGAACAAGCTTTCTCATTACTAGATACCTGGTCACAGTGGTCATCTCGGTAAGAAGGAAGCGGGCCTTTGCTGCTCCTTTTATGGACAAGGAACCCTTTTGTGGCGTAAACTGGTCGACTCTCACGTGTCTAGTCAACGAAAATTACATTTCGATCGCAAAGGACACTTCCTTGGCTGGCTTCTCAGGCAGGCCAAACCACTGCTGCAGCCGTTTTCATTTAGTTTTATCTTGAACTTACACAGGAATGAATAACGGATTGATACGTGTTTTCTCTTTTTTCACTTTGAACTGAACTACCTAGCCTCTGTGGAAAAGTAACAAAGTTCATCCCAAGAGGATGGAAGTGTATTTTCTTATATATCAGCAGAAGATATGGTTTTCATTCTGAGTTTTTGTGAGCGGATGATATTAGTCGGAGCTCTTCAACCTCTCTGATAACTTGCATAAAGAGAGTCACTGATATATTGCACTAAAGATCCATTAGGCGTCGCAGTGCAGGTCTTTGAACAATATCTTTTGCATATTTTATATATTCTGTATGTTACCACTTCTGCTTAATTAAGAATTATACAACCACACAAACACATAGGGCCAATGTAGATACCACATACCCAAAAACCAAAATGCAAAGAATTGTAGCACATGGTAATGACGTGATCGAAAAGTAGTACTTAAGGGCCATTCAGACTATTATACATGTATAAAGACTTTCATCACATTTTACGAGAGAGAAATCTAAAGTTTTGACTGTCAAATAATCCAATGTATAATGAAATGTTGTGTTCACACCATCACTCCTTCAATTACATAAAAAACACAAGTAGAAAGCAAACAGCTGTTAAGGATTAACATGCCTACATTAATCATTCACTTCCAGCGGCAGAACAGTTTCATGCAAACTGTAGGCGTGCTAGCTTTTTGAAAATACACCGCGATTAAAGTGTTTGATTTAAATAAAGTAAAGAAAAGAGAAATATGACAATTTCGTTAACTCACAGATATTTCTTACACGAAATATACTTCATTTAATACAATAAATATATTCAATATTTATAGGCGAAGAAATATACCATAAACGACGGCACGGCATCGGCATTGAAACAGCCGACTTGTCAGTTTGTTTATTGCTTGATTTTGTATAATGCAACTCTGATCAGATGAAAAGTATTATCGTTTAGAAATAATTAAACAAATGGATGTCAAATTTTTATCGTGTTGTTTACCATTCGCAATATCGTACTTTCATGTATTATTTGAATTGAATATCGTTAAAACAGCGACGATATATGAATACAAAGTAAAATACTCTGAACAGCCCTTTAGGAAGTTGTTGAATCTCTACTGTGACTTTCAGGATGTTGCATGTTGCTAACATTCTTTTGAAAGCTTTATGTTAATTATAAAAAGAGCGATGCACCCGTTTAGTAGTGTCAGTCTAGAATTGTGTAAAGAACAGCAAAGTTAACAAATGGTCTGGCATCGTTGCATGTGCAAAGTGGTGTATTATACTCACCACTAAGAATTGTTAAGTGGTGAGTATCAATATACTATACCATTTTGCACATGCAGAGATGCAACACCATTTGCACAAGATTGTGAATTGGGCTATTGCGTATGCAAAAGCTCTTAATATCGGTGTTGAGTGAATAAAGTATTTTTGATTTGATAAGAATTGTACACTGGACACTTTTTATTTAATTGCAAATATTCGAACCTGCTAAAATAACTTATCAAAAAATTTTTTTTTACCAGATCTTCATTGTAAATTTTTTTATCAAATATAATTCTTACTAAGTCAGCAAGGAATATTTCTGTAAAATTTTTAAGCTCTTTTTTATGGCCATGACTAACTATTTTACTAAAAAAAAATACAACCCTGATCTGATGAATTTTTATTGTCTTTTGAAAATTTTCATAGACTTCATCATACTGGGGTTGTATTTTTTTTAAATAAATCGTGCGATTGTGTACGATAGTGTATCACGGCTTTTATCATTTACTTGTCCAACCTGAATTTTCTTATTTTTTATTGTTGCATTTTTACATAAAATTAACCAAACTAATAGCAGTAACGTTTTTGTTATTAATTGTTATTGTTTTTTTTATTTGTAACATATATTTTTTTTAAGATTAAATTTGATTTAAATTTGATTATCAGGCTTTAAGTTGTTGTGATAAATATGTAACATATTGGCCCAATTCACAGCCTATTATAGCGTGGTACTCTGTTCTATATTTCACGCGAAATGCCGCCAAAGTACATAAAAAAATTGGCAAGAATTGTTCCTGAAAAAAAGTTGCAGAAATAGTACTCTGCTTATGTTGGGAAAAACATTTGAAATGTATTTACATTTTAAGTTTTCGTAGTCCCAAATCACACTGTGCAAGTCTTATTGCTAAGCTGATTAGTTTCAGGGAGAGAGAGACGAGGGGAACAGCAACGTTTCTTTTCCCCCCGTATCTCTCTCCTAATAAACTAATCAGCTTAGCAATAAGACTTGCATAGTGTAAATAGGGACATACGAAATAACTAGAGTGCCACTTGTTTCGTACGAAATTTACAACAAACACACGGGATGTTTCTATAAACATAAGAAATTGTAGCATAGTTTCAGGCGAAAATTAATATTGTTTACATGTGAAATTTTTCGTACTAGTTAATCAATGTTGATAAACATTTTTCACAAATTTGGACAGAGTACACTTATCCCTCGATTTACATGATACTTGTATTACACGATTTCACTTTTACACGATTATTTTGGTTTTCGTGTAAATTGAGAGATTTATGAAATACCTCGATTTACACGATTTTTTATGTGTTTTGAGTAAACGCTTCTGATATTTTTAATTTTGTTTTTGTTTTTATGAATAGCATTTATTTTGTTTAATGAATAAAGGTTTCTTTTTATGTGTTTTGAGTAAACGCTTCTGATATTTTAAAAACTAAGTTGAAATACATATATAATTTCTTAATAAAATCAATTTTTTACGAAATTATGCCTTTATTTTCGATTTACACGTTTTTCACACAAAAATTTAAAATTTCGATTTACACGACTTTCTTAGGAACGTATCTATCGTGTAAATCGATGGTTAGGTGTACTATGCTTATCTTGGGAAAATCATTTGAAATGTAACTACAACATTTATGTTTTCATGGCACTCTATCTAGCCACTTGTTTCGTATGGAATTTACAACAAATACATTAGGTGTTTCTACAAAGATAAGAAATTGTACCATAGTTTCAGTTGTTTACATATCAAATTTTTCCTGCGAATTAATCAATGTTGATAAACATTTTTCACAAATTTGAACAGAGTACTATGCTTATTATGTACATATATAAAATGAATATTGGGTGGTATTATTGATTCCGCACGGAAAGGAAAATTGCAAATTGCAATTATTCATTCCTGCGTTATACGCTTTCCGATGAATTTGATTTAACATCCCTGTTTTTTTTTATTAATTCTGACGTGGTGTAGTGTCGGCTGTTGTTAAAAAAAAGGATTTTAAAAGATATACATACATTCATACATACATCCATACACGCATATGTAAATACATATGTACATGCATACATATGTACATATGTATGTATGTATGAACATATATTAGTATTTTTGAAACGTAAAAATAACAAAATATAGAAAGCAGAGTTACATATTAATCACAGAGAGTAAGTTGGAATAAAGAAATTTTGATGTAAGTTAAATTAAATTAATAATTGCTTCTATTCGATTTTTTATGTTCTTATAAAAATAAAACAAACAAGTTTAATTAAAATAAGCTTTATTTTGCTAATTTGTATATTTTCAATACAATTTTGTTATTTCCGTACGCTTTCCGTTATAAAATTTGAGCGTAAGCAAAACAGAGAAATATACCGCAGCAACGGAATGAAAAATTGCAAATTTTGCTTCAGCAAAAAAATGCTTTCCACAATCGCGAAACGGAATGAATAATTAGACCCATTGTTTATAATTTCTATATAAACATTTCTCTATAAACATTTGCTTAGACACATGTTTATATGCAAATTAACATTACTCATTATTAAGCCGCAATATGTTGTGAATTAGACAATTGTTATTTTTATTTTTGAATTTTACAATTTTAATTCATGAACATTTTTAAATTTAGAAAATAATTTTCAATCTTAAAAGAAATAGAAAAACTTAAAAAATATTTTATAAAAATATATATTTTTATTTAAACATACATACATATACTACATACATATAAATTTTTTTTTAATTATGCATTTATAAATTATTGTTTCAGTTTATTTTGTCTATTTGTTAATCCAAAGAAATCTATTTGTTTTTTCTATTAAATATTTCAAATATATTTTTTTTATAGAAATGCGCATCTTTTATTCTCTTAAATGTTTAATATTAATAATTTAGAAAATAAATTTTTATTTATAATTTTTTATTTTCATTTCCTGTATATTATTGATTGGTTCATTTGATTTTTTATTAAAAAAGAAAAGATAAATGACAACTTTGCAGTATATTTTACAAAACTTGTAAATTTTCACAATGTTTGAATTTGGAATCCTCTTTGCCCAAAATCCATGTCAACATTTGTCTCGCTTTCATGCTGGCCATCATGACGCTGCGACTCTTGTACCAGTGGGCCGGTGAGGGTGACGTATCACGATGACCCTGTAGTCAAAGAAAATCACATAAATTAGTTTTATTAGTTTTTAGTTATAAAGCGTTTATACATTTTCTGGGGTTTTAGTAAATGTTAAAATAAAATCTTGTGGTTTTTTTATGTTTAGTAAAAATATACACAGAATGCAAATATGTTTTCGTTCAATTAAACTGCAACATAATGAAAAACTCAAAATGAGTGTGTGTGAAGAATGAGGAAGCTATTTACAAAATTAGATATATAAACTTATATTTAGATTAATAAATAAACGTTAAGACAACAAGATTGCAGAGAAAAAATTTTTCTTTAATTGAAAAATAAGAAAAAAAATCAATTAAAAATTTTGTTGAGTCAATTAAACTTTTAATTGAATTAAATTGTTAAAAAAAGTTTAAATGACTCAATTACAGTTTTAATTAAATTTTTTTAATTAAACGTGTTTATTGCAGAATTTTTTTCTGTGTGCGTACATACATACCTATACATACATATTTACATAACATACAAAAAAAAAAAAAAAAAAAAAATAAACAAACCTAAACTTTGAGATTATGTGTTCGAAAAAAACAGAAATTTTTATTCGAATAATTGAATAAAGTTTGAACTCTCTTACGAATAATCGACTAACAGATATTCGAAATCAGAATTGTTGAAATTTGAACAAAAATTATGTGATTAATCGAATAAATTTTATTCGAATAATTTATTGTCAATTGTTTGAGCTCAAAATTGTTGAAATAGACATTGGGAAAGAATGTATACATTTTCCTTTTACGAATAATCCACTATCAGTTGTTCGAGTTCAGAATTGTTGTAATGAAAGTTAGAAAAAAAAATTATGTGATTAATCGAATGAATTTAAAATTTTATTTTTATTGTCAATTGTTTGAGTTCGAAATTGTTGAAATAAACATTGAGAAATAAATGTGTACGTTAGTCGAGTAAATTTAAAATTTTATTCGATTGAATTAAAAATGAAAAAAAAGTTAGTGCTATCATTAGTTCGAGTTGAACATCGTTCAAGTAAACATTACAACATATATTTTATTCCAGTAATCGAATAAATTTTTAACTCTTTTACGAATAATCTATTATCAGTTGTTCGAGTTCAGAATTGTTGTAATGAAAGTTAGAAAAAAATTTATACTATTAATCGAATAAATTTTAAATTTTAATCGAATAATTTATTGTCAGTTTCTTCAAAATTGTTGAAATAAACCTTGGTGAGGAAATGTATACGTTAATAGAGTAAATTTAAAATTTTATTTAATTATTCGATTGAATTAAAATTTACTGCCTGTCCCACGATGTCACTCGCAAACGTTCGAATGACAACTTATATTGAAAACAACAACAAATTTTCTAATGTTATTGTTATTTGCAATACAAGTTGTCATTCGAACGTTTGCGAGTGACATCGTGGGACAGGCAGTTAAAAAAGTTAGTTCTGTCATTAGTTCCAGTAAAAATTGCTACATATTTTACTCAAGTAATCGAATAAATTTTTAATTCTTATGAATCGACTTTTAATTGTTCAAGATCAAAATTTTTGAAATAAAATTGAACTAAAGTTTAATGGAGTAATATACTAAATTTGAAGTATTATTCGCGTAATTTTTATTGTAAATTGTTCGAGTTAAAAATTATTGAAAAAATATTAAAAACATTCATTCGAGAAATCGAATAAAATTTAAAATTTATTTGATCACTTAATTGAGTAAAACATAAAAAACACAATTGTTGAAATAAAATAAAAAAATAATTGGAAAAAAAATTTAATCGATCAATCGAGTAAATTAAAATAATTATTCGAGTTATTTTGATTGTTTGAAATTGTTTAAATAGAAAAAAAAAAAATAAAAAAAAATTATTAGATTAATAATAATAATAATAAGAATAAAGAGGAATAAACTTAATATTTAATTCGATTGAATAGAAAATTAATAAAATTGTGTTTTCTATACATCGAGTTAAAAATCGTTCAAGCAGAAATTGCTACTTATTGTATTAAAGTAATCGCATAAATTTAAAACTATTTCATTATCAACTGAATGAGGAATAAAAAAAGAGGAATGTGTTGTCAATTCTTTGAGTGTAAAATGATTAAAAAAAAATGCCAGAAATGCCTCTAACTTAAAAAATTCATACTATTTTTCGACTTGAAAAAAAAAATCATTCGATTTAATAGATACTTAAAAAAAAGCCATTTGTTCGAGTTCAAAATTCTTGAAATAAGAATTAGAAAAAAAAATTTATTCGAGCGAGTACTGAGTAAATTTAAAATTTGAATCGAGTATTCGATTGAACAAAAAATAAAAAAGTTTTGTATCGTCAATTATTTGAGTTAAACACTTTTTGAACTAAAACTTCAAACTTCAAATTCGTTTATTTGACGAATAAGAAATTTAACTTTCAAGTTCTTCAAAAGTTCTTGGATTAAATTTCAAATTTTATACGATTTTTCGAGTGATTATTAAATAAAAAATTTTCGACTACAAAATTGGCGAAATAAAAATTAGAGAAAAAAAAATTATTCGGGCAAGTACTGAATAAATTTAAAATTTGGTTGGAGTATTCGATTGAATAAAAAATAAAAAATTTTGTATTGCCAATTGTTTGAACTAAAACAAAAAAAAAAAAAAAAAAGATTTGTTTCGTTTATTTGACGAATAAAAATTTAACTTGCAAGTTATTGGAGATGAAAATTGTTTGATTAGATTTAAAATTTTATTCGCTTATTCGAGTGATTATTGAATAAAAAATTTTGAGCAGTTGTAGACTAGATTTTAAATTTTATTCGATTAATCGGATGTTTGACGAATAAATAAATTTAACTTGCAAATTTGTGTGTTGTGGATTAAATTTCTAATATTATTCGATTATTCGAATATATCTTGAATAAAAAGTTTTTGGCTGTCAGTTGTTCAAGTTTAAAATTAATTGAATATAAAAAAATATATTCAAATAATGAGGTAAATTTGAAGTTTTATTCAATTATTCGAATGATTTTATTCGATTAAAAATTTTTTAGATTATCCAATGTTCAAGTTTCATAATTTTCGAATAAAAATTTTAAACAATAATAAATTTAAGTAACCGACTAAATTTAAAAATTTTATTCGTTTATGCGTTTCATTAACGATTAATAATATTTGTTTCGTCAGTTTTACAAACTGAGAATTGCTTGGATAACAATTTTAAACAAACATCTTTTCGAGTAATCGAGTATATAAAATTGTCCTTGATTATTGGAGTGATTAAAGAATAAAAACTGTTACAAATGTTAATTTGAATAATCGAGCAAACTAAATTTTATTTAGTTTTTTTCTGTTTGTTCTTAAATCGATTGAGCTAAAGTTTGTATATTGAATAAGCTAAATTAAAATCTTTATTTTTTTTTTTTGGGTTTTTCGTCTTTTTTGATTTTATATTTAATCAAACTGCAAAGCTACTATGAGTTGGCCCCTGCAGTAACAGCTAGAGTCTATCGCAGGAATCGAACCTGCGTCCCTCTGACTACTAGACTGGTATGCTGCCTACTAGTCAAGAGGGTAATCACTATGATTAGACCATAAAAACTTGTTACCTGTCAGTTGTTTGAACTCGGAGCTGTTCGAATAAAAGTCCATAAGAAATCTTAATTTTGAATAATCGGTCTTTTAAATGGGGATAAAAATAAAAAAAAATATATAAAATCCTATAAAGAATATATAAAGTACTTTTTTATAAAAATATATAGATTATGTAATTTGTTTGCTAGTTTTTTTTTATACGAATAATTGTTTGAAATTTGTTAAATTATAAATATCAAAATGTTTGTGAAATTTTTCGCCCACAATTTCGAACTTAAATAATTAACAAATAATTATTTTTAATCGAATAATGAAATAAATTTATACGATTATTCGAATAAATTTTTTTCGAATAATTATGTATGAAATTATCCGCCAACTCTAATGCCTCTAAGCATTGGCTCGAAAGTCATTGGATTAACATGTTACAAAATATTTATTCATTTTATCTTCTATTTCAAGCAGCACTAACATTAAATCTTCATTGCTGCTCTGGAGTTAAGATAAACAATGAAAAAGAAATCCCATCCAAACGATTTTTCTATTCATGATGTTCACATACATATAAAATAAAACTTTGTATAAACAGATTCAATTACAGTGCGTTTAACAGACAAAATACAATCAAGAATGAAATAAATATTATGAGCGTAATACACAAAACTCCTACTTATTTAAATTACAAAACAATGTTCCATACCAAATATGGCGAGTAGTATTCAAGTGCGTTGCGTATGATTGATATGAATTGAAATGAAAATAAACGACGCAATTGCTGAAATAGAATATCAACTATGTGTCATTAAGTGTACAACGCTATAGATAAGACTACAGACGGCGTGATGAATTAAATATAAAGTCTACAACAATTTATCTAAAATGAAACTCCAACCTTTTGTACAAAATGAATATAGATTTAAGGTAGAATTAGTAAAATCGTATCATTCTACTTTACAGCTTGCCGTATCGTTCAACTTTGTGCACAAGTTATAGAAAATGTAACAGTTTGCACAGCACATTTTTTTTGTCTGGCATTAAATGCGGCGTTTTTGACATTCGCTACAGAAAAATCTGTTTTCTGCAGATTCCTACGTCAGCAGTGCTACCACCACATATTTTATAACTAGTAACATGCATTGTATATCGTACGGTTTTTGTCAGCTGACACGCAACATCACGATACGATTTTACTAATTCTACCTTTACAAATTAATGTTAGTTGAAAGAGGTATTATGTATAACCAGTAATTGATGTATATATGTATATATTTCAGTGGGTATGACTATTATAATTGATAGGAGTATAAATGAGGAGCTAGCGAACAAAACTAGACATGTACTTAGTTAATGATTTTTTTTTATTTTTTTTCGGACTCTCCAAGTACACATCTATGAAGTCATGAAATATTTTCATGCAAAACCAGTTTGATCCTACCTTTAAAAAATAACGAAAACTGACTTTTTCTTGCTTGTCCCTACACGCAAAGAAAAAATATGGTTAAGGTAACCATAATCAAACAGCAACATACTATGATTGAATTATATGGTTGCAGTCAAATTAATTATTGTTAATAGAAAAAAAAACTTTAACAATATTATTATCTGAGTTAATTATAATATTATCTCAGTTAATTATATTATAATCTTAGTATTGTAAATATGACAACACTATTGTTAGATGTGACTAAAATATAATTCAGACTCACCATACCATGTTCTAATATTATATTAATATTGTTAAATACGACCACAGTATTATTTAATATAATAATACTATTTTATTTTTTAATCATATAATTATTGTAGAAAAAGCTGTGCGTTAAATTCGAAATAAAACTAAATTAATATTGTTGAAATAAAATGTATATATAGAAATGTATATTTACACGACGTACAGCCATGTCTGTATAAAAAGAAACACAAATGTTTATATGTTTTTATTGGTCTACCCTTTTGTTTATTCTTTATTTATTTATTCATTTATTTAACACCAGCCTTGCAATACCGATAGCTTACAAACGAAATACTGAACTGACAGATGTTTCTGAAAAATATTTTTTTAAAAACTTAACATAGTATGGCTTTGGATAACAGTATATTGTTATTTAATCATATTATTTTTAAATAATAATACAAATTGTGTTGTAGTCATTAATTTTTAACAAAACTATATTGTTAAACTCTAACCATATCACACTTTTTTATGGATGTGATAATGTAATTATTAAATTCAAACATTACTCTGTTTATCGTAACGAAATAAATGTTTAAAATAACAATAACTAGTTTTCGACGACCACACATTTGTTTCAGAGAACATAATATTGTTTTCTCAACCATTCTACAACCATATCTTTTCTTTGCGTGTATCTAAAAAGTTCAGTTATTTGCCTGTCCTATAAAGTTAACGGGACTGGTCCAGTTTTGTTCGCCAGCTCCTCAAATATTAAATATGTATACGGCTCAATAATGTTGAATTGTCTAATGCAAGCTACACACTTCACAACCACTGATACAACATGAAGAGGTTGGGTATGAATGAAATTGTAAAATGTGTGGAGTCGATTAAAAATTCTCGTCTGCCTATTTACATATTGAAAGCAAAAACAAATCACTCAAATTTGTTGTTGATTTAAATATAAATCGACAGACGATAATTTTTACCAGTCTTTTATAAATTGATTCTGATTAGATTTTTGGCAGGTGGTATAGATGTTGTAAACAGAGTTTTATATTGTTACGAAAATAGCCGTCGACAGGTTTAAGCAGCATTACACAAAAATATTCCAACAGGGTTAATGTAAGTGCTACGCGAAAATATTCCTACAGGGTCAAAGCAAAGAATAATCTAGAATAGTAGCCAACAACTAAATAAGCATGCCTAGCTTCATGAAACGTAAACAAGCAAAAGCAACAACAACAAAAAGCGTCTGCTTATTAAGAAGATTCACATATTTACACACATACATACATGCCAATTCAAACGAAAAGCAGAAGATAAACAACCACCGTGTATTGCTTAGTTAATGATGTACACACGTATGCATATACACATGTATGTACATAGTTACCACATGAACTTAATTAGGCAGCATATAAGATGATAATGATCGTCTAGACATTGCTTGAAACTTCTAGTGGAATTTGTGTGAAATATAAAAAGAGGTGACGCATCCAAAGAGTTAGTTAGTTGCAGTTGTGAGTCAGTTACGAACAAGTCAGTCATTTGCAAGTAAAGAAGTCAGTTGTTAATTAAGTTGTGAATTAATAATAGTCTGTCGTGGAATTGAGATTATTGTGGAGTCTATCGTGTCGACTGGAGTAAAGGGAACAGCGCAGCGAATAGACGTATATAAGGGTGTAAGTAAAGCCAGTGAGTCTTTATTGGTGTATCAACTGTGAGTGACGGCAGAGTGAGTGCCGTGTGTGACGAGCAGCAGACAAAGAGGTATTGGTGTATCAACTGTGAGTGACGGCAGAGTGAGTCTCGTAAGTGACGAGCAGCAGACAAAGATGTGTCACGTGATTACTTGCGCAGCCAGCTAAGAGACGTGCGTAAACTACAGCGAGGAAGGCGTAGTGGTAACCAGTTGTGAATATCTGTGTGTAATTTATTAGTTTAAGTTGTATTAGTGTATTTAAGCTCTTGAGTAATTTAGTATAAGTGTATTTGTAAATAAAACTTGTATCATTCTTAACCCTAATTACTACACTCGGCTCTTGTATTCATTTGCAAATCTTCGGATCTACGGAAAAGCGTTTTTATAGAGAGAAAAACGTAACAATATATTATGTGCGCAAAACACACAATTTCTTAAACCAACGTTTTGTACAAATGGTCGCAAAATGTGCAACTTGGATAAAGCTTTATACAAATATGAATGTTTTTATTTTTTTTTATAAATTGATGTGAAGTAAAACATGTTTTGAGTATGAGAATTAATCGAAAGAACGCCACTGGAATTTTTAAATTTCTGAAACTTTAGAAATAAATTTGAAATAATTTCAAAATAATCTCTTATCAGCATGTGTTTGAATGTGCTAAAACAGTTTATCTCTTTTACCCACCAAACAAAATGCTCCGAATTCGTAAAGAATTTGTATCGATTGGTCGACAAAATCTTCCGATTTCGGAACCGAAATATTACCGAAATCGTAAAAATTTTTGTATGAAATTATTGACACGACTTCGCAACGATATGTCGGTACGAAATCTATACGAATTCGTAACGACATGTAGGTACGATTTCCGCTTCACCGTTATTTATTTTTTAGGTCTATAGAACAATGTTCCTTACAGACTATAATAACCTAATTAATATGTTATATTAATTAACTTATGCGTTAATAAAACTAATTTAATCTATTAATAAGGTATAATATAGAGTTTTTAAAGTTTTGTTTGGATGCATTAAATTCAACCATTTGAATACTATTCAATTTATTAAAATCAGCAAAAGCTCTTATTAGAGGACTATTTCAAGTATAATTTCTACGATGAAAGCAATTATAAAAAAAGTTACAATGTCGAAGACATCTATTCGGTACATTAAAGGGAACTCTCTCCAGTAGGATAGAACAATCTATATTAGCATTAATAATGTCAAATATAAATAATAAGGATTGCATTTTTCGACGATATTCTAAGGTTTCAAGACCCAAATGAAGACAGCGCGATTCATATGAATGCTGAGGGTATAGAAAAATCAAATGCGGCAAAGCAAACTTAATAAATTTCCGCTGTATTCTTTCGATACGGGCAATAGAATTTTTACAATAAGGACTACAAATTAAAGCCCCATATTCCAGTTTAGATCTTACGTAAGATGTATATAAAGACTTAATTGTATAAGGATCTGAAAAATCAGAGCAGTTTCTCCTAATAAACGCTAATGTAGAATACGCATTCGGAATTATCTAATCTTTCTAGATGCGGTTTAAATGTTAACTTTGAATCAAAAATTATTCCCGAATCATCAATTTCACTATAATATTTTAAAATAACAGATTTTATGTTATGTTGAATAAGACACATAGGCACATTTATCCATGTTGAATTTTAGAAAATTATTATCACACCACTTACTAAGGCTATAAAGATTCTTCTGCAACAACTCGACATCATGTATATTACCTATCTTAGAATAAACTTTCAAATCATCAGCATATAGAAGAAAACTTGCATGCATAAAACAAGTATGTATGTCATTTATAAAAATATTAAAAAGCAGAGGACCTAAAATGCTGCCCTGAGGTACTCCAGATATCTGGAAGTAAGGGCGTGACTCAAAATCTTCTATTTTAACTACACATTTTCTATTTGTCAAATATGCATAAAACCATTCATACAAATTTTGCATGAATGCCAATGTAGTAAGATCGAATGTGGTATTTTGTCCAGAATCAAAACTATTATGGCAATAGTGGGTAAATACTACTAAATTAGTGATAGTAGACCTACCACTACGAAATCCATGTTGCTGCGGATTAATAACAGATTTAGTTAAAAAATAAATTCCATTGTACACCAAATATTCTAAAATGTTTGAAACTGCTGTTGATTTTGAAATTGACCTATAACAGGTAATATCATCCCTTTTACCAGATTTAAAAATTGGTGTGATACATGTTAATTTCCAACGTTCGACAAAAATACCTTCACTTATGGATTTATTGAAAATAATCATCAGCGGCAATGAAATTACTCATATTTTTTTTATATGTTACAATCCTTTTTTTTTATCAACATATACATATTTATTTAAAAAAAATTTTCACAGACTTACATATTCAAAAATCGAAGGGGGTAACCCTGTTTGTGTAAAACGTTTGAGTTAAAAATCTTGGCGTTTTTGTAATAGACTAAAGGAAACTCGTACAACTTTTTTTTAATCTATTACAGAAACGCCAAGATTTCTAACTCAAACGTCTTACACAAACAGGGGGTTAATGTTTAAAAAAACTTTTGAGAGAAACTACCGAAATTTCTTAACGAATTCGCTACGAAAAGTCTGAGTTCAGACAAACTACCGAAATATTGAACTTATATGTATTAAAGCAAATAATTTTTATATTTTGAATTTGAATGTATAAATATGTTTAAGCATGCTTATATTTTTATAGCTTTCTATAATCTAAATTATTACAAATGTCTAAACAAGTATACTTTTACATTCCTGAACTTGCGTACATACTTATAATGAATTTGTACTAAAACAGCTTGGTTAGCATTTCCATCTCTGTTTTCTACATCACATCTATTGTGAATTATAAATTTTTCTATTTGACAAAAGTGCCAAATATCTTGTAATGACTTGTAATTTAAGCATTCGCTTTGTAACATTCAAAAAGGCTAGAGAACTCTCTGGCAATTGGCTTCCCAATTCTTAATAAAATTTTAGTAAATGTAAATTGATCGATAGCATGAGCAGTTTTGAGCGTGACCGATATTTATAAAACATGGCATTAGTCTTTCTTTTATTTGTAAGAATTGATTTAAAAAATTTAAGTCTGCTGCTGTGATGAAAAACATTTTATGCGAAAAATTGATCTGGATGAAATGGGCGGAGGGAGATAGGCGTGGCCATTTTTGGTGAATTTTAGCAAGCGTCTGTCTTTTTTTCAAGTGTATGTATAAAATCTTCATTTCGGTGATTTTTTCCATGACGGCTTCTTATTTTTTAGAAATAAGAACTTAGAGAATTTTTTATAGAAGAAAGGAAAAACAATTGAGGGCAATCATGAATAAAATTCCGCGAGAAATTTTTCCCGGGGAATAAATTCAAACAATAGCAAGTAATAGGGAAAACTAAAAAATTCTAATTGGAAAAGGGAGAAATTTCTCGCGGAATTTTATTCATGATTGCCCTGAATTTTCTTATCCAAGCATATGTACATATCGCTAATATACTCAAAGAACGTCATAACTCAAAAAATGGATTTTTCGAGTTAGTAATGCAAAATTAATCCTCATTCATACAAATGTCTTATGTACTCAACTCTTTAATAAAATAAATAATAAATAAAATAAAATGTTCTTTTCCAATTAAGTTGTGTGTATATTGAAAACTTCAAACTCATTTTCTGGCAACTGGTTTTTTAGTTATGACGTTCTTTGAGTAAATGAGCGATACGTACATATGCTTGGATAAGAAAATTGTTTTTATTTTTTTCTCTGAAAAATTCTTTTAGTTCTTATTTCTAAAAAATAAGAGGCAGAAATGATACTAGAGCCATCATGGAAAAAATCACCGAAGTGAAGAAATCTCGCTAAAACAAAAAAAAAAAAGGTTTTTAAAAAGCAAGCAACGTTAGTGTTATATGTAGTTCGTTTAGAACTTAATGATGCAGCTATGTTTTTCTTTTTCAAATTTGTACTAAAAAGTCAGCCTGTGTACTTAAAAAGGTTTGAGAATTGGGTAAATTGCAGTAGTTTGTTTAGTTATTGGGTTTTGTTTTGGATATAAAAAAAAATTTGATAAAAAAAACTTGGTGTAACCGTTATAGATTTTTATAAAGATTTTAATTGAAATCGCCTAGATTTTGTGCAGATGTAAATGCCCTATTACAAAATTTCTTAAGGGATACTTTTTTATAAAACCATGGTTGGTAAAATCAACTGCTTATAGTGCATTTACATTTGAGCAAAATCTACTACTGACGAGATTTCGAAAAAAATATAGTAGATTTCAAGTAGGTTTCCCCATACAAAACAAAATCTACTGCGTCAATATATTTAATCGAAATCTACTTAAAACCGAGTCGCACTTAGTGATGCCACTTTGTTTTTTTTTTTTTTTTTCAAAATTGTCATAAATATTAAGAGAAAGGTGTGTGAATTAGCTATATTGCAGTTGTTTGGTTGTAGTTTAGGAATAAAAATTCAGTCAACGAAATTTTGATAAATGTGTAAACTGTATAGATTTTTATAAATATTTCAATTGAATTCTACTAAATTTCTTGCAGATCTCGAAATGCTTTTTTAACAAGTTTTTTTTCCACAAGAAATTTTTTGGGCCAGAAAAAGGAATTAATTAATCTTAAAACTATATAAGAAAAAAAGAAAGGATTTGTTAAGAATATATAAAGTATACATACATATGTATGTAACTATATCGTACATCAAGTATTAACAACATAAAACATATGCCATAAACAATTGTACAACAAAGAATCAAAGGGATCAAGGGGGATTTAGTTGGAATTTTAGTTAAATTAGAGTACAAGAAACAAATATGACATCGATTAAATACAATTTACTCACCGCAACTTCGTAATTTTTATCATTTAAAGATTTTTCCCCTTGATCAATATCGCAATTTTTATTATGACAATTATTGTCGATATTCGAATTGTCTTTTGGCTTATCTTTAGATTTATTTTTCAATTTTTTAGTTTTAGGCTAAAGTGAACAATAATAATAATAATAATAATGAGATGAGAGCAACTGTGTGTAAAAATAATAAATAAAAAAAATCACATAGTGAAAGAAAATAAAAATTATATCCAATTAAGGCCAATTAAGAGACATTTTGTGAATGTTTTTATTGAAAATTTAAAAGCAAATAAAAAGCAAAAAAGTCGTGAAAGTTTAGTGTTTTTATTTATTTGATTTTTTGGTATAAAAATTTCCAAAGCAAGAATTTAGAAATAAGCCAGTGTTAGAAATATCAAGTGTAGAAATTTTAATTCACAAAAAAATACTGTACTTTAGCACAAAAAAAGTTTTTATAAAAATTACCAACCTGCAATAAATTCTGCTGTTTTTTCAAGCGTATTTGCGTTAAAGTCCCTGCCAACAACTCGTCACAGTTGTGATTTATGCCCACCGACACTTCAATAAATTTGGCCCCAAATGTGCAGGCTAAACATTTGCCATCTGTTGAAAGTAAAAGGGAAGAAATGTTGTTGTTATTTAATTAAATAAATGAGTTTGAATTAATTAATTCAAATTAATTAATTTCTTTTACCCTGGGCGGAAACGGCACGTGACCTCGCCAAATCAATTTTATTTGCCACCAATATAATTGTTCTTGTCCTAATTAAATCCATGTCTTGTAGACGTGATAAAATCTGTTTAGCTCGTGTAAAGGATTCTTTGTCCACGCAAGAGTATACAACCAAAAAAGCATCAGCCTGTTCAAGTTCATCCTTCTAAAGTTTTTATTTTATTTTTTGAGTAGAATAAGGCCAGAAAAAACAAGAAAATCACAACTAAATTCATAAACTCAAATAATTTCCAGTTCAAAAAAATTTCAACTGAAAGGCACCAATATTTATATAAAAATCGAGTTAAAGCCTTCAATCAAGGCGAATTCATACTAGGTGGCCGCAAGGGCTCAGCTGACTATTTTCGCCGCTTGTAATTTGAAAATAGTTTGGATGTGAAAACACATTTTTCAGTACATTTTTCTGACATTTCAAGTATAAATTTCTCAAAGCGAATTGAGCTGAGTATACCTTATATGAATTTGCCATGCCTTCAATCATAAACTTTTGTTTGCAAGTATGGAAATCATGGGCACTCATAATTACGAGTTATTATTATTATTATTTTTTTTTTTTGATTTTTCTATTCTTTAAAATTAACCTTATCACTATGCAGCGCTTTATATTTAATAAATAATAATTTGTAAATGCTACAAATTATTATTTAGCATCCGTCTTCAAGTCTCCCTGATTTTTAATTTATTTTCATAATATTTCTTGTTTGTTTTTATTTTTATTTAAAGCTTTTATATTCGCATTTGGCTTTTGGCCAACATGTTAGCAACACTAAAAAGAGAGCTGAAAAATGTTTGATTTTTTATTTTTTTTTTGATTGGAAAACAAACCCAGAAATTTAATGAGTGACTAGTGCCGCTTACATTGTACGCTGGTTAGTTTAGGACAAAATATAGGAAATTATTGTTTGTTAATAAAAAAAAAAACAACAAGGAAATAACACTGGCATTTTGTTCAAGGATAACGCCTCAATAAAACCACAGAGTGTAGTGGTGGCTTTTAGAATCTCTGCTATCTAACCTTTTAGCCACTGTTATTGTTTGTTGGGATGGGAGCATAGTGAAAATTTGTTTGTGTAGTGAAATAAAACAAGACATTTAAAGGCAAAATTATCACCAAAACTGTCTGCTGCATGGATGCATAAATTTTGGCATTTTTTTTTGTATTTGAATGCAGTAAAATATGTTTTATAGTTTAAATTATGTTAGTGTTTCTTGCCAAATCATATATGAGTATTTATTTAAATTTATTTATATAATGAGAACTGTATATATTCAAAAATCTCATTACGAAATAAAAAAACAAAAATTAAAAAATTATGAAGCGATAGGCGGGAATCATCAAAGTCTCGTCACCAAAGTGATACTTATATGAAAAAAATATTAAAATAACAAAAATTAAAAATTTTAAAAAACCCCCGACTTTCTTCAGAAAAGATGTTACATCTTCTAAACGGCTGTACCGAAACATAGTTAAGAACCCTCTCGATCAAGTCATCTTTCAAACAGAAAAAACTAAATGAAAATCGGTCCAGCCGTTTGGCCTGTACGTGGACACGGACAGACACACAGACACACACTACAAACTTATAACACGCCTTTTTAAGCTTCCGTACACCAAAGGTGAAAAGGAACCCTATTGTTTTCGCTACGCTGTCCGTCTGTCCGTCACACGGTATTTTCTCAGGAACCGTAAGAGCTACGGACCTGAAATTTGGACACAGTATGTAGAACCTTGGCCGCTACAACAACAAATACATGAGAATTAAAAATTAAAGGGTGTTCCAAAACGAGCAACGAAAAATGTTAAAATCCCATGTAATATACATACAATTGTATGTACATATGTATATTGAAACTTGAAATTTGTAAAATTAGTGTATTTTTATACAGACTACAACAATTAACACTAAAATTTAAAAAAATTAAAATTAAAGGGGTGGTCCATCAGTTAATGCAATTTTGACTATGTAATTTTGACAATTTGCTATATCTTGGAAACCGCAAGAGGCAAACACTTGAAATTTTCAAAAACGGTAAAACTAAAAAAACCGAAAATTATAAAATCGCCAAACCAAAAAAAAAAAAAAAAAAAATCGCCAAAAATTCAAAAAAAAAAAATCGCCAAAACGAAAAAAATCGCCAAAATTAAAAAAAATTTCTAACACTAAAATAAATCGCCAAATTCGAAAAAATCGCCAAAATGAAAAAAACGCCAAAATGAAAAAAAACGCCAAAATTCGAAAAAAATCTCCAAAACGCGAAAATGTTGCCAAAACTAAAAAAATTTTAAATAAAAAAAAATCGCAAAAATGAAAAAATAGCCAAAAGATAAAAAAAATCGCCAAAATGAAAAAACGCCAAAAACCGAAAAAAATCGCCATAACAAGAAAATAAAGTGTCAAAAGTAAAAAAAGAGCCAAAACTTAAAAAAATCGCCAAAACCGAAAAAACGCAAAAACGGCAAAAACAAAAAAACCGAAAAGACCCCAAAAACGAAAAAAAATTCCAAAACTATATATTATATAGGATGAAGTTTGTATTAAATTACATATCTAGTGTTCGTACGGAACCCTTCGTGCGCGAGTCAGAGTCGCACTTTACTGAATTTATTTTAGTCGGGGGTTAAAAAGTTCAAATTTTTTTTTTATAAAAAGCAAAAAAAGCAAATAAATTCTGGGCCTGTCATAATTTTTTTTTTTCATTTGTACGAAAAACAAATTTTCCAAATCTTGATTTGGTTTCCTTGTAAAAATCACTCTGGTAACATGATTTAGGCAATTAAGGCCCTAAATTAAATAATATTAATATTCAAGAAGCCACTTTATGTATTAAACTAACCTTCAGTTCACACGCATTTATGTTAAAGTTCAATTCCGACTCTATGCCATTTAAAATAATTGAAATGTTTTGCTCGGCTTCATCACATTCTGCAAATGAGAAAAGAGAATCAATTTAAATTTAATACATATTTATAATTATAAAGGTAAAGGTTAATTTTGTTTGAGCTCAAATAATAATGGAATAAATAAATTTTGATGAGCGAATCATGGCTGTGTTTGATAATATATACTTTTTTTTTTGGCAAAAGGGAAGTAAAAAATTAACTCTCCTAACTAAATTCAGCCCTAAGATATAAGAGTTCTAAATTATTCGAATACATATAAAAAAGGAAACAAATTCGATTAATCGATTAACTTTTAAATTTTAACCGATTATTCCCTTGCATAAAGAATAACAAATTTTGTTTTGTCAAGTATTCCTGCTAAATTTAAAATTATTCGAATATACATAAAAAAGTAAAAAAAAAATTATACGATTAATCGATTAACTTTTAAGTTTTAATCTATTATTCGCTTGCATAAAGAATAAAAAATTTTGTTTTGTCAAGTATTCCAGCTGAATTTAAAATGATTCGAAAGTAAAAAAAATTATTCGATTAATCGATTAACTTTTCATTTTTATTCTATTATTCGCTTGTATAACGAATAACAAATTTTGTGTTGTCAAGTATTGTAGTTGAATACACATAGATATAGTAAAAAAATTATTCGATTAGTCGATTAACTTGTAAGTATCATTGAATTATTCGCTTGCATAACGAATAATAAATTTTTATTTATCAAGTATATGTATACATATACGATTAATCGATTAATTTTTAATTCTTATTTGATTATTCGAATAATAAATTTTCTGTTGTCAAGTATTCCTTTTAAGTTTTATTCGATTGTTTGCTTGCATAACGAGTAAAAAAATTTTGTGTTGTCAAGTATATGAGCTTAAATCAATATCAATAAAATTATAATGTAATTGCTTGTGTTTAATAGAATATTTTTTTGAATTTTATTCGATTAGTCGTATATACATATAAAGATTAACAAATTTAGATTAGTAATTCTTTCAAATTAAAAATATTGAATTAGCAATATTAAATAAAAGTTGTTCACATAATCGAATAAATCTTCGAAGATTCTTCGAGTGTTCGAACGATTACAGAATACAAATTTAATTTTTTTTATATTCGAACTTAAAAATTTTTAAATAAAACCCAAAGTATAATTTATCAAATTAATTTAATTTATTTAATTAAATTACAATTTAAAAGCTAAATTAATCGAATAAATTTATTCGATTATTCGAGTTCATATTCATATATTATATTATATTATTTTTAGTTCAATGTGTTTATTTGATTGATTGATTAATACAAAAATTATTAAGAGAGCTGAGAATAAATTATGCATTTATTACAGATAAATTTTATAACTTGGAAATTTTATTCGAATATCAGTTATTTTTTTAATAAGCAAACGTTAAAAATATCGGCCGTTAATTATTTTATTCGAGTGTAAGAAACAAACATTTTTTATACTAATTCGTTGTTAATCGTCAAACTTTATTCGATTATGCGAGTTAAAAATTATTCGAATAAAAGCTGGAAAAATTACTCACAATTAATAAATAAAACAAATTTCACTTCTAAATTATTTGAGGTGAAAGACGTTTGAAGGGAAGTTAAAAGACAAATTCGATTAATCGTATACATTTTTAGTTTTCTTTGCTTGATTGCAGTGCTAAAAAACACTGTAGATGGAGCATAGCGAAAACCGGTATGTTTATCAATTATATTTGACGTGAGAGGATAAAAAGTCTTTCCCAATTCTGAGCTGCTCATTACACGAAAAAAAATATATTCGCACTGAATAAATTTTATTCGATTAATTGAATGAATTTTTAGTTCTATGTATTCGATTGATTGATTTAATGCAAATTTATAAAAAAAAAACGGAGAATAAATATTGCATTAACGACAGAAAAATGTAATAACTTGGAAATTTTATTCGAAAAATCGACTATGTTTAAATAAACTTTAAAAATATGGGCTGTCAAGTATAAAAAACAATTTTTTTTGCTTATTTGTTTGCGCTCGAAATAAACTTAAACTATAAATACATATTTAATCCTTTAATTCCCAGTAGGACCGCAAAAACTTAAATTAATCGAATAAATTTATTAGATTATTCGAGTTCCATATTGTTCGAACAAAAACTGAAAAAATTACTTGGGTATGTAAAAGAAATAAAAACATTAATATTCTTGATTATTTGAGGTAAAAAATTTTCGAATAAAAGTTGAAAAAATTTCGATTAATCGAATTAATTTTTAAGTATTGTTTATTTAAACGAATACATTTTGAATTTTACGAGTATTTGTATATGCAATAAGTAAAAGTTTTTAGTTATTTATTATACCAAAAAAAATATATATTTGAATTGAATAACTTTTATTCGATTAATCAAATGTATTTTAAGTTCTATCTTATTCGATTAAGTGATTAAATGAAAGTTTAAAAAAGCTTGAAAAATTGCTTTAGCAACAGAAAAATCTAATGAAATAAATTAATATCCATTAAAAATTTTTGGTTGTCAATTATTCTAATTGAAAATTTTGACAATCAAACTTATTTTATTCCAGTGTTCAGACGAATAACGAATAAAAACTTTTAACTTTTTTATACGATCGAGCTCGAAATTGCTTAAATAAAAGGTAATTTAATCGAATACTTTTGTTCGATTATTCGAACTCTAAATTATTCGAATAAAAATGAAAAAAAAAATAATGGGATGTATATCAGGGATAAAATATATTTCTCTGCTATAGTATTTTAGGTGAAAGACGTTCGAATAAAAGTTGAAAAAATCGATTAATCCCATAAATTTAAAGTTTTGTTTATTTAATGGATTCATATAAAAAATTTTAATACACCCATAAGCATATATTCCTTTTCAGGTCTTTGCCAGAATTAGACGTAAGAGTTTTGCTATTTTGAAAAAAAAAAAAAATTGATTTTGTTGCGCAGTGTACTTGATATTAGACTTCCAAAAGCTTTCTTCATCACATTTGTTAGTTGCTTATTTTAGCTTATTTTTTTTTTTTGATAATTTAAGAAATTAATTATTTTGATTTAAAATCTAAACGAATGTTTAAAATGCTTTAATTGAAAGAATAAATTTTGCTGCCTTATCTTTAAAATTTTTAAATAAGAAAATATTAATATTGAAACTCCTCATTAATGCTGACTAAGTTTTTGCTGCTGCTACTCGCACGCTATTTCAGCTTTAGTAGATGCCACAAGATGTTATAAATAATCTTACTTATTTTAAGCACGAAAATGAAAAATAATATGATGTTAAAAGCGTATAATAAAAGATGATTATACATTTATTTAGTTTGCACTTTACCTGGTCCATCGTAAGCATTAATACAGTCTGACGTACGAAATTGAGAGACAAGCGCTTGTTTGCCTACACCCGATGCACCCAACATTTCGACATGATAAACCTCTACTTGCGGCTGTTGAGTGGCAGCGTTTGAATTAACATCGGCATCTGTGCAGCCAGCTAAAGCACCAACACGTGGGTGTATGGGACTGATGGGAGCCAAACTGTTGCTGCGTGAACGGCGGCGTCTGAAGGAGTCGCCACGATTGATGATACCTGTGTGTGTGTGTGTGTGGGTTAAAGTAATATGAAAAATTTATTAGTTTTTTTTTCTCTTCAATTAAAAGTCTTCAAGACAAGTCTTAGTTGTAGCAAAATTTTTCTGGCTGAAAGAACAAACTTCTGCATCTTTTAGCTGTTGATAAGCTTGCTCAAGCTTGAACATAATTAAGAGTGAAACAAATTACTCGTAATATTTTTCAGTTTAAATAAAACAAAATATAATTAAAATACTGACTGTTATACATATGTACATACATTAAATATGTATAAAAAGTATGTAGAAATGATTTTAATTATGCAGTTTCATAAAGAAACAAATATCAGCAGTTTTTGGGCTTACATTTTTTTATAGCTTTTATAAATTATTAAAATATTTTAGATCCTTAATATGATTCACTGACTTTCCTTCTTATAGCTGGTTTATAGAAGACAACTTGACGATAATATTTCTTATAACTCTGTAGAATTTCATAAAATTGTTTACTTTACTTCCCCTGAACAAATATATTTAAAGAAAATATCAAATGATGTGATCATAAAAATGTCATTTAAAAAAAATTCTGCCAAAAAAACGAAATTTAACATTGCCAATCTTAACGAAAATATTAAACAGGCTGCTGAACACGCCACTACCTCCTATCCGCAGACCGGCTTTAACAGAATTTATTCTACGGAAATTGAACGTCTTGTATGTGAAAAAAGGAGAGCTAGAAGAGAATGGCAACAACACAGATCACCCCTAAATAAAATCAGACTTAAAGAATGTACTAAACGACTCAAAGAGCTGCTATCGTCGGAAAAAACTGCACTACTGGAAAAGTATTTAGAAGGTCTTGATGTAACGTCCGCATCTAATTACTCTTTATGGCGCGCTACTAGAAATCTTAAACGACCCGTTGATATTAAATCACCATTGCGTACTGCGACCGGAGGCTGGGCAAGAAGTGATAGTGAGAAAGGCAACTTATTTTCTGAGCATTTAAAATCTGTATTCACTCCCAATTCATGTACGGGTGCTGCTGATTTACCGTGTGTAGTTTCTCTACCCCCTCGTCCCTTAAGGTTTAAGATGCGTGAAGTACAAAAAGTAATTGCTGAACTCAACCCGAAGAAAGCTCCAGGTATTGATGGCATTAGTAACAAAATGCTCATGAACTTGCCTCATATTGCAATAAGAATCCTGCTATTTACTTTTAATGCTATTTTAAGAATGCAGTATTTTCCACATAACTGGAAACTGGCCAAGATCAAAATGATTCCAAAGGCGGGCAAAGATCTTACCAAGACTGAGTCATATAGGCCTATAAGCTTACTATCTACAATCTCAAAGCTTTTCGAAAAGCTGCTCATGACTAAATTGTCCAAAATTTTAACTGATAATGGGTGCATTCCAGACCATCAATTTGGCTTTAGAAGTCAGCACAGCACGATTGAACAAACGCATAGATTGGTCCAAGTTGTAAGAAGAACATTTGAAGAAAAGAAGTATTGTTCTGCTCTCTTTATTGATGTTTCTCAGGCGTTTGATAAAGTATGGCACGAAGGCCTAGTTTTAAAATTGAAGACATATCTGCCAACAAACATTCAAAAGCTTTTGGAAAGTTATATTATTGGTAGGAAGTTCACTGTTGTGGAAGGAGAGTTCACGAGTGTGCCCGAAACTATTTCTTCTGGTGTGACCCAAGGTAGTATTCTGGGTCCTGTCTTGTATTTAATATATACTTGTGATATGCCTGTGAGCAATAATATCCATATTTCTACTTTTGCCGATGATACAGCCTGTATGAGTGTGCACGAAAACCCTTATGAGGCATCCCGCAATCTCCAGGAACATATCACCCAGCTGGAAATATGGCTGAACTTATGGAGAATTAAAGTCAATGAACAAAAGTGTGTCCATATAACGTTCACCCTAAGAAGAGATACTTGCTCCCCCATTCGAATCAACAATCAAAATATTCCTCAACATTCCCAAGTGAAATACCTTGGTATACACCTCGATCGAAGACTTACATGGAAATATCATATTGACTCTAAGTTAACTCAGATGAAACTTAAGTTAACTCAAATATATTGGTTGATTGGCAGAAACTCAACACTCAGCCTAGACTGCAAACTTTTATTATACAAGTCGCTTTTGAAGCCAATATGGCGCTACGGAATTCAGTTATGGGGCACTGCTTCAGCTTCCAATGTCGAGAGAATCCAACGAAGGCAAAACAAAATTTTACGGTTAATAACATCGGCTCCATGGTACATCCAAAATTCTATTATACATCGAGATTTAAATATGCCACTAGTGACTGAAGAAATTGAAAAATACGCAGGCAAATATTTAACAAAACTCGAATCACATCCTAATCCGCTTGCTCGTAATATTTTGAACTTTACTGGACACGTCCGCTTAAAAAAGAGGGACACACGGGCTCTTATACCTAACACTCCAGATGGGACTACTTGAAAATACTTTCCCCCCTTTTTTTTTTGATTATCACTACTAATGTATTATTTATAACTATCACTAAGTTTATGTCCGACACTGGTCGGGCCTAATAATTTTTTTTTTATAGATTTAAGATTTGAATACTTATTGTTAGTTCATATATGAAGATACAATAAATAAATACATGCATTAAAAAAAAAAAAAAAAAAAAACGACTTCAATGCAAAGATCTGAACCCGTATTCTGTAACTCGCTAAATCTAAATTCTAAAATTTCGTCGGACTAAATTCTTGAGCCAATGCCTGATTTAGCTATATACGTTTGAAAATTGTATTCGTTGCCGAAAATTGACTTTATAGAATTTTAGCGATAGACATTTAGCTTTAGCGAGCTACAGAACACGGGGGCTGATAGAATATTATCGATAGAATATATCGAAAAAATATGTATGGTACCAAACTGGAAGTGAGCTCTTCTTTCAAACAAAAAATTTTTAAAATCTGTTGCTTAAGAAGAAGTATGTGAAATATAAAATATAATTTTAATGGGTGTGCTTCCACCCATTTTTTTATATACAAGATTGTATGTTTTTCAGAGCTCAGTGTTTGTGTTAAGTTTTGTACAAATCGGTAAAGTAGAACCACTTAAAATAAAACATTAAATTTTAATGGGCGTAACTCCATCCATTTTTTTAAATGCAAGTTTGTGTCTATTTTAGAGCTCAAGTTGTGTGGCAAGTTTCGTAAAAATAGGTTAAGTAGAACTATATGAAATATAATAATAAATTTTAATGGGCGTAGCCCCGACCATTTTTTCAACTTTAAAATTGTGTAATGACAAGAACTAAAGGTTTAAAAGGTGTTTGCTATGTTTCGCAGTAATCAAATAAGTAGAATATCATAAAATCATTTGAAAATAATTTGTGGGAGTGTCCCCGCCCACTTTTTTACAATGGAACCAATTTGAAGCTATACCCTCTTAGGCAATAAAATAATTTTTACAATCGGTCTAAAATGTATCGAGTTATAAAGTAAAAAAAAATAAATTGATAAAATCCTCTTTTTTTTTGAAGTCGATTAATTTCCGCTTTAGATTGCATCATAAAATTTCTTAACTTTTCATACGATTCCAAACAAAAACAGCTATTGTTTGTCAAAGTAGTGTTGTAAAAGTTAGAAAAAATTATAGCAACTTATACCACTTATACCACTTATACCACTTATACCACTTATTTCTATAGGGGATTTATTTTATTTTGAATAAATTTATTAGACCAACTTGTTGTGTAAAATCTATCAAACTTGTATTGTAAATGAAAATCGGCTGTTTATGGGTTTAATGCTTAAGCTACGGTCACACTTGTCAAACATTTGCCCCAAAATGCGTAACCACTACATGCTAATGAAAAATCTTTCAACTCTGACAAAAGTTTGTCAAGTTAAAAAGTAGCCAATATTGTTGGATTCTATGACATTGTGCATTAGTTGTGTTCGGAACTGTTTAATATGATAAACAAGTGTCTGGATCAAAAAATTTTTCATTAGTGATTGTTGGTTACTCTTTTTTGGGCAAATGTTTGACGAGTGTGACCGTAGCTTTAGTTGGGCTTCATTTTGCACAACTGTTTTGAGAAAATTCAAATGTATTCTTACCCTCTTTACCCTTGACGAATACACATGAGGCGGAAGCTTACATATATTTTTTTTTTCAAAAATAATTGCCCAGCAAACATCATTGATATCTGTGCTTTTATCTGAACAAAAATTAAAGTATGAACATTTTATTAGTTTTTCGCTAATAATGTATTCCACTTATTCTATAATTTTGTAATTTATTAATTAGTTTTATAATTTAGTCTGTAACAAATTTTATTTAAAATAGTTTTAATAATTTTACCATCTGAAAATTATCTTCCATGCCGACAAATATCAAAGCTTACTAAGTATTTTATTTATTTATTTACTTTTTTTCTTTTCTTGAATCAAAAACAGAAAAAATTATTGTCCTCTCTTTTTTAATTGACTGTTTAATTAGAAAAATTTTTATTTTGAATTAACTAATATTTTAACATAAGCAATGTAGAAAAATATAAACAATTTCTACTTGTGTATAAATATATAATGCACCATCATCTTTAAAACGCTTGGCTTTTTGTTTGGTGGGTAGCTCGCAGAAAACAACAGCACATGAACCAGAGAACAGATTGGATGCCTTATTTTGTTGCTTTGACTGCAATCACAAAAAAACCTGCATATTGTTGTCAATCCACATTTGAAAAAAAAAACAACACAAGGCACAATCGAAAGAGATGAGGGCGTCGAATTTTATTGCGTGCATTGCTAGTTTTATAAAAAAGCTATAAAGCTCTTACATTAGTATTCATAAAACATGATATAGATTTTAAATGAATTTTATGTAAAAATTTTTATATAAAACAGTTATTTGAAATGCATATCAGATCTATTTTATTTATTTTTTTTAATTTAAATTTTTATATTTTCTTTTTTTCTAACACTGTAAATATGGGCATTTATTTTTTCTAAAATTTCCTCCCTCACTGCATTTTTTTTATTTATGAACATTAAAATCACGTAAAATAAACTTGTTATTTAAACGTGATATATAAAAGATCAGAGAATACTGCGTGAATGGTATGAAAGAAATTCATTCTTTCATGCTGCCTGCATCATTTCATTTCACTTCTTGTGTTATAAAGACATTGTAATAACAGAGTGCGTATGAGCAATCAACATATCGCAATGAATTGTATCATAACAATTACATCTGTTATAGCACAATTACATATTTCACACTTACTCACATCTTTCATCTTTCATCAATTTGGGAAGATGATAACATCTTCCCATAAGAATTATACAGGGCTGAATGTTTAACATCTTTCAACATCTTCAAAAGATGTTCCTATCTCACTTTGTTCCATTCAACGTCTTTCGATTATTTTAGTGTCATCACTAGAAAAAATGTATACAACTATATACATACATGCATACATACTATAAAAATGTATACATATGTATGTATGTATATCTACATACGCATGTACATATATACATACATTCAAAGCTATATTTTGGAATATCTTTTCCAAAAAAAAAAAGATCCTTAATTACTCTAAGATTTTATTATATACATATGTCTGTATATGTATGCATATAATAAAATCTCTTATAAATTTTTCCAAATCTAAATAAATTATATAAAAATAGTTGCAAATCTCTACGCAAAATCTTTGAGGATAAAATTTTTAATATTTCTTCATCATCATTGTCTGCTGGCATAATTTCTGCTCCTCAGGAGCCAGCAATTAAATCAATTTCTACTGAACTTTTAAATTGCATTTTATTATTTAATTATTAGTTGCTCACACTCTTAAAAATAGTATTATAATACATGACAGATGAAAGATGAAAGATGTTGTAATGTGAACAGGTTTTTTCAATTTTCAACATATTCCACGCATTCCTCAAAGATGTGAGTAAGTGTGAAAAGGTTATTATTGTTGTCGAATAAATGCATGGCAAAAGCAAGGAATTTATGAATTGTTAGCAAATGCGAATGGTTTCATTCTGTAGTATAACATGCACAATTCGCCAGTGGTGTAATGTTAAAATCAGGGGGCAAATTACGGCATTCGATACGTTTCGAAATTTTAAAATGTTTCCATATAAACTCTATTAAAATATTTCGTAATTTCGTTCGATAACGAGTGCCGTAATTTGCCCCCAGGTTTAACATGAGTGTGAGAATGTGTCTGTATATGAGTGAGTGTGTGATTGTGTGTGTGCGCGCTGTAATTCTGAGCTGCAATGCCGTATACTTAATATTTATTTCAATTGATATCAATCATACGCACTAACTGCCATTTAATTAACATCAGTAGCCATTTCTAGATGGTATGTACGAGCGAGTAACATTAAAGTTCTACTTTAATAGCAAATAATTTAAAATTTGTTTTTAAACGCTTCAATTTATCTTAACTTTTATTTATTAAAATTCTTGTTAAAAGCTCTAAAATTTCATGATTGCCTGCAATTTATTGTAAATGTTTATATAAATTTGTTTCAACTTTTTTTTTCCACTCCACTTCTTCACTCCTTTCTCATATCCTGTTTGTGCAACATCAATGCAATAATTGTTCTACAAATGTTTTTCTTTCTTGCTGATGTTGTTGCCTTTTGCAATATTTTACCGAAAATTTTCCGTTATAGAATATAATTTTCATCGTTTGCCTCGTGGTAGCTGTAAACAAATTGGCTGTCGGTTGTGGGTCTGTTGTGCAAAACTTCCTTACTTTGGATATTTAATACTTAAATTTTATTTTCGCATTTAACTTATTTTTATTGTTTTTGTGCACTAATGCTTATGAAATGGCATGTTCAAGCGAAAATTCATTTGCACGCTCAAATGAAATTTATGGAAAAATATTAAAAGTGAAGCAAATAAAAAAAAAAAAACAGTATTGCGCTAATTTTAATGTCATCATTAGAATAAAATTATACATTTCGTGCAGTAACTTTAAAGACACTGCACATTAAGGGCGTACAAAGAATATAATAGAGTGCAAAAAAAAAAAAAAAAATAAATATATTAATTCATTGTATGGCAAACACCAGCTTTCTCTGCTTAAATTCTATTGTTTAAAGCTTTAAGGAAATCGGATTTTTGTTTTTTTTTACCATATATTTAGGGATTGGTCCCACTATGCTTTGCTAGTTGAATGAATTTAATTTTTATCTTTATCTTTTAACACAACTGTGAACAAAATATGCAAATCTATTCAATTATAAAACTTTTTTCTACAAAAGTAACAAATATTTAGAGCTCCATTCCGTAACTGAAATTTTATAATGAACAAGAAAATCAGAAATTTAAGCAAATGATTTTTTTTAATAATTAAACAATATTTATGAAAATATAACACTAAAAAATTTATGACTTGCCGATAGAGGAGATGAAATATTGTTGAGTCTCAGCATATACGCACAGTGCTGCTGACAGTAAGTCGGCTGAATTTGGTCGCATGGTGCAAAGTTTGAAGCGAATTTATGCAAGGACATACCAAATTCCCACATATGCTTTGCTTTAAAAATTAAGTTTTAGGCTGCAGTAATAATCAAAATGCAATTAAATCGTATGACTAACTGTTTGTAAAAGTTAGCACTTAATCGTTTCAGAAAATTTCATTGCTATTGTTGCCAGGGCAAGTTCATCTCCCATATATCCTTTATTAAGATTGAGCTAGAATTTTGAGCAAAATACAGCAGAAGCTCATAAATATTTCTAGAATCATGCATTTAAGTTGTCTGTTAAATTTCATTTAATTTGCTTTAAGGATATGTCTACCTCCCATATATCCTTTGGTAATAAAAAATTAATTTAGCATACAATAATGATCAGAATGCAAACTATTTCTAAATTGATGCACTAAGGGTGCCTGGTGAATTTCATATAAGTTGATCCTAGGACAAGGCTTTCTCCCATATATCCTTTATTAAAAAAAATTAAATTAACTATTTCTAAATTGATGCACTAAGGGTGCCTGGTGAATTTCATATAAGTTGATCCTAGGACAAGGCTTTCTCCCATATATCCTTTATTAAAAAAATTAAATTTTGGCTAGAATTATGATAAGAATGCAGCAAAATATTTCTAAAATCATGCAGTTAAGCCCTTAGCTGAATTTCATTACAATTGGTGTAAGGACATAAGTGTTTCTCATATATCCTTGATTTTTACAAATTAAATTATCAATAATAATAATCGTAATGCAATGAAAGCTGGTAACTATTTCTAAATTGAAGAATTTAAGCTACCTGGTGAATTTCACATAAATCGAGCCAAGGACATGGCTTCCTCCCATATATCCTTTAATTAAAAAAAATAAAATTTAGCTAGAATTATGATAAGAATGCAGGGAAATATATTTAAAATCATGCATTTAACCTTTTAGCTGAATTTCATTACAATTCGTGTAAGGACATAAGTGTAAGCTGGTAACTATTTCTAAATTGATGAATTTAAGCTGCCTGTTGGTTTCCTCTCATATATCCTTTATTTAAAAAAAATTAAAATTTAGCTAGAATTATGATAAGAATGCAGCGAAATATTTCTTAAATCATGCATTTAAGTTCTCTGCTAAATGTAATTGCTATTAGTGTAAGAACATAACTGCTTCTAATATATCCTTAATTTAATAAATTGAATTAAAAATACAATAATTATCTGAATGTAACGAGAACTGGTAACTATTTCTAAAATCACACTGTTAAACTGTCTGGAGAATTTAACTTAAATCGTTGGAGGATCATGGCTGCTTCCCATATATCCCTTATTTTAAAAATTTTGTTTTAGCTAGAAATATGAAAAGAACGCAGCGATATATTTCTTAAAATCATGCAGCTAAGTTTTAGCTGCAATCAAAATGATAATCGGCCCTGTTCTGTAAACCGAATCGATTTGAAATCGAACGATTTTACAAAACTAACTCCGTTAAGAGAAATATTTTTTCAGACTTTTTGTAATTTTTCCATTATATAGATTCTCAAATATTATATCTGAAAGAAAATTATCGTGTATGATTTTCAACACGTCTGCAGGATCTTTATTAATATTTTGAAAACGAGAAATTTACTCGGATTCGGTTTACAGAACAGGGCCGAATATAACTATTTCCGCAATTATACAGTTAAAATGTTCAGTAATCCAGCACATATCCTTTATATCCTTTATTTAAAATTATTACTTTTAGCTGCCACTATGTGGTGGAGTTTATATAAGTCATCGCTTCGCATGTATGAAAGTTTAAATTTAATTTAAGCTTGAATTATGATCAGACTGCAGCGATACATTCTCAATATTTATAGAATCACTTAGAGAATCTATCTGGTAAATATTATTTCAAAAAGTGAAAGGATATGGCTTTTTCTCATATATCCTCTAATTTAAAAATAGAATATTCATATTATTAATATTTCTTGAATGCTTTAGAGTAGCTATCTGACAAAAAGGATATGTCATTTCATATATCCTTTATATTACAAATAGCATCCTAGCTACAATAATGATTAGAATGAGAGAGAGAGAGAGAGAGAGAGAGAGAGAGCTGGTAAAAACTTACAAATATATGCAGCTAGGCTGTCTGGAGAATTTCATTGAAATCATTGCAAGGACATACTTTTCTCCCATATATCCTTTATTTCAAAAATTGAGTTTTATATATTTATATATTATGCTCCAATGAGAGTTAAAGGAACTTATATATACACAGAGACAACAGATTGGTTGAGGCAACCGAATTTGTTGCCAATTGAATTTTGGCGGTTGCACCAACTATCATAGAATTCTGCTATAGCGACTGCAATTTTCTTGTGGTACCACTATATTTTAATTATAACCCACAACCCAATAGTTGCAGCAACAAAAAAAAAAAAAAAAAAAAAAATTGGTTGACAGTATGGAATTTGAAATAAAAGTTATTCTTGCTACCGAAAATTTGGTTAATATAATTAAAACAATTAATATAATTAAAACAAATCATAATTGGTACCTGTAAAAGAAAAATTGGCCTTCCTGGCAATGGTGGCCGTGGTGGTGAAGCAATCACACAGTTTTAACAGCCACAAACTTGTTATCTTATGCACAGACTTTCAAAAACCATTTGAGAATTCACAAATCATAATATCTTTGAAAGTCACAAAAGTTAATTTTTTAATTTGCTGCTATAAACTATGATAGTAAACTCAACCTCTAGTTAGTTGCAGCAACTGATTGAAAGTTTTTATTTTAATCTTAATATAGAACGACAATTTCTAAATTGCTAATACCAAAAGTTGGTAGTAAAACTCAATTCATAATATTTTATTCGGTTGGGTTAACCAATCAGTTAATTAGTCATGACAAAAGCATACGCTCGGTTGATGCAATCAATTTAAGTATTGTCACAATCATATCTTTGTTACAATTATGCCCTTATGGCAATGAACATGGATTGTTTTTTGCGTTAACAGAAAATTGATAGCGTCAACTGAAATATAGTTAATGCAAATGATATTTTATTGGACTAACCGTTTTTCAACCAATCTTTTTTCTGGGTATATATATATATATATATATATATTAGGGATGCCAATCGGGATTGATTTTTGGAAATCCCAGGATTCGGGATTTTGTAATCCCGATCCCGAAAATCCCGAAATTTTCGGGATCTCGGGATTTTCGGGATCCCGGGATTTTTCAGGATCACGGCATTTTCGAGATTTCGGAATATAAATATTTTTCGTAAAATAAATTATTTTTTTAAATAAATATTACTTTAATAACAATTTAATGCATTTTAAAAGGTTTTATAGTTCATAATTTATCATTGTACAATTGTCTTTAAAGTGAACAATTTTCTAATACTTCATACTCGTAAAAATCAAAAGAATTTTTCTCATCTATTTTTAAGTTGATTAATCACATTTGATGTTAGAGAATTTATAGTGAAAACAATAACTAAATATGAAAACTTGTTTTTGTTTTCAATATAAACGTTTTTCTATTATCTAAACCAAAACGAATATACATACATATCGGTGGACTTTTAGCACTACTGCTTAAGTTGACTTACGAAAATTTTTAGATTCACTTTCATACAAATATGTTGCAAAAACAATATTGTTTTGTTAAAAATATATCTACTTACGTTTTTTTAATTGCGATTGATCAACAACAAGTGTAATGGTTGTTACATATGTAAGTATACCAAGCATTATCTAATTTTTTATCGATTTCGTTACGACTAATAAGTCTGAGCATGTCGAAAAATTAAAAGAAATGTATACACTATTCTAATCAAATTCGATTAATTACGTCTAAAGATCACATTTTTATAGGCACATACATTAAAATTTTGCCTGAGCACTTGAACAGTATTTTTGCTCTACTGAAAAATTTTAAATACATACATAAGCTTTTTACTACAAGTTCAACAGATACATACATATGTATGTATTCATACGTTCGCTAAGAGGAGTATGGTTTATTAGTGTCCTGACTTTCTACTCTGCAACTCGAATACAACTATAATTAAGTCGAACTCATTCAGTCGGTCGTTTTTGATTAAAACTATTTATCAAATCCATGTAATTTAAATGGGTTTTATCTTAGGTTTGTATCAAAAACGACCTAAACGGTCTAAATAAAAAACAAAATAATTTTCAACTGCAATGTAAAAAACATACATACACACTCGAGCAGTTTTTTAGACAAAATACTCCGCATTATTCTGTAAATATTTCTCGCTTTTACGTCAACCCGACAACAAAAAGTTTCCACTTGCCTTATATTGTATTTCTACTCCAATTGTAAGGAGTTGTCAATAGTACTCAATTGTTACCGACAATTAGATAATTTTTTTTAGCGTTGAGGAGTCGACATACAGATAGTTATATACTGCAATTATGAATAAATTTCCGCAAGAAATTTCTCCCTTTTGCAATTAGATTTTATTTTCCTATTATTTGCTACTGTTTGAAATTATTCCCCGGGAAAAATTTCTCGTGGAATTTGAATTATAATTGCCCTCATAATATAGAATAAGACGGAATAAATTTGTTAAGCTTATGAATTTTTCAAATGTTATTACCCTTCCAAAGGTAATATGTTTCTTTTGTTTTCAAAATAACTCTAAAATGTACATAGTTATATTGTAGCACCTTTGATGAAAATAACCGTAAGAAAGTAGTTTATATATTTTGCTCTTGTTGTTAATTTATAAGAAATATGTCACGAATAGTCATTAAATTGTTAAAACTGTACGTATAAAATTGTATGGGACTTTTAAATATTATAAAAAATACCTTAAAATCAACGAAAATTTTAATTTATAAGGTTTGAATTTTACAAATCCCGGGATTTGGGATTTGCCAAATCCCGAAAATCCTGGGATTTCCGGGTTCGGGATTTCCCGTTTGGCATCCCTAATATATATATAGCTAAGTCTAGAATTACACAATTGGGCTGTCTATTAAACCACATTTCAATGCGTGGAAGGACAAGCCTCTCTTCCATATCGTGCCATAACAGCCAACAAATTTTAAGCCACATAATTTTTCAATTAAATTTTATTTTTTACCAAAATCGATTATTTGCGATCGTAAGTAATTGATTATCGTAAAAAACGAGGCCAAAAAAATGTGTAGATTAATTTTTTTTGCGGTTATGGTTCGATATGTCCTTTGAAAAAATAAATTGAGATTTGAGTAGACTAGAGTTAGCTAGCAAGACTCCTTTAATTTAAGAGTTAGCTGCTCTAGCAAATTTATTTTTATGGACAAAGAACATAAAATATCTTAAAAAATTTCTTAAACATTTCCGAAATGCATCATATAGATTTATTATCAAGTCGTTTTTTAAAGCAGACAAAAATGGTTAAAAGATTCAGAGTTCTTTAGAACGCTTTGGATAGACGTTATGTTAAACTTGGCTTTTCTTCTTGTTTGGGACTTAAAAATGTAATCTGTTCATTTTGATTCAAAAAGATTTGCCTGTGCTTTTTTGTATAACAACCGTATCTCTAAAATATTTTTTTTTGAATAAAATAAATATATTTTCTTTTCACTTATTTTCTTTTCAGTTGGAAGGACATTGTTGTGACTATAAAATATGGGCAGCGTTTTCAAAAATTACTTCAATTTGCCCCAAGATAACGATTTACATTTTCTTCTATTACATGAGCGTACATTAACGTAACTAAATAACTGCGCCGTGAGTGATTTATGTATGCATGCCCTCAATTGCGTGAGTGTGCTTTAGCGTCATTCTGCAGAATTTCGCCGCAAGTGAACGTGTAAAGTATAGTAATTGCTATTAAAATAAATTTTCGTGCGCATGAGCCTCCGTGAACGTGACTTTGAGTGAGCGTGAGTTGCCGTGATAACGTATTTTTTTAATCGTAGCTAATTTTTTTGAGTATAAAAAAATTTAAATATAAAGTTCGTCGCGAAAAAATGTGCAATACGCGTGTTTAAAATTGTCTAAATTTATTTGGAATATGTATAAATAATCGGTTTCGTGAGTATTTTTTTTAGTTACCTGGCCGTGCAGGAAAATAAATATGTTGAAAAAAGTTCATCTTAAGTGAAAGTGATCATGAAGAAAATATCCGTGTGTATAAAAAAATAAAGTTCGTGGCGAAAAAATGTGCAATTCGCGCGATTAAAATTGTCTAAATCGTTGTCTATTCGAAATATATATATAAATGATCGGTTTCGTGAATATTTTATTTTTAGTTACCTGACCGTGCAGGCAAATAAATATGTTTAAAAAAATTCACGAAGAGAATATCCGTTATTGTTACTCACAATTAAATTATTTCATATATATCGTGTCCGAAGTGCGAGAGTGACACTGCGCGAGTGCGAGTTATACACGAATCGCGAGTGAAAGTTTACGCAGGATGTCATCTGCAATCTTCTCTGCAATTGCATCTGCCAGCGCTTTATTTCGGTAAGTGTTTTCTTTTCTTTGGCCTAATTTTACTTCATAAAAAATTTTTTTGTTAGGAAACTTTAAAGCAAAAATTAGGTATAAAATTTAAACATTAGTTTTATATTATATTGAGCAGAAGTGCAAATAAAATATTTCACCCAACACAGCCCTCTTGTTAAAACTTTTTAACTAGGAGAATGTTTGTTTATTCATTCATTCTTTTTAAAATTTAAATAAAATACCAATTTTTTTGTTTAAATTGAATTTCTTTTTTTAATGATATTTTCTTTTGGGGGTGTTTATCATGTGATGTAAATAATTATAATTAGAAATTAATTAGCCGATTTCGTTTATTTTTTATTTGCGTATATGTATATGGCTTTCAATTTTTAACACATTTTAATTGTTGAATTTTACGTTTGTTTTGTTTTATGTGTTGAAAGAACATAAAGTGTGCGTAAAAGAAAGGAAACAAATTGTTTCGGATTAATTGATGGAAATATATATACATGCTCGTATATATAAATGTATTTACATGCATATATATGTACATATCGTTACCTTCATATGGAAAGGCCCCAACTAGTTATTTATTTTGAAATCGAGTTTTTTGTACATTTCGATAGAAGAACATGTAATGAATCGAAAAACGCAAAAATCTCATTCCAAAAAAATAATGAGTTAGGGCGTTTCTATATTAAGGTAACGATATGTACATATATTAGACTGATTTATCAATATTTTCGGCTGAAAATGCTCGCTTAGGTGGAATTAATACACAGAAAATAAGAACAAATATAATTCGCTTTTGAGTTTCCGGCAAATTTCCAAAAAAGTTCGCAAAATCCCGAAAATGGGATTTTTTTCAGTATTTTTGCTGTATTCTTCTTAGTTCTCCCCAATCGCAGATAAGATTTTTGGAAATATTTAAACATATATTTTGTCTTAAAGTCGCATAACAAATTTTTTGATCTCAGCTTTGGAATTTGACAAAAAATGCATTAAATTGATATTTACAACAAAAATAGGTATAATTCGGAACGATCTGGTTCCTTCAATAACGAAAATTAAAAAAAAAAATGTCTGCAATATTTTTTATTATTACCTTTTGAATAAGTTAAAATATGGAGTTGGTATTTTTTGCAATTTTTTTTTTATAAAAGCGAGATAATTCATTAAAAATGTTCTGCAAAAACGGCGAAAATCGCTTATAAAATTTTAATTTAAATTGCGGATTAGAGGGCTGCGTAAACAGACTTGAAATGTAAATACGTCTTGTTTTTTAAATTTATTGTCGTGGCATGTATTATAATAAACCAATAACAAATGATGTTGGTTAATAAGCGAAGCAAGATAGACGTATTGATGTACGTGCATATGAGTGTTTTTAAGCTATGTCGTGAAGACTTCTTGTTTTTTTTTTTTTTTTTTTTATTTTTTTATTACTTATCTATCATCACAGCAATTGAAAAATATTAAAAAAAAATTGATATATATACAATATTTGAGATGTTACTTAATAGTATTTCAGCAAATAGAATTAGTTTAGTATTATTTAGAAAACAGGTTTATATATATTTACAATTTAAAGGGAAAAAGATAGTAAAAACCTTATTTTTACAGAAAAAAAAAAGTTCAAAGAAGTTTTAAGGTCAGCACTTTTGTTATCTTCAAAACTGAAGATGTAAAAGTGCTAACTCTGCAAATATCTTATCATATCATAGTCTGAATATCTGTTATGATTTTCGAATCTTTGTGTAATTTTACTAGTCACATCTGCAAATAAGTCTTCTTTATATTTTGTATGGAGGCGAGTTGTAGGGTAACGTCTTGGTAAGTTATATATAATTTTTAGATTTTTATTCTGAATAATTTGAAATATGAAATATGTTTTAGCGCATTTTGTTGACGATATTTGGCATCCGTATGTCATTATTGGTCTTATACACATTCTGTACAGCAAAATCTTGTTTTTGTGATTTAGAGTTGATTTACGATTTAGAAGTGGGAATAGGGCCCTTCCGCATCTGTTAGCTTTGGTACATGATTGCAGAACGTGGTTTTTAAAGGTAAGTTTCTTATCTAATACAATCCCCAAGTATTTAACTTCGTCTAAAAGAGGTATGGTTACTCCCTGAATAGAAATCCTTTTACTAGGTATGCGTTTAGGTGATTTGTTAAATGGGAATATGATTGCTTGTGTTTTACACTCATTAATTTTTATTTTCCATTTAGCAAAGTAGTTTTTAGCGTGAGTAAGAGCTTTTTCTATTCTTTTTACTACAGCGTTTGATACTTTTCCCGTTGTTAGGATGGCAGTATCATCTGCATACAATGCTAAAGTATGGTCTTTAATAACTTGAAATCCGATATAAATATTGAATATAAAATTGGGGATAACACCGAGCCTTGAGGTACCCCTGCCAGTATTTTGCGTTCTGTAGAGTATTTATCATCAATTTGCACCATAAAAGACCTTTCATTTAAAAAACTTTTTATTAACTTTTGTAGATTTATTGGATAGCCCAACCAATGCAGCTTATATATTAGCCCATCGTGCCATATGGAGTCAAACGCTTTTTCAATATCCAGCAACACCACTCCTGTACTTTTCCGATTAATTTTGTTGTCCTGTATAAAGTTTACAATTCTTTGAACCTGTTGTATTGTTGAATGTTCTTTTCTGAATCCGAACTGTTCCTCTTGTATGATTCCATTACTTTCTGTGAATTGACTCACTCTATCTAGAATTATTTTTTCAAATACTTTATCCAGAATATTTAGCATACTGATGGGTCTATAGTTTTCTGGCGATTTTGAGTCTTTACCTGATTTTAAGATTGGTATGACCTTTGCAATCTTAAAAATTTTAGGAAAGTAGCAATGTTTTAAACACCAATTAAAGATTTTTGTAATTAGGTCAAAAAAGTTGTCTGACATATTTTTTAATATGATACTATTAATTCCATCGATGCCCGGAGCTTTTGAATTTTTACTTGTATTAACGTAGTGTTGTATCTCATTTCTTGTAGTTGTCAGTTGCTGAGAGCTATTTATTATAACTTGATTGTTCAACCATTTTATATGATTTATTACCTTACGATCAAATCTAGATCTAATACTGTTTGTGGAACTGTGTACTTTTTCAAAAACGTCTGCTATGATATTAGCTTTTTCATAGCTACTATGAAAAACAGCGCCATCTATTGTTAAACTTTCACATATTTTCCGTTTACCATTAATTGCTTTTGTCAACTTCCAGAATTTTTTATTACCTGCTGGCAACCTCTGCAAAAACTGATACCAGCTTTTGTTTTTGTCTTCTTTGATATGATAATGTATAAAAAAAGTCAGCTGTTCGTAACAAACAATCAAAAGAAGCAGTGTTGATGCGTGTATGCTTGTTAATTTTTTATATTGTACATTTGAGTGTGTGTGTGTGGTAAGATGTAGATGGTAAGCACAGCTGCCAGATTTGACGATTTATCGTCATTTTGACGATTTTTGGTGCCGAAAATAGCAAAATGTCGATTTGACGATTTTTCCCTTAAAATTTACAATTTTTTAGAAGACCCGTATATTGCAGTTCTTTTATAAAAAAGCGACTGTTTCAATTCATGTATTACTTATCTTCTAAAAGATTTTAGTGTAATTTTGCCCCACTCTTTATTTTATATATATTGATATCTCTATAAATTGATATTCTAAAAAAATAAATGTGAAAAAAGGCCAAGTTCCTATACAAAATTTCGGGCATCAAGACTACTGACACCAAGACTTGGACATATGTAACTTGGCAATATTTTTCATAATTTTACCACTGAGAGGAAAAAAGTTATAAGGGGTTAAAAAAGGACAATGGTTTCAATTTCCCAATAAACATGTAAAACAAAACATATGTTACAATAGTATAGCAAAAACGTAATCTACACGAAATTTTGAGAAAATTCACCGATAAAACCACGTGTCTAAAATCAATCCCTATATTGCGCCTCTAGACATAAAAATGTGTTTCCTCTTCTTTAAAACATTTTTTTAATTAAAAATTTTTCAAATAAAGTAATGTATGTACTGAAATAAATGCTACTAAATTCGAATCATTCTCCACATACTTCCTGCTTTTAATTTTTTCGCGAGCTACCTTAGACTTATATATAATATTTGGTTCACCATTTTCATCTTTAAAGTCAATGTCTTCAAATAAGGCAGGCAGTAGCCAATCAAGAAGCTCATGAAGAGGAAATAAATTTCATGTCGAGATGCGCGGTATAGGGTTTGATTTTACACCCATGGTTGCTTTGCAAAATTTTCTTGGAATTATTTTTTATAAATCGAGTTTTTTGTTTTTTTTTTCGATAGAAGAAATCTATCGTATCGAAAAATGTAAAAATCTTGATTTAAAAAAAATAATGAGTTAGTCCATTTTTATATTAAGGTAGCAATATGTAGATTTTGTTTTTACTATACGATTTTTTAATTTTTTCTATCCATACTAATCGACCCGTATACACGTTAAGAAATTCATTTTGATTTGTCTGATTTTTTTGACGATTTTTCGAGTATAAAATAACGATTATTTTATAGTTTATCGGGATTTCGACGATTTTTCGATAATTTTATCTGGCAGCCCTGATGGTAAGCTATTATGTGTTTAAGGGTAAGATCATACACACAAGGTGTATGCGTATATACATACATGACGTTTGTATAGGCGCCCATGCGTATGAATAAGCAAGCATCACAAATTCTTTAGTAACCAAGTATTTTCTTCTTTACTCCTATACCTGCGATAACTGAAACAAATGTCTTGCAAACATTCTTGTTTAGCGTTTTTTTTTAAATATTTCGGTGTAGTAAACCATTTGAAAAATCCTTCATGTCTTAAAAGTTCTTGTAAGTGATCTTGTGCAGGGGTCTATTGTGTATAACTTTTGACTTGATTGTGCTTTTGATACAAATTTTTTTTAGAAAAAATAAAATGGGTTCACCTGGATATAAATTATTTGCTGGGTTTTGTATCAGTTTCAAAAGCCTACTAAGCTTATTTTTTCTTTTGTGATTTTCAAAAGTATTATTATTTTATGAATTCTCATATAGTTTTTGAAAGTCTATGCATAAAGTAAGAGGTTTGTGACTGTTTAAAATTTGTGGTTAAAGTCTACTGATGATTTGGTTCATGCGCCAATGAAATACGTATATAGACATGCTAAACTACCAGCAAATAAATTTCAATAATTTTTTTTAGTGTTAGAAATTGTGTTCCTTATTCATAATGAGTTTCCTTTCCTAAATCGAACCAGATTTAACTTCTCCATTAGTAGAACAGTGGAACAAGGTTGGTAAAAAAGCCAAAATTTTAATTTTTTTCTCTCGAATATTTGCTAAACTGTAAGCGAAAACCCATAAATGTAGCAGACTTTGTTTTTAGTTCTTGAATAGAAAAAAATGCACTTGCAAAAAATCTTTTTTATCACATCAAAACCATCAGCTTGGCATCGATTTTAATTTTTCATTAACCCCTGGGTTGCCCACTTTTGGGCTTTGTGGCTCCGCCCGCTTTATAGATAACTCCTCAAATATACTGTATGAAAATTCATAATAATCGGAAGGTTCGTTTAGAAACTGCTGAATTATTTCCATTTTTTTTTACAAAATCATCACTGTGCATAGGGTACTTTAGGCCCCACTAGGCATTGTCGGATCAAGCTAAAAAATTAAGACCGCATTTAAGGCAGCTAACCTCATATTTTAGATAGCGCATATATTAGGAATTTAAAAAAAAAATCCCATACAAGCTGCGGCCAGTCTAATGTATATACATACATGTGCAAAGGGTATTCCAACAAGAGGTTTCATTTTTATATTAAAAAAATCAACGCATGTTTTTATTTAATTGTAAAGTGGAGTGCATCGCAGAAGAACAAAAAATTACACATTTTTTACAAATTGCTTGGTTTTCTGATTAAAAAGAATCAGAATATTTTAATTTAAAATTTTTTTCACCAAGACGGTAACTACGACGTACATATACATATGTATATGTAAATATTTATAATTTTTTTTTTTTATAAACACATCTCCAAATATGTATGTATATACAATTACATATTTGTACAGAGTCTTAAGCTGTTCGTTTATACTCTGATTGATGTTTCTATTTCCTCCAGTTTAAACGAATTCCAAAAGTGTTTCGTAGCGTAAAAACCAACCCCACACACACACACACATACACACACACATACACACACAAATAAATGTCTTCTCTTTGAACACACTTGAACTGTTTCGAAAGTAACTTTCCTTTTTGAAAATCAAATATAATATAGTTCTTGTTTGCTTTAGGTTTATCTGAATGCAACACAATAACAATCAATGGCTGGGGGAGTGAAAGATAGAGACAAAGAGAGGAATGAATGAATATGTACATATTTTCAAGTGGGGGCTACTTGAACCTTATGAATAGAATAGAATGGAGAAAGCTCTCGTTTACATTTCATTGCTTTAATAGTAGAAAGTGTGTGTATGAATTATTAATTCAATTCATATATTCTAAAATTAGAGCAAATACTTCAAATAGTTGAGCAGGCTCTTGGGAGATTTTTTTTTAAGTTTTAATATATAAAAATGTGTGTGCATATATCAAAGGCTAAATTGTTTATATACAAGTATGATATTCAAAGGTAAAGGTATTGTGGCAAAAAAGAACTTGGTAAAAATTTATATCTCACAACTTTTAATGGCCGAAATTTTGGATAGGAACTTGGCCGTTTTTCACATTTATGTTTTTGTGAGGATCTGATTACTTTTTGAAAAGATTTCTATAATAACACTTTTTAAACTTAAAATTTCTGGTGTATTTTATTTCTATTCATGAGCACTGTGCCAGTTCAAAATGGCAGAGTCACATAAAATAATGGGTAAGAGTGTGATGGGTGTTGAATTGTTGACCTTAAAAATGCACTATTGTGTCATTACAACGGGTCGCCAGTGTGTATGCAATTTGGTAAGAGGCGACTGGAAGAAACATGTAAAATACAGCGTAAATTTTACTGGGCATGACCCCGCCTATTTTCTCAATATATTTACATGTTAAATAAAGTCTGCTTAGACGAAGTACATAAATCAAAAGGATATGCCCAATGTGTATGCAAAGTTTCAATAGGGCAGCTGGTGCTTTTAATTTTTGGATTTTCCGATTGAGTAAATCAATAACTATTTGTGTACAAAATGTCAGCTCTCTATAGTATAATATTACGTAAAATTTTCATGAGCCTGGCCCCGCTGACTTTTATATCTCCTAGTGCTTATGGTTCATGCAAGGTTTGGTATTAAAAAGTTAATAAGAAATACCTGAGTACTAAATTAAGAACTGCTGAGCCGAAGTACCTGAACGAAAAAGCTAAGATTTATGGGTGAAGTCACGGCTACTTTTCAAAATAGGAAATTTTTTTTGGATAAGTGCAATGTGTATGAAAAGTTTTAATAAAATGTATGTTAATTTTGAATTTGAAGTGCTTGTTTCCGCCCTCTGATAGCAACTTCTGGGTTTCCAGATTTTTCTTAGTGATCTCTTATCTAGATTTATTTGTGTATCAAATTTAAGATCGCTAGTGCTAATTGGAGTTTTAACGTCGTGGCCCCGCATACCGGGTAAAACTTTTTGGTTTTAAGATTTTCCCATTGGCTTACGCAGCTACACTTACTAGTGTATAAAATGTTAGCTCTAGAGCGCGAGTTATATCTTTAGATTTTATCAAAATTACCTCTCCTCACTATTCCTAACTCAAAATTTTGTTGTGAGCAGCGCTTATAATTCATGCTAATTTTCTTCTAAAATATGCTAGACCGATGTAGATTAAACACAAGGCTAACACTTTATGGGAGTGATCACGCCCAATTTTTAAGGTGATGCAAGATTTCACTAAATTGGCTTGAATTAAAAGCTGTATATTAAGTATTTAGTTCAAAACAATATTAGCGTGGCCCCGCCCATTCTGGTAAAATTTTTTGGGTTTTCAAATTTTTCTAGTTTGTTTCTCACTTAGACCTACTTGTATATCAAATTTCAGCTCCTTAGCGCAACTTTTAATTTTTAAGTTTTATGGGCGCAGCCCCGCCCCTCTAACTAAAATTTTCGGGTTTTTAGATTTTTCTAGTTGGTTTCTCAAATAGACCTACTTGTATATCAAATTTCAGCTCTTTAGCGCAACTTTTACTTTTAAATTTTTATGGGCGTAACGCCGCCCACTGTTCCAAAGTCAAAATTTTTTTGGGTCAGTGCTTATTATTCATCTCTAGTTTCGTTACAAATGTATTATAATAGCTAGATAAATAGTATATCTAAAATGAGGTTTAAATTGTATGGGCGTGTCAACGCCCACTTTTTAATGAAAAATTTATAGCCTTGCATTACCGCAGTATATATGCCGAATTTTAATAAAATAGCTTCCATGAAGCGCCTTAGATTAGCATTTTTAATTCTGACCTTTATGGGCGTAAGTAACCCCGCCCTCCTGGCTAAAATCCGGGTTTTCAGATTTTTTTATTTTATTATCGAATTTCAGCTCAATAGCACAAATTTTAATATTTATGGGCGTAGCCCTGCCCTCCTGGTTAAAATTTTAGGGTTTTCAGATTTTTCTGGTTCATTGCTCACCTAGATCTTCTCGTGTACCAAATTTTAGCTCTCTATCTATAGCGGAAGTGCTTCATCAATTTGATGAGTGTGTCAGTGGTCAGTGGTCAGTGAGTATGTCTTAAAATATGCACTTTTTTCATCTCTATATCTCCGGAACCTTTCATTGTAAAACTTTCAAACTTCGCATATGAGGTTATATGAATTTATTCTAATTATGATTTAAATTTCATAATTTTACGGTCGCGGGGAAAAAACAGCTCGAATGGCTTCGTGTAATACACACTGCGTGCATTGGCCAGAACTTGGCCTGGCGCACTGCCGTGCGCCTAGATTAATACGCGAACATGTTTCTTGTAATCCCTTTTACGCTGGTACCACTGCACCGATTTTAAAAAGATTTATATGGTTTTAAAGGATTTTTATACAGATGTGCGGAATCTATATTTTATTATTTTGGGAGCTATAAGCCTTTAAAGTTGCTACTACTACATGCAAACATATTACACACGCATTTATTAGCTTACAAGTAAAAAAGAACCAAAACATGAGTGTTCGTGTGTGTTTGTCGTATTTCTCTTGATCTAACAATTTTTTTCTCTTATTTGTTGTTGTATGAAAGCCATAATACTTAAAGGAAGCGAGTTGAATAAATTGAATTAGGTTGGTTAAAGGGATTTTGTTTATGTTTTTTTAATTTCATGTATTATTTAATTATGCTTGCATATGCATGTAAGTTTGTGTGTGGCTATGTTTTAATGAATATTTTATGACGTTTAGATAGGTACATTTTCTTTGAATCTTAAATTATTTACATTTTGATTCTAGAATACGGACGAGTGTGTCGTCCGTTTGGTATATCTAGTTTATAATAAATTTTTGAGTTTGCCTCGTTTTTTTAATCATATTACCATTGAAAAACAATCAAAACTAATGTAAAACACTTATATCGAGATATTCGAATTCGAAGTCACACAAGCGCAACTTTTTTCATTTGGATATTTCTTTTGCACATTTTTTTATAAACGTTCTTAAAGAGATCCATTATCCATTACAAAGAGTAAAAAAAATAATGCATTAGTGCATTAGAAACTAAATAATCGGAAAATAAACGATCAATCGCAAGTTTCGATGTCACGTGCGACATTTGTTATGAGTGCGTCGCAAGTACTTGCAGAAACTGAAACGTTTAATACAATTCAAATAAAAAACCCTGGCTGAAGAATATAAAGATATGTGATATAAATATAAATTTGGTCACGTGCGATATCGTAAGTGTAAAATTAAAATAATAGTAACATTTTCTTTACAAATCTTTAAATTATTTAAATTTTATTATTATTTATTTTTTATTATATTGAAAACAACAATAAAACAATGAAGCTTGTTTTAATTTTCAATATAAGTAATCGAGCGAATGCTTCCCAGGGGCATAAGGGGGCAGGAAAAATTGCGAAACTAACACAAATATTTAATGCAATTAAAATTAAAAAAAATCTTGCTGGAAAATATAAAAATTTTGTGATAGTTAAGAGTTGGGCAAAATCGTTCCTTTTGTGAAAACGTTCCGACCGATTAGAAAGACTAAAGGAACTAGGTCATTCCTTTCGGTCATCGTTCCGGTTTTTTACTTTGAACAGGGAATGAACGAGGATCGAGAGAACGCCTCTCTGTGGTCTTCTAAAAATGTCAGCAAACATTTTTAATGGTTAATTTTAATTTTCCGACAAAAAAACCAATAAATAATTCTTTGTTTTCATAAAACATTTGTAAAAAAAAAAATAAAACCCTCAACAATAAATTTTTGAAAATAATAAAATATATCATAAACAAAAATACATAAAAGAAATCATTCTCTATACCAAAAAAAGTGTGCAGAAATAAGTGAATGAAACAAATGTAATACACGGTCTTGAACGCTTCTCTTGACGTTTGTCAAAATAAATTAATTACTCCTCAAGACGGTTTGCAATAACGGATTGATGAACGATAAAAAATGAGAAAAAAAATTAAAAGTCCGCAGCGTTCCTTTTAGGGAATCGTTGCGCACCATTCTAATTAAAGAATCGTTCCATGGAACTAGATTGTTCCGGAACGAAACAGATCTAGTGATAGTGGTATGTAAAGCTGGTCACGTGCGACATCGTTAGCTTAAAATAAGTATTATACATACTTTTAAATTATTTAAATTTAGATGAGCAAAAATGGCAAAAAATAAGTAAAGAGAGTTGCAAACGGTGAAGAGAAATATTGAAGGAAGCTGAAATATTATTGCAAAACCATAAATTAAAAAACAAAGAAAGATTGCTGAATGTTTGGAAAAAGTGGAAAGTGTTGGCTGAAAGAACAAATATAATCATTGAAGGGAAAAGGCGGAATGACCGCATACGTATGACACAAAGTCGCCAGAAGATCGCAAAAATGCGAATTAAAAGAAAAGCATAAAACCAGCCTTACAAATGCAAGCAAACGTTTGCTAAAGTTGTCAAAAAGTGGAGAATTTATGAAGAACATATTGAAAGTAGTCGTAACACTTCTAATAATTTGCATACATTTTTACAAAACGATAATACAAATTAAGCTTGTTTATTTCTAGTTGCGTAAAAAAAGCAACAAAAATAATATAAATATTTGTATATGTCAAGTGCGACTGTGCTTAAAACTTAATTAAAAAAAGAATGTATGTAAATTTTTTGTTAAAAATCAAAACCATTTTAAAGAGACACTTTAAAATATTGTTTCATGTTTTGCTGAAATTAGCCTTTTTTTCATCAATTATGTTTTTGTCACATGCAAATGCCTTTGATTTTTCGAATTATCTTAAGAGCAAAAAAAATTTGCTCAAAATGAAACTTATTACCAATTAAAGGACTAATATAGAGCTGGTACATTATGCTTATTGTCAAAATGAAAATCAGTTTTTTCTTTACTTTTTGTGACGTTCGACATGATGGAAATGCCCATATACATACATACGCCCATAAATAGAAATAATTATGATGGAATATAATTATAAATGTTCATGCCAAGGAGTAATAATTAACTAAAAGGCCATTCGTTGGATATTTAAATTTGTAAATTATTGTTTATTAAGTTTGGCGCAAATCCTTGATATGAAATGAAATGCGATTACTCTTTGTCATGTTAATTGGGAAGAAGAAAAAAAAAATTTTACAAGCAAAAAATTAAAGCAGCTTTAAAAATACGCACTAACCCCTTATTCATAAAATTTAAAATGAATTTGAAATGTATTTTATTTCAAATTTTTCATACAAAATTTTCCTAAAACGGATTTTAAATTCATTTTATTTTTGTTTTATGAATAAGGGGGTTAAGGGGGTTCTTTAAATTAATTTAGTTTAAGTTAAATAAAAAAATATCACTTGATGCCAAAAAAGATTTAAAAAATAAACGCTAATACGAGTATATGTGAGTACGAGGGCGATTCCAAAACTACATGAACTGACGTATAGATGGCGGCACGAATAAGTCGTTAAACTTCGAAAATATTGTCAATGGTCGATTGTTAGAAAAATTTAAAAAACTTGTTTCAATGTTCTTTAACTAAATGACGTTAATGTACACACTGCACAGTGAGGCGGAATAATTTTTTTAATAGCAGAGCAGTATTCAAGTTTAAGTTTTTAATGGAAATTTTGTAGATTACTCAGGAGCGTAATCTACAATTTTTTTTTCGCATCAGATGCGGTAACTTGAAAATATAATGTAAACATTTTGAAAAAGATAGAAATTTTAATATCAAAAAAAAAAAAAAAAAAAAAAAAAAAAAAAAAAAAAAATCGCATGTTCAAGCATGTTTTCATGGAACCTTATAAGACCTTTAAATAGACAAAAAAAAACTTTAACATTAAGAACTTTTATTTTAGACGCTTCATGGCTCCTGCTCCTGAGAACTGGCCTCTAACGTAGCTGTATGAAATTTCATTACAATCGAACCGACCTTTAACGGATAATATTTCTAATCTTGCCCACTGTGAATTTTTACTTGCACGCTTTTGAAGTACATATATGAAAAATTTACTTACTTTTTTAAAGAAATCAAAACAGATTTTTGAAAGAATTTGAAATTATTGAATTACATTCATACAATACTTTCCAAAAATTTCAAATGTTAAAAGCAGAGTTTGTTTGCTTACCGCGAAAATAATTATCATTATGTCTTGAAGAGAGGTTCGTAAAACTTCATCTGAGTTCAAATATTTTGCTAACAATTTTACGTCATACGACATTTTTTTTTGTATATATTGCTTTGCTTACCTCCTTTCGAAGCGCTAAATGTCCTTAGACGATCTAAGTCCTCATCATCACACACCTTCAGGTGATGCATGTTCGTGGTGGGTACGTCCAGAAATGCATTGGATCTGCGATGCGCTGTAAAAAAAAATACAATGTGTGCCATTAATTAAAGCAAACCTTTAAACAATCAGATTCACAATTAAATAAAAATTCTTTATCACAGGAAATTCATAAAAATTCTTTTGTGTTGTGTCTTTCGTCTACATTGGCTTATGTGTTTATGTGGTTGTATATTTCTCAATAGACAGAAAGTATAATATTATAGTTTGTGTTTACTACGACATCGTCTTGTGTGTTTGTGCACTAGTGTATTTGGTGCTTTAGCTAATAATTTCCAATTTATTCTTCTTGTTTATAAAAAAATAGCAAATTATTTTCGATTTACTATTACTTGAATTTGAAAGGCATAATCATTTTGTTTTACCTCCCAGTAAATTAAATTAAACGTTTTTTTGTTGTTGTTGAAAAATCTCAAATCGTTTGTTTTTTGTTTTTATTAAACGATAAAAATACCAGTCATCCATTAATTGAAGTGAGTAGGTACACACGCGAGGACGTGGTAACCCAAGAGATAACAACTTTTAATAAATGTTTGCGTTAAGAACCAAATAAAAATTATATAACCATATAAATTTTTTTTGGGCATAGATAAACGTGGGTGCCACATTAAAGTGGAGCCATTAAAAATGTTGTAAAATTTGAAATCAATTAGAGAGAAGATAAAAAAATTTATTTTGTTGTTGTCTTAATTTCACCATTAGGAATATTTTTATTTTAATTGTAATTAAGTTTTCTATACATATTTTTGTGGTCTTTTTTATATTGCTACAAAAAAAATCATTCCTAGTTTATTTTTTATTAGTGGTTCGAAAATAAAAATGAACAAAAACAAAACAAAATTGTGGGAGAATATGCTTTATATGGTTTTCAGGTTGTAAATTATTACGGTCTAATTCATAAAAATTCCTTATTTCAGCTTTAATCTGTACAGTACTTATGAAACAGATTTTGCTTTATTAAGCTCTAATAAAAATTTGTATTCATAACTGATTAATATCAGTGAATTAACTATTAAACGATTTTGCTTCTTTTGTAATTTTATGTTGGCAACATCATGCTACTTTCGTTCTCATTTCATGTTTAGTGATGCATACAACGAAGAATCGATTATCTAGGTAGTCTGTTTGAGTCGAAAAAAAAGTAAATCATTACGCATAATGTTATTAAAAAATAACTTAAAAAGTAGGCGTTTCACTTTTTATTAATAAATAAACCAAAAAAAATGTATATGTTACAAAAAATTGTATTTAAACACATTTATATTCGGCTGAGTACAGAGCCATTTTATAGCGGTCGATTATGCATCACTATTTTGTTTTAATTTTAAAATGTTATTGTACATACATACATACATATGTAAGCATGCAGTACCATACAAACATACGTATGCTTGTACTTACATATGCCCTTATGTTTATAATTCTATTTTTCTTTTTGCCAATGAATGGGATTTCTTTAATTTTCAACGATGTTTATATGTATGTATTTTTCTTTTTGTACAATTATGCATACATACATACATGTACCGACTTACATAAATTAATACATTTGTCCAAGAACATTATTCAGGAGACATGCATAAGAATAAACAAGAAACATAAAAGTGAGAAACCACAGAAAATCTCACATAAGGGATAAAAAAAATCAAGAAAATATTATTTATAATTGTTTATCAAACGCTTAAAGTAGCATGGAGGCTACATTAAAAATCTCTGAGTTATGAAACGTTTATTAAACGTCTAATAGGCTATTAATCATTTATGAATACACATTTAGCGATTTTTGACTATTAATGTGTTATTGAACTGTTAATAATCATTTATGAATTAGACCGTTAATTAATTAATTCAAGTAATATCAGTGTAAAAGCCAAAATACACTTTTTTCTACTAAATAATGCTTGCAGAGTAGGAGAAAAGAAATCTGTACGACGGCGGTCCCTAAATTAAGCGAAATAACGAAGAAAATACAAAAAAAAAATAAAGAAAAATTTTCTTTATTTCTCAAGAACATTCATAAGTTTACATATTCTGTTTATAGTAATGCCGAGTACACACTATGGTATTTTGTGCCATCGCAATAGTGTATACTGGTGGCAGCGCGTGTCATTTCCAATATTTTTCGTTGTGTGGCATTGGTATTCATATAAGAAACATAACACCACCAAATGACAACACAGGAAATGCCAGATGTGTATTCTCGGCATAAGAACTCTCTAGCTCCTTAAACCATTCAGCAACTGCAGACTCTAGCTGTTCATTGTTGTTGGCAAAGCTTTTACCACCCGTCCATTTTTAACGTTTGGAAATGGAAAGTAATCCGAGCGAGCTAAATCTAGAGAGTAACGTAATATCCTACTAAAGGATCTTCCCATACGGACTTCCGAACTTTGACAAAGCATCAAGCCGTAAAGAAAATCTCAGGCGACCACACACAGAAAAAAATATTCTTGCAATAAACAACTTTATTTGAAAATAAAACCAAAAATTAAATAAAAATGTTTTTGAGTCAAACAAACTTTTGTTTAAAAATAAAATTTAAACAATAAACATCTTTAATTGAAAATAAAACCAAAAATCAATTGAAAATGTGTTTGAGTCAATTAAACTTTTGTTTAAAAATTTAATTAATTACAAAGTTTAATTGGCTCAATAATATATTTAATTGATTTTTGGTTTTACTTTCAATTAAAGTTGTTTATTGCAGGAATATTTAATTTTAAACAAAAGTTGACTTAAAAATATTTTTGATTGATTTTTAGTTTTATTTTCAAATAAAGTTGTCTATTGCAGAAATATTTTTTTCCGTGCAGTCAAGTGATTAATAGGCAGATTTTGTTTCTTAAAAAATTTTTATGGTAAAAATAATTTCGCCAAACAAATCGACTTCAATGCAAAAATCTGATAGAACAGTTCGAAAAAAATTTATGAAACCAAACGGGAAGTAAATCCAAGTTTAACATTTATTAACGCAATCCCAAATTATTATTTTATTTATTAAGTAAAATATCTTTTTTATTACAAATACATTCAAATTGATTATTGAGGGGTTTAGCTGGATCTTATGAGCATTTCGCTGTTGCTAATGCAGATAATCCGTGAACCTTTACCCAAACATTTCTTAGAACAACTATAGTTATTATTTTATAAATTTCCATTTAAACAAATGAGAATCTCAACAAATAACAGAGTTAAATAAATTCAGTAAAGTGCGACTCTGACTCGCGCACGAAGGGTTCCGTACAAACACTAGATATGTAATTTAATACAAACTTTATCCTATATAATAAATAGTTTTGGCATTTTTTTTTTCGTTTTTGTTTTTGGGGTCATTTCGGTTTTTTTGTTTGGCGTTTTTTGCATTTTTCGGTTTATAGATTTTTTTAAGTTTTGGCTCTTTTTTTAGATTTGACACTTTATTTTCTTGTTTTGGCGATTTTTTTCGGTTTTTGGCGTTTTTCAGTTTGGCGATTTTTTTTTGGCAATTTTTTTAATTTTTGCGATTTTTTTTATATAATTTTTTTTTTGTTTTGGCGACATTTTAGCGTTTTGGCGATTTTTTTTCGATTTTTGGCGTTTTTTCATTTTGGCGTTTTTTTCATTTTGGCGATTTTTTCGAATTTGGCGATTTATTTTAGTGTTAGATTTTTTTTTTAATTTTGGCGATTTTTTTCGTTTTGGCGATTTTTTTTTTAATTTTTGGCAATTTTTTTTTTGGTTTGGCGATTTTATAATTTTCGGTTTTGTTAGTTTTACCGTTTTTGAAAATTTCAAGTGTTTGCCTCTTACGGTTTCCAAGATATAGCAAATTGTCAAAATTACATAGTCAAAATTGCATTAACTGATGGACCACCCTTTAATTTTAATTTTTTTAAATTTTAGTGTTAATTGTTGTAGTCTGTATAAAAATACACTAATTTTACAAATTTCAAGTTTCAATATACATATGTCCATACAATTGTATGTATATTACATGGGATTTTAACATTTTTCGTTGCTTGTTTTGGAACACCCTTTAATTTTTAATTCTCATGTATTTGTTGTTGTAGCGGCCAAGGTTCTACATACTCTGTCCAAATTTCAGGTCCGTAGCTTTTACGGTTCCTGAGAAAATACCGTCTGACGGACAGACGGACAGCGTAGCGAAAACAATAGGGTTCCTTTTCACCTTTGGTGTACGGAACCCTAAAAAAGAACGCAATAATCATCATGTTTTTTTTTATTATTTTCTTACGTTACCACATTGGTTGATCTTTTTTCACCTCAAATTGTAGTTGTAAAAACTGTAAAGAAAACATATGTACGCGTTAATAGCAACAACAACTGATCAAGAATAGAGTGTTGCCACACAAGTATTTATGACCAGTTGCAGTCAAATTAATAATAAAACTCTTTCAAACAAAAAATTTTTTTTGAAAATCTGTTGGTTAAGAAAAAGTATGTGAAATACAAAATTAAATTTTAATGGGCGTGCCCCGCCCATTTTTTAAAATGCAATATTGTGTGTTTTTTCAAGAGCTCAGGGTATGTGTTAAGTTTTATACAAATCAGTAAAGTAGAACCACATAAAATAAAATAAAAATTTAAAATTTAATGGGCGTGACTTCGCCCATTTTATAAAATGGAAGATTGTGTCGTATTTTAGAGCTCAAGATGTATATTAAGTTTCTCAAAAATCGGTTAAGAAGAACCACGTGGAATATAATAACAAATTTTAATAATAAAAAAATTTGTGGGCGTGTTCACTTTTTTTACAATGGAAACAATTGGAAGCTATACCCTCCCAGACAGTAAAATAATTTTACAATTGGCCTAAAATGTACCGAGTTGTGAATTAAAAATATAAAAAAAGAATACGAATATATTTAAAAAAAAATGTTTTTTCCATACAAATTTCAAAACGAAAACAAGTTTTGTACATATTTACAAAATAACAGTCCTCTGTTAGGTGCAAAACAAGCTATTTTAGAAATTATGGTTTGTGTCGCTGCTAGTTAAGTTCACACACACACATTCACTACAATGGTAACTCTGCATTTTTACCTTTCAGGCACGTCAAGCGATTAGAACTACGTGCAAAAAATAAAAAAATAACCGACAAAAATGTTGATAACTTTCATGAAATTTATTTCGTTTATTGGCTATTTATACAGTTTGTATGTGGAAGGCTTTTGAAAGGATTAATCTCCTACAAATAAAAAAAACAAGTTAATGGCACATAATGTTACGCTTGGACTGGCGAATTGAATAAATATTTTGTTATATTTTGCTATAAATCTTTTAAGTTTTTATGATTTCATGAGGAAAATAAAGAAAATCAATGCACATAAATTATTTATTATATTAAGCGAAATGTTTAAGAAAGTGTTCAATTGAATTGCGCATTTTATGACAAGGCGATAATAGAAACTTGCGTTGTTTGCTTTAACATTTGACTTTTTGAATGAGAGCAACAAACAGCGTGTGTTTTTTTGCCTTCTTAACATCTTAATTTTAAAGGTTATCGTGTTGCAAATTAAAACTGGCAGGAGAGTTTTATTTCGACCATTAATTTTATTGGGTATCATTTCGGCAATAATTTACTTACGTAATATATGTATACAAAATGTCATGTAAGTATGTCAAATAAGTTTGTGTGTGTATGTGTTAATGAGCTTTTTTAAATAAAGTGAACTAGCACTCAGGCAATGAATGCCTATTACTATTACAAGGTTAAACCTTGTTTATGAAAGTGATAGTAATAGAGAGAAGACCGGTGGTGAAGAAAGATATAGATGAAAGGTTCATTCTTACCGGGGTTTTTTTAATAATGCAGTGTTGCAACGCCTCTGGTGTCAATGAGGCATATTAAATTTTCGAAGTTGTGTTTAGTAGCGATTTTATTTGGTTATTTTGCTTCGTCGATAATACTGCTACACAATACCGACCAAGGTTGGCGCTCTAATGTTGTATTTATATATAAAGTGATTTTTTTTCTTGTTTGTTGATTCTTTGTTAAGTAAAAAAATGCTTTCCAATTTACTATTCTTAAAATGTAAAGAAAAGTATATGTTTGCATTATACAGTTACAAACCTATTTCTAAAGACATATAAGCTTTCACTGTAAAGGAGCTCCACTAATAATCTGCCTAATATTAAGAACTTATAACGTCATTTTGATGTCAGCGCATTCCATGCAATTCATATGTTCCACACATTCTACGCTTATGTTTCACATCACGCCTCATGTGCAGCATCGTTTGCATTAACAGTAAAATAGAACTTGGCATCACTGAGCACCGAAACCAGCTGACTTATCCATACGATACATATGGTGCTTAATAAAGCGGCTAAATAAACCTATAACTTGTACTAATAATATAACTCACAATATTACAATACTACAATATTCCATACTTTTGTACTCACAATGTAAACACATCAAGTTGTTGGGAATCATCGAGTAACATAAATATTATTATGGTTTGAAAGTTCTTTACAAGACGGCTTGTAATATAGAAGCCAGACCAATAACTAAAACATTTTAATAAACATATTTTTTTCAAGAAAACTTGAAAGTTACTCTGAAAATCTTAAAAAATTTCTAAATTTAGCGGGTATCGTTTAGTTTCAATATGATTGAATGAATATTCACATTATTATTAAAATATTCTTTTAAGTATGTATGTATTTATGTATAAATTTTATAATTTTGTTACTGCCATTTGAGTAAAATATCTTATTAAATTTATTTTATGTTTTATTCTATTTTTTTCAGGTGAGTCTTTTAAAGTATTTTTAAATCGATAAAGTAAGTATTATATCAAAATCATTATTTTAGAGGATTCAAAAGTGTTGGACAATCTGAGGATACCCAATCGTACATACATATGAAAACATTTATTACTCATACACAGAAAAAACATAATTTTTATTCAGTTAGTATGTTAAAAAAATTAAATAATTTCCGTTATGAAAAAGTAAGTTTTTTTAAAAAAGTGCTTTTTATAAAAAGTAACTTTTATAAAAAGTACATTTTATAAAAAGTACCTTTTATAAAAAGTACCTTTTTAAAAAAGTACCTTTTTAAAAAAGTACCTTTTATAAAAAGTACCTTTTATAAAAAGTACCTTTTATAAAAAGTACCTTTTATGAATAGTACCTGGTATAAAAAAGTACCTGGCATAAAAAGTGCCTTTCATAAAAAGTTTCTTTTATAAAAAGTACCTTTTATAAAAAGTACTTTTTATGAAAAGTGATTTTATAAAAAGTACCTTTTATAAAAAGTACGTTTTATAAAAAGTACCTTTTATAAAAAGTACTTTTTTATGAAAAGTACCTTTTATAAAAAGTAACTAGAATAAAAAGTAGATTTTATAAAAAGTTCCTGTTATGTTTTAAAAAGTACCCTTTATAAATAAAAAATATCTTTTATGAAAAGCACCTTTTATAAAAAGTGCTTTTTATAAAAAGTTTATATTATAAAAAGTACCTTTTAAAAAAAGTACCTTTTATAAAAAGTATCTTTAATAAAAAGTACCTTTTATAAAAAGTACCTTTAATAAAAAGTACCTTTTATAAAAAGTACCTTTTATAAAAAGTAAATTTTATAAAAAGTACCTTTTATAAAAAGTGCCTTTAATAAAATTTTTTTTTTCACAAAAACTACCTTTAATGCAGTAAGTAACTTAAATAAAAAGTACCTTTTGTAAGAAATACCTTTTATAAAAAGTACTTTTTATAAAAAGTACCGTTTATGAGAAGTACCTTTTGAAAAAGTATCTTTGAAAAATTTAATTTTTAAAGTATATCTTGTGAGAAATAGTTTTTAAGGACATAATTAGGACTTTTTTTAATAAAAAAACTAATTATTTAAATATGTAAAAGGTAGGAAATATCGTGTAAAATTTTTTATAAACTTTTTGGCTATTAAACTCATGTGTGCAGCATATTATGTTATTATTAATTTTTTTAAAATTTTTACATTTCATCATCGGTGTTGCCTTACAAATTTTCTGTTTTGCCATTTCATTAAGAAACCAAATGCTTGGAAAATGTTTGCTATAAAATTCTTAAGCAATAAATATCACCATCATTCTAACAACATTTTAATATATGCTGTAGCATAAGAAAAAAATTTATAAGGATGTCGTTTAATACGAGTTTTTGTATTATAAAGATTATCTGTTGGTATTGTGAGACTATATTATTATTTTTTTTCATAGCAAGCTTAGAAACACACACATGCATAAAAATGTTCATTCACTAACAAATAATTTTATATATAGTTACTTGTATGTACGTGTATATGCATACACTGCGAATAGCTTAAATAAGGACACCATATTGTTACGTTTTTCTCTCTGCAAAAACGCTTTTCCGTGGACCCGAAGATTTGCAAATGAATACAAGAGCAAAGTGTAGTAATTAGGGTTAAGAATGATACAAGTTTTATTTACAAATACACTTATACTAAATTAATCAAGAGCTTAAATACACTAATACAGCTTAAACTACTGAATTACACACAAATATTCGCAACTGGTTACCACTACGCCTTCCTCGCTGTAGTTTACACACGTCTCTTAGCTGGCTGCGCAAGTATTCACGTGACACCTCTCTGTCTGCTACTCGTCACTTACGAGACTCACTCTGCCGTCACTCACAGTTGATACACCAATAAAGACTCACTGGCTTTACTTACACCCTTACACACATCTATTCGCTGCGCTGTTCCCTTTACTCCAGTCGACACGATAGACTCCACAATAATCTCAATTCCACGACAGACTTTGCTGTCACTATAGACTGTCCTATAGATTCTCCTTTACTCCAACTCACGATAAAGCACAGACTGCTCTTAACTATCAACTCACCACTGTATCGCAGACTATTATTAATTCACAACTTAATTATCAACTGACTTGTTCACTCGCAACTGACTAACTTGTTCGCAACTAACTTGTTCGCAACTGACTCACAACCGCAACTAACTAACTCATTGGCTGCGTCACCTCTTTTTATATTCCACACAAATACCACTAGAAGTTTCAAGCAATGTCTAGACGATCATTATCATCTTATATGCTGTTTACAAAGTGCCTAATTAAGTTCATGTGGTAACTATGTACATACATGTGTATATGCATACGTGTGTACATCATTAACTGAGCAATACACGGTGGTTGTTTATCTTTTACTTTTCGTTTGAATTGGCATTTATGTATGTGTGTAAATATGTGAATCTTCTTAATAAGCAGACGCTTTTTTGTTGTTGCTTTTGCTTGTTTACGTCTAATCAAGTTTGTATATGCTGCGCATGCTTATTTAGTTATTTGCTACTATTCTAGATTATTCGTTACATTGACCCTGTAGGAATATTTTCGCGTAACACTTACATAAACCCTTTTGGAATATTTTTGTGTAATGCTGCTTAACCTTGTCGACGGCTATTTTCGTAACACTGCCGCCCACTTAAGCCTATTCGTCCCGAATAGGAACATCATCGCCTTTTCTTTCTTCGTTTTCTATACGCCTTGTAATTTTCTCTGGAGACGACTACCTCTTCCATATTTGTAGGCTTTAGTTCTGGCTCTGTCTCGACTTTCAACTGGGACTTGTGTTACCATACGCTGGAGGTGACTACTTCGATATTTGGGGCCCCTGGTAGTACTGACTCTGCTTAGTATTTCCGCTACAGATTGCCTTGTTTTACGCTGGAGATGACTACTCCTTTCACATTTGTGGCCTTTGGCTCCGGCTCTTCCTTGTACCTTGACTAGAGCTTGCCTTACCACACGCTTTAGGCTCTGTATAGAAGTTGTCTTTTTCTTCCCGGCTGTTTCTATGCTGCCCCCCAGGGGAGTCTGTTATGGACTACGGGTGTGGCAACCCCGGGGCCCCAGCTGGGGTGTGGCAACCCCGGGGCCCCAGCTGGGGTGATGTGGCTTTTTCCATTGACGTACCTTTGGTACATTACCCATAGAACTTATGTGTTACTACCCAATCTCTGAATATAAACAGAGCAACGGATGTGCACATATTTATAACAAAAGGAAGACAGGTCCTGTTGATGTCAGTTAGGTGCAGCGTCACCTAGAACTGCCCCTGAGTTCAAAAGACGATAGAGGTGAAGCCCTTGTGGTGGAACTTCGAGGTCTAACCAGAGGCTACTTCTGGTGCCACGGTTGCCGGTTGCCCGACAGCCGAGCTGCTTTGAAGTTTTGAGTGCATGTAGCGGTCGTCAGTTTCCTTTGCTAAAATGCCGAGTTCGTCCTACCCCAATGGGGTATACCCCAAGGGATTAAAGGGATGATTTTGGTATGTGTGGAGTAGGCACTGGTTATTTGGCGACACAGGCATGCGTTCATTATGGATGAGTGGTTGAGCTGTGCCGGCAATGGTTGAGGAATTCTCTTGGGGACCTCGCTATGGGTGTATACACAACACCTTAGCGTGGAAGCCGGAGAATTATCGTGGTGGCTGTGGTTGCTACCAAAATCGCTGGGAGAATAGTCTTGGCTTCCCAGTGTGAAATCAATGCTAGTGATTGGTCTGACGCGGTCAGCCAGACACTATTCTAGGTGCTGTTGCCATTCAACAGAAGCTGCTATGGGCACGGACATAGCAGCAGAGTTTAGATAGCTCAAATTACCTCAGCAAGGTAATTGAATATAGTACAGGGATAACTATATTCAAAGATTGCAACCTATATGCCTTATGGAGTGGGCCATAGGTTCATTCTAATAGGGTGCATGGGGGCGTTGGTCTGGCGTCTAACCCACACCCGGTGCTTTGGCACCCGTGAGATAAGGCCGTAATGGCAGGTGCTCACGGAAAGCTATCGCACATCTGTTTCTATGCTGCGCACTTTGCATACTGGTGGCCTGGATTTCACCTTAGCAGTTACCTTATCTTCAGCAAACGAGACCATTTCATACATAGCTAGTTCCGCTGTGTCACAAACCGCTTTACTATCAGCTAAGTCAGCAACGTTCTTTGCTTTCCTGGAAACTTCTATGTCACTAGCTTCATTTACTTCGCTGGAAACTTCTGGCTCACGTCCAACTTGTTGACACTGACTACTGTTGATTTCATTATTCACTCTATCTAGTTTTCCGTCAACGTTTTCCTCTGCGCCAGAAATGTCATCATCACCCTGCTCCAAGCCAGTATTCTTTTCGTCCGATTTACTGACTTGCATTTCTACACCATCGGCCTGTCTGTCTGTGGCTTCAGGCATTTCTTTAATTTTCTCATTTCTAGCTCTAGGTGATTCTGGAACGTTAGGCACAGTTTTCGAAATTTCTGATTGTTTGCCTCCATTTTCTCATTGAAGTCTTTTATTTCCCTCGTCATAGCAGCCAACATTGCATTATTACATTACATTTTTTCATAATTTTCATTCTCTTGTGGACATCACACGCAAAGAAAAGATATGGTTCTAGAATGGTTGAGAAAACAATATTATGTTCTCTGAAATAAATGTGCGGTCGTCGAAAACTAGTTATTGCTATTTTAAACATTTATTTCGTTACGATAAACAGAGTAATGTTTGAATTTAATAATTACATTATCACATCCATAAAAAAGTGTGATATGATTAGAGTTTAACAATATAGTTTTGTTAAAAATTTATGACCACAACATAATTTGTATTATTATTTAAAAATAATATGATGTAAATAACAATATAATGTTATCCAAAACCGTTTTTAAAAAAATCTTTTTCAGAAACATCTGTCAGTAGAGTTGTGCTTATCAGCTCTTTTGAGTGACCGCTCTTTTCAGCTCAGCTCACTTTGCGGAAGTATTTCATTCAGTTGGCTCAGTAGCTCAGTTCATTTGTAGTGAAACATTTTATCACGCTTAAAGAAAGAGCGAAAACAGAAGCATAAAAAGTGACAGATTTATACAGTGAGTGTGTGCGTGTGTGTGGTCATACATTACAAAAAAAGGCAGATAAAATATAAAAAATAAATAAAACTAAAATACGAGTAGTTTAATTAGTGGAATTTGTTAATAAATATATCTACATAAATAGATATACATACATATACTATGTATGTACATATGTATGTACAATCAAAATTAAAACTATTTAATGTTTCAGATATTTTAATGTTATCACAATACATATACAAATTGTTTTATGTACTTGTGCGACAAAAAAATTTTCTAAAAAAACATGATTTGTATCGAACTATTTCAATAGGTCGTTTTAGGCACAAACCTGTTATCAAACACACTTGAAATAGGTTTGTGTCTAAAACGAGTTGCTGAAAGAGTTTGATGGAAGTCTACATGTAATTTAAATGGGTTTGATTATAGGTTTGTGTCTAAAACGAGCTACTGAAAAAGTTCGATACAAATCAAGAAACCACTCAGTACTGAGCTGAAAGCGCTCAGTAGATTGACCGGCTCACAGTGCTCAGTCAGGTGAATCGTTTAATTGAACTAGTTCATTCATGAGCTGCACAACTCTACTGTCAGTTCAGTATTTCGTTTGTAAGCTATCGGTATTGCACGGGTGGTGTTAAATAAATGAATAAATAAATAAAGAATAAATAAAAGGGTAGACCAATAAAAATATATAAATATTTGTGTATCTCTTTATACAGACATGTCAGTATGTCGTGTAAGTATACATTTCTATATATACATTTTATTTCAACAATATTAAATTATTTTTATTTGGAATTTAACGCACAGCTGTTTCTACAATAAATATATGATTAAAAAATAAAATAGTATTATTATATTAAATAATACTGTGGTCGTATTTAACAATATTAGTATAATATTAGAACATGGTATGGTGAGTCTCAATTATATTTTAGTCACATCTAACAATAGTGTTGTCATATTTACAATACTAAGATTATAATATAATTAACTCAGATAATATTATAATTAACTCAGATAATATTATAATTAACTCAGATAATAATATTGTTAAAGTTTTTTTTTCTATTAACAATAATATGATTTGACTGCAACCACATAATTCAATCATAGTATGTTGCTGTTTGATTATGGTTACCTCAACCATATTTTTTCTCTGCGTGCAGTTAAAGGATTTTTATTAAAAATAAGTAAATTATGTTTATCCTGTATGGGGCCACGTGAAATCTTCTACTTTGCTAAAATATAGAAAATTTCGATTCAATTCATGAAAAAACACTCTTAATGTATTCTAGGCAAGCAAAAAATATTTTTTTTGGCCCTTAAAACAATTTTATAATCCACCAATATCTGTTTAAAAAGGTATATCTGTTTCAAATTATTGAAATTAAAGTCCCTATTTAAATTATGCTAAGTGTGTATGAAATCTTGCAGACTGCTGGCGAGTGCGTGTATGTGTGTAAAACTTTGTATATGGGAGTGTGTGTGTGTGTGTGTTTGCATGTGTTATCTAAGAGTTAATTCAAGTGTATAGAAATGTGTAATTTGTTTGGAAGAATGTGGTTATAAAAGAAGCATTACGTAGAAAAGGATAATGAACTTAAAAGGAAAATCAACAAATATGTTAATATTCTCCCAATTATACACACACGCACACACCCATGCACACAGCCACAAAATCCATATACAGGCAAATCCCGGTATAACAAACAATATAATGTCAGAGACATTCGTTATATCGAAAAATTCATTATATCGCTTATTTTTTTAAGTGTTATTTTATTTATCATTATTGTGGACATGACAATAAAAAGAATGAAAACAATTTGTTTTCAAATAAGCTACCAAATACAAACTCACGGTACCACACTTTTTTGTATTTATATACGTTGCTACTGTAGATTTTCTTTAATAGTTTTTCTTGCCGTTTGCTATACAGAGCACACATTTATTAAAATATTCGATATACAGGGTGGGCCAAAAGAAACCAAGGGGTGTAAAAATTTAATAACTTTTTTGTTTATTAATTTTTTTTTATTTTTTCTTTCAAATTATATAGACAACACTTGGAGAATTTATAATGGAGAGGTTCACAACTGAACAGAGAACCAGAACAATAGAATTTTATTATTTAAACCAGAGATCAATTATTTTAACGCAAAGAGCATATCGTCGATATTTTAACGTCAGAATTTCGCCCTCTGAAGCGATGATTCGTTGCTTAGTTAATCGTCATCACCAACATGGCAGCGTAAGAGATTTGCCTCGAACCGGTAGACCACGTTTAAGTAGCACTGCGGAAAATATTGAACGAGTACCGCAAAGTGTTAATGAAGCACCAGAAACATCTGGCAGAAGGCGTTCTGATCAGCTAGAAATGTCTCGTACGTCACTACGGCGCATTTTAAAAAAAGATTTACGGTTATACCCATATAAGGTGCAATTGGTCCAATAATTAAAACCCGCAGATCATCGGCAACGTCTAAATTTTGCAGTTAAATTTCAAGAGTTGGCCAGAAATGAAATCAACTTTATTGAAAATTTGATTATGAGTGATGAAGCTCATTTTCATTTGAATGGCTTTGTTAATAAGCAGAACTGTAGGTTCTGGGGTTCTCAAAATCCAAGAGCCATTCATCAACGCCAATTGCACCCCATCAGGTGTACAGTATGGTGTGGGATCACATCTGAAAATGTCATTGGGCCCTACTTCTTCGAGAATGAAGATGGAAGTGCTGTAACCGTAAATGGAGAGCGGTATTGGTTTATGATAGAAAATTTTTTACGTCCTGCTCTTGAAAACAGACCTGGTATGTGGTTTCAGCAGGACGGATCCACTGCCCATACTGCCCGAGACACAATGGCACTTTTAAGTCAAATTTTTGGAGAGCGAATAATTTCTCGAAATTCGGAAATTATTTGGCCAGCGCGATCGCCAGATTTGACAGCACCCGACTATTTTCTTTGGGGTTTTTTGAAGGAGCGAGTGTATGTGAACAAGCCAGAGACAATCCTTGAACTCAAGGCAAACATTGTTGCAGAAATTCGAACGCTACAGCCACAAGTTTTGAAAGATGTTATGGAAAATGCTCTAAAAAGAGCCCATCAGTGCGAAGCTGAAAACGGTGGTCATTTAACAGACATCATTTTTCATACTTAGTGTAAAAAAATTTCCATTTTGTATATTATATAATCTGGAAGAAAAAATAAAAAAAAGTTAATAAACAAAAGAGTTATTAAACTTTTACACCCCTTGGTTTCTTTTGGCCCACCCTGTATTAGATGGTACTAAATGTTAGAAATATGTTACTAGCAAGATCGTTTTTTATTTAAAGATTTTTTCTTTGTTATTCGTTATGTCCAGTATAAAATTAAGATAGTGTTCGCTATGTTCGGACTTTCACTAAACCAAGGTATAACGATACCGAGATTTGCCTGTATATATACATATATGTTTGTATATATGTGTGTATGAATAAAGCAACATGTATATCGTCACCTAAAATAAAAAAGGGCGTCACAATCAAAAAATTCAAATTAGCCTTTTTGACAGATAATGATGTAAATAGCAAAAATAAATCTCTCCTTAAAATTTTGCAAGGAGGCTTAAAAATTAATGATTTTTTTTTACGAAATTCAAAAGGCTACAACTACATTGAAAACAAATGCTTAAAATAAAAAGTTATAACTACACTTATATAAAAAAAAGCAATGTGAGTCCGATCACAGAGGAGATGTGTAAACATCTAGTAATGAAAAATTTTTTTAAGTTGGAAGTACCTATGCCTTTAGTATAATTTTTTTAATTAATTAATTAAAAGTATCAAAACTTTCAATATTGTAAACACATAGAAATTTGTTGGTTTTTGTTTGTTTTATTAAACTTATTTGGTTAGTAAATGGGCACACTGCAGTATATGTATATGTACTGCATTACTGATTACTAAAAAAAATTCAGTAAGTTTTTACTGGTCATGAAATTTAATTTGCATTACCAGTAAAATCGTAGGGCCGTAATCATAATAAAATTGTAGAAAGTGGCAAAGTTTTTTTCATTCAAATTTTGAAATTTTTGTATGAAAAATATTTAGCCACTTGGTAGAATTTCATTATGAATACAAGCATTACTGATTACTGAAAATTCAATGCACCTCATCATATAACAAATCATTTAGGCAATTTATAAAAATTGTAGAAAAAAATTTTAGTAATCAGTAAAAATTTACTTGTTAATTTTTTTTTTTATTATTTTTACTGAAACTTTAGTGGTACAGCAGTAATCATTTATGGTAAATGCCTTTACTTTTACTTTTTAATTTTTAATTCCTGTTGTTCATCGTTTAGTTGTTGCTGTTCTTGTTGTTGTGTACGCATTGCAATTCAAATAAATTCACTAAAGTGCGACTTTGACTCGCGCACATTCGGTTTTGAGCATTTTTTTGATTTAGCTTTCTTAATTTTTTAAGTTTTTTCAGTTTAAACGATTTTTTCAGTTTTATCGCTTTTTTTCGTTTTGGCGTTTTTTTTTCTCTTTTTGGGATTTTTTATTGCCGCAATTTTTTTCATTTTGGCGATTGTTTTCTGTTTTTGGGTTTTTTCATTTTGGCGATTTTTTCTGTTTTTGGGGGTTTTTTATTTAGGCGATTTTTTTCATTTTGGCGATTTTTTCATATTGGCGATTTTTTCTTTTAAGGGGGTTTTTTTAATTTTGGCGATTTTTCCGGTTTTTCGCGATTTATTTTAGTCCTTGAAATTTTTTTTAATTTGGTGCTTTTTTTCGTTTTGGCGATTTTTTTTGTTTTTGGCGATTTAATTTTTTTTTTATTTTTTAGTTTTACCGTTTTTGAAAATTTCAAGAGTTTTGCTCTCACGGTTTCCAAGATACAGCAAGTTGTCAAAATTACAAAGTAAAAATTGCATTAACTAATGGAACACCCTTTAATTTAAACTTTTTAAATTTAGTGTTAATTGTTGTAGTCTGTATAAAAATACACTAACTTTTAAAATTTCAAGTGTATATATGTACATACAATTGTATGTATATTACATGGGATTTTGATATATTTCGTTGCTCGTTTTGGAACACCCTTTAAAATTGAATTTTATATTTCACGTACTTCTTTTTAGCCAACAGATTTTAAAAGTTTTTTAGTTAGTGGTTTTTTCGGAATTGATAAAATTTAAATTTAACATTTGTTAACGCACTAATAATCTCAAATTATTAATTTACTTATTCAGTAAATTTTTTTTTATTAAATATACATGGAAATTGATTATTCACTGGTTTAGCTGGATCCTATGCGCATTACACTGTTGCTAATGCAGGTCTTCAGGAAACCTTTAACCAAAAAAATCCTAGAACAACTAGAGTTATTATGTTATAAACTTTCATTTAAACAAATGAGAAGCTCAATAAAGAACAAAGTTGAAACAAGAACGCAATAATCAACATGTTTTTTTTTATTTTCGTACTTTACTACACTGGCTGACTTTTTTCAGCTTCAAATTGTAGTTGTAAGAGTATGTAAAGAAAATAAATGTAAATAACAACAACAGCTATTCAAGAGTAGAGTGTTGCCACACAAGTATTTTTGACCGGGTGCAGTCAACTTAATAGTTAGTGTTTTTTTTTTGTTTGTTTGAAAGAGTTTACTTCTATCAGATTTCTTTTGATTGAAGTTGTGTTTTTTGTATACTTTATATTCATAACAAAATTTAAAAATTTTAAAATCTCCGAATATGTCTGGAAAATATTTGATATCTTATAAACGGCTGGACCGATTTTCAAGTCACATTTCAAACAGGAAAAACTAAATCAAAATTGGCCCAGCCGTTATGTCTGTACGTGGACACGGACAGACACACAGGTACACAGACACACACTACAAACTTATAACACCTCTTTTTTTTTTAGTCGGGGGTTAAAAACAAAAGGAATGCAAAGTAAGAAACACAGTTTGTATTACTTTTATTAACAAAAATTCATGCACTTACGACTATTGGGTTTTCGCGTTTCCAAAAGGGCGTAAGTAAAAAAAACCAATATTGTTTCTTCACTTTTTAGGGTTCCGTACACCAAAGGTGAAAAGGAACCCTATTGTTTTCGCTACGCTGTCCGTCTGTCCGTCACACGGTATTTCTCAGGAACCGTAAGAGCTACGGACCTGAAATTTGGACAGAGTATGTAGAACCTTGGCCGCTACAACAACAAATACATGATAATTAAAATTAAAGGGTGTTCCAAAACGAGCAACGAAAAATGTTAAAATCCCCTGTAATATACATACAATTGTATGGACATATGTATATTGAAACTTGAAATTTGTAAAATTAGTGTATTTTTATACAGACTACAACAATTAACACTAAAATTTAAAAAAATTAAAATTAAAGGGTGGTCCATCAGTTAATGCAATTTTGACTATGTGATTTTGACAATTTGCTATATCTTGGAAACCGTAAGAGGCAAACACTTGAAATTTTCAAAAACGGTAAAACTAAAAAAACCGAAAATTATAAAATCGCCAAACCAAAAAAAAATCGCCAAAACGAAAAAAGTCGCCAAAATTAAAAAAAAAAAAATTCTAACACTAAAATAAATCGCCAAATTCGAAAAAATCGCCAAAATGAAAAAAAAGCCAAAATGAAAAAAAAACGCAAAAAATTGAAAAAAAAAATCGCCAAAACGCGAAAATGTCGCCAAAACTAAAAAAAAAAATTATATAAAAAAATTGCAAAAATGAAAAAAATCACCAAAAATAAAAAAAAATCGCCAAAACGAGAAAATAAAGTGTCAAAACTAAAAAAAGAGACAAAACTTAAAAAAATCGCCAAAACCGAAAAAATGCAAAAACCGCCAAAGTAAACAAACCGAAAAGTCCCCAAAACCGAAAAAAATGCCAAAACTATATATTATATAGGATGAAGTTTGTATTAAATTACATATCTAGTGTTCGTACGGAACCCTTCGTGCGCGAGTAAGAGTCGCACTTTACTGAATTTATTTAGTTTTCTAAGCTTAACTGACTTCTACGCAATAAATAGTCTTAAATTTATAAAGTTTTTTGCTTCTCCTGAAAAAAAAATAAAATAAAAAGTGCAGTTTGGTTTTTAGGTGACGATACAAATATGGTTTGTTGGTATGTATATCTGTTTATTGCCGCATTAAGTTTTTGTATACAGTTGATTTAAATTCATACACAAAAAATCTTTCTACCGATTTAAGAACATTCCCAAAAGATAACTTCAAAAGGAAATTCTTGGAAAAATATTAAAATGTTAGCCTTTCATGTTTGGTTAAGATTCTATTTTTTTTCCAGCCAGACTAAAAGATTTAATTATGTATATAATGAAAGAGTTACTAAAGAGATTTTTGTTTTTATTTAAAGGAAAATTTAAATGCATATTTATAAATATTAAATCGATCAAATGAGTTTAAATTTAACTAATCGCCTGTTTGGCATCTATTATATTTCTTTGAAAAATACTTCAATTTATTAAAATATTTTTATTATTAGTATTCTTTCAAAATATGTTCAAAGATGACACGCAATTATATCAAAATTTCAATATGATTCTGCCATGTTTACTTTTGTTAAATTGTAGTACATATTTATTTATTTTTAATTCTGTTTGTCAAGTTCTTTTATTTGTTTTCATTTAAATTTTTTTTAAATCTAAATTTTGTCTTCAAATTAGATAATATTGTTTTTTTGTTTGTTTGCTGTTTAAATCTTCGTGTTGCAGTATAAATAGATTCATTTTTGAAATTAAAGTTGATTATAGTCGTCAGTTATATATATTGATTCCTTTGGCATCTTATAAGGAGTATAGGGCCGCATAGTCGTCGGTTGCGATTGATTAATATGAATTAGAGGGCTGCGCAAGGTGTGTGTGTGTGTATGTACATGCATGGCGTCTCATGTCTTAAAATTTCTTGTAAGCGGTCTTGTGCAGGGGTCTAATATGAATTAATTCGAATTTAAGCGTATAATCAATATTTAACTTTTATTTTCTGCGAATGCTGAAAAACACTCAAAGCAGGTTAATGATAGGTTTAATTAGGTTTTGGAAGAAATACAGAAACGCTGATAACAGGTGGCGTTTATAATTAAATTTTCTTCTGTTAAGCGGAAGTTTATGGGGAAGTGTGGGATTTAATTTTTTTTTTTTTTTGTTTGAAAATTCATGCATCGAATGTTTTTGTAATTATATATATTGGGGGGGGGGATTATTTTTATTTTAAAAATATGAAAAAAAATTATTTAAAATACTAGTTCAGAAAACAAAATTTATTTAAAAGTAACACGGATGAAGCCTTTGTACTATTTCTTGTTTTTGTATTAAAGTGTAGTTTTGCTTTTTAACTGTAGTTAAGGCCTTTTGAATTCCATTAACAAAATCTTTAATTTTTAACGTGTGTCCGTGTTAAGGTTTAAGGAAAGATGCATTTTATGGTATTCACATCATTATCAAGCAAAAAGTTTGTTCTAGATTTTTTTTTGTCAGTTACGGCCTTTTTGGACGAAATGTAATTTTTAATAGCTTCTGACTTGAACATTTCTTGCTGGGCATTTGCCTCTTAATTATAAGTAAAGGTACGGTCTTACTTGTCAAACATTTGCCCAAAAAATTGTAACCACTAAATGCTAATAAAAAATCTTTCAATTCAAAGAAAAGTTTGTCATGTTAAAGTAGTAGTAGAGTAGGAGTGTTGGATTCTATGATATTATCTCCTAGTTGTGTTCGAAACTGTTTAATTTGATAAACAAGCGTTTGGATCAAAACTTTTTTCATTAGTGTTTGTTGGTTACGCCTTTTTTGGGCAAATGTTTGACAAGTGTGACCATAGCTTAGCTTTATTGAATTGTGCTTAACAAATTGTTATCTTTTTCTCCTTATTGTGCTAATTTTCTTTTAAGTTTCATTTGTGCTGAATGAAATGTGTTTGTGTTAAATTAACTACATTAAAAATGAAATAAAATGTAAAAGCAGAGAAAGAAATAGAAATGTGTGTGTCTTACACAAGCCTCAAGCTGCCTGTCGTTGGCGAGTCTGGACACGTATTTTGGCTTAGAAATGAAATAAATCTTGACATTACATTTTCATCATTAAGAAATATGTAAGTCTGCTACGAGGGCTGTCTATTTAAGTCTCTATTTGATTTGGCAATACAAAAAGGTATAACGGTTCCCAGTCTCGTGTAACATCGAGTAGTTAAGAACGAAGTTGCTTATTTTTTATTTGTCTTAAAAAGTTGGAGTTTGTTGTTCTTATAAAATTATTTATTGTATCTTCAATATGAAAAAGTTTTAAAAAATCATATGGATGACGAGGTTGGCAAATAAACAAGTTTCAATGTTAAAGTTCTTTGAACCTAGACAATGCTTGAGTTCAAGAAATTAAGTCTTAAGGTACGGTCACGGTACAATACTTGGCAAATATTTATTTGCCCATGAAAACGTAACCACTAAATACTAATGAAAAACCTTTTGATTCGTGCATTTATTTACTAAATAATGAGTGACTTAACTATAATTCATAATAAAAAAATACTATTCCTTAATATTTAAACAACCCTCTCTTACCGGCTAAAGACTTTGCGAAAGCTCAAGGGTGTGAAAATAAATTTTTTTATATCTTTATTTGCCACTTATAATTCCCATCGTATATAAATTTATGAATGAGAAAAAGATTTATTTATTTTATATAAAAAAAACATAAATTTATGATAACAAAATATTTAACTATGATTGGGTACCCCTGTGGCTGAGTGGTAGCGATGCTAGCCTCTCAGTCCAGAGGTCGTGGGTTCGATTCCCACCATAGACCCTGGGTGTTTTTCGCAGACAAGCTAATCGCTTTGCGGGTTGTGTTTGTATAAAAAAAAAATAATTAAATTTTCAACAAAATAAAAATAAAATTTAAAGAAAATTTATTATTTGACATATTGTCATAAATGTACATAAAATAATTGAAATTTATTTGCTGGTAGTTTAGCATGTCTATATACATACGTATTTCATTGGCGCTTGAACCAAATCATCAGTAGACTTTAACCACAAATTTTAAACAGTCACAAACCTCTTACTTTATGCATAGACTTTCAAAAACTATATGAGAATTCATAAAATAATAATACTTTTGAAAATCACAAAAGAAAAAATAAGCTTAGTAGGCCTTGAAACTGATACAAAACCCAGCAAATAATTTGTATCTAGGTGAACTCATTTTATTTTTCTAGATCCTTATACAATTAGAAATCGATTGGATAACAATAAAAGTATTTACAAGGCTAAATGAAAAATAAAACATTCATTGAACTTTAAAGAAAATTTATTATTTGACATATTGTCAGAAGTGTACATAAAATTTGTGGTTAAAGTCTACTGATGATTTAAAGGGTGTTTTTCATTGAGGTATAGAACTTTAAGTTGGCATCACTTTTTTAACTGGCGGCCATTTTGTCAGCTGTCAAGTGATTAATATTTAGTTTGGTTTGCCATTTCATCATGAACAGGTTGACAAAAGAACAACGCTTGCAAATCGTGCAAATTTATTTCGAAAATAATGGTTCAGTTCGCGAAGTTTACCGCAAGCTCCGTCCATTTTATGGTCGACATAATCGTCCATCAGAGCAATTAATTCGGTTAACCATGGATCGTTTTCGCACTACGTTTACTCTATGTGATGATACGCATCCGCAGAGACGTCGAACAGTGCGCACCGAAGAAACAATTGCCGCTGTAGAGCAAAGTGTTGAAGAGGACCCGAATGAATCGATTCGCCACCGTGCACAGCAATTGGAGCCGACTAACCGACTATTTTGTTCCCGAATTGGATGGCATGAATGTGGATGAGTTGTGGTTCCAACAAGACGGCGCTACATGCCACACAGCGCACGTCACAATCGATTTATTGAAGGAAACATTCGATGAGCGCATAATTTCGCGGAATGGACCTGTCAATTGGCCACCAAGATCGTGTGATTTGACACCATTGGATTATTTTCTTTGGGGATATGTGAAGTCGCTCGTCTACGCCAACAAACCAGAAACGTTAGGGGACTTGGAAGCCAACATTCGTGGCGTTATTGCCAACATACGGCCCCATATGCTCGAAAAAGTGGTTGAAAATTGGACCTGTAGAATTAGCTTTATTCGAGCCAGCCGCGGCGGCCACATGCCCGAAATCATATTTAAACATAAATGGCATAAAATTATCCTTCCAATAAAGCCAAATTCATGGACATTAAAACGATTTTCTTGTGTTTTATTTCAATTCAAAGTTCTATACCTCTTAAAAAAACACCCTATAGTTCAAGCGCCAATAAAATACATATATAGACATGCTAAACTACCAGCAAATAAATTTCAATTATTTTATAAAAATAAAATTTTATATTGTCTCTCGCATGGGTGTAATAAAAATTTTAAGAAGAATACACGCAAAGAAAATATGAATATAAAATGTTTATGAAAATTGTGTTCTATTCTCTTTTGAGCTAAAATAATTGGTTTTTTTCGCTGCCAGAGAGTCACAACGCAAAAAATATTGTTTTATAGAAAACATATTTTAAGTTTTTAATTTACCAACAACTCAATGGTGAAACAAAATATATGTAATTTTCCTCTCAAAATATTTGTATTAAATATGTAATTCTGCAAAAGAAAAAAAAACGAATTCAATGCAAGACCTGATAGAACATTTTCGAAAAAAATCAATGGAACCAAACTGGAAGTAAAATTTTTCAAATAAAAAAATAGAACCACTTAAAATAAAATATAAAATTTTAACGGGCATTACTCCCCCTATTTTCTACATGGAAGATTGTGTCTATTTTAGAGCTCAAGGTGTGTGGTAAGTTTTGTAAAAATCTTTTAAGTAGAACCACGTGAATTATAATAATAAATTTTAATAGGCGTAGCCCCGCCCATTTTTCAACTTTAAAGTTGTGTAATTACAAGAACCAAAGGTGTTGGCTGAAATTCATAGCAATCAAAGCAGTAAAATATCATAAAATCCCAAACAAAAAAGAGTTTTTACAATCGGTCTAAAACGTACCGAGCTATGAAGTAACAATGTAAAAAAAAAACTAGAGATGAATTGATAACCTCCCCCCTTTTGTGAAGTTGGTTAAACATATAAAGAAATATATAACGATTTATTTTATAATAATATTACGATTTTATGTTTTAAAAACGTTGTCTTTGCAAGTTTAAATATTAGAATTTTAATAAAAAAAACCTCCTTGTGCAATTCTTACCAAATCTAAACAATTTATTTTTTGTTTGGTTGTTTTTATTTTGGCCACATAAGAATTTCTTTAGATGAATTATTTTCCTTTAGCTAATAAGGCCTATGAGGATTTATGTTAATAAAAATGCAATTATTTTTATTTCATATTTTCCCGACGTTTCGTGAATTTTATGTTCACTTTTTCAAGGGATTAATCTATTTAAATAAAAATTTTTTAAACATCAAATACTTGCAATAAAATAATAATATACACAAAAAAAATACATATAAAAACTAAAAACGAATATTGTTATTGAACAAAAATTTTTTCTTTCAAATGGCGACCGTATTTAATTGCGCTGGCTATTTTCAATGACAACTCTGTAGTTGGCGCTTAATTTGTCAGTGTCTTCTTTTTTGTTCATTGTTATGTTTATTTTTTGTTGAAGCCTTAAGCTTTCTGTTATGTATCGTTTTCTTTCATTATTTTCCTTGTCAAGTATTTTTATGTTGTCAAAGTCTGGCTTGTGGTCATTTTGTAACATATGTTGGGATAATGCAGTGCTTTCTTTATTTTTATTTATGTCTGCCTTATGTTCGTTTATTCTTATTTCCAAATTTCTCTTTGTTGTGCCAATATAAACTAAGTTACAGTTGCTATTGTTGTTTCCCTTGCATGGAATTTCATAAACAACATTGCTTAGTTGTGATTTTGATAGTGGCATTTTAATGTTTGTGAATATTGTGTTTAGTGTTTGGTTAGATGTGTAAGCAAAGTTCATGTCATTTTTGTTTATTGTCCATTTCATATTTTTCGTATCAGTGAGACAGACCTGGTATGTATTTTACACTGTAAAAATGTTTTTCTCCTTTGTTAGGGTTTTCACTCTTGGCATTTTTGGTAATTTGGTACGACGTAATGAGGGATTTTATTAAGCCTGTGGGAAAACTATTCATCATTAAAATATTAGTTATTTTCTTAATGTTTTCTTTATGAAATCTTTCGTCACTAATGTATTTTTTCAATTCTGATATTAAAAGCTTTTAAACACACAATGTTAAATTAATTTAGTGCTAGAATACCACGATGTTAACTTCGCTGTTATTTACACAATATATTCAACTCAACTCAACTGATTCTTCTCTTAGCAAATGTAGCCTCCTTTTTGTACTTAACACGAAGCTTCCAGAAGAATGTTACCAATGCGCAGGTTTCGTTAACTTTGTTAAGGCTGGGTTAGCCGAACGTTGCTGTTGCTGTACCGTACCGAACCGTACCGTACTGTTAGCACGTTGGTGCACTTATAGAACATTTAAAAACGTGCGTATGCCTTACATCTTTTTTTTTTTTTTGTTTTAATATAAAAAAGGAACAGCTGTTCACAAAACAGTGATGGGAAATAAAAAAGTTCAAATGGTGAATGTACCGAAGAAAAGTTCCTAAAAGTACCTAAATATGTATGTTATACATTTATAATAAATAAATATGTTCATACATACATACATATCGATGGACACAAATACAAAAATTTATTGCAATATCGTAAAAATAACACTTTTAAAAGCAGTTTAACAAAGCAGTTGTGCTTTTTATTATTATGTTTTTATCTTCCCCTGTTAAATTACAATTATTTGAGTTAGGGCCTTTCTACTTGTGACCAACGATGATATGTATGCAACATGAAATAATTTTTACATGTGTGCTTACACAATAAGAAGTATTGATACCATTTAAATCCTTTAATACATATCACATTTACATTATGCCCATACATATTTATGCATTTCTTTATTATATATAAGTACATATACATACACATGTGTGTATATATTTGTGTGCATAAGTATGTATATACGTACCAGAGAACGACAAAATCTGATTGAAAAAATATTCATACCAATATCCTAAAAGCATGCCTTTGTATTCATACAATCAAACTGGTTCCAACATACAAAATCGTTGCTGCTTTTTAATCATTCCAATCATACGGTTGTTGTTGGCTCTACGACTTTAAACATGTGCCGCATCATACCAATCAATTCGGGTATTTGCTCCTTTTTCCCATTCATGATTATTTTGATGAAAAATAAAACAAGTAGGCAAAAGCGTTCCTTCTGATTATCAACAAATATTTGTATGATGAATAAAATCAAAAAAGCAAAAATGAGCGCGTATGAGCGCGTATGCATCAAGTGATGATGATTTTTTAGAAACAAGGGAATATTATGTACTTATATATCTAGCAATTTATATACCGATGGTATCAAGTAGAAAAGCCATATTTCGTATTTTTTACGAAATTAAATTTTTCAGTGATTCCAACACATTTCACACAAATACACTTCGTCATAAAAATTTAATGCAATAGTGTAAAAAATAACGCTTTGTGAATATTACAGTTTCTATTATACCTTCTCCTGCAAAGTTGCAATTACTTGTTATGGCCCTTCTACTTACATATTTACATATATAAATCCCGGTATAATGAACGATATAATGTCAGGCCCATTCGTTATACCGAAAAATTCGTTATATCGCAAAGTTTTTTCAAGTGTTATTTTAATTATAATTATTGTATTTGTTTTCAAATAATCTACCAAATACAAAGTAAAGGTATCACATTTTTTTTGCATTTTCATTGCGGCTGTCGATTTTGTTTAATATTTTTTGCCGTTCATTATATAAACCACATATGTACCTATTTATCAAAACATTGACTATATAAGGTAGAACTAAATGTTAGAGATATGTTCCTAGCAAGTTATTGTGTTTTATTTTGCGATCTTTTCTTTATCATTCGTTATATCCAGTATAAAATTAGGATGATATTCGTAATATAAGGTAGTTGATGTAAAAAATTTGGACGTTCGTTATATCGGATTTTCGTTAAAGCGAGATTCGTTATACCGAGATTTGCCTGTATATATATTTATTTGTGATAATATGCTCCATATTGCACTTCTTCCTTTTCGTCTCGGTGATAAAGTATAAACACTTTTAGAAATTTGGTCTAGCACAAAATCCTGGTCGTTTCCATTTTTTTTTTTCAAAGTGTTTGCTTACTGATTTGTTTTAAAGCAATAATATTTTTCATAACTCCTCTGTTTTGATTTTATTCAACATGAAAACCTGATTATATAAAAATTTGAATAAAACATGTATGAAATTACTTGCAACTAACCAAACGATACGTTCGTAAGTATGATTCTGATTTTATTCAACATTAAGTTTTGTTGCATGATTAAATGTGAACAAAAGTTTAATGTATGATGAATGATGTGAATAAAACATGTTCCATCACTGGACTCATATTTACTTAAATGAAGCGTTCACCATTACGATGATGATTATACTCAATGTTGATTTATTTTGCATGATTAAAAGTGAATAACAAATTTATAGTATGATTAAAGCAGGAAATACGTGATTTTTGTCGTTCTCTGATACATACCCAAATATTTATGTATTATTTTAAGTTAATTTTTCACACATATATTTTTAACAAAAGTACCAAAAAACAGAGCCAAAATAGTCCTATTCCATTAAACTTACAATGGTACCATCGCTGGCTTACAAACGTCACTTAACAACGTTAGGAAATTCTATTTTATACAGGTTGAGACGTGCCGTCAAGGTTACAGCAAATTTCGGTAAGCGTTTGCATTGTTTTCAATCAACAAAAACTATCAGCTGTTTCATTAGCTTACGTGGACTTTCGGCTAATTCTACCTTTAGTTCGTGTTACAGCAAATTCTGTTGATTTGGGCTTATTACAGGGCTGCGTAAACAGTCTTGAAACGAAAATACGTCTTGTTTTTTTAAATGTATTGTCGTAGCATGTATTATACTAAATCAATAATAAATGATGTCGTTCAATAAGTGAAGCACGATGGATGTATTGATGTACATGTCGCGAAGACTTTACTCTTATACCTGCAATAACTGAAACAAATGTGTTGCCAACAGTATTGTTTAGCGTTTGTTTTAGAAGATTTCGCTGTAGTAATGCATTTGAAAAATCCCTCATGTCTTAAGAGTTCTTGTAAGTGGTCTTGTGCAGGGGTCTACTGTGTATGCATGTGTGTTGCTAATAGAATATACCCTGTTGGAAACTAAGTTAACTTTAAACTAATTTTAAGCTAACTATTTCGCAACTAGTGCTGACTGACACTTGGATTAATTTCCAATGAAAACAACTAACTATTTTAACATTGCGATATCCTAGGCGGTTAGTCAATTGTCTCACTCTGCACTTTTTTTTACAACTAACTGAAAGTTGATTTTATTGAAGTTACTTGGTAGTCAGCAAATGTACAATTTTTTTTTTGCTGGGGTTCGAATAAGGTATCATCACACCTTTGTAAATTCAACTCGCTACTACCGAGCTAAGGTATGATCTAAAATAATAACAGCAAAATTTTAATATAAAATTGAAATGAGTTTTAAAGTATTTCCAGAGTAAATTTGTTTTCCCTCACCAAATCCGATTACGTAATCAACTTAAGAATTAATTTTGGGTCAGTTCTGGATGATTTTTTAGTCATATTTTAGTTAATTTATGAAAAGTTAGCTATGAGTTAATTATTCTTGTAGTCAACCTCACATTCTAAGACAGGGTCCACTCTTATCGTATACGGCGTATTTCGAGTTTAACTACCACGTTTTTGTAAGAGTTTAATTAACAGCTCAAGATTTCTTATTTAATCTTGGACCAAAATGTCGTATTCGAAGTCGAAATACCGCAATTGCGATAAGCCCATTATTGTACAATCATTAAACTCGTAGTTGTTGATGTTTGAGTCTTACGTCTGCATCGGCTTATGTAATTGTGTGGTTGTATATTTCTTAAAAAGCAGAACGTATACTACAAAAACATCTGTTTTTGTAATGCTTTGAATGTTTATTTCAACATCGTCAGTGGTTGTGTATTTTGGTTCTCATAATTGTTGCTTACAAATGTTTTAATGGAACACATTTGTATTAGGTTTGTTCACGAATATTTTCGTAATAATATTAACTAAAAAACATATTTTTTGAGTTATATCTCTTTTACAGCAAATATATTTTGCAAAGCATTACTCAACAAGTAATACTCTACATTTGATTATTTGCATATCGTCACGTAAAATCCAAAAGGCCGTAACTGAAACAAAAATTAAAACATTTTTTTGATTGATAATGATGAAAATAATTTTTTTTTTAAATTGTACAAAACAACTATTTTATTAATGGAAGACAAAAACCCGTAGCTACATTACCAACACATGCGTAAGCCAAAAATCAATAACTACATTTTTTTTATAAAAAAATTAATTTCGTTTTCTAAACTTGTTTTTATTTTACATTATTTTTTTTTTCTCTAATTATCGACTTATCAATTCGTCTGTATTTTTTTTTTGACATTGTTACCAGGGTTGTCAGATTTTTTCCAACCTATTTCGCCAAATCGATTTTAAAAATCGCCAAAAGTCGCCAAAAATCAGTTTTATATAGTTTTTCTTAGTAAAAATTTGATAATAAATTTGTTTTTATATAACACTTTTTTAATATAAATTTGTATAAAATGATCGTATCAAAATTTATCGGAAAATCGCCAAATTGGAAATAAAATCGCCGAAATTATTTTTTGTAAATTTTTGTCATCCAAATTCAAAAATGTAAGAAAAATCATTAAAATCAAATTGTTTTAACTTCTTGCAGACGAGTTTTGGTAGGATTTACTTTTGAAACTACTCCTTCAACAAACTAATTTTCTTGAATTATACAAATTTTGGTGTTAAACTTTGTTAAAAAATAGCCATAACAATCGCCAACAAGTTTATTTATCGCCAGGAAAATTGCCAACAAATTTATTTATCGCCAGAAAAATCGCCATGTCGCCAAACCAAAAATTTGGACGCCAAACAATTTGAAAAATCGCCACGTTTGGCGAGAAATCTCCATATCTGACAGCCCTGATTGTTACTTCATAATTCGGTACATTTTAGACCGATTGTAAAAATTCTTTTTCTTTTCTTTTTTTTTGTCTGCCAATTGGTGGCATTGTAAAAAAGTGGGCGGGGACAAGCCCACAATTTTTTATTTGATTTTATGATGTTCTACTTATTTGATTGTTGCAAAAGCTAGTAAACACCTTTGCTTCTTGTAGTTACACAATTTTAGGGTTGAAAAAATGAGCGGGGCTACTTCCTTTAAAATTTACGATATTTACCACACACCTTGAGCTCTAAAATAAATTTCTGTATAAACAGTATATATTGAATTTTGAATCTTCGATCAAAAACAACCCAAATAAATTTTGGAGTTGCATTAGATCTAAAAAATCTAGTTCAGACTATCCTTCTACCATGCATTTTAATGATACGCTTCTGTGTTCAGGAAATGACATTGTTAATTCGTTTGCTCAGTTTTTTCAAACGAATTTTGAAAACAGTAATAGTTCAATTGATCCTATTGTCGTAAAATATATTGAGCCCATTGTTGATTTTGGCGTTATACAATTAACTGCTGATGATATTTTAAATGGGATCAGAAGTATAAAAAGTTCTTATGGTATTGACATTGATGGGCTGAGTTCGTTTCTTATAAAAAAATTTGGCTGAAAATTTGGTTTCACCTCTTCTACTTATTTTTAATAGATCTCTTGCGGATGGCTGTTTTATTGACAGATGGAAAGTTGCTTCTATTACTCCAATTTTTAAAGCTGGGGATAAATCCGATATATCTAATTATAGGCCTATTTCTATACTATCTACTATTTCCAAAATTTTTGTGCATGTACACTCAAAAAAAAAAAGACATGCACTATTATTAAGGAAAAAAAGTTTCTAAATTTAAGTAAAAAAAATTTCTAAGTTTACGTAATTTTTTCTAAGTTTAAGTAAATTTTTACAAAAATCTAGTAAAAATTACTTAATATGAGTAAAAAATAAAAAGTTCATATCCTTAAAAGTAGTTCATAAAAATACACACAAAAATTCTCACATTCAAGGACAAGTTTACTGGCTTAAAGGAAATATGTACCAAATATTAGAAAACGGTTTAAAAGTTTAGGGAAAATGTATCCTGAGAACTAGTCAATATCGTCTTAAATCAAAAAATAAATTTTAGGAAATGCCTTACTCCTCATTAGTTCATCAAATTTGACTAACTTGAAAGATATAAAAAGGTATTCTAAATTTTAGAAAAATATTTACCAGTTTTAAGTATTTTTTCTTTAAATTTTAGAATATATTTTTTATTTGCATTTATCAAAAAATTTAAGTAAATGTTTCATATTTCCGAGGAATATTTGAACTTGAAATATATTTTTTTGAAATAAAATAAAATTTGAAAACTCAAAAATTTCAATGCTTATTCAGGCTGCCCTGTTAGGCAATTGGTTAGAGTGCTTGCCTATCAGTCAGAAGGTTGTTGGTTCAATACTTGCCCCCTCTCAAGGAATTAATACGTATGTATGGTGAATTAATTTAGAATGTAATATGAAGACATAATAAAAAACATACCATGTGGTATAGAATTTAATAAAAAATAAAAAAGTACCAGAATTAAAGACATAAAAAAACTGAAAAATTTATTAAATTTGAGATCAAAGATGAAAAATTTTTTTTTGCAAAGCTCCGAATTTTATGGGAAAATTTTACTTAATTTTAGAAAAATTTTACTCAAATATAAAAATATAATTACTATTAACTAGTTCATTCATGAACTAGAAATTTAGTAAGTATTTTACTGGTTTCAAGTAAAAACTGCTTTGGCGCCATACGACAACTTTTTATTACTCAAATTTAGAAAATTTTCCAAAGTTTTAGTTAGTTTTTTTTTGAGTGTAATCAAGGAAAAAATGTTTTTTTTTCACTTAAGCGTTATATATGTAATGAACAACATGGTTTTTTTCCGGGACGTTCTACGGCTACTAATTGTGCAGTTTTCAACCACTTTCGCATCTCTGTTTTTGAGAGACATAATCAAGTGGATGCAGTTTTCATGGACCTATCTAAAGCGTTTGATAAGGTAGCACATGACATACTTTGTCTCAAGATCCAAGCCATGGGTTTTCATGGTGTATTTCTTAATTGGTTGAAGTCGTAATTGTACAATAGAAAATATACAGTTGTATTGGAAAATTTTGTGTATTTGCCTTATACTGCTACTTCTGGGGTACCTCAAGGTAGTATATTGGGCCCTTTGTTGTTTTTAATATTTATTAGAAATATTAGAAATTGCATTTCCGACTCTCATTTCTTATTAACTATATGCAGATGATCTAAAAATTTTTAAGGAAATCCGCTCAGAAAGTGATGCTCTTATTTTACAAAATTGTATTGATAAAGTATCGAATTGGTGTTCGCTTAACAAATTATTGTTAAATATAAATAAATGTTACCAGATGTCTTTTTGTAGGTCTAGTTTGCGTAATCAAAGAGTTTCCCAATACAAATTATGTAATGAAAACTTGAAAGTTGTTACTAAAATAATAGATCTTGGCATTGTGCTTGATTGTGAACTAAATTTTAAGTCCCACCTTGATTATATGATACCAAAAGCGTATTCTGCATGTGCTTTTATTATTAGAATTTTTGGAATTTATTATTAGAATTTTTGGATCCTTGTACTTTGAAAATGCTATATACTAGATTTGTTCGTTCTAAATTAGAATATTGTTGCTTTGTATGGAGTCCATTCTATACTGTTCATATTCAGCGTTGTCAACTGGGTGCGTTTCGCACCATTTTGGTTGCTTTTTGAAATTTTTTGTGCGAAAAATTCTTTAGTTGGTGCGTTTTTTAATTTTTGGTGGCACCAACGCAAATTTAACACAACAATGGGTTAAAACCGGAAAATTCTTGTTGTGAAACTTATCAACTTGCTGATAATGTTAATTACCATATTAATACTAATGATGTTTACAAAATATCACAATTTGAAATAAAATCTGTTGTATGGCCCGATGATAACAATAATGATGAAAATATTGGGTTTATTTATTGTTCTCTTTTTAAAAAGTTTTGAACATAATTTATAAAATTAATGTACAAAAATGTATCATCTTGTACAAGTGAATGTAAACATATTTATGTGCCCTTAATTATGAAAGTTGTGTATATATATATATTTCTTTGGTCGAGATATTTAGTATATTACATTTGAACAAATCTAAAAATATTTTTGGATTTTATGCAATAGTTTAATTTAGAGTTACACTAGTCTCGATTAATATAAATTTATTTTACTATATCGAATCAAAAATGCGTATGAATTAGACCACTTTGATAATTACGGGTACATGTATACCATGTATGTACGAATTCATTCATTACATATATTGTAAAAGGCTACTTCTTTTAATTGTGATATTTTTAATATGGATACATTAAACTTCTGATAAAAAAATTTAAAAATATTTAAATAAAATGATATATAGTGAAGTCTTATTAGTTTTGAATGCTTACTATTTATTAAATTGTTGATATCTTTAAAAATTTTTGTACAGCATTTATGAAATTAAAAAAAATATTGTCAAACATATTTGTTTAGTTTTTTTTTTAGGTTTTACCCTTTTAACCGTTAATCGAGCCTTGTATCATAAATGATACATTTAGTTTTTTATGTTCACATAACTCTGGGTTTCAAAATTTAAAGTACCACATGTTTTCACAATTTGTAAACATTGTTATTCCCGTTATTAAAAAAGAAAATAAAAATTAAATATCTTCGCAGGCAATAAGAAATTCAATAAGTTTATAATCTTACCTTTGTATCACATTTGATACATACTGCAGTTTGTTTGTTTCTATACTGTTTTACATATAATTAGAACAAGTGTTTTCGATTTTTTCCGCGTTTTCTTTTTAAAAAAAATTCAGTTTAAAGTGGATATTGATAAAAATGCCTTATCCGCGGTTTTTGACTATCAAAGAACTGGCAAATGAAGTCCTAAGTGAAAGTGAAGATGACGATATTTTTGAAGCAGATGTCACTGATATTGCTGTTCGTAACACTAATATTTCAGACGAAGAAGAACACGAAAGTGGCTCGTCTTCGGATTCTGATCAAGGCATTAGCAGTAATACAAATAGTGATCCTTTATATTTGGCCAAAGATGGTACTACTTGGCGTAGCGAACCTTATCCCATTGGTAAACTAGGAAAGGAAAATATTCTTAGCATGCGCCCAGGTAAGTCGTGATTAGAAAAAAAGGTGACTGAATTGAGAACTCTTTTTGAGGTATAACAAAAACTTTACACGATCTTTTTGATGAGTACTATGGACGTCCTATATTTCGATCAATAATGTCTGAAAAAACATTTTTGTATACACATAAAATAATACGGTTTGATGATGTGTTAACCAGACGAGTGAAGACAAATTCGCATCAATCTGAAACTTTTGGGAAAAATGGCCTGAGAGCGTCTCAACGTTTTACAATCCTAATGATTGTGTTACTGTGGATGAGCAATTGCTAGGTTTTCATGGCCACTGTAAATTTCGCCAATATATTCCATCCAAACCAGAGCGGTATGGTCTAAAATTTTGGCTTCTTGTTGACTCGCGTACTTGTTATGTATGAAAAATTCAACCATATTTGGGAAAGGATATATCAGGAATTCCTGAACGAAACCAAGGGGAACGAGTGGTTCTTGACTTAGTGGATGGTCTAAAAGGAGATAATGTTACGACGGATAATTTTTTTTTCTTCGCATAACCTGGGTCAAAAACTTTTAAAACGAAATATAATAATGGTTGGAACTATGCGAAAAACAAGCGATCCATTCGTCCAAAGCTTTTGGCATGCAAAAAATTTCCACGGTATGAGTCAACCTTTGCTTTTACACCTGATACAACTATGGTTAGCTATATAAGCCACAAAGACAAGTGTACAATTGTCATGAGTACAATGCATCATGAACCTAAAATTTCGGATTGCCCCAAAAAGTTGCCCGAAATAATATCGTTTTATAACTCAACGAAAGGAGGAGTTGATACGGTTGATAAAATGTTAAATTGCTATAGCTGCAAACGTAAAAGTAATCGCTGGCCGATGGCTGTTTTTTTTTTAACATTATAGACATTTCAGCTTTGAATGCTTACATTATATACAACGAAGTCGATTCCAACTGGAAACAAACTCAAACCAGTACAAAACGTAAGACTTTTCTACGTGAGTTAGCAATATCACTGTCAAAGCCTTATATGGAAAAACGTCAAAAACGTCCTAGAAATGAACTTTGTCTGGCAATTTTGAAAAAAATTTCAGCCCAAAGTACAGATGAACCTAATGACAGTGAAGCTGGTCCATCAAAAAACAAAGAAACGATAATTCTGAAAAAAAAAGAAGCGTGCTAGATGCCAAAAATGTTACACTTCGGGTGAAAATAAAAAGAAATGGTCGTCGAGTTACCGCTTTTTATGTAAGAAGCCTTGCTGTGGTGATAAACACGCCAAACATTTTTGCTTTGATTGCATTAATGATTTCTAATTTTTAATTAAACATAAGTAATAAATAATAAAAAAAGCTTTAAAAGTATTGAATTTGGTCAATTACTATTATGTTCTCTAGTATGTATCAGAAATGATACATAGGAAGAATTATGAATTTTTTTTAAAGCTCGATCTACGGTTAACCTTGAACTGTAAGAACCTGTTTTAGTGTTAAATTTTTAATACAAGAAATATAATATTATACTTTTTATGCAAAATCAATTCAATAAACATTTTAAACTAAAGAAATCTTGGTGCGTTTTTTTTTGTAAATGGCGCGATTTTTTCTCCATTTTGGTGCGTTTTGAAATTTCAAAGTTGACAACGCTGTTCATATTAATAGAATTGAGAGAATCCAGAAAAAATTTCTTAAATTCGCTCTTCGTGGCAATCGTGTTTACTTAGCGTCACCTTCATATTACTCGCGTTGCTTGCTTTTAGGTTTAAAGCCACTTCACTGAAAGGAAAACCTTCATTCAGACAATGAAATTCTTCATTGTATTAATGAAATGTTTCATTAAAAGTCAGCTAATGAAGCCCTTCATTGGATCAATGAAGAATGATTCATTGTATTTATGAAGTTAATTTTGGCGGCTATGTCATAAATAGAATGAAACTATTTCATTAGTTCAATGAGAATTTTTCATTAATATAATGTAGTTGTTTCATTGATTTAATGAAGTTTTTACCTACTATAAATGAAGTTTATTCATTAATATAAAGAAAATTTCATAAATATAATAAAATATAATCCCTTCCAAACCACCTACTTAATAAAAGATATATAGATTTTTTGTATTTAATTTAATATATATATAAAAACATATGTACTTAATATATGCGCATATGTAAGTATGTATTTACTTAACGTAAAACATTTAAAATTTAAGGAACTCATCAGTAGAGTTCAACCTAAACAATGTTTTAAGTAAGCCGAAAAACTTACATGTTTATAGTGAAACTCTTAATATGTTGTTGAGAATCACAATACACAAACATAAGTTCAAAATAATCAAACAAAAATCTTAACAAAACAAGCATCTTTATAAGATGTTTGGCACAACCTTTTTTGTGTTTGTATAGAGGTGAGGAACGCGAATGGATAAAAAAAGAGAAAGAGAGAGATATCTGCTATACAATGAAGAATATTACATTTTATAAATGAAATGATTTCATTGCATTTATGACGACCATACTACTTTGAAATAAAAAGGGATTAGAAAAATAAGAAATAGAAATGATTTTTTTAACAAAATAACTTTTGATTTATTTATGTTTGACAAACTGTATACAGTAAGAAGACGAAATTTGTGGAACTTATTCATATTTGCCGCAAATTCGCCAAAAAGAAAATTCGTTTAAACAATGTAACGATTTTCATTAATACAATGAACTATGAAGAACACATGAAGGGCAGAGATTGAAAGATTTCATGCATACAATGAAATTTTTCATTGTATTAATGAAAAGTTTCATTAATATAATGCAGAACATTTAATGAAACCGTTTCATTCTCTGAATGAATGATTTTCCTTTCAGTGTTTATATGAGAAGAACTCTTCATTCTATTATGTTTATTTTTAATTTAATTAATGGGATCATTGACTGTGAATATCTATTTAATCTGATCTGCTTTTGTATACCTTTTAGATCGCTCAGGTCTTATAATATTTTCTTTGTACCTACACATAGTACTAATTATGCTATGAATGAACCCATGTTGCGAGCTTTAAATATTTTAAATAAATTAAATAATATTGTTACTTTAGATTTTTCGCTATCTGTACGAGGGCGGTTCGGAAACTTCTTAGCCTATCAATGAAAGAGAATAGTTAGTTTTTCAAAAATATTTTTATTTTTCAATATAATCTCCTGAAACTTCAATACACTTAGTCCAACGCTTTTCTAGCAATTCTATCCCTTGATTAAAATAGTTTTCCTCAAGGTCTTCAAAATAGTGGTTTACAACTGTAATTGCATCTTCATTTGAGGTAAAACGCTTGCCAGCAAGGAATTTTTTTAGATTTGGGAACAGGTAAAAGTCACTGGGAGCTAAATCAGGAGAATAAGGTGGGTGGTCAAGCAACTCGTACTTTAATTCGTTAATTTTAGCCATTGTTTAAACACTCTTGTGCGCTGATACGTTGTCTTCATGAAAAATAATTTTTTTGTGTTGTAAACCAGGACGTTTTTCGCGAATTTGTACATTTAATTGATCCAAAAGGTTGCAATAGTACTCTGAATTTATTGTTTTACCCTTTTGCAGATAGTCAATCAATAAAACACCTTTGAAGTCCCAAAAAACCGTTGCCATAACCTTACCAGCCGATTGAATTGTTTTTGCCTTCTTTGGGGCACTTCCTCCAGCTTCAGTCCATTGTTTGGATTGTTCTTTTGTCTCTGGAATATAGTGGTGGATCCATGTCTCATCAACAGTTATGAAACGACGCTTAAAATCCATTTTATTTCGCTGAAAACGATCCAAACAAGCTTGAGAAATGTTCATTCTTATGCGTTTTTGGTCGACTGTTAACAAATGCGGCACGCATCTTGCAGAAAGCTTTTTCATCTGTAGTTCTTCATGCAAAATTAAATGGACTCGATCATTTGAGATGCCCATGATATTAGCTATTTCACGCACTTTTATTCGTCGATCATTTAATACCATATCATGCACTTTGGCTACAATTTCTGTTGTTGTTGCTGTTTTTGGACGTCCACTACGTGATTCATCTTCAATGCTTGTACGACCACGTTTAAATTCAGCAACCCAATTTTTTACTGTTGCATATGAAGGAGCACTTTCACCTAACACATTCACCATATCATTATGAATTTCTTGTCCCGATAAACCTTTTTTATGTAATTATTTAATGACACCACGCATTTCTAATTTTTCCATTGTAAAAAAATCGCGGATGCGTCTTTTGTGAACACCTGTTTCTATATGAAGGAGTTGCCAGATCGAAAAAAATTTAACATGTGTTCATAGCAGAGATGGAAGTTTCCAAAACACATAACTTTTTTCTGTTTATACCGCGCTTTTTGTGCTAGGCTAAGAAGTTTCCGAACCGCCTCGTAAATTATTTTAAATTGTGTCTAGAGAATAAGCATTTACTGAATGTATTATTAGAATAATATTGTATATTGCTAGCCTGTAAGGACATTATAATCCATTAGGCTGAATTATATATTAAATAAATAAATAAATAAATAAACATAAACACAATTTTTTTCTTGCTTGAAAGAGTTTAGTTCCAGTTTGGTCCCACAACTTTTTTTTTGAAAATGTTCTATCAAGTCTTTCCATTGAAGTCAGTTGGCAAATTACGGCATTCAATATCGATCGAAATGGCCATACAAATCAAAATACATACAGATCAAAATATTAATTTACTTAAATGGCCAGCCCAATCACCCAATTTAAAACCTATAGAGAACTTGTGGGATATGGTCAACAGAAAGGAAAAACGGGACCAAGGGTCGAAGAAACGAATTATTTTCCTCGAAAGAAAAGCAGCACGAGAAAACATCTCTGAAAGCCAAATTGATAATTAATCACCTCAATGCCCAGAAGATGCGCTGCTGTTTTGAAAAATATGCCATTAATTATTAAAATAGACTTAAAAATTTTCTTTCATAAGTTAATATGAGTTGCTTTAGTTTTTGCCATGCGCATATGAATTATTTTTAATTTTCGTGTTATTTTTTTTTAACTAAATAAAATTTTTAAAAAAATTTAGTGGTGAAAGGTCAATATAGCGCTAAAAATTTATAATAGAGACTGCTTACGTATTTAAAAAATTTTGTTTACAGTACTGCCATGGAATTTTAATAATACTAGCTCAGTTGCTTTAGTTTTTGGCACGGCACTAGTGTAAATGCATTATTGTTATTTTTAATTAAAAAAAAAAAAAAAAAAAAAAAAAAATAATGCACAATGATAACAAAACACTCGAAGTACTTGTACCATTATTAAAAAACTACTATTTTCAAAGCTTAATTCTTCAATTTGTCTACCAAGCAATAAATAATCTTAAATTTATAAAGTTCAACGCTTCTGTAAAAAAAATTACACAGTTGCGGCTTTTTAAATTTTAGGTGGCGATATGTTTCGATTAAATTTACCACTGTGGGCGGCCACTTGCTATTTTCTGTGCTCAAAAGTATGAGCTTGAATGACATACATAACAGCAGGGAACATGTTATTTACTTCTCTTCCTTAATTTTTTTTTGTAAACTAAGCAAAAAAATTCCCTAGAATAATTAAAATGTATTATTTGTTTCAATCATGCATATTTTTCTCTCTGTGTGATTTTGCGTAATATAAATAACTTAAATATTACGAGAGCTATTACAATTTATTCACAGTCACATTATGTTCTATTTTATCTAACATTACGAATGCTCATCAGGGCTGTCAGATGTGGCGATTTCTCGCCAAACGTGGCGGATTTAAATCTAGTTTGGCGACATGGCGATGTTTTGGCGTTTTATAAAAAAGTTGGCGATTTTGTTGGCTATTTTTGATGAGCCTTGAATTGGCTTGAAACTCGTTAAATATTATTTTTATTATGGTATTTTTATATGTTGTGCTAAGAACATTTAATACTGGTATTGGCAGCAACCGTTTTAGAAAACTTGTACAAATTTCTGCAACTCGTTCAATGTGCAATGGGTGGAGCTTAAACATAATTTTTCACTTATTTCAACAGCCGAAAATGATAAGACAGCCCCAAATATATACAAAGAATTATGTGACGAAAAGCCAAGACGTTTTTAGATGTTTATAAATCCAATAGTAAATGAAATGAACCATTTAAATCTTGAATTTCAGTCAGATAACATGCACACAGGCAGTATGCATCAGAAGCTATATTCTACTCTTCTTTCATTTTCCTCAAAAGTTTTCAAGCCAACAATTTTGAATGAAACTCATAATAGCGAAGAATTGATAACCATTGTTATTATATCTATTGATATACCAAACACTTTTCTCCCACTAAATGCAATTTTGGGTCAGCACTTGAAATGGCTGATGAAGATATTGAAATACTTTTAGAATATCGTTTGTCATATTTAAAGATGCTCGTGAAATAATTAATAAATATAATTCCTGAAAATATGAATATATTGAAGGTTTACGAACATTTTTTCCATTACAAAATGTTGCCATCCATCCAAAAGTGTATGATTATAAGCATATGGCAGGTACGTACCATTTTAAAGAACTTGCTTTGGCTGTAAAGCCTGCGTTGAAAGGATATTTTCAATAATGAACGAAACCAAAACGCATTTCCGAAATATCATGCAATATTAACTTCTTGACACGTTGTTACGAGTTATAAATTATATGAATATATATAGCACATGTTGCACTTTTTTATATATACCTTAGCAAGATATGTTGAAAAAGTTCAATTCTCATACGATGTATTCAAAAGAAGAAGACAATGTGGAATGTCTTGACGATGAAGTATAAAGCGTTTTAGATATGTAATAGAACTGCAACTACATACAAATGTACATATGTACATATATCCAATATTTGATTAATACTAAGCTTCTTTATATCAAACATTGTACATTTTTATGATCATAACCATTTTTACATTGTTCTAAATAAAAATAAACATTTTTAGATTTTAATTGAACTATAGTGAATTTTTAATCAGAAATAATTTTTAGTCAGGCTTAAGTTCAGTAATTTCAATTCTTTTATTGAATGAAATATTTTTATTAATTAATGTGAGTTTCTAAAGAAGAGAAGATAAATTAAATTAGACTTTTAAGCGTTGCAGCACAGAAAAATATCGGTATTTCCCGCATCTTAAAAGTCTAATTTAATTTTTCTTCTCTTCTTTAGAAACTCACATTAATTAATAAAAATATTTCATTCAATAAAAGAATTGAAATTACTGAAGAACTTAAGTCTGATTAAAAATTATTTCTGATTCAAAATATATATGTATAATGGCGATTTTTCCCATTTTTTGGTGAATTTTAGCGATTCGGAACAAATAAATTTCTTATAATTTATAAAATAAACTTTTAATAATTTGGGCCTGTGCCAAACGGTAGCAAAGTACTAATGTAAGTAAATTTTTGACTCTTCTGAGGTGAATAAAATTTCACTAGCCCTGGGGGCTAGTAGAAATTTTGACACAACAGGTAAATTTTTGACAAGCTGCAATAAAAAGCATGGTATCATAAAATTTAAATCCACCGCCGTCGCTTCAAGCCGTCGCCCAATACAAAGATTTTTACGTCTTTTAAGTTTAATTAGACTGTGAAAAAATCATTGTTTATTTTAGTTTGCGAAAAATGTTGCATCGTATATATAAAATTATATAATTTACTAGCGGCCCGCTCCGGCTTCGCACGGGTATAAAATATATAACGTATGTCATTCACTGAAAAAATGATTAAAATCTATCCAGTTGTTTTTATCTATTCATTACTGCCCGTGGCCCGCACGCGTTAAATTTAGAGTAAAACAATTCTTCTCTCCCAAAACCATGAAGATTTCCTGCTATCTTTGGAATATCTAAATTCATACACTACATTTTTACTTATTTCCTTTTTTACATTTACTGCAATCAAGCCATTTTTAAGCAAAAAAAAAAAATTAAAACGACTTTAATTTAAACTGATTTATATATGACGTAGTATTTTTTTTGCGGGGGGGCAGCAAAGTCTCCCACCGATTAAAAAAAACATTATGGAACTAAACTGCAGGCGAACTCTTTTAAATAAAAAATTAATTTTGAAAATTGGTTCATAAATGACGGAGTTATGATGCATAAGGGGAGAAAATTTCCCCCTCCGATTTTCGTAAAAAATTATAAGTTCTAACTTGAGGCAAAACCTTTTCAGACGAAAAAAGAATTTTGAAAATCAGTTCATAAATGACCGAGTTATGCCAGAGGGGAGCAAATTTCCCCTTCCAATTTTCGAACAAAAATTATGGAACCCAACTGCAGGCAAACCCTTTCAAACAAAAAAAAAATTTCGAAAATCGGTTTAAAAATGACCGAGTTATGCGTGTACAAATATAAAAAAAGAAAGAAAAAAAAATACACACGAATTGATAACCTCCTTCTTTTTTGAAGTCGGTTAAAAATGTCATTAAAATCACTATTTCTGAAAGGGGCGTAGCATTTACCGGGGTAGAATATATATAAAAACACGCGCCGGTCTTTTACAAATATTTTGTGTGGTGGAAGGCGAAAATCTGTTGGGGCATTGAAGAGTTCACCCCTAACAAATAAACGTGTTTTTGATTTTTATATATATTAAGATTGCTACAAGAATATTGTTTTGTTTAAAAATGTCCTCTTAAAAATTTGTTGGTAGCCGGCGGCTTGTAGTCAGGCGAAGCAAAACCGCCGCCGCAGCAATTGTTTCATCAGCTTCTTTCTATGCTCAAGCGAATTTGTCAAAATTTTACATTATCAAAAAAGATATCATTTGGCACAGCAGAAAAATTAAATTTTTTCCCCACAAGCAAATATTTTTTCACCATAGTACTTTTCTACCGTTTGGCACACGCCCTTTATAAAATATATATTTCATTGTCAAAAACTAAAAAAAGAGGATTTGGCGATTTTGGCGATTTTTAACATTGGATTTGGCGAAAAAGGTGAAAATAAATCTGACAGCCCTGATGCTCATCACATTGAACTGTGCTTTGTAATGACTTTAATAACACAAAAAGTAATAAATTTGTTACTTTTCATATTATATTTTTATCTTCTGTATGAATAAATATATAGTTATGCGGAGAGACAAAGTAATAATATGTAGTAACGATAATACAGCAGCTGTTGTGTGGCTATTTTATTTCCACTGGATAAATTATGCGTTTAGACAATGATGATAGAAAAATAAGAAGCCACTGGGTGTCAGTATTATAAATACATATTCGTAGTAGAAAGGAACGTAAGAGAAATATATACATACATGAAATACGAGATAAAAGCATCAATTCCAAATCAAATTAAGGAATTTAAGAAATTCAGTAGAATTTAAGTGGAAATCGTTGCAAATCTCGTTTACATATAGAATGCTGGAATTTGCCTCTCACGATTGTCATCGGAATTGAATTTTAAATTTGTTATAATTAATCGATTGAAATTTTTTCAAACGAATAAAATTTATATGATTAATCGATTAAAATTTTTCAATTATTTAATTTTTTTAAAATTAATTGAAATTACTAAATTGTTAGTGCGTTTAAAAATTTTATTTTCTAATAACACTGTGGAACAAAATTTCAACAAAGTCATGACCAAATGAATTTGACATCTGTAGAATGTAGAATTGTTCACCAAATCCGAATCTGAATTCAGAATGGTCACAAGTAGAACTGGTTTCGAGATGTTACAAAATGACCGTTATTTGGGTTTTTAAAAAAGATGATATCACTTTAATAAAAGAATCTTGGTAAGTATTAAATAATTTTTTTATTTATTTTTTTCATTTGAAAGAAAATCAAATTTTTAAAACCACAATGGGTTGCTTGTAAAAATTGATCACGAAATGACTGAACTACAGTGGAACAAAGTTCAAATTTCACAAAAAATTTAATGATTTTTTGCAATTTTGGTTTTTTCAATTTAGTTTTTGATGTCTAAACATCTATACGCTAGGGGGTAAAAATTTTTTTCACAATACAATCACAAATTTTGACTGAGATTTATTTGCTGAGATGCACACAGCGTTGTCAAATCGGTGTGAGCTATGTATGAGTGTATTAGTGTTTGAAAGAAGCAAGACAAACTTATTTAAAATATTGTAAATATGTACATAGGAATTTGCTGGTTTTTGTTTGTTAGGGTCGTTAGGTTTTTTGCTTTATTAGGGTTCCGTACACCAAAGGTGAAAATGAACCCTATTGTTTTCACTACGCTGTACGTTCCTCTGTTACAGGGTATTTCCTCGAGAACCGTAAGAGCTACGGATCTGAAATTCGGACACAGTGTGTAGACATTTGGCAGCTACAACAGCAAATATATGAGGGTTAATAATTAAAGGGTGTTCCAAAACGGGCAACGAAAAATCTTAAAATCCCATGTAATATACATACACTTGAATTTAGTATAGTTAGTGTATTTTTATACAGACTACAACAATTTGTTCATTAATAATTATCACATGTAATTTGGCTTAAAAAGCGATACGAACTTTAGCCTGCTAAAATCATAAATATAGAAACAAATGGAGTTCGAATAATAATTAAAATTAACTAAAATTAATAGCCATGGGCCTGTGGCAAAAATTAAATAAAAATATACTTAATAGTAACAAACCAAAAAAGTTTGCCTTAAGTAGAACAAAAAATAAGCAAATTAACTAACATATGTATAATTAGTAAAAAGAACAAAAACGACAATGGTAAGACTGTTGTAAATATAGAGATGGTAAAATTGAGCTTACAATACAAAAAAGCTTTCAGCAAATTGAAATACGATGAATCAAAACAATTCACATATTCCCTTTGCAATAAAATGCTTAGTATATAAAGCAGAAATCTACATCAACTGACACCACACACAGTGGACCAAACACAAAAGAACGCTGATGATGAAGGTTTAGTGGCCTTCGAAAACGGCTGGCTGTTCCGTTCAACTAATTATGTGTTGTTAGTCAGAATATTTACAACAGACTTTGGTGTTATTTGTTCCTTAATAATTATCACATGTAATTTGGCTTAAAAAGCGATACGAACTTTAGCCTGTTAAAATCATAAATATAATTAACAGTAAATTTAAAAAATCTAAATTAAAGGGTGTTCCATCAGTTAATGCAATTTTGACTTTGTAACTTTGACAACTTGCTGTATCTTGGAAACCGCAAGTAAGAGCAAAACTCTTAAAATTTTCAAAAACGGTAAAACTAAAAAATCAAAAAATTATAAAATCTCCAAATCTAAAAAAAATCGCCAAAACCGAAAAAAGCACCAAATTAAAAAAAATTCTAGGACTAAAATAAATCGCGAAAAACCGGAAAAATCGTCAAAACGAAAAAAATCGCCTAAGTGAAAAAAAAATCCAAAAAACAGAAAAGTAATCGCCAAAATGAAAAAAAAAATCGCCAAAATAAAAAAAATCGCGAAAATAAAAAAAAACCCTTAAACAAAAAAATCGCCAAAATGAAAAAAATCGCCTAAATAAAAAAAAACACCAAAAAAAAGGCCAAAATGAAAAAAAGCAATGTGAGTCCGATCACAGAGGAGATGTGTAAACATCTAGTAATGAAAATTTTATTCATACAAAAATTAAAAAATTTTAATGAAAAAAACTTTGCCACAATTTTATTATGAATACGGCCCTACGATTTTACTGATAGTGCAAATTAAATTTCATTATCAGTAAAAATTTACTGAATTTTTTCAGTAATCAATAAATTTACTGCAATTTTTAATGCAGTACATACATAAAGGGTGTTTTTTTCAGAGGTATATAACTTCGAATTGAAATAAAACACAAGAAAATCGTTTTAATGTCCATCAATTTGGCTTTATTGGAAGGATAATTTTATGCCATTAATGTTTAAATATGATATCGGGCATGTGGCCGCCGCGGCTGGCTCCAATAAAGCCAATTCTACAGGTCCAATTTTCAACCACTTTTTCGAGCATATGGGGCCGTATGTTGGCAATAACGCCACGAATGTTGGCTTCCAAGTCCCCTAACGTTTCTGGTTTGTTGGCGTAGACGAGCGACTTCACATATCCCCAAAGAAAATAATCCAATGGTGTCAAATCACACGATCTTGGTGGCCAATTGACAGGTCCATTCCGCGAAATTATGCGCTCATCGAATGTTTCCTTCAATAAATCGATTGTGACGTGCGCTGTGTGGCATGTAGCGCCGTCTTGTTGGAACCACAACTCATCCACATTCATGCCATCCAATTCGGGAACAAAATAGTCGGTTAGTCGGCTCCAATTGCTGTGCACGGTGGATAATCGATTCATTCGGGTCCTCTTCAACACTTTGCTCTACAGCGGCAATTGTTTCTTCGGTGCGCACTGTTCGACGTCTCTGCGGATGCGTATTGTCACATAGAGTAAACGTAGTGCGAAAACGATCCATGGTTAACCGAATTAATTGCTCTGATGGACGATTATGTCGACCATAAAATGGACGGAGCTTGCGGTAAACTTCGCGAACTGAACCATTATTTTCGAAATAAATTTGCACGATTTGCAAGCGTTGTTCTTTTGTCAACCTGTTCATGATGAAATGGCAAACCAAACTAAATATTAATCACTTGACAGCTGACAAAATGGCCGCCAGTTAAAAGAGTGATGCCAACTTAAAGTTCTATACCTCAATAAAAAACACCCTTTATATACTGCAGTGTGCCCATTTACCTACTAACCAAATAAGTTAAATAAAACAAACAAAAACAAGCAAATTCCTATGTTTTTACAACATTATAAGTTTTGATACTTTTAATTGATTAGTTAATAAAAATATACTAAAAGCAAAAGTACTTCCAACTTAAAACAAATTTTTCATTACTAGATGTTTACACATCTCCCCTGTGATCGGACTCACATTGCTTTTTTTACACTAAATAACAAATTTTTGCTAAGTTTATCACGTTAGATTATTTTAATAGAAACATTATGTACTCAATAGAATACAGATCGGTGCAAAAATGATAAAGTTACAGAAGATTAATTGAATTATCCCACTTTTATAAAATCGAAAAAAAACAAGTAAATAAAAAAATATTTATATATAGGTAACAATTAAATTAAAAATGGCTTAAAACTGTAGAGTTGCTTGGTCTGTTGTAATTATTTTCTACCTCTCGCACAAGGAACCAACAATAGTCGCCCAACATCGCCTCATCATACGCCCCTTGATACCGACGTTCCATTTCTTGTATTTGTTGGTGAAAACGTTCAACATGCTCGTCGCTTTCATCGACAAGGTTATTTGGGAAGAAATTTAAATGTGAATGCAGAAGATGTATTTTTAAAGACATATTAACTCCTTTTTTAAGAAAGACATACAACTAAACCAAATGACCTCCATGCTTTTAATTCATCTTCTGACAAAATCGAATCAAATTTGGAATCTTTAACTAGCTTAGTAATTTGTCGTCCTATAAAAACACCTTCTTTAATATTGGCATCTGATACGTTGGGAAAAACGGTTTTCAGGTATTCAAATGCTTCACGGTTTCCTCTTTTTAGCAAAGCTTTGACGAAATTTTTGATTAAGCCAAGCTTAATATGTAGCGGCGGCAAAATAATGTTTTCCTTTTTTACCAGAGCTTTGTGTTTGACATTATCCTGGCCAAGCGTAATATTAATTCTATTCGTCCAATCTTTTCGAACATAGTGTTCGTGACGCGCTCGGATCTCCCATATTGCACACAAAACAGCAATATTTTGTGTAGCCTTGTTGCAAACCAGTCACCATGACAACAACTTTTACATCGGCACAGATTTTCCAGTTATGCTGTTCATACTTTATCAGACCCAGTAATTTAGACATGGACTAATATGATTCTTAAACATTAACTGCGTGCGCCACTGGATTTGAAGGCTTCTTATTACCTTTGCGCAACAAAACTCCTTTTAAGCTCAACTTGCTGCGTATTTATTTGCTTTAGGTTTTTGATTTAATAAAACCGAAAAGTGTGTTAATTCACTAAATCTTCTGTAGTTTTGTGATTTTTGCACCAAGCTGGACCTTGTAGAGCGCAAAATGTTTGTATTAAAATTAGTTAATGTCCTATTGAAAAAATCTAATTTTTTTTAGTTGTTTGGTTAAAAAAAGAAAACTTGAAAACAGCAAAATTGCAAAAAATCATAAAATTTTTAATGATGTTTGAAATTTTGTGCATTGCATCTCCATCATTTCTTGAATAATCTTGACATGCGATGTCTGTTTATTTTAGTAATTTTACTTTAAAAAAAAAAAAAAAAAAAAAAAAAAAAAAAAAAAAAAAAAAAAAAAAACATGAACAACACGACAAATATTTTTTAAGCTATTTGCATTTAAGCCACATCATATTTTTTAAAAACCCCGGTAATTTGGCTATATCTCAAAAACTGTTCTACTTTCGACAATTTTGACTTCATATTCGGATTCAGCGAACCATTTTACATTAGGATTGGGTATCAGATACATTTGGTAAAAAAAACTGTTCCACAGTGTAATCATTATTCAATCGAATAAAATTTAGCACGATTAATCGATAAATTTTTTTTTAATTTTTTCCATTGCTTAGATTTTTTTTTTGTTTCAAATAAATTGTTTTCTCTAATAATCGACAAAGATTTTTTATGGGTTATAATATAATTACATACATAATTAATCGACTAAAATTTTTTCGATTATATATTTTTTTCAGATAATATCACCAACTGCTTATTCGCTATGTAATCGAATACAATACAATAATATGATTAATCGATTAAAATTTTTTTAAATTTTTCGATCATTCAGAATTTTTTTTTCAGACAAATGATGACATCACAGCGACGAAAATTTTTTACGCGTTTTAAAAAATTATTATTTGCACAATTAATCGATTAGAATTTTTCAATTATTATATTTCAATTATGTATTTTTTCAGATATTTGCTTTCACAAAATTATTTATTCGCTATTCAATTGAATACAATTTAATACGTTTGTTTAATCGACTAAAATTTCGGAAAATTTTTCGAGTATTCGATCGATGGATTAAATTTTTTCGATTATTATATTTCCATTATATATTCTATATTCCATAATTGCTTTCGTATAATTAATTCTTCGCTATTCAATACAATAAAGTTTGATATGATCAATCGAATAAAATTTTTAAAAATTTTTTTCAGATATTTGCTTTCACAAAATTATTTATTCGTTATTCAATTGAATACAATTTAATACGTTTAATCGACTAAAATTTTGGAAAATTTTTCGAGTATTCGATCGATGGATTAAATTTTCTCGATTATTATATTTCCATTATATATTCTATATTCCATAATTGCTTTCATATAATTAATTCTTCGCTATTCATTACAATAAAGTTTAACATGATCAATCGATTAAAATTTTTAAAAAATTTTAGATTATTCAGAATTTTTTTTCTAATGAATAAAAATTTTTCCAGTATAATTTCAATACAATAAAGTTTAATATGATTAATCGATTAAAATTTTTAAAAATTTTTCGATTATTCAGATTTTTTTTGCAAATATGTAAATAAAAAAATTTCCAGTATAATTTTTTAAATTATATATTTTTTTCTTGAAATAATTGATATCGCAGGATGGTTTATTCGCTGTTCAGTCCAAAAATTTTAATATGATTAATCGACTAAAATTTTCTTTTAAATATTTCGATTATTCACAAATTAATTTTTTCAAATAAATGACACAACAAAATTGCTTATGGGTTCAAAAAAATTATTTTCTTTCCAATTTAGATAATTGATATCACAGAATTGTTTATTCGCCATTTTAATCGAATAAAATTTAATATAATTATTAGACAGATTTTTTTTTTAATTTTCCGATTACATTTTTTTAAATAAATGACATACATCACTTAATTGCTTACGCGTTTATTATTTTTTTTTTTTCAAATAATCGACGAAAAATTTTTGTGCGTTGTATGCATTACCCGCACACTGTCAAACCAATGTTTGCACAACATTGTGCAACTGAAATCACTATTCTTTGTATATTCGCAACTTAAGAATAAATGCAATGGACTTTCTGGTACAAAACGTAAAAAATGAGCGCCATATAACTATTAAATTTTTTTTTTTACTAATTTTTATTAAAATAAAGTAAATTTTTGCAAATACAATTTTAAATTAAAGCTCTTATAAATTTTAATATGTAGTTTTCATTCTCGGATGTATCTACACGCAAAGAAAAAATGTGGTTGAAGTAACCATAATCAAAGAGCAACATACTATGATTGAATTATATGGTTGCAGTCAAATCATATTATTGTTAATAGAAAAAAAACTTTAACAATATTATTATCTGAGTTAATTATAATATTATTTGAGTTAATTATAATATTATCTGAGTTAATTATAATATTATCTGAGTTAATTATAATATTATATGAGTTAATTATAATATTATCTGAGTTAATTATATTATAATCTTAGTATTGTAAATATGACAACACTATTGTTTGATGTGACTAAAATATAATTGAGACTAACCATACCATGTTCTAATATTATACTAATATTGTTAAATACGACCACAGTATTATTTAATATAATAATACTATTTTATTTTTTAATCATATATTTATTGCAGAAACAGCTATGCATCAAAATCTAAATAAAAATAATTTAATATTGTTGAAATAAAATGTATATATATAAATGCATACTTATAAAGAGATACACAAATATTTATATATTTTTATTGGTCTACCCTTTTGTTTATTCTTTATTTATTTATTTAAAACCACCCGTGTAATACCGATAGCTTAACTGACAGATGTTTCCGAAAAAGATTTTTTTAAAAACTTAACATAGTATGGTTTTGGATAACATTACATTGTTATTTACATCATATTATTTTTAAATAAAAATACAAATTATGTTGTAGTCATAAATTTTTAACAATACTATATTACTAAACTCTAACCATATCACACTTTTTTATGGATGTTATAATGTAATTATTAAATCCAAACATTACTCTGTTTATCGTAACGAAATAAATGTTTAAAATAACAATAACTTTGTTTTCTCAACCATTCTACAACCATATCTTTTCTTTGCGTGTATATAGTTTTAATGTCTGGCGGCAGTTTTCGTGGCGGCTTCTATCGCCTTGAAACTTTGCCAGAGCAGGAGTTCATTTGTTTTGTTTAGCGTTGCCAAATATTTGCGTTTTTTTTTTGTTCTGCAATGCAAAAATGATTTGTTGTTGTGGTATTGTCGAGTGTAGCATATATCGTAGACTTGCTACATCTGCAATATTTGCACTAGCAGTTTGCAACGAAGAGTCATTTAAGCTAGTGATAACTATGTGTACAATTGTTATTTCTGAGTCAGCAGTTTCTAAATTCTCTGGCAATAGCTGATTAAATTGACATTGACATTGACATGAAGCAAAAGTAAGGCCATACAGCAGCTCAATGAGCAGAAAAGAAAGCAAGTCTAAAGCCAACCCAAAACAGCTTGCTTGGATATCCAACTTAAACTGCCTTGAGAGAGTTTCAAACTTTAACTTTTTTCATTAAATCAATTGCAATTGTTCCAACTTCTAAAAATAAAATGTGTGTAGTTGGTGTTTATGTGTAAAAACTTTTTCCTTTCCTTATTTCCCTCTTGAATAACATCACTACTACTGCAGCTTCTTTAAACATATTTTATTTCATTTTTTCTGTTGTAAAGAAAAAAATTTAACTTTTAATTTATTAGCGAAAAACTTACGGTGCTGCTGTGGCTGCTGTTGTGGTTTTCTCTGTGAAAGTTTTCTTCTTTGCGGGGGTGTTTCCGTTTCACTTAGTCTGGGTTCACTGGTGCAGTATGATCTAGTTTCTTGTAAATTGTGCTGGATTGGCTGTTGTTGCTGAGGACGTCTTCGTACCTGAAAAAAAAACATGTAAAAGAAGTAACACGTTCAAAAATTAATTATTTGTTTGTTTTTTGATACATATCCCAACAAACATTTTGAAGGGACTTTTAAAGTTTTTTTTTGGTTAAACTTGTGACAATGCTACAAAATAAAAAATTATTTTAAAATTTTATTTTATTCTTCTTATAAGTGTGTAAAAAAACTTAGGACCGGTTCACACGTTTCAACTCTTGTTGCTCAACTCGTAATTCAGCTGTAAGAAAAAAGAGATGTTTGTATTTCCGTCTTCGTCTTTCTTACAGCTGAATTACGAGTTGAGAAACAAAAGTTGAAACGTGTGAACCGGGTTTTAGGTGTGTGAAGAGAAATTCTTCGAAGCTAAATACGTTTTTCGGCTTCCGTACACCAAATCGCTACGATGTCCGTCTGTCTGTCACAGGCTGTTTCTCGAGTATCGTAAGAGCTACGGACCTGACATTTTCACAGAAATGTAAAACTTTCGCCGCCAAAACAACAAATATATAGAGTCATAACCGCCAAAAAAGCTTAACCGACACATTTCTTAGACTTTTTTTTTTTTTTTTGACGAAAATCAATTCTTTGCGATCGCAAAAGATGTATTTTAATAAAAAAATTTAGTTCAAAAATTAAAACGGTTATGGCACGATGTGACCGTTAAAAGTTAAAGGCTTTTCTAAAGCAAGCAACGGAAAATGTTGCAATCCTATTGTAGTATATAGAGAATTATCAAAGTTAATGTATTTTTATGCAGAATGCACCAATTAATATTAAAATTTAAAAACTCAAATTAAAGGGTATTCTATCAGTTAATGTAATTATGCATATATAATTTTAACAAGTTTTCTGTATCTTGTAAACCGCAAGACGCAAACTACTACAATTAAAAAAAAAAAATAAAAAAAAACGCTAAAACGTAAAAATTTAAAAAATTTAAAAAAATGCCAAAACGAAAAATCGCCAAAATAAAAAAGCGCTTATATGAAAAATATAGCCAAAAATAATAAATTGCTAAAATACAAAAAAAAAAAAAAAATATCAAAAATAAAAAAGTCGACAAAAAACTAAAAAAAATCGCCACAAAGCGAAAAGAACGCCAAAACGAAAAAAGCGCCACATGGCCATTGGGACCACATGGAGACATTGGCACCAAATATTCACTAGTAAATTTTAGGGGTTCTAGTCTATAATATCGATATATCCTCTCTCGTTGTCAATAGTAAACTTATAGTGATTTTCTAGTGACATTGTCAATAGTGCTACTGACTAGGTGTAGCCCAGCCAATGCAAATGCCTACTGACAAATAACATAGGGTTGTCACTCAAAATCTATCAGTAGACTTTAGCACTATTGAGAAGGTAGTTCTTTTACGATTATATGGAGATATTTGAACCGAAGATTCACTCGTAGATTTTAGTGACCCTCGTCTACATATATTTATTTAATATTATTGCACAACATAATAAAAAAGAAAAAAAAAACTATTGACGCGTTCATTGACAATATCATCAGAAATACACTAGAACTGTCGTCTCTAACGTATCTCTACTCGCGCATAAAAGGAAAGTTGTCGACATTTTAACTAGTGCAATTGTCACTGGAGAAAGAGTATTGACATAGAGACATATGGTTCTAAGTTGACTAGAGGGTATGAATGCGACATCGACATCATACTCATACCACACTCACTTATACTACTTACATTGATTCAGCTCATAGTGTTTTCACACTGACATTTTAATAAAAGTTGATTTTAACGTTAAAACCAACTGTTAAAACCTGGTTTTACCATACAAATTGTTTTTGTTAAAAATAAATTAAAACCATTTTTGAATTGGTTTTAAGTTGGTTTTGTGAAATGCAACCTTGTTTTCGCTGTGATAAATTCAGTGCTGCCAAGTTGAAATGACCGACAGCAGCTGATAATGTTATATATGGCGCTTGAAAAATGTTCAACTTAAAAATTAATGCAGCAGCAACAATAATCAAAAAATTATGGAAAAAAGAGTTTTTTGCAAGGAAAACAACGAAAATCTTTTAAATTGAACTGTGGAAAGTAAAAATAGGCAATATGATTGACATTCATCTGCCTATAAAAAGGGTTTATCTTATAATGTATTTGTGCATTTTTATATTATTAACAATATCTCCAAGCACTTCTTTATTTTGTATAAGAAGTTCCATAATTTAAAAAAATTTTATTTACAAAATATAAAATAATTTCCATTTTAGAACGCATTGTGAAATATCTAAGTTTTTCATACAAACAAAAACAGTTGAACAGTATGTCCAACAAGTGTTATTAAAAAGCAGAAAAAATGCAAAAACAAATACACGCATTTCGGCAGATTTATTTTATTTTGAGCAAAGTGAGTTAAAAACTGAATTTAACAAACTTGCAGTGTGAAAGCAAAATCAGCTGTTTATGGTTTTAACGTTAAAACCAGGTTTTAACTTTCAGTGTGAAAACACTATCATTCAACTAATCCATATAGTACAACTACAACAGTATAAAGTGTATAAAAAAAAACACATTTGTAACCTCATAATGAGCAAACACATAACCTCATAATGAGTATTTTAATGTTCGTATACGAAGTTGGCTTTGCCATACAATATTTATTTTGCATCGTCTATAAACATTGAGTTCGGGAGAGAAGAAATCAACAACGTCGTAAATCTTGCTAAGTATTTATTAGTGCGATGAGAACTTAAAACTTTCGAATGAATATGATTCATAGACAACATTGCAATAATTATGAGTGCGCATAAGTACAAGAAATTATAAATCATGATTCAAATCTACTCACTTTTTCACTACTCATTGCGCTTCTCTGATGCATATACACGTTGATTACTTGGGGCCACACGTTAATTTTTGACTTTCAATTCCAGTCAATTTTCAACACACTCACACTGTTTTCACTAACACAATCAAACTTTTTAAATTGAAAACTAGATTGATTTCAAATTCACCTATCCATTTAAATGGCAATTTAATTTTCAATTTGGGCCTGTCCATATATTACGTAACGCTCTATGGTAGAGGGGGGGTTCGAGTTTTGTTACGATTTGTTATGGTGGGGGGTTGGGGTGGGGAGGGGGTCTTTGAAAATGTTACGTAACAGAAAAAATTACCAATTTTGTACAAAAATACGTATGTTTTTCTCATTTATTTATTTAATTGATCATACGTGTTGCCTGCATATATTATGTACGAGTATGTATACTACATATATCTGCCGATTGCCAACTTTTGATATTCGCGAATTCGAATTCGAATATTTAAAACGATATCTGCGAATACGAATATTTAAAACGATATTCGCGAATACGAATATCTATTGTATGTGAAATTTATGGACATTTAATTGGGGGTCTATATTATTCTGCAAAATTAAATATAAAAAAAGTGTGTATGGAAAAGAACTTCATAATTCTGTCCGCGTACATTAAAGTTTATGAAAACTATCCAAAAGTTAAAATAACATTTGAAAATTATACAAAGTTTTTATAATAAATTAAATAAATTGTAGTCAAACTGAATTGAACTGGTTCTGAATTCCTCATCTTTCTTTATCCATTTACATTCTTAAATATTCTTAATATATGTATGTATGTACATAAAAACTTCTTTCCATATTAAACTGCAAACATATATTAACATTAAATCCACCAAATACATAGTAGGAAATGGTATTTGCAGAAGTTTAGGAAAAGGTTTCTTGCAATTCTCATGGACAAAAAAGTGTCCTTTCAAAAAATATATTCTTCCATATACGTGCATGACAATATCAAATTATTTAGTTTTAACATTTTTGTTGGTCAACTTGAGGCTATGTACAATGTTTAAGTTTTGATACATCTGTTAATAAAAACTTGCATACATAGACGTATTTTCATAAGGATATTATTTTAGTTTTTTATGCAACAGAACTAAAAAAAAAAAAAAATATTTTGAAAACGACATTGAAATGCGTTTAGGAACTAGATTTTGTGCCCCCTAATTTTAAGGTATTTTTAAGGTATATTTTTTTTTAATGGGCAAATATCTATTGAAAATGTAATGTTGTAGAAGGGACAAAAATCAAGAAAAGAAAAATTGCACATCTTTCGTAATTGACATCATTTTGAATCATTTGATATCCCAACAATCTGTATGTTTAAAGCGGTTTAAAAATGTTCTCTTTTAGAGAATGAAATATAATTCACCATTATTGATCCAAGATATAATTTTTTTTGTTTCACGCACATTTAACATTGATTTGAAGATGGCCAAACGGAGTCATCTTTAAGCTCTGAAATACACGACGACTTCACTTATAGAAACTAGTGAAAGCGGGCGCAAGGCTAATGCCGATTCTCTTCTTGGTGTTTCAAATACTGCTCAGTCATCAATACGGAAAACTATAGCAGATTATTTGGCAAACAACGCATAGCAAAAAATTATTTATTTTAATTAGTTATTACAAACTAATATTTGTGTACCATTCATTTAAATTTCGTTTTGGATTTATGAATTTCTTTATATATTTTTTTAAACGGATACGAATATCTAGAAATGGCCGAATGTTTTGGAATTCCAATACACATCACTAATGCATACATACAGTTTAGGAATAAGCTCTTTATAGAGAGCCATAATTTTTGGAGTCTGAGGATACTTGGGAAGAAATTTAAAAATAGTTTCGCCAATATATGGAGTACGTTCATATGTAAGCTTATTTAATTTTTGTCTACGCACTGTGCTAGTCTAACAAATGAATTTAATAAAGCAATAAATTAAATTAAATTTTTTTTAATAAAAACTTTTAACTATTTAATTTATTTTTTTTATCTCATTGTTGCGTTATTCCTCGGGGGGGGGGGGGGGGGGTGGAGGGGGGTTCACAAATCGGGACGTAATATATGGACAGCCCCTTTGAAAGGCTGGTCACAGCACACATTGATTGAAGCTAATTACAAATTTGAGTTGTTTCTTCGTCGGTGGCATTTAAAAAATGAAATTGATTATCAATTTGTATCACAGCTATCAATTTTAAGGAATTTTGACACACAATATGTGTAATGAAATTGAAAGCCATTTATTGAACGTGTCGCTGCAACGTTAGCCAAAAAATAAGCATAAATTCGTAAAACATTCAAGTTTGAATGTCAAATAAATATGTAAATTTTTTATATAATTAATTTTATTTTCATTCACTATTTTTATACATTCTGGTCGGCAGCCTATGGTCTGTTGTCTAATTGCTTAAAGTATTGTACATCTCCTATAAAAAGGTCTTTCCTGACTTGCCTGCTCTTACTGTACAGTTTTCAATTAAGAGAATAAGCATAATTAGCCTGAATTAGCAACCATAAATATGCAGCTAAAAATTCAAAAGAACATCGAGTGTAATAAAAGTTCATTAGCACGTAACCAATTAAATTGTATCCGACACATTTTGTTAAGCAAACTGTTGCTCTCAGCCAAACAAAAATCAAAAGGAACAAAAGTTTCTGTGTAAAATTCTTAGGACTTTTTGGTTTTGTGTCAGACATACGAATTATTAAGATATGAAAAATAAAACTGTGCGATTCATGCATAGCGTGCATTAATATATAAAAATAATTTTTGCCCAAAATGTAACTAAAATTCCAATATTTGAAATAAGTCAAGCAAAAATGTCAAGTAAAATGTTTATTATGGCAGGTCTACGTATATTGTTACCTAAAACGCAAAACGTGTTATCTAAAAAAATTTAAAGTCTACTTCATCAAATCCATGCAAACAAAAATAACGATTTCATTTATTTTATTACACTGGAAAAAAATTTGCCTTGCATATCTTCTGTAAAATTATGAAATGTTATTTAGAGAATTTTGCTTTTCAGCTAACTATATATGTATAAGGGTAAACGTTGCTTATAGCGTAATTATTTGAATAAAGTTCAGGCAGCAATATAAATATTTTACTTTGCATTTTTTTTTAATTAACATTTTTAATCACGAAATTGTTTTGACCTATTTTCCGGGAAGTCTGTCTGTTTTTCCGCTGTTAACAGCACTTGACTGGTCTGTCTCAGCAGTCCTTATGCCCATATGTCAATATTAATTATTGGTTCAGTTCAATTAATAACAACATAATTGATGACAACACAATTTTGTTAAGTCGCCCACCCTCCGTGCACAGTTTTTGGCATTTCATGATAGTGTCATATTTCTTAATTACCCATTTTTGTTTTCCTGTACGGTGAGACAAACGTAAACAAATCCTTTAATTAAATTTCCTTACAAAACGGAAAAGACATGACAATGTTACTAATGGCAATTAATGTTTTTGATTTTCATAAGGTCGTTCGATGGTTGCTTCACGTCCAGTTTATTAAATTTATTTAAAAAAAAAACGTGGGTGGAAGTTAGCATAAATGTTGGGCGTATATTTTTACTGAGTGGCCGCCCATTTTGCACATTGGGGCCAAGTGCAAGAAAATTCATAATACATACACCGAACAAAAATATATAAAAATAAGATTTAATTAAAAAAATTTGTAATATTAATTAAAATTTTAATTGAATTTTCACCTATCAACGAATTGATTGATATTCATTTAAATTTTACTATTTAAATAATTAAATTTTTTATATGTATCCTAATCAGAAATAATATAGAATTATAAAGCAAAAGAGCAGCATAGCTTTCAGAAAATATTCCCTATGGCCACAATCATGGGATATACAGGGAGCTACAGGGTAACAAAGTTGATCACAAAACAGCACTGTAGGAAATTTTACGCATTGTGTGGTCATAATTAATTACAGCCAAAAGGCGGAACCAAATTTCGAAAGCCTTCCTCTCTTACTGTCCTTAAAGTTCTTTATCACTTAATTTCACGCAGAAAAAAAATAATTATCACTCACGCTCACGTCCTCTAACAAGTGACAACTTTTTGCTATTATTTTACATTTTTTTCGATAGTATTTTAAATATTTTTAATTTTTAAAATCTATAAATTTTTATTATGATAACATTTACTGCAATAAATAACATACAAACCACTTGATAAAGTGACAGTAAATCAAAATTTTAAAAAGTTTTTATTACAATTGTTTTGTCTGTTACATATCGTAACAAACAAAAAATATTTTTTCACTCACGCTCACGCGTAATCACGCGTGACAACTTTTGATTAATATTAAGAATACACTCACCTTCGACATTATTTTCAAAAAATTTTTCTAGCTACATATACATTTTCGTTATAAAAACCTTTTTTACACTCAGTCGTTACTTGTAATCACTTCACATAATCATTGATAAAGTGGCAGTAAATCAGAATTGTCAAAAAATTAGAACAAATTGTATTCTTTGCTAGATATTCATTTTATAAGAAAAAAAAATATTTTGTTCACTCACGCTCACGTCCTCTCACGCGTGACACGTGACAATATTTGACTAATAGTAAGAGTAAACTAACCTTCGACATTATCTATATTAAAACTTTTTTATTTTGTTATACATTTTTCTTATGAAAACCTTTTTTACACTCGATCGTTATATGAAATCACTTAACATAATTATTAATAAAGTGACATTAAATCAAAATTGTCGAAAAATTAACAAAAAGATGTTTTCTTTGCTACAACGTCTTTTTATATTAAAGCAAAAAAAACATTTTTTCACTCACGCTCACGCATACTCACGCGTGACAACTTTTCGTCAAAGTGGCGGAAAAATGTAACAAGAGTCGTTTAATTTGTTATGTTTTAGATTTACATATTAGTCCCTAAAAAAATGGGAACATTTCCCATAGTGCACGGTTCTGGAAAAACTTTCCAGTGTGCTTAATATCCACAATTATGGACAAACTTTGAACCTACACTGAACTGCTAACCTGTGGGGCGCCATTTAACCCAAGAAATTAATTATAAATTACTCATGCCAACTAGAGATTTTCGCGTGTCGTGTTTTTTCGTGACAGGAACAAGTACGACTCGTGACAAAAAATTTAATTTCGTACGTATTAGGGTCGATTCGTGTTAAGCAAAATTTACACGAAAAACACGAAATGATTTTAGATGTAAAATATGTACGAGCATAAATGAATTTCCAGTAGAGAAAAAATTTAATGTTTTGTATCGTCAAACACACAAACAACACCAGCATATTTGTTGAAGCTTAAAGTTCTGTACGTAAACCGATAGTATCAGCTGTGGTGGCAGATAGTATCAGCTGGAAGTGCCAACTCGGTGCCATATTTTGAAAAGCGACTCTTGAAAAAAATCAATTACATTTTTCGATCTTCGATACCATGCCAATAATATTTCGTGTGAGTTGTGCAGTATCCTGTTGACGAAATTTTTCGCTTGCGTGTTTTGTATGTGTTCAGCGTCTTGGTATTCGTGTTGGTGTCGTGTCGTGTTCTTGTTGGAATAATTCGACACGCGCCCATCTCTAATACCAACCATATGCAAGCATTTCATTTAAAAAGGGAGCAGCCCCTACCTGTTGTTTAATGACTTCTATTTTGAGGTCATATATGTATATTTTTTCTCTGCTTAATAAAACGGAAGCATTTTTACGTCACACATTGCATGACATTTGGAAAATTTTGATTTTTAAGCTGATAACGAATGTATGTGTGACTTACCGAATGCGTCTGCAAAGCAATAAATTTTGTGCATTTATTAGTATTTTAGATGGTTTTTGTGGTTGTTTGAACATGTAAAGGTATTTTTGTGGTTAAGACAAAAATAATATATATTGCATGTTGTGGGACACTAAGTCTATTATCCAAATTGTAAAAACGAATGGTAGAATAGAAATTTTTTACACGCTACATATCTTCGCACAACAGTTTGGAAGTCAGTGAAAGTGGGACTAAACAAATTTAATGTATGTAATATCTTTTTATTTAAGAAACTCTAAATAAAATATGTATGTAATTTCGAAATCAATCTCGATAAGATCCAAACTCACTAAACAAACACAGAGACCGCAGCTCAAGACCTGTGGCAAAGTGAAGCCGCCGAAGACTTTTACACAGCCGTCGACTATTTATTATAATATATTTTTATTTCAATATTTCATTTTTAATTTAACACATATCAAATTTAATATGAATTAAAAAAATTATTTTTTTGTTGGCTTATCATATCTGCAATTCAAAAAAGCTTACAAAATGTTTAAAGAAAAACTCTCCATAAGTTACTGAGAATTACAAAATTACAATCGCACATTGTAATCAATTACGGTTGAAGTCTACTGACATAAGCAGCAACGAAATGCATCTAGACATCAAAGGAATCAACATCGAGAAATAAATTTTTTATAATCTATTTTTGCATAAAAGCCTAGAAACTAGGGTGATCGACTCGGTTTTTCAATCGGTTTTAAAACCCGGTTTTTTCACAATACGGTTTTCGGTTTTTTCAAAATGTTGATTTTTCGAATGTCGAATAGTCCGGTTTTTTTTTACAATTTAAAAACCGGCTGAGTCGAATACTGTATGATTTGTATATTTTGCAATAAAATTAGTTTTTACTATGTTAAAACTTAGACCAACGTGTTCTGTTGATTTTCCGAATTATTTTTTTTTAGTATAACAGTTCTAAACGTTTTTGAGTATGGCAACACTTACTGAAGCATAAAATTTAATTTATGAGGTCTTATGGTGTGCAATCGATGTTAAAATCCATTTGCAAAAAGTGTGTTTTAGTTTTTTTAAACATTTTGCTTCATATTTTATATTGAGGTCAGCGTGAACATATTAGCTTATTTTGCGCTAAATTTAACTAATTTTTTTTTTTGGATTTAGCTTCAAAATTTTGATTTAGCTCTTAGCTTATTTTTTTAGCTTTTTTTAAAAACTCATAAAAAAAGTTATAAGAATGGTAATTTTTACTGCCTTATTCATAAAAAATATTTCAGGTTTATTAAGCGCTTATTTCACATATTTCTATGGGATATGTTATCTTTTTTTTCTAATAAAGCAATTTTAAATCAAAACTTTTGTATAATAATTTTCTTACTTAAAAAACCGGTTGGCCGGTTTTTCCTGAATTGTAGGAACCGAAACCGGGTTAATCATAATTTCAAATATTCGAACTATTCGAAAACCGGTTTCTGGAAAAAGTCGAATAATCGATCACCCTACTATGTAGAAACTGATGATTTTGTACATTTTGTACTCTTATATCTTGTATTTCATCCTTTTTGGGGTTTGTAGAATTTTTTTTTTAACTACTTCCTCAGGAAAGCATTTCCTTGAAAAAAAGTGCAATATTTTTTTTTGGCAAAAGTACTTTATTTAATACAGAGTTCTTTAAAAAAAATCCTATTTTAAGTAAAAGCACAATACATGCATATTGTTGCCTTAATATAGAAAGGTCCTAACACATTTTTTTTAAATCGAGTTTTTTGAAGATAGAAAAACATCTGATGTATCGAAAAATTTAAAAATCTCGATTTGAAAATAATTAATGAATTAGAGCCTTTCTATATTAAGGTAACGATATGTACATTTTATTTTAGAAAAAGTGGTATTTTAGTATAAGGTATCTTTTTGTAAAAAAGCGCCTTCTTAGGAAAAGTACCTCTTTGAAAAAAGTTATTTATTTTTACAGAAAAAAGCACTTCATTGGAAAAATTACCTTAAAAAACCTTTTTAGAAAAATTAGATTTTTAGAAAAAGTACTTTCTTAGAAAAAGTACTTTCTTAGGAAAGGTAATTTTTGAAAAAAAAAAGTATTTTCTTAGAAAAAATACTTTTTTAGAAAAATAACTTTCTTAAAAAAAGTACTTTCTTAGAAAAAGTACTGTCTTAGAATAAGTATTTTCTTAGGAAAAGTGTTATCTTAGTATTAATTATCTTTTTGTAAAAAGGCGCCTTCTCAGGAAAAGTACCTCTTTGAAAATAGCTATTTATTTTATAGAAAAAAAAAACACTTCATTAGAAAAATTATCATATTAGAAAAAAAAACCGTTTTAGAAAAAATAGTTTTTTTTAGAAAAAGTACTTTCTTAGAAAAATTACCTTTTTAAGATAGTACACGTAATTTCTTATAAAGATACTTTCTTAGAAAAGCACTTTCTTAGAAAAAGTACTTTCTTAAAAAAGTACTTTCTAAGAAAAATTACTTTCTTAGAAAAAGTACTTAGAATATGTATTTTCTTAGAAAAAGTACTTTCGTAAAAAAGTAGTTTATTAGAAAAAATATTTTCTTAGGAAAGGTATTTTTTCAGAAAAATTATTTTTTAGAAAAAGTAATTTCTTAAAAAAGTACTTTCTCAGAAAAAGTATATTCTTAGAAAAGTACTTTTTCAAAAAAGTACTTTCTTCGAAAAAGTACTTTCTAAGAGAAAGTACCTTTTAAAATAAAGTTGTGTCTCTAGAAAAAGTACGTCTTAGAAAAGTATTTTTTGAAATAATATTTTATTATAAAATATATATTTTTAAAAAAACCACATTTAAAAAAAAGTAGCCATTCTAAAAAAGGGCCTTTTTATTAAAAGCAGCCTTTTGGAAAAATATCTTTATGTAAATTTTTGTTTTTAGAAAAATTGCCTTCTTAGAAAAAGTACAGTTTAATTAAATGTACTTTTTATGAAGGAGTACGTTTTAGAAAAAATGCGATTTTAATAAATGTGCCTTGTTAGGAAAAGTACCTCTTTAATAGTAATTTACATAGTAATTTTTTAAGGAAAGCTTTTTTTTAAGAAAAAGTATAATCAAAATAAGTACTTCATTGGAAAAAGTATCTTTTTAGCATAATTGTACTTAAAAGCAGTAAATCATTGGAAAAATGCATTTTTAATAAAAGTATTTTTAAAGAAAAGTACATTTAAAAAAAGTATGATTCTAAAAGAAATATTTCTTTAGAAAAAGGTCCTTGGAAAAAGTAAATTTTCAGAAAAATTGTCTCCTTAGAAAATTACTTCTTTGCGGAAAGAACCGTTTCAGTAAAAGTACCTTTTAAGAAAAAACAATTGCTTAAAAGTAATTTGCACCTTTTTATAAAAAACATTTGGAGAAAAAGTGCCTCATGGAAAAAGTATCTTTTTGGGAAAAAATAACTTTTCGGGAAAAACTATATTTTCGCGAAAAAGTATCTTCTCGGGAAAAGTACCTTTTCGGGAAAAAGTATCTTTTTGAGAAAAATTACCTTTTTGAGAAAAAGTTCCTTTTTGAGAAAAAGTACCTATTCGGGAAAAAGTACCTTTTTTTTTTTGAAAAAGTACCTTTTTGGGGAAAAGTACCTTCCTGGGAGAAAGTACTTTTTTGTTGGGAAAAAGTACCTTTTCGGGAAAAAGCACATTTTTGAGAAAAATTACCTTTTTGAGAAAAATTACCTTTTTGAGAAAAAGTTCATTTTTGAGAAAAATTTCCTTTTTGAAAAAAATTACATTTTACGAAAAAGTAGCTTTTTGAAAAAAAAAGTAGAAAAACGTGCCCTTTATGGAACAAAGTAGTTTTTTTTACTAATTCTTGTTTAAATGAAAAAACTGAAAATGTTTGCTAAATTTTTATTGGAACAATGGAGTGAAATATGAAATTTTTATAACTTACCGAGATCGATAAATGATTGACAAATCAAAAACCTGGTCATTTGTTATTAATTCGAATAATCTAACCTACTATTCGAATAAAACATTAATTCTACAGCTACAAATTTAAAATACTGTACTAAACAGCTTGATTAAGAGTCTGTTTCATCAAACACATGTTAAAAATTTGTTTCACCAACTTCTTATGTCTTTAATTAGAAACATTATAAGATATTCGTTTTATTAGGTTATAAAAATACAAAAATACTTATATATATTTTTCATTCCAATAGTCTAATCAAATAAATTCTATATCTTATATTTTTTTATGCTTGAATATTTTTATTACCTCCTGAAGTTTATAACACGTTTTTTTGGGAGTCATAAATTTAAGGCCATATAAAAGCTGTAAAATGTTTTATCAAAGAAAAGTTTGCATAGTTTAATTAACTTACATACTGCATGTAATACATCCATATAATTATGTATAAATACATACCGCTACCTTAATATAGAAAGGTCCTAACTCCATATTTTTTTGCTATCAAGATTTTTGCATTTTTCGATAGGTTAGATGTTCTTCTATCGAAATATACAAAAAACTCGATCTAAAAAAATAATAATAATGAGTTAGGTCCTATCTATATTAAGGTAACGATATTTATGCATGTATAACTTAGAATTTGCACGTACAGACACACGGTATATAAATCTTATCAAAATTTCGTTAATCAGCATAAGTACATGTAATAATTTAGTGAATACATTAATTAATTCTCAAAAAAAATGTATATATATATATATATATATAGGAAAAATCGCTGTAAGTCCGCTTTTACAATTGGGAAATTGACAGGCAGACATTTTCCTCATTCTCTCTTTTGAACTTGCCTAAACCTTTTACAATTGGGAAATTAACAGACAGACAGAATATTTATTGTTTGTTTACTTCTTCGAGTTTGCTACTCACATACACGTACACATAGATACACACACATGCCTTGATACACATCAGATATGCATACAACCTCTGAAAGGAGAAAAAGCATGTGAAGCAACAAGAATAAATTACGAAAAGTAGAAAAGAGATACAAAAAATGTCCGGTACTGAGGTTCGTGTACTACACACTCTACCTCTTCAACCCCTCGCCAACAAAACTTCGTCTGTCTGCCTTTCAATTTCTCAATTGTAAAAGGGGACCAAGTGCTTCTTTAATATCTATATAATAATTTATTTTTTTTACTTGTTACATTTAAAACAAGCAAAAACGATTCATAGTTGACAATTTCAGTCAAATGGTTTTAGTCTGGCAACATATAATAATAGATTTGACAATTTTTGCATATGCCAATTGTGTTAACTGAACATTTTTTCACTCACGATAATGTCAAATAAATTTATTGTCATACAATTGTCTGACAATAAACTGTAAAATTTTATACAATCGTGTGAACTGACAATCTACCTTGTGCTAAGCGCATTGCTAGATCTAGAAATATTTTAAGATATGACAACCGTCTGTACACAGCTTTATTGTAGTTGGTTCACAGAGAAAAAACTGCCTCATAGAATCAATAAGATTTTCTCTATGAAACGTTTTTAGGCTAAGGGATATCAAAGCAGAAAGAAGCGAAGATTTTTTCATAGAGATTCCTTATTGTTTTTATGTGGTAAATCTTATTAATTTTATCAAGAAGAAATCTTATTATTCCCAACTTTTTTTTACTCAATTTCCGTTTTTTTTTTGGCACCAAAAAAACCATCCATAGAGAAAAACTTCTTGATTCTATTAGGTTTTCTTATAAATTGTAAACTATATGGATTTCTTATTGATTTTATTAGGTTGCCTTATTGATTTTTTTAAAAATGTTTTCTTCTTGATTTTATTAGGCTATCTTATTGATTTTTCCAATAAGGTTTTCTTCTTGATTTTATTAGGTTCCCATATGATTATGAGTAAAGCATCTTATTGATTTTTTTAATTAGGAAATCTTCTTGATTTTATGAGGTGTCTTGTTATTTCATATCTATAAATAGACACAGACAATTTTTTTCATGATCTTTTTCGTTTTTGTATAAGCATGTTTGCAAAATTATTTCAATGGCTATTCAGACTGCTTGTTAGCATATTGGTTAGAGTGTTTGTATATCAGTCAGAAGTTTGATGGTTCAATACTTGTCTTCTTTCAAGTAATAATATGTATGTATGGTGAGGTAATTAATTAAGAATACAATATAATATGTATGTATATATGTAAGTATGTATAGTATAAATAAATAACATCTACATATACTACATACATATGTACATAAGTATATGGTATAGAATTTAAATGAAAATACATAAGCAAAGCACAAAGAATAAAGAAAGACATAATTTTTTTTTTATTTTATGAGGTCGCCTCATAAAATCAAGAAGAAAACCTTATTAAAAAAATCAATAAGATAACCTCATAAAAACTACAAGATTTCTTCTTGATTTTTTCAAAAAGGTTTTCTCTATGAAATTAATAAGATTTCCTTATTGAAAAAAAAAACATAGGGATTTCTTATTAATTTTGTTCTATTTTATGAGGTATTTATTAGGCACTGTTTTCTCTGTGTTTATTTTGACTTTAAATACAACATTTTGTCTATACAAATTGTGTATATCGTTACCATAGAAAGGCCCTAACTCATTATATTTTTGCTATCGAGATTTTTGCATTTTTAGAGTTCTTCTATCGAAATATAAAAAAACTCGATTTCCAAAAATAATGTTTTAGGACCTTTCTGTATTAAGGTAACGATATACAGTGGAATCTCCCTTAACGGATACTTCCTATAAGCGGACACCCCCTTTAGACGGACATTTTTGACGGATCCCGACAGCTCCATAAGCAAAGAAATTGCTTTCTCTTGAGCGGACAGTCCCCTTGTGCGGACAAATTTCAATGGTCCCTTCGGTGTCCGCTCAAGAGAGATTCCACTGTGCACTTTCTTTCAGTATTATTAGTACAATAATAAAATACGAAACAAGTTTTTTTTCTTTTATATTTTGCCTTATTTTGCTATTTCTTGTTCATCTTGCTCAAGAGTTTGTAACAAAGAACTATTCAAATCAACAGATTTAATCAAGTATTCAAACGAAAGTTTTCTAACGAATGAATCAATGTTAGCAGCAACATTTTGTTTCCAACAAAAAATGTCTTGGAATGTTGGCTGCGTAAAGCAATTTATGTGTAGGCCAGCACATACTACGAGTATAAAAATATATCTCATGATGATGTCTTTGGTGAAGTATTAATACTCGGAAACAAGTCTATAAATTGCGGGCACACTTGCACACATACTCCCACATACTTCAGTAGCAGTTTTAGAAAAAATAAAAAAATGCAACTATCTGACAGACGTTAGTTCTGATAGACAAATAGTCAGCAAGTGGATTGGTCAGACAATGCAAAACAAAAGCAATATCTTTTTTATCAGAAAAGTACATATTAAAGGAAAATAGAAAGAACAAAATATTCTATATCATTATGAAGTGCGAATTAAATTGTACGAGTATATGTATGTATTCATGTCTGTATACTCGTATCGGCCGAGTTTAATATTCAAGGTGAATTGATTCAGTGAATTACAATCTTTTATAAAACACTAAATTTATAACAAAAAACTTCTTTTTGAACCAAAAATTACACTTCAAAGAAATAAGTACTTTTTTTTAACAAAAGTATGTTTTGAAAAAGAAAGTACTTATTACAAATATATTTTTGTTATGATATACTTTTTTCAACTACAAATTACTCCACACAGTGGTCTTTTGTTGGGTCAGAAACAAAACAAAAACCTACCAGTTATTGACCCGAAGCTGTGCTAAAAATTTCTGCCCCACAGCTCTTATAGTTCCAGAGATCATGCGTTAGGAACAAATACACACTACGAATTTATATATATAGATTTGATTTTGAACAAAAAGGTACCTGTCTAACAAATAGTACCCAAAAGCAAAAAAAGTACCTTATAAACACACAAATAACGTCTGAACCAAAACCTAATCTAATAAAGAAAAATAAAATTTTTAAAGACTTATAAGTTAAAATAAAAGTGCCTTTTAAACAAAAGTACATTTTAAACAAAACAAAAAACTTTTTGAACAAAAGTACCTTTTAAGCAAAAGTACCTTTTGAGCAAAAGTACATTTTAATTAAAAGTACTTTTTAAACAAATGCACCTTTTAAACAATAGTACTTTTTTAACAAAAGTACCTTTAACAAAAGTAACTTTTAAACAAAAGTTTCTTTTAAACAAAAGTTCCTTTTAAACAAAAGTTTCTTTTAAACAAAAGTTCATTTTAAGCAATAGTCATTTTTAAACTAAAGTACCTTTTAAACAAAAGTACCTGTTAAGCAAAAGTACCTTTTAAACAAAAGTACTTTCTAAACAAAAGTAGTTTTTAAACAAAAGTACATTTTAAATCAAAAATCTTTTAAGCAAAAGTACCTTTTAAACAAAAGTACCTTTTAAACGAAAGTACCTTTTGAACAAAAAAGTACATTTTAAACAAAAAAGTACCTTTGGAACGAAAAGGTATTTTTTAATTAGAAAAACATTATTTGTGAGCAAAAAGGCAGTTTTTGTCAAAGTACCTTATTAAAAAAGTATTTTTTTTTAAAATATTCGGTAAAAAAAAAATAAAAAAAATAAAAAAAAATAAAAAAAATAATTAAACGGCCCTATGTTCCTCCTAGAAAAAATAGAATTAAATATATATATAAAGAAATAATAAAAATAAAAATAAATATATTTAACAGCCTGTTTGTAGAAGACGACTCGTCAATAAAAAGCGCTAACATGTTAGCATTATTTATATTTTGGGGTTTTAGAACACGAGTGTTGACCATTTTTATTAAAAAACGTAACAGATGTCAGTTTATTTGGGTTTGTACATACAAGACGATTTGACTCACCATAAACGTCAAAAAAAAAATTAAATTAAAAAATTGTAATCGTGTTTGCAAAAAAGTTCATAAAAATAAACAAAATACTAAACAAATTTAAAATTATTACTATAAGTTAAGAAAAAATAAACAAATGGAACTTCCAACAAGAAAAAAGTAAGTAAAGTTTCATATTGAGGTTGTTCTTGTTTTGATAACTTAAATTTTTAGCATCAAAATGACAACAATTTAGCCAGTTGTGGCATATATGGAGCAATTTTCACACTTGGCCACGGGAACTCCACAGTTTGGTAGGAGTATGGAGGTGTTATAAATTTTTGGTGTGTGTCTGTGTGTCTGTATATCTGTGTGTATGTACGAGTCCATGTACACACCTAACGGCTGGACCTGTTTTGATTTAGCTTTTCCTGTTTGAAAGGTGATTTGATCGAGAGTGTTCCTAGCTATGTTTGAAGAAAATAGGTCCATCCGTTGAGAAGATATCACATCTTTTCTAGACATATTCTGTTGAATTTGAGTGTCTTTGACGCCGTAGCTCCCAAACGGCTTCACCGATTTTAATATGCATTTATTTATGTATGCACATCACTTTACTTACCTTTATACAAATACTTTAATAAACAAAACTAAAAAAAATTTACACACAATTTGTTTACTTTAACTGTTTATTTTGGAATTGGCGCTTTGGTATGTCTGCCAATATTCCTACTGTATTACTCGTATTCTTATTAAAATTATCAATTTCTGTTGAAATATTTTCAAAAATAGGAACAGTCAAAATAAATTTCAATTCGCTTTGCATACCATCCATAGTTTCAGCTCTTGGAATGTTGCGCATTTTTATTTTTAAGCTAAATCTATTAATTTCCCCTAGAATTTTTGAAATATTAAAATCTTCAGTTCTGGAAGTTTTGTTGATAACTTTTGATGTGTTTGAGGTATTTTTAAAAAAAACTTATAGGCCTTAGTGCATTACATTATTATCCTTTTCCGATTTAGTAGCAAGTCCACTTGTTTTTATATTATGACATACATTATTATTGTCTGATATCTGGCCGTTCATTGGAAACTATTACATTGCTGAAATATACTAAAAGTGCATTGTTCGACGGATCTTCTTTGAAAAAATTTTTAGTTTTGGTTTATAATTCTTTAGGTGGTGTCTGGTGAATTTCAACTTCAATACTTTTATTATTTTTCGGAATTTCAGCTGACATCGGTCTCAATTTATTGAATTGAAACTTATCCTCAGTTGGTTCAGCAATATCAATGTGTTTGTCTATTTGTTTTTAAATTAGTGGGTTCTATAGTGTTTTGACTGCGTCAGTATTCCTTTCACTTTGATTATGTGGAAGTTCAATACACAGAAAATATTAAATTTCGTTTTCAGTAACCAAATTCATTGAATCAGTAAATGTTTTGTGTGAATGCGGACCTACAAAGAAATTTGTAGATTCTGATAACAATTTTGTAAAAATTTAACTGAAAAAAAAATTTTTATTTTTAGTTAACTTATTATGGCATTAGAGAAAAAAGTTAACTGAAACTCAAAATATATTCAGTCAAATTTATTAATAGGAACAGAAAAACATTTTTGCAGATTTTTTTTTTGTATTATTCAGCAAATTTTTTTTATAAATTTACAAACAGATTCACTAAAATTTTTCGTATTATCAGAAAATTAACTGAATCAATAACAATTCTTAAATTTTTTTTTTTTAAATTAGTAAAAGTTTTATTTGAAAAAAATAACTGAATCAAATGAAAGGTTCAACTATTTTTTTTTACTTTCAAAAATTGGATTGTTTTTATGGTTAAGCATTTCGTTCCCGCTTTTGGAACTTGTCAGTAGACTTCAACCCAAAAATTTTTTTAATTTAGCTAAGAAACTCCGTATGTTAACAGTAAGACTCTTAATACTATATTGTAGTGTTGTAAAAATATTGAGTATTTGAGTACTGAGTACTCAATACCGGGATTTTTTCCCGGTACTCAATACACAAAAGTAACTACTCAATACTTTCAGGGTTGAATTTTGTAGTATTCAAGCGAAAGTCTTCCTTTAAATTACATCAGAATTATACAACTCTGTGGGTTTGATACAAACAAATATGACTCTGAACCTCATGGAGTTAGTGTAACAAATACCAATTCTGTTAGGAATTATTTTGATACGAAAACAGCCACTAAAAAAAAAAGTACTACAAAATGCATTATTAAACTACTTCAGTCATTAACAAATACTATTGGACAGAAAAAGTGACCCTTTACAATAGTGGAAGGAAGGCACGTGATACAATATAACCAGCAAGTCAGGTCCTCACAAACATGAAAAATATTTTATATTCTTT